>JAEQBH010002295.1:0-733404 GCA_016808115.1 Tetrastigma voinierianum | reverse complement strand
CACACAAAAGAGCAACAATTATATCGAAATTCTAGCACCTTCAGCCATACTTTGCTCACATTTTGTATAAGAAAAGGTACTTTAATTGTTTTCGTGTTTCGGACTCAGATGTGTTTTTCAGTTTCATACATAATCGTTACAAGGGTTCGTGTCCGTAAAGAGAATATGGACTTCATTGAGGATGATGGCAACCGGGCCGTAGTAAAGTTTCGGGAGGTGCAACGATGTCAAAACAAGTGCAGAGGTAAAGGTACCCTACCTCTCAAACCCGTAATTTTACACCCAAGCCGGAATTCAATATGGCTACGGCATTCTGATGAACTGGTGACCTGATCGCTTCAACCGGCAAATTCTGCACTCTTACACGTAAGCACCAGTAGCAATCTGATACCAGCATTTCACACCAACCGGCATCGGCATGTAATATTTGCAGGAATTGGAGCAGATTACGATTCTAATGTATATAGTCGCTCGTCTCAACCAAAAAAGCTGGATCACAAATGGAAAAGGGTATAAAAGCTAAAGGAAAGGTGGAGATGCAGCTTTCTTTGATTTCTAGGTTTTGTCATAAAAGAGGTTCTTCTCATAGTTTTTGCTAGGGTTTATAGAGTGTGGTTGAAGACTCTAATTTTCGCAGATTGGATTTCAAGTTAATGTAACCTTCGCTAGATCACATAAATCGCTTCTCGCATTTTTGTATTTTTTATTCTTTGGTTTTGCAATTGAAGTTTGACTTTCTCAAGTTCCTTTTATGAATAATTTCTCATCAATTATGATTCGCTTTATAATTTCAATGAAGTTCTAAACTCGGCGTCAGTTCTAAATCGATGAACTCACCCCGATCAAGGTAATAACCCTCAATTCCCTCTTTATACTTCAATGGGATTGTGTGGGATGTTAAGCACTTGTAGAAACTTTATAAAACCTTAGTTGGGCATCCTCTTGACAATGTGCAAGAACCAGAGATCCTAGCACACGCTTGTACTTGGATTACAAATGCAAGCTAAGAGTCTGAATTAATTCAAGTCAACAAGTGTTTAACATCCCTTGATAGTTTTTCATTCTAAAAGAGCGTTTAAAGCAAAAATCTTCAAATAAGACCATTCATCAATGCCTTTAGATGATTGTAAACTAAGAGGCGGGAATTACTTGATCACAGTGAAGGAAACTTTAAGAACCCCATCAATCATCTTCTTGTTTTAAAATAGTCTATTTAATTAATTACTCAATCAACCAACCACAACCCCATAATTTCCTTTCAAATACACATCTTTGGAGAATAGCCCTAAGGATCAACTACAAAGACTACTTCCCTCGTGGAGATGACCTCGTGATTCCCCACAGACATAACGTTAGACTCCACCCAATTCCTACGCTAAATAAATTCAGGCACAACGGTCAGATCAAGCATTTTGCCGTCATTGGGGAGTGGCGATCAATCCAATGATTTAAAGAGAGTTAGAGGTAATTTTGCAAATTGCATTGCAAATCCTAAGACGCCTCTCTCTACTTTTCTTTTAATTTTTGTAGAGGAATCTATGGGTGTCTGGAAGGAGTAGGATTAGTACATGTTTGCTCGCTCGCAACCCACAACGCCGACTTGTAAGAATTGCACCTTCTGGGAAATTCAAGAGTCCATAGTAAGCTCGCTTGCTCTCAAGATAACCCTACACCTCAAAATGGACCATCCTGGAATCAGCAACCTCGTATAATCAAAAATGCTCAAGGGATAATTGTTAACCCATTAAGTGACTCCATGAACCTCCACAACATGGAGACGGTGTTGCACTCCCAGCAACACCAGTAATAGGAGGGGGAAATGTTAACTTTCAACGTAATCAATACCGAGCTCTTCCTGCTCCTTTACCTAATGTGGAAAGAACTCTCCGAGAGATTTTGCAACCTCAAAGAACCACAACAAACTCATGTATTCGCCTTCCTGAAGAGGCGAATCAATTCCTCATGAAGTCGGAGATGATCCGCCTTCTACCCGTATCATGGGTCGATTCCCGAGAACCCCCTATTCATTTATGAGATTTCGAGAGGATGTTTGCGCGGCATTTCTCTCTACCGGATCACCTCTCCACATAATTGTATGGTTATATTCCCTTTGCTCTAAAGGAGTATGGCCAAAATCTGGTTTCCCCATCTGGCTTGCACCCAATTCAATCTTTACATGGAGGACATGAGAAAATGAAATCTCCCACAAGTTCTTCCTCCAAAGACGCACTCAATGCTCTCATGCGAGCAATTCAAAATTTTTTGGAAAATCCGGGTGAACCTTTTGCCATGGTATGGGAAAGATACAAGGATCTTCTCCATACTATCCCTCATCATGGTTTGGATGTGGGACAAACTGCGGCGCATTTTCATCGAGAGGGCTAGTCCTTGAATACTAAACAATACATCCAAATGATGTGTGCGTGCGAGTTTTATGAGAAAAGTGCGAGGGAGGCAATTCACCTCAGACATCATAGAAAAAAATACTCGAACATGGGAAACTAATACCTCCGTAAACACTACTAAAGTGCATAGTACACCTACAGGGGGAGGAATCCATCACTTAAGAGAGAATGATGATTTGCAAGCAAAAATCGCAAATTTAACAAGGAAGTTGAGGCTATAGGAGTCAAAAAAAGGTGAACGAGGTAACTAGTGTGCCCCAAGTACCCTACATCTATCGGACTCCAGAGTGGAGGAGCCATGCATCATATGCGTGGCGACCCCACGCACTCAACCATTAACCGCCTCCGAACCTTCCTCAAGTTAAGGGAGCACTAAATAGAGCAAGCTAATGCCCTTAACTACCAAAGCGAACCTTTCAATTTCTCCATATTCGAAACATATAATCCAGGTGGCGTAAGTAACTCTAATTTTAGTTGAGAAATGAGGAGGCCCACATAACTTGCCAAACAATCAAGGCCCCAATTATCGAATCAAGGTTTTTCAAATCTGCTCTTCATTTCGGGAATCAAGGTCCTCAAGGATTTCCCGTGGTCCCCAATCAAGGTTTTCATCCGTCAAATCAAGGGAATCCAAACCCACAGACTTATCAACCTCCACATAAGAGAAGTTTGGAGGATATTGTGACACAGTTCGTATAGACCCAACAATCCACAAACACTGAATTTCGAATTGCCTTGAATGATGTGAGATCCCAAATCACTAAGCTAGCTTCTTCTATGGGAAATTCTCAACAAGAAAAAGGGAAACTCCCGTCTCAAACCATCCAAAACCCCCAAAGTCAAAATAGTGTTGGAGTTTCAAGTCAAAGTGAGGCACTTAACATTGTAAGGCGTCAAGTCACCACTCTTCAAGTGGTAAGGTAAATTGACAAAACTATTCAAACCAAGGAACCAATACATAAGAGTTACAAAGTGAACCGTTTAGATGACGAGGTGCCTGACAAGCCTCATGTTCCTAGGATAGATATTATCATGGTGAGCCGAACAAAAAAAGGCTACCCATATCCCTCTCCGCCCATACCTCAGGTCGGGAGCCCCAAAGAAAGTAAACAATCATTCTCGAGATTCATGAGTTGTTCAACAAGTGAAATTGAACATTCCTTAATACTAGATTCCATTAAGAAAATTCCATCATATGCCAAGTTTCTAAAAGATTTGTGCATGGTAAAAAGGAAACTAGGTGTCACAGAAGGCATTTATGATCGAGCAATCTACCTATTGATTCAACACTGCCCTCAAAATACAAAGACTCAGAAGCCCTACTATTTCCATAAGGGTATGGAATTCAAAGTTAAGAACATGCTTTAGTGGATTTAGGGGCAAGTGTTAATTTGTTGCCTTACTCAGTATATGTCGATCTAGGGTTAGGAGAATTAGAGCCAACCAATATCACCCTCCAATTAGCTGACCGTAGTGTGAAGATTCCTAGAGGTATAGTGAAGGATGTATTGGTGCAAGTGGACAAGTTCTACTTCCCTGTGGACTTTGTCATACTTGACACTCAACCTGTGGTGAACCAAGGAACTCAATTCCCAGTGATTCTTGGTAGACCATTCTTGGCAACTGCTAATGCCATCATACACTGTAGGGGAGGCCTAATGACACTATCATTTGGTAACATGACTGTTAATTTGAATATCTTTAATGTTATCAAGGGAATGGGAGATGAGGAAGATGTTTGTGAGGTAAACATGGTCGAGATTCTATGGTGTAAATACTTAGATAATGTCTCATATGATGATCCGCTCATGTCTTGTCTCGTAAGCCCGAGTTGGGATGAGGAGGTGACCACATCAGAGTCGGAGTTCCTACACTCCATAATTGAACATAATGAGGTATTGGAAGTGAATGACAAGCACCCAAATTTGAACCATTGCCACCAATCGAGGACAGGGCATTACCTTCGAAAGAGAGACCACCTAAGCTTGAGTTGAAACCTTTACCATCACACTCAAACATACCTTAGGGGTACAAGAAACGCTTCGATAATCATATCTTTCTTCCTTAGAGTTAGACCACAGCACAAACTTTGGAGATATTAAGAACCCAATCGAATCGGCCTCAGATATGGACAATCGGGCAGATATTAAGGAATTAGTCCCTTAATCCGCACTCAGGATTCACTAAGAGGGATGTTGAACCCTCTAGACAACCACATGACGATCGAACCCACAATGGAAAGAAGTGGTCAAGAAAGAACACTTGACGGAGTGTTTTTTACCCTATTGTAGATAAGAAGGGACACCCCAACATGTAGTCCCAGAAATATGGGTATCACCTGGTGCCAAATGAAAATAATGAGCTAATTCCCACTCGTGTCACCTCCCGGCCATGTGCATAGATTATAGGAAGCTTAATGCGTACTAGAGTTAAACACTTTCCTACCGCTTGTCGATCAAACGTTAGAGAGAGTTGCGGCATGAATTATTGTTTGATGGTACTCAAGGTACAATCAAATTGAGATAGCTTTAGAAGATTACATGGAAACTACATTCAATTGCCCTTTGCATCTCGCCTTAGAAAATGCCCTGATTATGTGTAATGCAACTTAACCAACGATGTACGATGAGATTTTAAGTGATATGATTGGAAATCATTTTGGAAATTTTCATGGATGATTTCTCGCTGTGACTCACGTAGGGATGTTTCGAGAATTTACGAAGGTTTTGGAGAGATGTCAAGAGAAGAACCCTTGTGTTAAATTGTAAAGTAAGGTCATTTCCCCACAGGACACAAGGGATCAGACAGCCACATAGTATCAAAAATTAACTGAGGTGATATACAAAGTCGAAGATCTCCAACCTACCTAATTCCTAAGTGTGTTAGAGACATAAGGTCATTCCTTGGGACATGTCGGATTCTATAGATTCATAAAGATTTTAGTGCTATACTGTCCCTTATGCAATTTGCTTGCCAAGGATGTCCCTTTAACATGGTCACAAAAGCTCAGGAGGTCGCCTTGATAAACTCAAAACTATGTTAGTGTCTCCTCCTATCATGCAATCTCCTAATTGGAACCTTCCATTTAAGATCATGTGTGACGCTAGTGATTATGCTATAGGGGTTGTTTTAGGACAAAGGGAAGATAAAAAGGCTTTTGTGATCTACTATGCCAGCAAGACTCTAAATTCCGCTCAAGCAAATTACACAACCATTGAAAAAGAGTTTTTAGCCGTCGTCTTTGCCTTAGAAAAGTTCAGTTCATACATTGTAGGGTCTCGTGCAACCATTTTCACGTATCACGTAACATCAAGTACTGCTTCCCAAGGTGATACCGCTTCCTAGCTGACTAGTGGATCCTACCGTGCCAAGAATTTAACCCGACTATTAAAGATAAAAGCGGCCTGAGAATGTGGTAGCCGACCACTTATTCTTGCCAGTTTCTAATCCAGCTTCTTTCACGCATTCATAGGCGACAGCTTTTCCGATGAGGCCTTTTGCCTTGTTCACTGCCCATGGTACGCGGACATAGTAAATTACCCGGTGGATCGGTCACCCACTTAACGTGACTTCTCAACAAAAAAGGAAATTTCATGAGATTAAGAAATATTATATTTTGATGATCCATATCTCCGGCTTTTAAATATTGTCTCGTATTCACTGATGAGAAGGTGTACCCAATGATGATCAAATTGGGATACACCTTGCCATTCGTAAGCTTGTGGCGGGCATTTCTCCTAGCAAGGAAAACAAGCAGAGCAAAATTTTTGCAAGATGGTTTTTGATCGTCACACTTTTAAAGATCGCTTGAATTTTGCAAAAACTTGTGCTCTGCCACACTGGGAGGAGTCACAAAAGGAACATGATGCCTTACCCCGATTTTAATCATTGAGATCTCGACCGTCGGCATGTACTTCATGGGGCCTTTCCCCTTCAGGGGCGTACTTTACATTTTGTTGTATGTTGACTACGGTCGGCGTGGGTTGAGGCTAATCCAACGAGAACTATGTATGAACACATTTTTCACGCTGGGAGTACCGTAAATTATTAGTGATGGTGGACTCATTTTGTAATCGATCTGAGAATTTGTTGAAAAGTATGGGAGTCACCATGAAGTTTCAACGGCATACCACCCACAAACCAATGGTCAAGCCGACCTAGCCAATAGGGAGATCAAACAAGCTATTTGGAAAAATCTAGCTGCTCCAAATCGCAAAGAGATTGGTCGCCAATTTACCGATGCCTGGGCTTACCGTATCGCTTTAAACTATTCTGGTATGTCTCCTATAGGGCTTGAGCAGCGGCAAGGTTTGTCATCTCGCGAAATGGAGCATGTGGCATATTGGCTATTAAAACTTTAATTTTAATTTGATCGTTGTAAACAAAGGATCGAAGGTGGCATGAACAGCCAGCAGAAATTGAGGCGAGAGTTGTATGAGAGCTCCTCTGACTTACAAAGAGAGCCTAAGTCGCCCAGCGATAAGAGTATCAAGGCTGAAAACTCAACTCTAACCAAAGGTACTTTGTACGTTCCTCGGCTGCATATGTTTCCAGAAACCTCGGGCCTTGCAGACTGTCCCGTTTGTTGTCAAGGTAGTTTACCCATATGGTGCCGTGGAGATTTAAAACCTAAAAATGGGAAATCTTTAAAGTCAATGGCCAATCGCCCGTGCCATTTCGAGCACTTTGACCGTCAGAGAGTAGTGGTAATCTGCAGATCCACTTCTACCAGATACTCCTTCGAAAATTCTATCCAACCTTGTTGTATATTGTTTTTGTTTTCTTTCTGCATTTCTTTTTTCTTTATTTCGCCTGTTTTTATCAAAAAAAAAAAAAACAAACAATGCTTGATGCCAATGTCCCATGCTTAACCCCCCCTGCCCTCTATTTTTCTTAGCCGCCTCCATTTCTATTATGGGGGTACCCTCTGTGCATTGAGGACAATGCTTGTTTCATGGCATACACTGTTGAATCTAACTATGACATGTCACATGTTCTGCATGGAAAAATTTTTCGATTTAGGTTCTGGGTATAGTACTCTTGACCTAATGTATGTGTAACCGCATGACTTTATACACACTCCATGTCATCTCAAATGCATTTACACACAACAAGCATGCACAAAATCTCATGTCCATGTCGATCCTTCACCCAATCGCTCTAATTCTATCAAACTACATCCTCCGTCAAACTCTTTGTTTGCCTACTAGTTAAGCAATTTCGTGCATTATTTTGCATGCCATAAAGCACCCGCACGCATCATATTCTCTGAGGAACATCATGCATAACTGAAAATGATCGGAGGCCATCATCACTTCGTGGTTATACTCAGAAATCATTTCACTTAACCCTTGCACCTATTTTGAGCCTTGAGCTGCCAATTTGGTTCGAACCCTAGGAACCCTGATCACAAGAAATATATGAAAATCACATGGTAAGTGTGAAGGTGTCAAAAGAAGAGCATACAATTGTTATCCAAAACACACGGCCAAGTGCACGATAGGAGAGAAATGAGTACAGTGAAACCGGGCTGAGCATTCAAAAGGATATATTTATATATCTGGCATCTAATGCTCCCAACTTCTTAAAAAAATAAAAATAAAAATACAAAATATATGGGATAGCGGTACAAGACTCCGCTTCCAACCTGGCACGGCACCACTTACGCAAAAAGGGTAAATGGCACCAGACTTCAAGATCGCACTAAATCCAGATCGGTACCGCTGTGCGGTTTTCGGGGCAAATTAGGTTTTAACCCTTTTCAGACCTCTCATTCATTACCCATCTCATCCACTCTTCTATAAGACAAACTCTAGCCCTTTGTCCCTTCACACAAGCCGGTCCGAGCTCGTCTGCTCCCTAATGTTTTCACCTCTCAAATCGATTCTTCTGCTCACTCGTGACAGAGACGTGGTAAGCACCCCGCACTCGAGAGCGTTGTTTCGTGGTATTATATCGGATTCCATGGATTTGCTTGGTTGTCAGCTGCCAGTATTTTTCTCATCGTGGATTAGGCCATCGCATTAGGAGAAGGTTTTATCTGATCCGCACCTGGCCAAGCTCCTTGCACTTATGGAGATAGGCTACTGGGACGTTGTTTTATGTGTTTGGGCCGTCTTTTCCGTATTTGCTATTCTTGCCATATCTATGGCAAGATCTAAGAACACTGGAAAGGGCAAGGCGCCTAGCTCCTCTATGGAGCGTGCTGTGAAGAAAAGGAAATCCGACACCTCCCAGACCATAAAGAAGGGCAAGGGAAAGTGAAGAGATTCTTCATCTGATAGTGAGGAGGCATCGAAGAGCGGAGATGAGAAGATCGAGGCCATGTTTGCCGAGGCCTTTGATTCAGAACAGGAAAAGTGGGCCCAATCGATCGCGGCTGGGATTTATCATGGTATGGTGTGAAGGTGTACTCATTTTTGTTCACTCCATCCTATTAGGGGCCATTATTCAAGAGCATCTGCGCTTATGTGTCGAATTACATGGGTATCTACCTACCTGTTCGGAGTTTTACACTCAATTTGAGAGAAAATCACGTAGATACCCGCCTCAGACCACCGTGACGGGTAAGCAGCTAAAGATCACCCCGATTTACAGCTCACTCTTTAGTATGTCACCGTCATTTCAGACGACTCCTTACCCTTAGGGCCATTATCGATTTCTCTAATGCCCATTTGTTCGCGAGGCTATGTGCACTCATCCTCGCGAGTGGTTTTACACGCAAGGAATTTATGCCAGGAAGCCTAAGTCGACATGAGTCGATGAATAAGATTATTCATGATAGAATCGGGCCAAAGGGTAAACGAAATTTTCTGCCAAAGAAGAAACTCGCTTTTATATGAGGTGATGACCGGAAGTCACATCACTATGCCTTGGTCATGGTGCTATGAGGGACTTTCTCATCCCCGACCGAAAATAGGCATATTACATTCCCATCTTTAAAGGATAAATCTGTGGAAGCCGCGGGGATGAGGGGAGTGGCGAAAAGAGAATACTCTGCCGGGGCCCATTACAGTCGAAACGGAGGCCAAGGAGCTCAGGCGCATCTACGAGACCCCGCCCTCACATCCCCCTCGTGGCTCCCGGGCCTCTTTGCCTACAACGCCGCTGGGCCGACGAAAGCACATCCCTCCTCGAAAAGATTGGAGCGTCTAACAAGGGCGGTTTTAAATACACTTGGGGGAAACAAACACCTTGACCACGGTGCCTCTGTGCTCGAGTCATATTTACCGAGGAGAGCCTCGCATGGGAGCATGCCCCTCCCCCTCAACTGAGGGAGATCTTGAGGGAGCTAGACGACCGTTGGCCGACGAGGACGCCGTTCTCTCGATGCATCGATCGTGGAGGGACATCGAGTAGTAAAGTAATAGTAGGCTAGATTAGGAGTGGTGTTTGCAATTGTAGAGACCTTAGCCACGCTATGCCAACACCATCTTTGTTCATATTACCCTATTTCAGGTAGTCTATGGTCACACAAACCTTAAAGACCTTTTGATTTCGCCTGTGTTAGTTGTTCCTCTCGACTCTTTATGCACAGTAGTCAAGAGCGGGATAAGCAGCTAAACTGTTGCCTCTTATTATATGTTCATTTCGCTTAGTACTTTTGCATTGCAGCTTTTCTTTCTTTTTCAATTTCCATGGTCCTTTTATATGAATAGCTTTTGGGTTCTCGTGATAGTTTGTTGTTATGTTCATTGCTTGAGTAATTCGTGGTTTTGGTTTTAATTGAGTCGACGGTGCACACTATGTCGTCATACTATGTTTAATTTTTGCCCTTTGAGAAACTTGCAAAGCTTAATTGCACCTAGCTTATTTATTGGAAAATCATAACCGCAAAATATTAGTTTAAATCTGCTAGGGACTAGCAAGATGCAGGTTGGGGGGTGTGTTGAATACACAAAAGAGAAACAATTATATCGAAATTTAGCACCTTCGTGCCGCATTCTCATTTCACATTGTGATAAGAATAGGTACTTTAATTGTTTTCGTGTTTCGACTTCAGGCGTGTTTTTCGTGTTTCATACATATCAAGTATGCGGTTCGTGGTCCGTAAAGAGAATATGGATCATCGAGGATGATGGCAAATCGCCGTGGGTGAAGTTTCTGAAGCGCAACGATGTCGGGAACAAGTGAGGCAGCACGTATCAACGCATCGTCGGACTAATAGCGAAGGCATTACTGGGCACGCAATCAGAAGTATCAGCAACTGACATCGCATCACACTAACGTGATCAGATCGATACAAGACATTTACGAGCTCATAGATTGATAATTCTAATGCAAGGGTACGCTCGTCCTTCAACCAAAAAAACGCTGGATCACAATGGAAAAGGGTATAAAAAGCTTAAAGGAAAGGTGGAGTATGCAAATTTTTGATTTCTAGGTTTTGGTTTTCATAAAAGAGTGTTCTTCATAGTTTTTGCTAGGGTTTATAGAGAAGTTGAAGACTTCACTTTCTGCATTTTGATTTCAAGTTCATGTAACCTTTCTCGCTTAGATCATAAATCGCTTCCCTCTCTCAAGATTATTTTTATTCTTTGGTTTTGCAATTGAAGTTTGACTTTCTCAAGTTCCTTTTATGAATAATTTCTCATCAATTATGATTCGCTTTATAATTTCAATGAAGTTCTAAACTTTTATGCTGGGGTTCTAACGATGGAAACTCACCCTGATCAAGGTAATAACCCTCAATTCCTCTTTTATACTTCAATGGGATTGTGTGGATGTTATAATTTTGTAGAGAAACTCTTATAAACCTTAGTTGGGCATCCTCTGACAATGTGTGAACGTAGAGATCCCTAAGACACGTTGTACTTGATTACAAATGCAAGCTAAGAGTCTCGACCAATCGTTGAACAAGTGTTTAACATCCTTCGATCGTTTTCATTCTAAAAGAGCGTTTAAAGAAAAATCTTCCGTCGAAGACCATTTATCAATGGCTCTTAGATGAGATTGTAAACTAAGAGGCGGGAATTACTTGATCAATAGTGAGTGGAAACCTAAGAACCCCATCAATCATCTTCTTGTTTTAAAATAGTCTATTTAATTAATTACTCAATCAACCAACCACAACCCCATAATTTCCTTTTCAAATACACATCTTTTGGAGAATAGCTCCTAAGGATCAACTAAAAGACCACTCCCTGTGGAGATGACCTATGGATTCCCACAGTATTATAATGCTAGACGACCTTAATTCCTGTACGCTTTCTTTGGGAACAAATCTCAAAGATATACATAAGACGAAGCACTCCTCTCCCTCCTCGGACGATGTGCCGGGATGGAACGCATTAGACCTCAATATATGGTCTATCGATAGCATGCATCAAGTGAGCCGCCTCCCGAACAATATAGTCCCAAATGCAGAGTGTCCATGGAGAGAAGACATACCATCTCCCTAGTCGAGGGATGGGGCCATTGTCTATAACTGCTATGGGCCAAGAGACCACCCAGAGACGGAAGGCCAGGATGTCAGAGGTCCGCATCCCTTACTTGGCCGTCGATGGAAAAATACAGAGGCCGGGGGCTGGCCTTCCTCGCCAGACGCCATCGGTGATAAAACTCGATGACTACCGAGGATAAAAAATATCGACGCGCGCCATGCACGACCTGTGGTATCTCCGCACGAGGAGAATGGAGCCCTGAGTCTTCGGTCCTCGGAAAATGCCTGGAGATCGTAGTAAACCTCCCCGCAAGTATCTCTCGTATTAAGAACGCATTCCCCGGGATGGGGCCAGAACGGAAGTAGGGCCGCCCGATAATGGATGTCGGGATAGGTCCCGGGGTCTAACACAATGCCCGATAAGGCGGGTGAGGGGCGGCGCCGGGCTCGAGGTGGACGACCCCAGCCCGAGGTCCAGCCCCCTCAAGGTGGCCTCCTCCGGACGGGCCCGAGATGTGATGGATCAGGCGAGGTGGGGCTAACCCAGGTATGATATCTCCTATGGGCAGGGGCCACAAAGGAAGAGGCCACACCAAGAGCAAGAAGACTGCCTCGCATGGCAAGACGGGCAAGGGAAGTGGCGCTACCGGCAGGAGCCTGGCGACGGAGGCGCCGCCGCCAGCGGTGCCGGGCGCCTGGAGGGCACGGCACAGCACCGGGTCGGCCTACAGCAGCGCTCCCTGAGTGGAGCCGACTCAGTGGAGGAGAGCTCGACTCGCATGGTCAGGAATAATGAGCCCCACGAGCCCTCGCCATTGTCAATGGGAGGAGATCAAATTTGAGAGAGGGAGCAGGGAGTTTCGTAAACTGAAACGGAGTGGAATGACTAGGAAGGAATCAAAAGGGGTTTATATATAGGGGGAGGGGGTAGGTGAAAGGTCTTGCCCATTAATGGTCATAAATTTCCATTAAGGGGATGACGCAAAAAATTAGGGGGAATTCATGACAGTGGTTAGAAACGGAGGATTGTAGGGTGCGAATTTCAGGTGCTAATTTCGCAATCGGAAATTTCCAGCCCAAAACTGCTCTTCAAATTCACTCGCAACACTCGCAAATACAAAAGAACAAAAATTGTGAGAAATTAAACTTGCAAAAGAGAAATTTTTGAAAAAAGAAAAACAAGCCAAACAAACTGAACACAAAAGTATCAACAATAGAACTTAAAACTAACTTAAAACTGAGTAAATAAATTCTAACAAAAAGAAATCCAAAGGATTCTCCTCGATAATGTTGTAAGCCATTCCCTCTCGTAGCCTCGAGTTTTCATGGGGGTCCAAGAGAGAAGCCCTCCATGCTCAAGTAGCAAGGTGTCAGTCAATCCAGCTTCGTCTTTGTGTTAAGCATCCCGCTCTCCGGGGGTGGTCAGGATCACTGTTGTAGGAGGAGGATCGGTGTAGTTAGTTTTCATTAACTCGCTTCCATTGTTCTTCCAAGTAGTCAGGTAATTCTATTTTCCCACATCAGGACTACATTTCTTAGCATATTTCATCCGACCGCTCCTCATCCTCTTCCCACTTATGCTTGTTGCTCCTCGTGTGAAAATGTTGATCTCCCAGGGTCATATTGCCAAAGGAGAGCTGCATGACTCCATTACTGCCAGCTGATTACTGCATTAGATGCACAAGAATGGCTCCCCAAGTACACATGGCACTCGTTAATGCCCTCGACTACAAGCTCCGTATCAAGAACCAATGGTCTGTTCGAATAATAAAAAATCCTATCCACCTTCACCTAAACATCCTCCACTATTCCTTTGGGATTTTCACCGATCGATCGCCTAAGGATAGGGTGATGCTGGTAGGCTTCGCCCCCCAAAACCTAACCCGCTTGTACACCGAGTAATGGCAAAGAGTTCGATTAATCGGCTCCCAAATCAGCAGTTGCCTATCTACGCAGTCCTCCAATGTTGGATCGAGATGGCGGGATCTTTGATTCTTGGGCTACCAAGGTTTTAATCGGATGATGGAGTCGACTTGTTCGGGGCTTAGGAAGGCCTTCTTGTCAATGCCCAACCCTTTCTTTGACTGCGGCATGTCCTTTAGAAATTTAGCATAGGTTGGAAACTCCGTTTCATCATGTCAAGAGTTGGGATGTTCACTCTACTTCATTTTAGCACTTCCAAGATGCCTTCTTGCTTGGAAGCCTTCTTTTTGCCTCTTAGTGCTTGGGGAAATGGAGGAAGCATGCTTTTCTTTCATCGAATTTCTTTGGGCGAACATGTAAGCTCTCGCTCTACTCCCTCTTCTTCTCCTCGTCTCTCCAAAGAAGCCTGGGCACTAGTCGCTTCAATTTCTTACTAATTCTCAAGGTGATAATGGCCTGAATCTCATCCATTTTCGTGCAGCTCACTGTATAGCTTAATTCATGCACCCGCTAGGATTGGGTAGTGTTTGTGAAGGTGTTCCTCGCTTCCTTTACTCCGGCCAAGCATCGTCGACTGGTGGATGGATGACTGTAGGTGGCAGACTTTTCATTGAGGCTATTATGGAGCCCATCAATTCTTTGTTCATGATCTTCTTCTACATTTTCTATTCTTTGGTTCAATCGAGCATTAATAGATTTCCGCCTCCTCTTAAGAAAATTCCCACCACCTTGCTCAAATTCATGATAGTCGCTAATGTGTTACGAGGTCAGGTCGCCGTCGTTGAGAGAGGTGGAATTCACATCGTTGCTGCCGGCCAGGCACCTAGGGAACATATGTCGGAGGTTTAGGCTTCCTGTGAGAGGTCAGTGGTTCTTCCGGGCCTGGGATTGAAGGTGCTGCCATAACGTGGCATCAACTCGGTGGCCTATTTCGCCCACTACATTCCTCGCATGTTCAACCATCAAATCCCCTTACCGAGGGAGAAATCGACAATGCTCTCCTCGTGACTAGCCGGATTGAAAGTTTGAAGCATGGTCGGGAGGGGCACAGTAATCTCGGGCCACCGGGCCGTACCTCCTACTAATTTCTTATTTCAAGTTCTTCCATCCTTCTGGTCAGGGTGGACAACTTGGCCTTTAGTTCCACGTCCTCCACCAATGAGTATATGCCTCCCCTTTGGTTTGTTGTGTGCTTCATTCTATCTACTGATTAGTGCCCAAAAAGTGCTATTTTGAACCCTATTTTTAATAGGTTTTGAGCGCTTTTTGTGTACTAATTATTATAATTAACCCAATTGACATGTTCGGGTTCCTATGGTACTAATGATCGCATTTTGTGTCAACTTTTGTAGTTTTTGCAGGAAGTGGAAGCCAAATTATCGTGTCAATCCAATCATAAATCCAGCCCAAGTTGATTTCCCATCAATTTCATACGGCCTTTCCATCAATTTCAAAGAACCCAAGAATGAAGAATTTCAAAGGTGAAGTAGAAAATTGAAGAAAAATAAAGAAGCTACAGGATGGGATGCAGTGGACAAGTGGCTAATGGAACAAGAGTCAAGTAGGATCCAAAATAGAGAGTACAAGCAGATTTCCTCAAGATGGCATAATAAATTTTCCACTCTCGCTACTAGCATCTAAATCGAATTTTCGCTAGGTTAGCGGTAAAATTCCCTCGCTAGCTAGCGAACTTGACGCGCCCAGCTTAAATTTCCCAATTTCGCTATCTCACACAGCTTTTGTTATGTTAGCGAATTAGCTAGCTAGCTTAAATTATCAAGGATAGCCAAATCTCTCAATTTCCTCGCTATCTCTCGTAGAACTCGCTAGGCTAGCGAAATTTCCTCGCTAGCAGTGAAATTTTCGCTATGCCAGCGAAAATCTCTCGCATAGCGGTAAAAATGGTCGCCCGTGTTTTTGATATTTTTGATTCCAACGACCACGCTTTTGATCAATTACCATTTTGTCCCTTTTGTAATCTCATATTTTAGGCATTTTGTCATTTCACACACTGGTCGGGCTATATAAGCCACCCTATAAGCTCAGAATCGATGTGCCGAAAACGCGAGGTGTAAAATGTACGCCTATGTGCGCAAGTGCACGCGTCGCCCCAAGTAATATAGTGTACTCGTGGTACCGATATCGATCCACAGGGACAGGTGTATTGACTACAAAGGCTCTGCTTTTAGATAGTATCTGAATAGATGTGATTCTTGTGCAAGAATTTAAGTATATGAAATTTTAATTAAAACTTATCGATTCTAATGAATTGTCAGATTAAGCCTAGGGGTTATATCTCCCTCGTCACTTTTAATGGATTATTCTTCAAAATATTATTATTCAATGTATTTATACTTTGTCGATGGCGAGGTGATCTTACTTACAAGATATCCTCTCTCGAGGTATATATGCCTATCTCATGAATAGAGTTGAGTATATCTCTATCTCAATTCAGTATTCCGAGATGCTTAAACGTTCTAACCCCAAATGCCACCTTCGTGGATCTAATATCTCTAGTTACCGACCATCCAAGGTCGCTATCCGTATCCCTCGAAAACCTCATCTCTCGAATCTCTGATCTCCAAAGTGTGATTATGCTAATGTTGGCAAGCATGTCATCATATAATTGAACTACGTAAATAAATATGCGTATGTAAATAAATCGATAAACAAACTCCAATAATATAAAAAGATCAAACTTTAATCCATCAACATATGACAAAATTCAACATAACCCTAGAAATAAATCTAGAACATACCGAGGAAAAGATCAAAACGTTGGTATTAAAACATACCCAATATCCAAAACAAGGAAACGGTAATGAAATCCCGCACTTCCAAGTCTGCGGTCACCGTCCGAATTCGTGCCTCACCGCACGCCCCTTCTCCTCAATTTCGAGTCATCTTCAGAGACTTTAAATGATGTGGTTCGCATTCGAGCCGAATACGCGACGCTTTCCACTCGCTGATCATTGCTGACCGACGTCGCGGACGCTGGCGTCAGCGCGACGCGACGCCGCGACGCTTCGGGATCTCACGACGCGGATACGCTCTCGCTTCCTCGATCCCCATTGCTCCAAAATTGCTTCAAAAAGTCGCTTCTTTCGCCCCAATGCACTGCATCCAAACTTACACCAAGTCGTGGGTCTAGCCATAAAAACTATAAAATTACTTCATCAAATAAACGGTAAGATGAAAGATCGACGCGAGTATAATACGAAAGTGTTTTAAACCATCACACCCCCAAACTTAGTTTCGTCATTCTCAAGCAAGAATCGACTCTTAAAACAGACACATACCCAACCTATTGAAAATTAACATCCAGACCGTGTTGCACATGCCGAGAAATAGGAGGATCATTTGATCATTTACACCGGGCCGTCGCCTTGCTCAAAGTTCAAGCAAAATGCATACAGATATTCGACCAAAAACTCGATCAAATAGGTAGAAGTGACTGCAGCACCAAATCCCATGATATTCACTTAGCCTTTCCCAAAGCCCCTATGTGCTTATAATGAATGACCTCCAAGATATGCCTAGGTTCACCCCCAAACTTAAGCTCAACTCACCTATTTGGAAGAAGCTAACTAGAAAAGGATAGGAACGCACCCATTTTATTCATGACCAAATACCTAAAAAAAAACTTCCTATGTACCTAAAATAAATGGAAGAAAACCTAGTGCCAAGAAGTTTTAGCTGTTCCTAGAACGGGGATCCATTGGTGACTCCCCACCGCTAAGGTTATGGCACCCGGTGCATTAAATTCCCTCTCAAATCTCACCCCGAACACTCAACCAAACTCAAGGCCCTAGGTTGCGTGAATGATCCATCTTCCGTCCCATGTGAAGTGCAAGGAAGTCAATGACTCTACATTGCCAGTAATAGGCTCTGATGTGCCCTCGCATCGTGCCCGGGATTCCGATTGGATGATCTCGCTTATTCTTATGTAGATACCTATTTTTGTCATTTGTCTTTTCTTTTTCACTTTTTCTATTGTTTTTGTATTTTTATTTTATTTTATTTTTATTTATTTATTATTATTTTTTTCTTATTTTTTTTTTCTTTTGTTTGAGGTTCGATGGCAATCCTCTTTTGACTGGGTGTCCCATCACTTAAATGGTTCGAATCTCCCAAGGTTAGTTTAACTATAGTAGCTCGGGTCTGCACGCCTATGCATAGCCTCCGGTCATTAGTGTGCGAGTGTGATAGTGGTTCTCAGGATCCCAGCTTCTTGACTACCCGAGATTGGTCTACCAACTCTTTCACCTATTCAACCCACTACCGAAAAGTATCAAACATTGTATGCATTTGATCATCCATGTCAATAGTGAATTCACCAAAAATGATCCTCGACTTACAACATGGCACATACACGATTAACTACACATGCAACTACTAAGCATATAAAATGACCGAACACAAACGCAAGCAAACTAACACATAAACCTAAAATAAATGAAAACACAACTAATGTGGGCCGAACAAAACAAAAACACTACACAACTACCAAAGACAAAACAAAACAACTAAACAAAATAAACACGATCACCACACTCCCCCAAACAAATGTCCAAAGGTCCCCACCGGCAATAAAACAAAGTAGAGGAAAAGGGGACCCTGTGATCACCGCGGTGGCGGTGGGCGTGGCGGTGAGCGCAAGGAGCCATGAAGCAGCCCCGCGACCCGGGCCGATGAAGAATGATGGCCTGACACAGGTGATAAAGGCGTGATGACAAGATCGAGGGCCTCCAACATAGCGACGAGGGACTTGCCCCCTGGTCTCATCCTGCAATGCATCAAGCGCCTCGTAAGTGAGAGCACCGGTCCCGGATCGCGAGGGACTGGTGGGCCGCCCTCCCGAGGTCGGTAGGGGTGGTGGTGGAGGTGGGTGGGACGAAGACTGGCCAATGTCTCTCTGGGGATCGCCCAGCAGCTTCAGCACGAGCCTCGATAATCATGCGCCTCATCCTCTCGCCCCGAGGCCTCCGCGACTCGAATCATAAACTCTCAGTCGCGGGACACTGTGTGTGTCCCGCTTGACCGAAATGGCCTTTATAGCGGAGCTGTGCCTCATTATCGCCGAGGGGGCAATTCCCCGGCTTTTGGTTTATTGCCAAAGATAAGGCGGGTGCCCCAAAGTTCATCTGGAGATCCCTGCATGAGGCATGGCATCCTCGATAACCCCGCCCTACATCAAAAAGGTATATCCCCGTAAGATGGCTGACCAGGGCGCTGCTTGGCGCCACACTTCACACACGCTCGTCAGCTTCCAATGAGATGCGACGTGATGGAAGTGATGCTGCATCTAGGGATGAAGGCCAAATGCTCGCCTTGAAATGGACTGCATGGCCCGCACTATTGATTTTCCACTCACCCCGGCCATCGGGTCAATACGTATAACCCTGGTAGCTCTGGGTGCTCGTGGAGCCTGGGCCGAATGCCTCCAAGGACATGTCGAGGATCACATAACCATTGGATCGACTCCAAGACCAAGTCGACCAATACGCCCCGCACTCGGACTTTCTTCAAGACATGGGAGGCGAGGATTACGTAGAACTCTCGCACCACACCTATCGTGGGCCGGCTGGATGAGGTGGTCAGTAATAAAGCACGCCAACCCTTAGCCGCAATGGTCTTGCGGAAGAAATCATCGGGGTGGTGAAACCCCTTCTCCTTGATGAATGATCAATTTTTACAAATGGTGCCAAACCGATCGGAGGCACTCGCATTCACAAACCGCATGATATCGTAAGTGGGGGTCGGGTCCTCACTGGCCCGACTCCGCTGGCGCCAATTCTTGCCGTACATTAGTCGCAGGGGTCGGAATGTAAGTGGTGATAGCACCACTGACCTAGACAAAAACACAAACACCTAGTAAAATTCACAAGAAATCGAAACTAACTACCTCCCACGACCAAACACCTACAAAACCCAGTGTGAACCGAAATGGGCACCCTACCAAACCCCTAAACCACTCGTGAAAGCAAATGTATCCGAAGACCACACCAAGCTAGAACCGAGCACGCAGGGCAGCCGCCACAATGACTGAACCGCATGGAGATGATGACCATAAAGCACAATGGTGGCTCCGAGAACAAGCAGAGGCCTCCGACCAGTGTGAAAGAGGGCTCCGGCAGGTCCGGTGAGGGCAAAGGTGCCAGAAGGCCAGTGGCTCTCGTTGAAGTGTGTGAGACAAGAGCCAAATGAACCGCCTTTGGCTTGTGTCAGTGGCAACGTCATGACAGGCAGGGCAACGCCGCGACGCTACGTGAGCTGGTCTTAACAACGCCGCGACGCCTAGAATTAACGCCGCGACGCGCGTGATGTGAGTCGCGAAAATCCACGCCGCGACGTTAGGAAATCCACGTCAGCGAAGCGACGTAGAGGATACACCTGACGTCATGACGCTGTGAGCCACGTCTCGACGTGACAGAGAGGGGTCAATTTGACGTCGCGACGTGACAGAGAGCTATGGATCAGTAATAAATTTGTGCACATTGATGATCTCTTGATCAGGAAACCCTCCCATCGTACTTCTGTGACTTTACTGACCAGAATGCACAAACAACGTAATCCTCCTAATTAGCCGCATTCGCTGGTTCCAAATTAAACAAACAAGAAACACCGGGACACTGAGAAAGCTAGAAACCCTATATTGTCAGAAAATAAACAATAGAAATTGGAACTAAGAAAAGGAAAAGTTTAAGAAACACTGGGTTGCCTCCAAGCAGGCGCTATGTTTAATTGCCGCCGCCCGACGGTCCCGAATCTCAACGTGTGATATGCTTAGAAGAAACTGGGAATGCTTACGCATCTCCCTATAATGCCTCACTCAATGCTCAAGGTGGTGAAATATTCTTCCTCGATCATCCCCTTTCCCATCTCGCGTCTCTTTCCTCGCGCGTGAATAGGCTTATTCGAGGTTTTTCGCATCGCTCTTTCAAACTCTCTCTCGTGCAATGAAGTCGCGATATCTTCATTCGATCGCCATCCGGGTGCTTCAAGCTGGAAGACATGAAACCGATCTCGTCTTGGACTCTTAGTTTGAGTTCACCCTCTGCACATTAATTCAGCTTTTCCCCGCGGGCTAGAAAGGTCTACCAAGTATGATGGGGACCGAGTCGCCTTCCTCCATGTCTGTAATGACAAAGTCCGCCGGGAAGGATCTAACTTACCAACTTCTTTACTAGCACATTTCGACTATACCCTCGAGGGTAAGGACTCCATCCGCAAGTTGTAGACTGATCAGGGTCTGCATTTCGCTCTCCCAACTTAGCCTTTTAAACATCGCGAGAGTGGCATCAAGTCGATGCTCGCCCCAAGTCGCTATGTATTTTCCCGATACCCGACTCCCTATAGAGAATGATATAGCAAATTTTACCCGATTCAAGCTCGGGGACCCTTCAAGGGAAGTAACGGCACCGTATTCCCGCTAAGGTGATGGTCCCATACTCTTCCACTTCTTACTTGCCAAGATCTTTTCATGAATTTCACATAACTTGGCATATTCTAATGCTTCCAAAAGGGTATGTTAATATGTAGTTTCTCGAAGATATCAAGAAACTTTTTGTGAACTCCGCGTTTCTCTAACTTACCTTTCTTCAATCTCGAGGATACGAAATATGTTTTAAGTGTGTTCATCCATTTTTAATCAAGCTGTCTCATCCCTAACTTTGTTGTCCTTTGAACGCCGTCGTATTCTGCATGTTTCGTTTGTATCTAGTATTTGAAATGACCTGACTACAGTCCTTTATTTCTGGGGCTTCGTATCATTGGTTGTGGCCCCAAGTTTAATTCTCTTCCACTCCTGTGAAAGGATGGCCTTGGCAAGACTCTTTTCCTCTTCGCTCTCTGTGGTTTACCCCGAATTGCTTCGCAATGATCCCAATGTCGCTACCAAAGATCGCTACTGGCCCCATTCAACCTCCAAATTTCTTAACTCGTGTCGCTTGATTGTTCAATCATCACCAAGGCTGCATATTCGCCTCGGGTCCTATCTCATGAAGGCAGAGCGATCAAGATTGCGGCAAAGTGGCTTGTTCTAAATCCAACTTTTCTCGTAGGATGGTTCACTAGTCTTGGCTCGATAACGCATTGTTCCGATTATTCCGCCCACCCATATCCTCGATTGTTCGACCATTCCGGTTCGATTATTACGCCACCCCTCGTACCCGATTCTCGATTGATAGTTGTTTCCCCATACGGTCCTCGGGTCGTGGATTGGGATCTCCATTAAACCCGGGACACCGGGCTTGCTCTATCGCTAGGTCGGACCGACATTCCGTGGCTCGCGAAAGTGGCCCACCGCGTAATTCACATAACCCCAATGGTCGGGTCCGATGGCGTTTACGGCTCCTGTCGCCATTTAGCCGCCTAGTCAATCGTGCTTTCACATGGATTCACCTCGTGATTGTTGGAGGACCCCATTATCCTGTGCCACCCACCGTGATGCATGTGTGTGTGTAGCTCTCTCTAGGCCACTGACATGCGCTGGTCGCAAAGATCTCTTAAGATTTCATGTTTGGTCCGTGTTTTCTTCACTGCTCCTCCAAATTGGCATCAATCATTGCTCTAGTCGCATTTCTCGCACTACATTATAGAAGGTGACTTGATCCATCCGTCACCGGTGGTGTGGGCACTTCCGCAATAATTGCGAAATTGGCCCCATGCCTCCGCCAGTTCTCCCCTAGTTGTCCAAAGGTATCGATCTCTTTGCACAAGTCAGGGTAATTTGGGAAGGTGGGAAGAACTTAGTCAGAATTTTCTCGTGACTAAATCATTCCATGTAGTGATTGAATCGTGGCCGGGATCAAGTTAACCAGTTGCTTGGCTCTATCTCCGCGTGAAAGTGGGAATAACCACAACCCGAGAGCTTCTTCAAGAACCCCATCAGATTTGATAGTATCGCAAACTTCAAGGAAGTTAGTCAAATGCATGTTCGTTCTCATGGTGTCCATGCGGAACAAGATATCTGGCATCTCATCAGGATCGACTTCAATTCGAAATTGTTTGCTTGAATGGGTGGTCGTCTGATAGCTGTCTGAACAATCGTTGGTGGTAAAACGAACTCATCTAGTAGCATGAAAGGATCATCTGGCTGTATAAACGGCGCTCCTGGTGCTTCGATTCCTTCCGTGATTCCCATTTCTACTCTCGTTGTTCACCTCACTAATGCCAAGATTTTGTTCTTCAAAGGTTTTCCATGACCATCGGATTTCTAATCGCTCTGCTCTGCTCTCTACGTTAACCGCAGGTCTTTCCGGGTTCAGATCAAACAGTGTTGATTAATTTGATCTCGGCTATCGCATGTACTTACCGAAACCTACACCAGTCAACACACGAACCAACAAAACCAAATTACCAGCACTTGTAAAGATAAACACAAGTAAAGAAAATTCCAGAATAATATCTAATTGCTTAATTCTCTATATCAATCTAAACCTGTCCCCGGCAACGGCGCCAAAAACTTGACAGGCCGAAAACGCGGTGTGTAAAATGTACGCCTATGTGCGCAAGTGCACGCGTCGCCCCAAGTAATATAGTGTACTCGTGGTACGGATATCGATCCACAGGATGTATTGATCACAAGGTCCCGCTTTTTAGATAGTATCCGAATAGATGATTCTAGCAAGAATTTAAGTATATGAAATTTGACTAAACCATTGATTCTAATGAATTGGTCGGTATTTAGCTTCAGGGGTTATATCTCCTCGTCACTTTAATGGATTATTTCACTGCACATATTATTCAATGTATTTATACTTTGTCGATGGCGAGGTGATCTTACTTACAAGATATCCTCTCTCTCGAGGTATATATCCGCCTATCTCATGAATGTAGCCGAAAGTATATCTCATCTCAATCCCGCATTCCGCGATGCTTAAACGCTCTAAATCCCCAAATGCCACCTTCGTAGATCGGAATATCTCTATTTACCTAATTCAATTGAAGGTCGGTTTATCCAGATCCCCGGAAAACCTCACTTCCTCGACCCTGATCTCCAAGGTGATTATGCAATGTCGCCAGAAGACATCATATATAATCGAACTACGTAAATAGCGCATGTAAATAAATCGATAAACAACTCGAATAATATAAAAGATCAAACTTTAATCCATCATATGACGGTTCAATATAACCCTAAAATAAATCATCTAGAACATACCGAGTGAAAAAGATCAAAATGTTTAATATTAAACATAATTCCAATATCCAAAAATAAGAAATCCGTGACAAATCCTACCGGTCCTGCGGCCACCGTCTGAATTTCGTGCCTCTATTCAGACGCCTCCTTCTCCTCACCGAATCATTCGCACTTTAAATGATAGGGTTCGCATTCGAGTCGCGACGTCGACGCCGCCGAACGCTTTCCACTCGCTTGGACGCGATTGTCGACCCGACGCCGTGATCACGCCAGGGGCGTCAGCGATGGGGACGCCGACGTCGGGACGTCGCGACGCGATACGCTCTTGCTTTGATCCCCATTGCTCAAAAAATTGCTTCAAAAGTCATTCTTTCGCCCCTCCAATGCACTCGCATCCAAATCCACACACTCAAGTCAGGGGTCTAGCCACAAAACTATAAAATACTATCAAATAAATGAAAAGATGAAAGACCAATGCAGTATAATATGAGTGTTTTAAAATCTATCAAGAATCCTAACTTCTAATCTTTCAGCACGCAGCCTTTATTTTGTTCCAGTTTTCTCTCTTCTCTCCTCTTCACTTTCTTGGGTGCCAAACACCCCCTCCAAGGATGACAACTTGGGATGAGGGGCTAAAACCCTTTCCTCCTCAAGTGGAAGGTTGTCAGTGATCTTAAGGTCATTGTCAGTTCCCTCGCTTTTCAGCACAGGTTTTGCCATTTTGGTTCCTCCTAAATTTTCATTTCTAGGTTTAAAGTTTCAGATGTACTTTCTTTGGCCAATACTTCTGGTGCTTTTGTGGTTTAGTGTATCTATAGCTTTAGATACACTAATATCCATTAGCTGCCATTTACTTAAGCCACCGAGGTAGGTTAAGGCTAGGGTTTTCACTACAAGTGCATCCACTTTGATCAATACTTGGTAATCTTTAGGGTTCGGGGCGTGGATTCCTTATTTTTAGATCCATCGAGACTCATTAGTTACCCTTTACGAATCATCAGAGGGGATGAGTCAAGATAGATTTTCACTAAAGGGAACCATAAATGTTAAATAAATGCTTTCTATCAAAAGGAAAATTATTAGGGTTTAGGTTTTAATGCCAAATGAAGATTCGGTTCGGGAGATGACTATATGTCATCCTCCCCAACGCGAGGAAATTAACCCGGGGACCTCTCAGTTAGCCTAGGATCTTAAACTCAGTGGCCCGAGACTTCAAGGGGTTATATTTTACATTTTATTTTATTTATTTTCAGTTTTAAACCCCAAAACCTCACTGTTTTTAACCAAACCTGAAAATCCAAATTTAATTCACCAGTTTTGATTTCCCCACTTAAATCATTGTATCGAAGAAAACCCATCCCCGTGTTCGACCCTAGACTACTATATCAAGAAAGAGTTTGACTACCGCAATGGGGAGGAACTTTTAGATACAAATTTTGTCGATTCCGATCAATTCTGATCGCGGGTACTAATCAAATTACGCCGTCGCCGGGACAAGGCTCTGGCGCATTTGACGAGTTGCAAACACTTGTGATCCTCATCACAAGTCTTGGTGAATTTCTTTTATATATTCATTGTCATTTTTATTTTATTTTCATAAAAAAATAAAAATAATTTCCGTAGACTGCTGGGTGCTGCCTTATTTCTACCGCAGGATTGAATTTTCAAAGTGGGTTTGAATCAGGCCAATGCAAAGAGGGGAAGGCACATAAAGGAGTATTCAAGTGGAGAGTAACCCTGTGGCATATATGAGAACGAGGGACTATAGAAACTCAGATGGTGCAAGTCAAGAACCCGCGGAGAGGAACCCAAGTGAATATAGTCCACGAGGGACTACAGAGACCAATGGATGAGTTCACCATATGGTAGTAATTACAACCATAAATGGGGAATCACACAAATTCCTCATGGGAACCAAACCCCTCCACACAATATGCACCTCCTGAACCTCTTTATTATGCCCCCATTTCTCAGCAGCAGCAACCACCAACCCCATCCCCTGTTGAACAAGCCATCCTGAACTTGAGCAAACAAGTGGATAATTTCATAGAGGAGCAAAGGGCAGTGACTGTCCAGGCTAATCAGGAAACTGACACGGTGGAGAGCTCCCTGAACAAGAGGATTGATGGACTTCAAAGTGAAATGGAGCTTAAATTGGACAACTTGCAGTGTTCAATTTTAAAGCTTGCCCACCAGCTTGATCATGCAGAGGAAGAGAGTCAAGAGGATGAGTGCTTGACTCCAAGTAATTCGTGAGCAGTTCAATCGCAACCTCAGAGGAATTGAAAGTAGAACCACGTAAGATCCTCGAGGGAACCCAGGGATGCCCCACAATTGAGTGTAATATATGGGCCATGGAGTTAAGAATAAATCCCTTCCCTTGTTGAGTGAGGAAAGTAATGGGAAGGAACCAGGGGAAGAGCCCAAAAAGTCCACTGACCAACCCCAAAACAACCCACTGCCAGTAGCCCCCTCCACTGACCAAGTGTATATCCTGCCTGCATCCCAATCCCAACACAAAACCCCTGAAGCACCCACCATAAAGTCCAAACCATCACTGCCTATTCAACAAAACCTCAAGAAGCTAGTGGCCATCGGGCTTCATGTTATTGCCACTACATCGAAAAAAATCGGGCACTACCACATCGCATGGCATGCTGGATGGTTCGCATTTGCTCTGGATTTTAAACATCCAATCCTGCATTTCAGTTCCCCCACTTTTTGGTTTAATTTTTATGGCTTTATTTTATTTTACTGTATTTTATTTTGATTTCTTTAATTTTTCTTTTTAGATTTTCTCTAATTTTTTAGTTAATTTATGTTTTTAGATTAATTTTACTTTTCACAGAATTTTTCTTAATTTTTCTTGCATTAATTCATAGCTAAGGCAAATTTCAAGCTCGGATGGAAAATCACAAGAAGCGTAAGTGGAGAAGTTTTCGTAACTATACCGAAAAATTTCAAGTAATCCTAATAGTCAGCAAATTCATTATAGATGAAAATTCTCAAGAAGAATAAATTTCGCTAGCCTAGCTTAAATTTTTAGGAGACGAAACTGAAAAATTTCGTAGGGAACAAAGGTGCATTTCGCTAGGCTAATAAATGCACAACTTATAGCTAAATCAACAAACGCTCCACTATAGGACAAAAACAAATATGGCCGCACTTCCATTCCATTTTAAAAAAAAAAGGTTTGTTTTCTTTATATATTGTTTTTATTTCAAAAAAAAAATATTATTTTTATTTTTATATATGTATATAAAATATTAAAAGAAAAAATTTTGTCTCTTAAAAAAAAATCGCTTATATATATATATATATATATATATATATATATATATATATATATATATATATATATATTTATTTATTATTATTTTTATTATTATTTTTTATTTTATTTGATTTTAAAAAAAAAATACCAAAAAATTTCGTTTATTAGACATAGCGAAATTCTCGCAAACATAGCGAAATTTTGCTTATGTCACCCCGCTAGCGATACCATCAGAGCAGCTGAAATTTTTTCGCTATGTCCTACGCTTTGACCTCCAATTTGTTTTTGCTCATAACTTTTTCATCCGAACTCCGTTTTAGGCGTTTTTGGTACCGTTGGAAAGCTTAGAGAGTGTAGAATCCAAATATGGCCAGAAAGAATATTTTTGAATTTTTTATGAAAGTGTAATTTTAAAAATGCTCCAACTGGTCACTTTTTTCCTCTCTTTTCTTCTTCTAACTTGTTTATTTGAAGCCCAAACGGAGTGAATAAGGTGTTGATGGAAAGCTTGCGAAGTTTCCTATCCAGAAAGTCGATCAAGCATCTCATCAAGGAGGCAACACTTCCTTCTTTAATTTCCACCCGAGCCCCATTTCTATTAATCGAGATGCTCGGTCGGGGGGAGAGTTAGCAAATTTTGCATTTATGTTTTGTTATTATTTTGTGTAAGCCCATTTGTGATGTTCAGTTGCTTGTTTGGTTCTTTTCTATAAAGTTTAAGAGTAATTAAATGTACTTACTTTTCAAAATCAGACCCATTTTGCAATCAATACCTTGTGTGTTTTTCCAAATTTCGTGGTTTGAAAAAATTGAAACTTTGGTCCAATTCTATTGATATTAGATTGGTTCCATGCCTAATTGAGTGGATGATTAGTTGAATTCTTGTTGCTTTCGACCATTTTTCTTCCACCTTTAGCTAACCACACACCGAGCACATTAGGTTTCAATGATAGGCTGAAAAAGTTCGCAACCTCCTTTACTTTGCATAACCTACCCTAGTTTCATTGATCGCCTTTAATAGGTTAAGGACCCCTGTAGAAAAAGAAAAAGAAGAAAAACGAGAAAAAGAAAAAGAAAAGAAAAAGAAAAGAAAAAGAATAAAAATTGCAATGCTTTGCCTTGAAACCTGAGCACGGTCCGAGGGGTATAGCGTGCTGAAGCTCTTTTAAAGCCCTGCCCTAAACCTTCACTCGGTCAGGAGTCACCACTTAGTGTTCGTTACATGGGTGGATGGGTGGAGTTTAGCAAGTTGTAGGTGTTGGAGTCTCAAATCATTCAAGTCCGGTGAAACCCGTAAGAGTTTGTGGTCGAAAGATCCTTATGACTTGGTGCCCTAAGCCTTAATTGGTTGGGAGTCATCGGTAGATCCCTGTTACATGGACTTTGGTGAGGTCGATTCCTCAACATTGCACCCTACAACACAAAAAGAATTGTGGAATAAGAGGTGGTCCTAATCTATTTAGGTTGGTTAGCATGCTAGGTCGTAGTAGTAGCTAGGTTGGGGGAGAGTGCTTAGCAATTTAATATTGTTGAGAGTCGATCAAATAAACACTTAGATTTTGGTGGAAGTTTCCGGTTGATCACCAAGAAGGAGGCTCTTTCTTTAATACCAATTTCGTATGGCATTCATTCTCTTACAATAGTTATTGACACTCATTTTGATAATTTTTACTTAAGGTTAGCATTACTATTCACAACCTTGAAACATAAATTTTTGTGAACATTATTTTGTTATAGTTTTATATGTTCTTTGTTATTTTTCTTTCTTGCATTGCTAAGGACTAGCAATGTGCCTAGCTTGGGGTGTGGGATTAGTGCCCAAAGTGCTATTTTGAACCCTATTTTTAATAGGCCTTGAGCGCTTGTGTACTAATTATTATAATTAACCCAATTGACATGTTCGGGTTCCCACGGTACTAATGATCGTGATTTTTGTGGCAACTTTTTGTAGTTTTTATGTGAATTGAAGTCAAATTATCGTGTCAATCCAATCATAACCAAAGTCGGGTTGATTTCCATCAATTTCATACGGTCTTCCATCAATTTCAGCAAGCCAAGAATGAAGAATTTCAAAGCAGGAAGAAAATTGAAGAAAAATAGCAAGCTGCAGGATGGGATGCAGGGACAGTGGCCAATGGAACAGTAGCCGCAGGATCCAGCAGAGAGCACAGTGCATTTCGCTATGGCATGTTGTAGTACTCACTCGGTGCGAGATTACAAATCGGGAAATTTCGCTAGGTTAGCTAAATTCCCCCGCTACCAGCGAAATTTATCAGGCTCAGCTAAACTTCCCACCTCGCTATCCACAATATTTCTCGGCTAGGCTACGAAATCCCGCTTTAGCCAGCTAAATTCACCGGTTGATAGCAAAATTTCACTCCTCGCTATCTCAGAATTTCGCTAGGCTAGCTAAATTACTATTAATAAATTTTCGCTATGCTAGCTAAAATTCCTCGTGAGATAACCGAAAAATGGTCACTCGTGTTTTTGATATATTTTGATTCCAAACGACCACATTTTGATCACTACCATTTGTCCCTAATCTCATATTTTAGGCATTTTTGCTTCACACATTCGTCAAGCATATAAGCCACCTTATAAGTTTGTAACCCTAACTTTAATCTTTCAACACGCAACTTTTATTTTGTTCCAGTTTTCTCTCTCTCTTCTCTCCTCTTTCTCTCACTTTCACGCCAAACACCTCTGCTGACATAACTGGGGGGGATGAGGGGCTAAACCCTTTCCTCCTTGGAAGCTGAAGGTCATCGTGGGATCTTAAGGTCGCCGGTGGTTCCTGCTTTTCAAGCAAAGAAGTTTTGTCATTTTGGTTCCTAAATTTTCATTTCTAGGTTTAAAGCTCTTGATGTACTTTCTTGGCCAATACTTGGCAAGCTTTTGTGGTTTAGTGTATTCTTAGCTTATTAATACTCAATATCCATTAGTTACTTACGAGCCACCAGGTAGGTTAGTGGGCTAGGTTTTCACCGCAAGTGCATCCACTTTGTCGATACTTGGTAATCTTTTTAGGGTTCGGTGGTTCTTATTTTAGATCCATTGAGACTCATTAGTTTACCCTTTACGAATCATTGTAGGACCAGTCAAGATAGATTTTTCAGAGAACCATAAATGTTAAATATTGCTTTCTATCAAAAGGAAATTATTAGGGTTTAGGTTTTAATGCCAAATGAGAATGTAGGTTCGGAGATGACTATATGCATCCTCCCAGCTAGCGAAAGGAAATTAACAGGGACCTCTCAGTTAGCCTAGGATCTTAAGCTTCAGTGGCGAGACTTCAAGGGTTCTATTTTACATTTTATTTTATTTATTTTCGAGTTTAAACCCCAAACCTCAACATTTTCCAACTAAACACAAAATCCAATTTAATTCACAGTTTCCAGTTCCTCGAAATCACATTTGTATGCGAAGAAAACCCATCCTGTGTTCGGCCTAGACCACTATCTTGATAGCTTGACTACGGCGTGGGAGAAACAGGACTCACAATTTGTTGATTCGGATTACCTCTTTGGCAGTCATCTACCTCCCTTGGGGTTTGGCTTATCCCAAGCTTTGGAGGTCTGGCTGTATAGTTGAGGAAGTCCATGGCTTCATCGAGTTCTTCTTGAGGAAGTCCCCTCCTCACATGGTTTCTAACAATTGCTTCATAGCAGTGGACATCCCATCATAAAAGTGATTCACCAGCATCCAGGTATCAAAGCCATGGTGAGGGCAGGCACTGATAGTCTCCATATGCCTTTCCCAGCACTGATAACATTTTTCACTATCATGAGCAGTAAAGGTGTAGATTTGCCTCTTCAAATTGTTGGTCTTGTGGGCACTGAAGAACTTCTTCAAAGTGCACTTTCTTGACTCACCTTGAGTTCTGATGGTCCTTGGCCTTAGTGAATTAAGCCAGATTTTGGCTTTATCTTTGAGGGTTAAAGGGAAGGCTTTCAGCTTGAGCAAGTCCATATCGGTTGCACCCTCTTTGAAAGTTGTGAAAACTTCCTCAAAATCCCGTATGTGTGTGTATGGATTTTCATTTTCCATACCATGAAAAGTTGGAACTTGGGGGCACCGGGTCAAGCCTCTTTGCCATCCTCAGCGGGGTATAATGCATGGAGTGCACTCACCCTTGGGAGTGTGTGTCCTCTAGGTAACCTATAGGCATTGAATCCCGCCCCAGACCTTATTGAAACTCTCTTGCTCTTGGTGGGGCTCCATCTGGATTCTTGTGCTGGCTTGATTTCACACCCTTGTTCAGGCGGAACTTAAACCTTTCAAATCCTTTAAGTCATTTATCCCACAGTATAAACTGTGAACTTTGAAACAAGCAATAAACCATCAAAATGGGAGCTACAGAAAGTTAATATTAGTTAAAATAGAAAAACAGAAATCGTGTAAGAGCAGTACAAAATTCCAAAAATCCCACTAAAATTGAAACTTGTAAATGGGAAAAATAGTAAAATATAAAAAAAGAAATGAGAATTCACCAATACTTTTAATTCATGGATACAAGTTCATAGCTTCTCTTTCTCGTGAGAACTGTCGCGGCTTAGCAGCATACATTGATTCGCATGCAAAGTAGGTGTACGGAATCAACAAAATTTATCCTAGGAGTTTCCCTCTGCGAAGTAGCGAGCTAACTGATATAAAATAAGTCTAAGGTCGAGCAGAAGGATAGGTTTTCTTGTGAGAGAAGAGTTGGAGTGGATTGAAAGCGATTGTTTCCCCTCTTTGGTTCAAGGATTTGTATAAAACAAGCGTTTGTGGGTGAATGGTTAAAAACTGAATAGTTAAATCAAAGTAAAAATAGCTCATGAAGTCATAAGACCCACTTCCAGGCTTGGGTTCTAAGTCTTGATATCTGGTCTTTTTCTGTGATTCAGAGGATGACATAGTGCATTTCTGATGGGATCATAATTCAGCTTTACAAAACCTAAACCTAAAGTTTCCTCCTAATGTTATAGCATTTGTAGCCATTTATAACTCAAAGCTGATTAAAACCATTCTTTGGATCTATCTGCGGGGAGCTCATAAATGACAACTAACTGGGCATCAGTGGATCTAACAATAAGCATCCACTAAGCCTTGAAAGCTTGCCAAGTATTGGCCACTTAGAGTACATCACAGTGATTCAAACCTAAACGTGAGATGTAGAAACGTAAAAGGCCATAAATGCTTGCGTTATGAACATGAGGACAGTGTTTTTACCTTCAAACCTTCACCAAGTGGCCTTCCTCTTCAAGGATGAGGGGGTTTTAGCCGAACATCCCTTGATTTGTCATCATCGAGGGTGTTTGGTAGGTGAGAATAAGAAAAGTGAAGGAAAGGGAGAGAAAATCACGCGGTAGCGGGAGGGGAAGCAGGCGCTGATTTTATTGAGTGATTGATGGTGAAAGATTGATTGATGTTACAAGCTTGGCGAGAGGCTTATATAGGTCTTGTTTCGGTACCAAGGAAATTACAAAATGTATAAAGGAACCAAAATTACATCAAGGGTGGATTTGTGTAAAACCCTGTGGGTCAAGCGTCGACAACGAGGGTGCGGGGGCGATGTTGCGAAATTTCGCGACTGCGAAATTCTGAGTTGAGAATTTTCGCAACCTTGCCAAATTTCCACCGTGTCTTCCTTCTCTTCTGCATTTTTGCTCCAAATCTCTCTGATTGAGTCCATGCATGCCCGAATTCGACTCGGGTTCATCGTGTTTGGGTCGGATTGAAGATAATGAGGTATTTGATCACAAAACTACAAAATAGCCATAAAATGTGATCAAAAAGCAAAATCCGGGACCTCAATGTGTCAATTGGAGTTTGTTAAGTTGATTAATTACACAAAAAAAGTGCAAAACTGTAATAAGCAGGGCTCAAAATAGCATTGTTGGGTACTAATCGGCGATCGTGTAGGTATTTGAAACACCCCTATGAACTTAATTGTTCAAGAGAGGAAGGCCACAAGACAAAACTTATTCCAATTTGACAATTTACAATCTTTGACTTCTTCTCTGCGCTCTTTTCCTTTCCTTCATTTGTTCACTTCTTTTTCCATTCTTCATTATTTTTTTTCCTTTCAAATCAAGTAACATTCCCCCAATCTTGCCCTTTTTTGCATTTTGAAGTTCTTGTATTGAAAGCTGGGTAATAAAGGGTTCTTTATTGTAGGATTAATATGAAGGAAGGGCTTGAGGCTTCTAATTGCTGGTTTAATGAAGAAATTAGACAATTTGGCTCAATTCTGGAACTAGAGTGTATGCTTGTGCATATTATGAGGGTAGGCTTGAAGACCAACTTCGAGGATAGCTATATCACTTCTGTTAGTAGTATTGCTTAGAAGTTTTGCCTTGATTAATAATCTAACAGAAGTTATAGGACATTGGACTATTTGACTGTGAATGAACCCAGAAGATGTCCTAATCTTTCACAATTTGTTAAGGAATCACTTTGACCATGCATTGTTTTAGGGATTTTCTTGACCTTCTTTGTTTCACACAACGAGTCTCAAAAGCCTTATTGTGCTTTCTATTGAGTACATCTTCCTAAATCGAACATTCAACTTTGATACGGCTAAGCGCAACTTCATTTTCCAATTCAATAGAAACTACCATGACCATCTATCAATGGTTTGTTTGTCTTTGAGATTTATTGTTGTGTTGTTTTAATCAATTCAAGAAGTTCATTTTGATATTTCATTTAGCTCAAAAAACTACAACACAAACACAATTTCATTATTTCATTTCAACCAAACATGCTTCAACAAATTAGACAATTTGATTCAGGTAGCGGGTTTCTCAATTATTCAACTAAGAAATCATCAATCATGAAACAAAGAAAATTAAGCAGATACAGCACCAAACAATCAAAAACAAAATTGAACACAAAATTTTTCAATAATTGGTTTTGAACTTTTATTCAGAGGAATGATTACAACTTTTGTTTGGAGAGAAAGCAGAATACAAGGGTTCATATTCTTCTTTTGTAGGATTTGGAAGTTTTCAGGTTTGGAGGTTCAAGGTTAAAGCTAGCTAGAGATGGAGGGAACTTGGGGATGGAGATGTCTGGCTTTTCTTTTGCTGGTGGTTCTTCCTTGTTAAAGAGACAGTAATCATTGGTGTACTCCACCAGGGTGATCAATTGATCTTGAGTAATACCCAGGGTATTCATAGATCCTTCAAATTCAATGAGCACATTGTGTATGTTCACTAAGTTTGAATTCACCTGGTCCAGACTGTCATTCCACAATTTATGTCTGTAATTGTTATCCATCTCTAGCTCCTTGTCTCTCTTCTCCATGAGCTTGCCAAATTCCTTGAATTGTTCCTTGTAAAGATATTTGAACCCCTCTACCTTCTACAACATACTAGCTTCCATCTTTTCCTCTCTCTTTTCCAAAAATGAAAGCACATCTTCATCTCTTTTTAGCTATTCATTGTAGAAGGTCTTTATTTTTTAGTCCAGCCTATGCATCAATTCTCTTTCTCTCATTTCTATTTCTTCTTTCCATTCCTCATCTCTTTGTTTGAGCATTTGTTCCCATCATTGTTCCCTCTTCTGAAGTTTAGCCTCAGGAAACTCATATACGTCTTGTGTTGTTAACATTTCTTCTCTCTCTCTGATTTCCTTTTCATTAATACTGACATCTCCATAATTCACAGTATTTTCTTGATTGCTCCTGGAACACTCTGTTGGTTCAACAAAGGTCTGCCTTACCTTAGGAGGTGAGTGAATTAATGGACTTCTTACGCTCTCTGTCTCTCAATGGCGATTGTTTTCGTCTGGGATTTATTCCATCCCTAACTGTTCATTTTCTTCTTCCTCAAGCTCCTCTGCCACTTCCACAATCTCCATTTATCTTTATGCTCTTTGGGCCTTTTATCACCCCTATCAATGTTAAGGGAGAAACCTTAGGATAGGTTTCTTCCTCGCAGCATCCACTTTAAATCTTGAAAATACAAAGCACGGTAATTGTTCTTTGGATGAGGATTAGTCCACTTTTACATTCTTTGTGGAAGCACAGCCCCATAGGATGATTCTATTATCTTCCCACATCGAACTTGTATCAACCAGTGAGCATACAAGATAATGGCTTCTTGCTCCCTTATAATGCTCAGATGCTTTGTGGGAATTATAGCATAAGCAAAATAATAAAACCACACCTTAGCTTCTTCTGTTAGTGAGCCTCTATTGATGGATTCATGGGGATTCTTCTTTGTTGCATTCCACTTCCCTTTTCCAACCGTCAAGAAATCCACAATCTTCTGATGATTTGGCTCTCTAAGAAGTTTTTTGTACTTAGATCCATTCTTGGGATCCTTGATTTGGAGAACTTCATTAATCCTTTCATGGCCCATGGGAACTCATATTCCTCGGCGCTATCTTTGAATCCTCTTTCATCTCTATCATGACATAGAGAACTCACGACAAGCGCAGCAGCAGTGGTTTGTGTTTTGCGAGAACAAGCTCCGACCCTTTTTTTCTATTATCGTAAGGTGAGATAGATATGCAAAACCCTCTTTCTCTGATAAACCCTTTTTCGCTTAGATTCTTCTCCCTGAAGGAGTAGGCTTCATCTAAAATGAATGCTTTATCATCTTAAGATTCTTGACCCTTTCGACTCACTTTGTTGACTTTTACCTTTCTTCGCTACATTTGGGTTTGTTCCTCCCTCTTTGCTCTTAAGTTACGCGGCTGGGGTTGTTTATGTCTGAGGTTCCAGATGAACCTTCGCTTCACCTGCTGCATATTCTTCCATCATCTCACTGAGATTTAGGAACAGGTTTTGGGGTTTTGCCATTGGTGAGATCTGGGTTTGAGGTTTAGGGTTTTGAGATTTCGAAGAGAGGAAGAAAGTGGAACTTGGGTGATGGTATGAATGATGTGAGGCAATTAGAAGGAGGTGGGATTTTCAGTTTTGAAACGTTCTTTAGTTAATGGATCAATAAATGAATGTTTCTTTTCGTGTGTCGTGACAGTTAATGATTAGGTCACAACAATAGCCCTAGAATTAAATGTGGATTTTATCTTGTGACTATTCAAACTAAAATTTGCACCCAGCCTTTATTATTACATTTTTCATGTCGTGCCACACTTTAGAAATGTCTACAGGTTACAATCCTGTCACGACAAGAAAAATATTGTTGCGATAGAAATTTGCTCTGAAGACAAAAAGGTAGGTCGTAACAGTAATTGAAGCTGGTCGCGACACTGTTTTTGTTGCCATTCACTTTAATTTCAAAAACTCTGTTGCAACATAAAAAACAAGGTCACGACAAGTTTCCATTATTTTGCAGTAAGTGATGTCGCGACTGAACTTTCTAATGTCGCGACCTAATTTTCTCATAAGTTGTCTTGTCCAGTCAAAACCTTATTGCGAAAAAACTTTTTCCTTGTAAAACAATGTCGCGACAAAGGCTTTATTGTTGCAACCCAATATTTGTTTCCCAAAATTTTGCAACTTTAAACTACCTTCCAATTCAGTTAATCACCCACAATTAGTCTAATTATGCAATTCAGGCTTGTGAAAACATATATAGAAACATAAATTCTCAATTCAATTAAGAACAATAATCATTAGCATCAAAATACTTAATCAAAACATTTAATCACTTGGCACCTGAAAGTTGTCTAATTAATTAGGCTCTAAAATCATCAAATTTCTCAAACTTCAACTATGCATTAATATCTAAAACAAATTTAGGGAAATAGAAATACTCCCCCTTGTAATTAATTTCTGCACAATTCTGTTTGAGGCAGTGTGAGTTATAATAACTTTTGATTCTAGTTCATCTTTCCTGCCCAAAATCAAAAACATTTTAGCAAATGATCAAATTTCCTAATAAAACTTCTAACAAAATCAAAAGTAAAACATTAAAATCATAAAAGTAATCAACATCAATCAAAGTTAAGAAGAATACAAATTCTGTTTGGGTTGCCTCCTAAGAAGCTACCTAGTTTAATGTCCTTAGCTAGACACAGGCTGAAGGGTGTCTTCATTTCAGTAATTTTCTTTTCCCTTTTTCAAATCTAGATCTACCCCCTTCATGCTTCCTCCAAGATAATGGTTTAGTCTTTGACCATTTACTTTGAATTCACTTCCAGATTCAGTCTTTAGTGTTACTGCTCCAAAGGGAATACTTGTTACCATTGTGTATGGACCACTCCATCTTGACTTCAATTTCCCTGGAAAAAGCTTGATGATTCGTGTGCACGAAGGGTGGTCCAGAATCAACAAAATTTATAAACCTAATTCCTCCTACTACCATAGCATGGGTATTATAGTATAGTGGCTCTAGGGTCGAACACAGGGATGGGTTTTCTTCGCACAAATGAGTTGCAGTGAAGGCCAAAATGGTGAATTTGTTTTGGATTTTAAGGTTTGGTAAAAACATGGGGGGTGTAATGGTTGTAAACTGGAAATAAACTGGAGAAAAATATAAAAGAAAACTCCTTGAAGTGTCAGGCTACTGGATTCAGGTTCTAAAGGCTACTGAGGGGTTCTTGGGTTTATTTCCTCGCATAACCTATAGTCATTTCCCGAACCGGATCTTTGTTTAGTTATAAAACCTAAGCCCTAGTAATTTTCCTTTTGAGAGATGGCAGTTATTGAGCATTAACGCTCTCAGATAGTGAAAACCTACCTCCTTGACCCATCTTATAGTGACTAATAAATGACAACTAACGAATCTCAGTGGATCTATCAATAAGCATCCATTGAACCCTAAAAGATTTCCAAGTACTGGTCATTCAAGATGCACCAAAGGGGTTTGAACCTAGTGTGAAAAACAGAGACATAAATGTTAATAAATGCATGCATTAAAAACATGAGAAACCTTAGTTACCTTATATCCGTAGCCCAGTAGCCCTCATCTTCAAGGATAAAGGGGGTTTATCCACTTATCCTCTGAGTTGTCATCCTCAGAGGGTGTTTGATAGCCTAGAAAGTGAGAGAAAATGAGAGAAAAAGAAAGAAAACCAAAGAAGCGGGAAAATTCCCTCTCTCCAAGTGTATCCCCTTCCCAAAAATGTCAAAAGTCCTTTACAAATTATTGTCTGGGGCTTATATCCTGCCCAGGACAAGCGAAATTACAAAAATATATGAACTATCCACTATTACATGGAGGGTAATTCAGGAAAAATAAAAAAATTGGTCAAAAAGGAGTCAAACGGGTCAAAAAGAGGTGAATCAATTTCGTAGTGTTGCGAAAATTCGAAACCTGCAAAATTTTGAAGGTTGGGAAAATTTCACACCCTCACTCATTTTCTTTTGCTTTGCTTTTTGCTTATATTTTCTTCTAGTTTCTGACCTGCAGCTCTGAGTTCTGACTTGGATTCTTCATGAGAGAGCTGATTCAACAATTTTTGGGCGGTTAGCTTGTAAAAACTACAAAATTTTCCACAAAATACGATCAGTAGTATAACCAGGACCTAAATGTGCCAATCGGGTTTATTAAGTTGATTAGTACAAAAAAAGAGCTCAAAACCTGTAATAAACAGGGCTCAAAATAGCACTATTTGGGTACTAATCACTTGAGCCTGGAGTTGTATAAGAGAACTTCTTCTCCTGTCTTGAATTCCCTCAAGATTTTTTGATCATGCCACCTCTTAGTCTTTTCCTTATAGATCTTGGCATTATCATAAGCTTCATTTCTCAATTCTTCTAGTTCATTCATTTGGAGTAGTCTCTTTTCCTTGGCAGCTTGAAAATCACAGTTCAATTTCTTGATGGCCCTTTGTAGCCTTGTATTCGATTCTAAAGGGAGATGTGGTTTATATGAATTACGTATGGGGACAGATCGATGGGAGTTTTGTAGCGATTCTATAAGCCCTGACGCATCATCCGGGTTTTATAGACCGATCATTTACTTGCATTCTTTGTTTTCTCCAATTTTCTTTGTCTCACATTGAAATTTCAACCTCGTTTGATTGAGGGTGATAAACCAATCCCATTAAATGTTTGATTCCATATCTGCTCATGAGTTTTGCAAAAACTTTATTTGCAAAATGGCTTCCTTCATCACTGATGATTGTTTTGGGTGCTCCAAATCTGCTCAAAATGTTTCTTTGTATAAACCTAACCACTGTGTAGCATCATTTAAAGACGAGATATTGCTTCCGCGTTTGGATACATAATCCACAGCTAGGAGAATGTATATATTGCCAAATGATGATGGGAAAGGTCCCATAAAGTCTATTCCCCATACATAAAAAATTTGCACCACAAGAATTCATTGTAGGGGCATTTCATTTCTTCTACTTAAGTTGCCAATTCTTTGACAAGCATCACAATGTTTTACCCATTCAAATTAGTCTTTGAATAGAGTAGGCTAATAAAATCCTGATTGGAGAATTTTCTAGGTTGTCTTGTCTCCTACAAAGTGTCCTTCATATGGTGATGCATGACATTTCTCCATAATACCCCCCTATTCTGTTTCTGGGACACATCTCCTTATTATCATATCTGCTCCTCTTCTATACAGTAGTGGGTCCTCCCTTATCTGTCAGTAATTCTCAATTTCATACTCTATTGGTAAATTTAAATTCAAATGGCATAACTCCCGCAAGCTAAGTAATTGATAATATCGACGCTACCAGTGTTTGTATTATTAACATCAATAATTTGCTCATAAGGAAAAATTTCTGCTATTTCTGTCCCCTTTTCTATTCCAACAATTCTCTCCAATATAGACAAGTGATTTGCTATCACATTGTCACTACCCTTCTTATCCTTGATCTAAAGATCAAACTCTTGCAGCAGTAGCACCCATCTGATCAGTCTTGGCTTGGCATCCTTCTTTGCCATTAGATATTTAATTGCAGAATGATCAGTGTGTATTACAACATGGGATCCCAATATATAAGGCCTAATTTTTTCACAAGCAAATACCATTGCTAGAATTTTCTCTGTGGTGGAGTAGTTCTCTTGTGCCAATACAGCTCCCATTGCATAATCACTGGCATCACACATAATTTCAAACTCATTGTTCTAGTCTAGTGTCAACATAATGGGAGCTGATACTAATCTGGATTTAATTTCCTCAAATGCAGATTTGCATGATTCATCAAAATCAAATTTTGCATCTTTTTCGGCCGATGCACCTGATGATGCAGAATTTTTGAAAAATCCTTAATGAATCTTTTGTAAAATCCAGCATGTCCTAGGAAGCTTCTTATTCCCTTCACTGTTGTAGGTGACATGAGATTTTTTATAACATCAATCTTTGCTTGGTCTCGTCAATCGGTAATCTTATGCCCGAGCAAATACCTTCAGTTACCATGAAATGACATTTTTCTCAATTTAAGGCTAGATTTTTGTCTTGGCACCTCTGAAGTACTGTTTCTAGGTTTTCCAAATAATCTTCAAAACTGGATCCATATACTGAGAAGTCATCCATAAATATTTCCATAACCTCTTCCACCAAGTCAGAAAATATAGACATCATACATCTTTGAAAGGTGGCAGGAGCATTACATAATCCAAATGGCATCCTCTTAAAGGTAAAGGTTCCATAAGGACATGTAAATGTTGATTTTCCTGATCCTCTAGGGCTATTGCAATCTAGTTATAACCAAAATATCCATTAAGAAAACAGTAATGGAAGTGCCTTGCTAATCTGTCCAACATTTGGTCAATAAAAAGTTAGAGGATAATGGTCATTTTCTGGAAGCAGTGTTAAGTTTCCTGTAGTCTATACACACTCTCCATCTTATCACAGTTCTTGTAGGAATCAATTCATTCTTCTCATTTCTGATCATAGTGAATCCTTCCTTCTTTGGGACCACATGTACGGCTCCTTGAGGCCCATTTGAATTGCATATATAGGCTTGCATTTAGCCATTTCAATACTTCTTTTCTGGCTACTTCTTTCATTACTGGATTTAGCCTTCTCTGATCTTCTATAAAAGTTCTAGAATTCCCCTCCAACAGGATCTTGTGCATACATATGGAAGGACTGATTCCTTTCAAATCTTCTATAAACCAAGCTATTGCTTCCTTATATTTTCTGAGAGTCTCCAGTAGTTTTTGCTCTTCCAGCCTAGTTAATCTAGCTGAAATGATAACTGACTTTCCTTTTTCTGGTTGCAAGAAGGCATACTTTAAATGTTCAGGCAATTCCTTAAGTATTAAACCCTTTGAACTTTTGTTTTCTTCAACAACTTTTTCGTCATAACTGCTGGATTTTTCTGCATTGTTTTCTCCAACACCGAATACTTAATCTTTTAATTTAAAATTGGATTTCAGAATGTCAACTTTAAGATGCTCAAGATACTTGATTAGTGCCAGTCTATTTGAGCCTATTTAAGATAGAGTTTTTAGAGTGCTGCGCACTAATCATGCAATTAAGCCAATTGTCATGTGCATGTCACTTAGTGCTTCTAATTTGTTTTGAGATTGTTTGGATAGTTTTGCGAGGTCTTGGGAACTTGATTCGACAAGTACGGCGTCGTGTGGTGCTGAATGCGAGAATTCTCGGTGATTTCATCAACCCGAAATGAGGAAATATCAAGTGAAATGACGAAAATGAAAATTTGAAGTGGATGGCGGGCGACGGGAATTTTGGCTATGATTGTGAAAATTTGGCTAAGATTGCGAGATTTCGCGATCATAGCGAAAATTGCAATCTGTGAGAAATATTTGCTATGTGAAAATTTATTTAGCTAATGAAAATTCAATGACGCTAGCGAAAATTCTCAATTTCACTATCTCACAAAAAAAATTTAAGCTAGGCTAGCGAAATTTATTAACGCTCAGCGAATTTAAGCTATACTAGCGAGAATTTCTTACATAAAACGAAATTGCTTTCGACTGTGTTTTGGTGTTTTGATTCTAGCGACCGTTTTGATAAATTACCATTTTGTCCCCAGCCAATTACATATTTTAGGCATTTTTGGTATTTCACACAATTGGGTTGGCTATATAAGCCACCTTATGACTTTTGTAACCCTAACTTTTCATTCACTGTAAATCCACGCAGCTTTTCATTTTAGGTTATAGTTTTCTCTCTTCTCTCTCTTCTTTCTCTCATTTTCTTGGCTTCCAAACACCCCCTTTGAGGATGACAACTCAAAGGATGTTTGAAGCTAAGCCCACTGCATGAAGGAGAGGGTCAGCAGTGCTGAGTTTGGAGGTAAGTTTCATGCCCTCTCATTTATCACACCTTTGCATTTATGAGCATTTAAGCTCCACTGCGTCTCACACAGGTTGAAACCTTCTAGTTCGACCTGCGCTTGATATTGTGTTTGTGACTTAGGTAGTTAGTGGATGCTTAATCTTAGATCCTTTGTCATCGCTCCCCCAGTTCTCCCTATTAGTTTAAGCGTGGAGTTGCCTCTTTGAGGTAAATATGCACCTTTGTTGGGACTTGAATGGCAGATGCCATATCTCATGAGGAGTAATTTAGGGTTTGGGTTTAGTGCGAATCAGGTCCACGATTTGGAAACGACTATAGGTCATTATCATGCGCCTTGAAACAAACTAGAAACATGGAATACACCTTAAAATCCAATCCGGTGACCCAAAACTTCAAGGAGTCTTCTTTTCTAAATTTTCCTTTAATTTATATGCGTTTACAACCATCGACCTTGTTTTGAACGAACCCAAAATCAGAAATACCATTTCAACTCAACTACACTCTCATTTCACAGAAAACCCATCCGTGTTCGACCCTAGACCGCTATCTTTGCGGTAGCTTATTCTGACGTGGGAGGCTATAGGATACAAATTTTTGTTGATTCGGGATCACCCTCTTTTGTGTACGAATCAAACGGCGCCGTTGCCGGGGATGGTGCCCTAGTGAGATTAGAAGCTGTTGAACTTGTGATTCACCTCTGAAGTTTTGGTAAAATCTCATTCCTTTTGATTTTATCATTTTTTCCACTTGCGAGTTCAGCTGCGGGGATTTTAAAAATTTTCGGTACATTAGTTTTTCTTTGCTTTAATTTTAGCTAACCTTAACCCTTTGTTAGTTTTGTTGTGGTTGTTTTACGATTGTAAGTGTGCGAGGCTTGATTTATGTAGTGGGATAGGAACAACTGCGGTGAAGCTTCGAGAGGGTGTTTGCTACATAGGAACGGGGCTTCGAGGGGTGATCCTCCACGGTGCTCAAATTGATCCTCCGCGGGAGGAACAACAAAGCCGGCGGAGTGCCTAGGGAGCCCGTACATGTCGATCCGTGAGGGATCATATACACCCACACCGGTGGAGTGCACCCTCATGCATTATCCCTGCGAGGATGTGCGGTGAGACCTTATCGGTGCCCTTGCTCCCTGACTTTTCATGGTATGGAGAACGAAAATCCATACATACACATCGGGATTTTGAGGAAGTATGCACCACTTTGAAAAGAAGGTGCGGTGGACATGGAGCTCTCGAGTTGAAAACCTTTCCATTGACCACTAAAGGATAAGGCAAAAATTTGGCCCTAAATGCATTAAGGCGAACCATAAATAATTGGGGAGAGGCTGAGGCGAGTTTCTAAAAAATTCTTCATTGCTCTAGACAAACAACTTGAGAAGAGGCAAATTTACATTTGCGGCTCGCTGATGTAGTGGCCAGTTCTGATCTTTGGGAGAGATTTATGGAGACTATCAGTGCATGCCCACACCATGGGTTTGATACATGGATGCTGGTGAACCATTTTTATGATGGAATGTCCCCTTCCATGAAACAATTATTGGAAACTATGTGTGGAGGAGATTTCTTGAGTAAAAATCCTGATGAGGCAATGGACTTCCTCAATTATGTGGCTGAGACCTCTAAGGGTTGGAATGAGCGAACCAGGAAGAAAATAGATTCAAGCCACCGGTGAACCAAAGTGGAGGCATGTATGCCCTCTCCGAAGATATGGAGCTGAAAGCTAAGGTATCTACCTTGGCTAGAAGATTATGGATTAGAAGAAAAAGGGTCCATGAGGTGCGGCGGTGGTAGAAAGCCATGCACAGTCAGCTGTTTCAAGTTGCCCGGTCTAATGACCACCCAGGAGAACCATGTCCAAACCCCCAATCTGAGGATGCAAATGTGGTAGGCTAAAAAAAGCCGCAAACAAATGCTCCATATGGAAACACTTACAACCCCAATTGGAGAAGTCACCCTAACCCTTCTTGGAAACCTCGACCCTCACATGCACGGCGTGTGACACCCACCCTCTCTGTTGAAGCGAGCCATTTTGAATTTGAGCAAAGTGGTGGGAAATTTTGTGGAGGAGCAAAAGGCATCAATGCTCAGTTGAACAAAAAATTGAAAATGTAGAAAGCTCCTTGAACAAGAGAATAGATGGGGTTTGAAAGTAACCTTAGCAGAAAAAATTGACGACTTGCGGGCATCATAACAGAATAGAAAATCGATGTGAGCGGGGAGGTCCACTTCTCGACCCTTTGCCCGAATCGAGGAGTCTATGGGCCAGGCTATTCAGTGAACCTCCCAAAATGGATGAAGTCAAAGTTGTCATTACCTTAGAAGTGGAAAAAGAGGTTGATACGGCCCGATGCGAAGCACATTGAGAAACCGAAGAGGAAGAGTGGAGCCAAGAACACATTTTCTTAAGGAGGCTGATGAAGCCTTGCCACGCCACCTCCATTTCCCCAAGCACTAAGAGGCAAGAAGAGGGCATCCCAACAGGCGGGCATCCTAGAAGTCCTAAGGCGGGTGAAGGTCAACATACCCCTTTTGGACATCATCGAGCAAGTCCTGCCTATCTGAAGTTTTGAAAGATCTCTGTGTCCAATCAGGGGTTGGGCGTTGAAAAAAGCATTCTTAAGCGAACAAGTTAGCTCCATCATCGATACAAGACAATGGTGAAATCTGAGGATCGGGGACCCCAACTATCTCGATTAACATTGGAGGAACTTGCATTGATAAAGCAGGTAGACTTGGGTCTGAGTGTCGACTACTTGCCGTACTCGGTGTATAGGCGGTTAGGTTTGGAGAAAACGAAACGACCCGACATCACCACAACATGGCCGTCGTTTAGTGAAAATACCAAAAGGGATAGTGGAGGATGTGTTGGTAAAAGTGGATAAGTTCTACTATCCGGTGGATTTCGTGGTTCTCGACACGAGCCGTTGAGAGCCTTGTCAGTGCCGTTATATTCAGGAAGGCCATTTACAGCCACGAATGCCATTATCAATTCTTAGGAATGGGGTCATCACAGTTCACATTTGGCAACATGACATTTGGAGCTCAACATTTTCCACTTGGGCAACAAGCGAAAACGGAGTTGAGGATGGGGGAACCGTCGATGAAGTTTGCACGAGTAAGTACGCGGGTGTGAGTTTGGCGTGGTGTGTAAAATATACGCCTATGTCTTAAGTGCAGCGATCGCCCCCAGTAATATAGTGCCACCAATGGTATGGATGCCGATGCAGGATAGGTGTGCGACTCTGATTGCTTTTGAGTATTATGCGGGTATATGTAATGTGTAGAAAAGGGTGCAATATTTTGAATGTAAGCTAAACTACTAATTTGGGCAATTACTATTGAATGGAGACTAGGGTTATGTTTCCCCCTGCCACTTTTTATGGATTATTCTTAAAGATGATATTGAGTCAGTTTATGTTGATTCATTGTGGCAAGGTGATCTTGCTACGAGATACCTCTCTCGAGGTGTATTCGCTATCTCTCTAAAGTAAATTGAGTGTATCTCTGCCCCGTCTCGGTACTAGAAATGCTTAAATGTTCCTTGTAATTGCTACCTTCGAGTTAGGAATATCTCATTCTGCGAATCGACCAAAGGGCTTCTCTACTCATATCCTAGATATCCTCATCTCTCGAATCTCGGATCTCTAGTATTGTAGTCATGCTAATGTTGGCGAACATCACCGTGTAATTGATCACGGATGTAAAGCGGATGATAATGAATCATAAATCAACGAATAATATAAATTAATAAACTTTAATCCATTCAAGCAGTGACGAGGTTGACAAGACCATGAGTATAGATCTAGAACATAATGACGAAAATGCGATATGTGATATCATAAACATTAGGTCAATAACGAAACAAAGGAAAATACAAATCAGACCGTCTTGGATCGATGTCATCTGCTCGATTTCCATTGCACGGTCGTACCATTCCCCGATTCCCCCAATTCCGTGCCTCCATTTGCTTTTAATGCTGAGAAAGAAGAACTCGCTTTGACGTCGCGTTGCAGCGTCAGCGGCGTTGGCGCTCAGCGGCGTTCGCCGATTGTTGACTTTATGTGTTGTGACGTCGCGGCGGTGGGGGCGTCAGCGGCGTTGGGACTGTCGCGGCGATGCCAGCCATCTTTACGCGCCTCTGCTGCTCAAGAGTGCTTCCAAGGCGCCCTTTTTGCACCCGTACGCTTTGTATACACACGATCACCAAATCAGGTATTCGACTCTGCAAAACTCACGTAATTAAATATAAATTAAACATGAAAGCGAAAGGTAAACGCGGGTATAATCACGAGTGTTTGGGCACTCATCCACCCCCAAACTTAGTTTCTTGCTTGTCCCAAGCAAATGACTAAGCTAGACACACATCCTACATATTATAGTCTAACCTGAAAATAGTGCGATAGATAGAGAGGATCGAATTAGGCTAATCACTTTTTCTGCTAGTTCTGTTGGAGTTCACAAGATTTGCAAAGGTGTTCGAATGTTGAAAGAACTAGGTTGAACTCAGTGAAGTCGACTAGTACCTCAGTCTCTGATAAATTCAATGGCCTTTCCCAATGACCCTATGTGTGTATAAATAAATGACCTCTAGTGTATACTTAAGTTAGACGCCCCAGAGCTTGGAGTTGACTCTCACAGTGGCTAAATCCCCAGCTTCTGAGGATCGAGGCACGTTGCGGTATCTAATCTATCTACTCACTACATAGAACAAACTAGTGCCCATAAGTTTATGTTAAGTGTCGTGTAAGCGGGGATTAGTTGGTGACTCCCAGCCAGGTTGGTTAAGAGACACTTAGGGCATTCGATTTCTCGAACATCACCCCAGGAACACTCAGCTAAACCTAGAATACAAGTTGTGAAACTTCCATCTTCTGTCCACAGCGGGCGGTGAAGTCAATGATAGACCTTCGGAGTTGGCTCGGGGCATTGGGCTTGAGCCCCTCGGACGTGCTAGGGATTCCGATTGGAAATTCCCACTTATTAATCTCTAATTTTCTCCGTTTTCATCTTTTTTTTTTCTTTTCATTTTTTTCTTTTCATTTGGGGCTCGAAAGGCAATCCTCATCTATTCTGAGTGTCCCGTCTCTTTAGTGTTTAGAGATTCCCAGTTGAACCTTAGTGGTCGAGACTCAGTGCCTAGGCATACCTAGAGATCAATGCGTGTGTGTGAGTGTGATAGGCTCCTTGAGAAATGGGTTCTTGAATAACTTAGGAGGTGATGCTATGCCTCCCCACTCTATTCAACCTAATTCCCAGGGAACATTCAGCAACTGATACAACCTTTCATTATTGACACAAGTGGGTTTGGCTAAAATTTGATCCCCTACTCTAAAGCATGGCATCACATACGCAGCTCCCTAAACACCACTACACATGTATATGACATACCTAAAACACAAACATGACTAAACACAAAACTAAACATCCTAAGATAAACAAGTGTAAATAAAACTAAACGAAATGTCTTACTATGCATAAATGCAAACAAAACAAAAAAACTCATTAAAAAACTTTCGATCACCAAGCATATCCCCCCCGAACAAAAATGCCCGGTGTGTCCTCATGGCAATAATGCGTGGGGGTAGAAGATAACTCCACGGTGATCGCTGGGTCAGCTGTGGTGGTGAGTGGTACATTGATGGAAGGCGAGGAGTGACGTCCCGAGCCTGGAGGGATTGCTAGCTGTGGCGAAGAATAGTGGCTTGATTGGCCAGCCGCGGTGCGTGCATCGGTGGAAGTGCCTCCATATCCTGAGTGATGAGGATTTCGGTGCTCCTGGGTCTCGTCCGAATGCATCGAAGTGCTCGATGGGAGGTGAGGCAGGGTCCTCGAGTCGGGTGAGGGTGGGAGTGAAGCGGGGCCTCCGTGGAGTGGGCGAGGTGGTGGTGGAGATTGGATGAGTCGGGGCCTTGATGTCCCCCAGGGGATCACCCGGAGTCAACCAGGCTTGATAGTCGGAAGCTCGTCCTCGTCGAGGGGCTCATGGCGAGTCGTGGGCCACCTCGGGTCGTGGCACTAGGTTTGTCTCTCTTAACTGATATGGCCTTGATAGGGTGTAACCACGCCTCAGTGTCATCTAGGGGCACCCCGGCTCGTTTGCATAAACGAGATGAGAGGGTGCCACTAAATTCATCTTAAGCGTCCAGGTTATGGAGGATAGCATCCTCACATAACACCTTGACACATCAAGGGATATCACGGATGATGGCATAGTTGAGTAGAGACGCGCTTGGCTGTCACTTCACCACGTTGAGTAAAGTCGGAATGAGGCGGCGTGATGAGTGATGCCAGACAGCAAGATAAAGGCGAATGTTTGGCAGCGAAGTGAATATAGCCTTCAGCTGTTTAACTACTCACCCGGCCATTGAGTCGACTTGCAGAATGATCTCGAGGTGAGTCGGCGGGGTGCTCGTAGAGCCCGATCAAGCGGCTCAGGGGACATGATCCAGGCCCATTGGCTATTGATCGGCTCATAGCGAGTCGACCAATACTCCCCTCACTCTAACTTTCTTGACAACATGGGAGGCGAGATTGGCGTAGAATTCTCGCACCACACTCATAGCAATTTGGATGGGTGGTTGGTAAAGTGCTCGCCATCCACTTGCTTGTAATCGTCTTGCGGAAAAATCATCGAGGTGGTGGAAACCCTTTCTTTAATGAGCGAGCAGTTCTTACAAATGGTGTGCCGTCTGCGTCAGTAGCACCCTCGTTCACGAGCAGTGTGAATCGTAATTAAATTCGAATCCTCATGGCCTTTACCCGCTTGGTAGGCAACCTGTAGCTTTTCCCGGACATGGGTAGCGACACAGAGCTCTGAAGGTCGATTCACTCGAAGGTACTAAGTTGGTACTCCCTAGGTTGGCTAGGCAATATGTCGGGCACCTACAAAGGGGCCTTTATGCCTGAGGCGAATGGAGCCCGGTGAGCCGTACGAGACAGGCCCGGGACGTGGGATTACACTCAACCACCTACTAAACCCCGGACCTAAGCTAGACCCGAGGAAGATGACTAGGCCAGAGATGGGGACACTGTGCAGTGCGGAGAAGGTAAGCCCAGTACAGTGGCTAGGGGTGTGGGATGGTGGAGAATGTGCGTGTGTGGTGTTGACGGTGGTGTCAGAGATGGCGTCGGAATGCAAAACTGATCTCCGACCGGTGGGGAAGGGGATTAAACGGTCGGGTGGCTTAATTAGGCGGGGTGGCTAAGGGTTCGGGAGTAAAAGCTGGGTAAATTTAGGAACAACAAATGAAGGGGATTTGGGCCTTAAATAGAGCAATGTTGCGACGTTCGGGTCTGACTTAGCGGCGTTCGAAGAAGAGAGCTTCGATGTCGCGGCGATCGGAACCTTTGTCGCGGCGTTCGAAGGATAAAATAATCAGCGTCGCGGCGTTCGGAAAGATACAAAATCAACTGCGGCGTTGTTTCCAACTTCCCACTGGCCCCGTTGTTCTGAGAGAGGTAATATCAGCGTCGCGGCGTTGATATCTCACCATGACGTTCGAAGGAGGTCAAAATGGCGTGGCGTTGAGAGGCCGTCAGCGGCGTTGCGGCGTCGTGACGTTGCGGCGTCAGCGGCGTTGGCGAGCCAACGTCGCGACGTTACAGAGAAGGCCTAAAATATTCATTAAGCAACCATGGTCTAAGATAAGAGACACTCCCCTCTTGTAAATGTGACTCTTTGGACTTTTGTAATGCTCTGCATAAACGGATCCTCTCCAGTACCTGCGTTCGCGAGTCCTAAAAGTAAATAACCAACAAGAGATACCGATTACGGACAAAATCAGCAAACTACATAGCAGCCGGACAATAAAAATTTGCTTTCAGAGAGGGAAAATTTCAGAAGAAAAACTTGGTTGCCTCCCGAGAAGAGCTATGTTTAATGTCGTTAGCTCGACGACCCTGAATTTCAATGTGCGATATGTTTAAAAGAAATTGGGAAATGCTTACGCATCCCCTATAGTGCTCACAACCCATGCTCAAGGTGGATGAAATATTCTTCCGTTCATGCCCTTGCCCTTCTCGGTGTCTTTAAATGCGATGTGAAGCATTCACGAAAATTTTCGCATTGCCTTGCAAAATCTTTGTGTAGTGCAGTTCCGAGATATCTTCATTTGGATCGTTATCTAGATGCTGCATGGGTTGAAATACATGGAAAGTGATCTCGTCTCCTTGGACTCTCAATTTGAGCTCACCTTCTTGCACATTAATTTGAGCTTTTCCCGTGGCCAGGAAGGGTCTACCAAGTATGATGGGAACTGAGTCGTCTTCCTCAGTATCGGAGATAGCGAAGTCCTGGCTGGAAGGGCAATTTACCAGCTTTTACTAGGACATTTTCGATTATTCCCAGAGGATGCGGGTATGACCGCTCCGCAAGCTGCAAGCTGATTATGGTCGCATTTTGTTCCTAACTTTAGCCTTTTAAACATTGAAAGCGGCATCAAGTTGATGCTGGGCTCCCAAGTCACACAGCTTTTTCCGTGATACCCGATTCTCTATAGAGAACTAGATAGCAAAGCTACCCGATTCAAGTTTTCGGGGAAGCTTCTTTACAGGATGGCATCAGACTTTCGCTTACATGATGGTCCCATATTCTCCAACTTCTTCTTACTCGCCAAGATCTTTTTCATGAATCTCCACATAACTAGTCATGTTCTCCAAGCTCTCCAAAGGGTATATTATCATGTAGTTTCAAGATGTCAAGAAACTTCTTGCAAATCGTCTCCAACTTACCTTTCTTCAACCTCGAGGATACTCTGACTGCATGACAGTGCCCACCCGCTTTTGTCCTGCCTCTCTCGCTTCCCGCTTATTATCCATGGCCGCTCATAACTCGGGGTTGCTCATTTTTCATCCGGTCTTCGATTCTTCGTCTTGCTCTTAATTTCACCCTCTTACCACTAGTTTAGGGCTCCCGGTTTCCAACTCTTTCCACTCCTTAGAGTGACGGCAAAGACTCTTCCCTTCTCCTCTAGGTTTACCTCGAATTAAGTTTGGTAGTGAACCCCGTTGCCTTTCTCACAACGTGCATCGCCATTCGACCATATGTACCTCCAAATTTCTCAATTGTGCCGCTTGATTGTTCAATTGGGTGGCCTGTTGCTGCATATTCGCCTTTGTCTCATTCATAAAGGTAGTGTGTGAGGTGAGCATATGTGCAAGGGCTTGTTCTAAGTCCACCTTTTTCTCAGGAGGTGGTTCACTCCCTCTAGTTGGTGGCATGGTGTTCTGATTGTTAATCCATCCATACCCTTGATTGTTCTGATTGTTCTGATTCTGATTATTACGCCACCCTTGGCCTTGATTTTGATTCTGATAATTGTTTCAATACCGTCTCGCTCGTGGATCGATTTCACTGAACCCGACACGTACCGGGCCTCGCTTCAACCGTTTGGCTTCGACCACACCTCGCGTCACAGGCCGTCTCTCCACGTAATTCACACAACTCCCATGGGTTGGTCTCGTATATATCTGCCATGTTCCTTACTGCCTATTTAATCGCGAATGGCCTATGCCACATGATTAACTAAATTGTTAAGAACTCTCATTATCCGTGCCACCTTACCGCTTACCGGGTATAGCCTTCTCTCTAAAGCCACCGATTTGTATTGGCTGGCAAAGATCTTCTAGGATTTTTACAAGTCAACTCGTGGTTTTTTTCATTAGTGCCCCTCCAACCGAAGCATCAATCACTGTTCTAGTAGCATTCCTCAGACCATTATAGAAAAAGTGACCTGCATCCATCCGGTCACTATGGTGGGTATTTTCTCGCAGTTCGTGGAATCTATCCCATGCCTCTGCCAAGTTCTCCCCTTCTAGTTGCCCAAAAGTATTGATCTCTTGTACAAGCCGGTGCAATTTTCGGTGGTGGGAAAACTTGCCAGGAATTTCGCACTAAATCATTCCACGGCGTAATGGAATCTCGGGTGGTCGATCAGAGCACAATGCTCGTCTCATCACCTATGACAAGGGGAACAATCTCAACCTCGAGAGCTTCTTCCGCAACCCCATTGTACTGATCGACGCAAACTTCAAGGAAGTAGTCAAATGCATATTCGAAGTCTCATGGGGTAATCCATGAAACAAGATGTTCAAACATTCAGAATGTTATCGACTTCAAATAAGTTGTTGGCCTAAATGGGTGGTTGTCCGATAAATTGCCCGAACAATCAGAGGCTGGAGTGCAAACTCCTCTAACAACATGTATGGATCATTTGGCTGTATAAACGGCCTGGGTGCTTGATTTCTTCCGTTATTCCCATTTCGGCCTCTCTGTGGCTCATTCTGCTCAATGCTAAGATCCTGTGGTTCATTGTCATCCATGTTTGCTAAATTTCTGAGCTATTCCGTTTTCGTTTCCTAAGGTGAGTTCTGTGTAAAGTTCTTCGCTCAGATCGAACGCATGTTGGTCAACCTGATCTCGTCGTTGCATGTACTCACTGAAATCTAAACTGCAATCACACACGAAACAACAAGACCAAATTACCAGCACTTGTAATAACAAATAAAAAACAAAAATTCCAGAGTAATATCTAATTACTTTATTCTCTATCACTTTAAACTCATCCTCAAAGAATGCGCCAAAACTGACAAATAAAACGCGGTGTGTAAAATATACTTTATGTGCGCAAGTGCACGCTACGTCATAATATAGTGTACCAATGGTACGGATACGATCCACGGGATAGGTGTGTCGACTTACGTGATTTGCTTTTCGAAAGTATTATCTAGGTATATGTAATGTGTGAAAAGGGTAATTAATATTTGAATGTAAGCTAAATCCAATCTGAACGAATTACTATCGATCGGAGACTGGTGGTTATAGTTTCCCGCCACTTTTGATGGATTATTCTAAAGATGATATTAGTCATTTTTATCGATGATTCATTAATGGCAAGGTGATCTTGCATGAGATACCCTCTCTCGAGGTGTATTCGCCTATCTCGCTTAGTAGAATTGAGTGTATCTCTACCCCAACTCTAAGACTCGAAATGCTTAAATGTTCGAACTCCATCCACACCTTCGGATCGGGAATATCTCTATTTCACCGAATCAACCAAAGGTCGCTTCTACTCATCCCTAGATATCCTCATCTCTCGAATCTCTCGGATTCTAGTATGACATAATGTCACAAACATCACCATGTAATTGATCCACGATAGCAAGATGATAATGAATCATAAATCAACGAATAATATAAATTCCTCAATAAACTTTAATCCATTCAATCGTGTCGTGGTTCAACAATCTAGGCATCTAGAAATATAATGACCAAGAAAATACTCAATATGTGATATCATAAACATCGTGTCTAATAACTAAACAAAGGAAAATGGCTGAAATCACGCTCGCCTTCAGACGGCGTCACCCCGCCTCGATTTCCAGGCCCTCGATTCGCACTATCTCCGATTCCCCCAATTCGCCTCCATTTGCTTTTAATGCCGAGAAAGCAGAACCGCCCTCGACGTCGCTGACGGAGACGTCAGCGCGACGCTGAGGCGCCGCGACGCTGTCGATTGTTTACTTTATATTAGTCGACCCAACGTCGCCACGCCGTGACGTCGCGACGCGCCGCCCATCTTTCAGATCGCTCCGCCGCTTCCAAATTGCTTCTAAAAGCTGCCCTTTTTGCACCCATCGCACCTGCATACACACCAATCACCAAATCAGGTATCCAGCTACAAAAACTATGTAATTAAATATAAATTAAACATGAAAACGAAAGACCGACGCGGGTATAATCTGAGTGTTTTAGGCACTCATCAACGGGTAGGAAGGCATGATATTAACAAACAACAGGAAGAATTGATGGAGAACAATGAAGCAATTAATGTAGAATCCACCATTCCTCCTACAACAATACCCCACCGCCACCGTATAACGATTGCCCAAAACAATGGAGCCGCATGAAGGCACCCGCAAAGACACACTGACAGATGCGGGAGGAGCCCTCCAGACCCTCCTCGAGATCCAATGGCTACACACGGGAGTGGTTCCTCATAGAACCTCGAGACCACCTAAATTTTTAAGTTGAAATTTTTACTTTATATTATTTTAAGTCTTAATTTGGGTTTTTTAGTGGTGCCATCATTTCTACCTATTTTCTTTCAAATATTTTCGCATTTACAGTTTATCTTATCACAATTTTTTGTTTTGAATGTTGTAGAGTTGCAATATGGAAAACTTATTTTCCTCCCGCATTGGTAAAGGCAAAGCAAGTGTGTGCACTGCTCACCCATGCCATTCCCTCCCCGGGTTCAAATCACCGTTTGCACTTTCTATCGAGGTACCACACAGCTTCTTGAAAAGTCGATAATTTTGTGAAATATACTGACATAGAAATATACCATGTACCTACATTTTTCTTACACTTTGCAAATCATTCTCGCATCTATTTTAGTATTTACTTGCCTTTAGTTGAAAAATTGAAGCCCCAGATGTTACATTAATGATGTAACAATTTCACGTGATGATTTAGTTTTCGTCAATGGAAGTTCCAAATTATTCAACCTGAACATTCCCTCTTTAGTTAATTACACTGACACTGTGATTGTACCAATAGGTTGTGAAGCTATGCACCTCTTTCCACTTCTTGCAAAGCCTACTTTAAACCCTGTGACGTTACCCCATAATAGGCTCAGTTACCCATGTATGAAGACCAATGTAGTCTTCCAAAAGAAAGAGTTAAAAGAAGAAAAAGAGAAATAAAAGTCGTGACGCTTGTTTTGAAACCTTTAACACGGTCCGAGGGGTATATGGCGAAACTCTTTAAAGCCCGATGCCCTAAACCTTAATTGGTCGAGTCATCGACTAGTGTTCGGGCTACACTGTGACGGGCAGAGCTTAGAGTGTCAGGTGCTAATTCTCAAGTCATTCGAAGTCCGGGTGAAACCTGAAGAGCTTGTGGTCAAGTGATCCTTTGGCTTGATGCCCTAAACTCCACTCCGCTGGGAGTCATTGTGGACCCGCATACCTGACTTTGGTAGTCGAGTTTTTAGCATCGCACCCTACATCGCAATCAAGGAAAAAAGAAATAAGAGTGTAAATTGTGTCCTACTTAAAGGGTCACGCCTTACAATAAGGCGTAGGCTAGGTTGGGGGAGAGAATAGCTTTGCAACTTATTGGCTCAAGCTAGTTACCTTAGGAACAATTAGATTTTGGTGGAAGTTCAGGTTGACTTCCTTGGAACCGATGTTGTCCTAAACTTGTTCTTATATGGCAATTGTTCTCTCATGACGGTTTTCGTACATGGTCTAAATTGTTCCTACTAAAGGTATACACACTTTTTGAACAATATACACTTTTTGTGAAAACACAACATGCATACCCTTTTTGTTTTTAGCATTGCTAAGGGACTAGCAACGTGCCTGGCTGGGTGTGGATTAAGGCTCAAAAGTTAAGCACAGCCCTATTTAAGATAGGTGTCGAGTGCTTTTGCGCACTAATCATACGACTAAGCCAATTGTCATGCATGTCCACCTAGTGCTTCGAATTTGTTTTCGAGATTGTTTCGATAGTTTTGCGTGTCTCTGAGAACTTCACAATAAGCCCGCGTCAGATTGGTGTCGACGCAGAATTTCAGACTTCACCAAACCCAAAAAACGAGAAAATATCAAGAGAAATGACGAAAAATGAAGTCAAGTGGATGGCAGGGGCAAGAGGAATTTTGGCTATGATTGCTGTACTTACAAGATTATGGTAATTTCGCAATCATAGTGAAATTTCGCATCCTAGCTAAATTTTCGCTTATAGGCCTGGCTATTAGCGAATTTATCGTTGCCAGCGAAAAATTCTCAATTCCTCGCTATCTCAATGTGGCTACAAGTTACTTAAATTTCGCTAGCATAAAGAAACTTTCGCTATACTCAGCTAAATTTCACGTAAGACAAATGAAATTGCTCAAATTTGCGGTTGTGTTTTTTATTCTAACCACCACGTTTTGATAAATTACCATTTTGTCCTCATTGTATTACATATTTTAGGCATTTTTGTATTACACAATTGGGTTGGCTATAAGCCACCTTATGACTTTTGCAACTCCTAACTTTCATTCACCGTGAATCCACGTAGCTTTTCATTTTAGGTTATAGTTTTCTCTTTCTCTCTTCTTTCTTCTCATTTTTCGCTTTCCAAACACCCCCTTTGAGGATGACAACTCAAATGATGTTTAAGGTGCTCTTCCTTGAAGAGGAGGGTCACCGGTGCAGTTTCTGAGGTAAGTTTTCATGCCCTCTCATTTATCACACCGCATTTATGAGCATTTAAGCTCCCGCATCTCACCCTAGGTTGAAACCTTTCTGCAGATCCAGCCTCGCTAATGTGTATTCGTGCTTCGTGGTTACAAGGATGCTTAATCTTAGATCCACCGTCATCCGCTAGTTGTCTCCTATTAGTTGCCGTAGGTTGCCTCTTGAGGCTGTGCACACCGTTAGGACTCAATGCCCACCGAATGCCATATCTCATGAGGAGTACTTAGTTTAGGTTTTATGCCAAATCAAGGTCCAGCTTTTGGAAACCACCAGCAGGTCATTATCCTAACGCGCGGGAAATAAAACCCGGTGGCACATGAATACACCTTAAAAAATCCAATCCAAAGGACTCCAAAACTTCAAGAGTCTTTTCTAAATTTTCCTTAATTTATATGCGCTTTTACAACCATCCAACCTAATCGTTTTGGAACAAAACCCAAAATCCAGTTATAGTCACCATTTTCAACTCAACTACATCTCTATTTCACGAAGAAAACCCATCCCTGTTCAACCCTAGGATCGCTATACTGCAAAGAGCTTGACTACGCAAAGAGGAGGAACATAGGATACAAATTCTTGCTTTTGATTCTCGGATCACCCACTGTGGGCACGACCACACGAAAATTCATCTCATTCTCATTCATTGAATTTGAAAATTACAAGGTGAGTCGCTTAGAACTGACAGAGTTTTGTTTCTACAATTTCACAGCAAAGACTACAATGAGTTCAAGTTACAGTTTCAAACTGTGATTGAGATTGAAGTGCACTGCTTCATCTCCAAACCTGTGAGTTAGTTCCCTTTTTTTCATATCAATCAATGCTGCCATTGTTGCTAAGAATGGTCTTCCTAATAGCTGTGGGACTTGTTTGTGTTCCTCTATATTAATGACTACAAAGTCCACTGGAAAGACAAATTTTCCCACTTTGATCAGCACATCTTCAAGGATGCCCTCAAGATGAGCCAATGTCTTGTCTGCCATTTGTAGTGTCATGGCTGTGGGAGTAAGCTCCCCCAAACTTAATCCTTTAGCAACAGACAAGGGCATCAAGTTGATGCTAGCTCCAGAATCACACAATGCTTTTCCCATGTCAGCATCCCCAATTTTGCAGGGTATAGTGAAGCTACCCGGATCCTACATTTTTTCTGGTAAGGTATTCTAAATCACCGCACTGTAGATTGCTGTTAGGCTCACTATCCCTTCTTCAGTAATCTTTCTCTTTTTTCTTAATATATCTTTCATGAATTTTTCATATTGAGGCATCTGAGTTAATGCCTCTGAGAAAGGAATGTTGATCTCTATTTTCTTAAACATGTTTAAGAATCTAGAGAACTGTTCCTCTAGCTTTTCTTTCTACAGTCTTTGAGGGAATGGAACTGGAGGATTGTAAGCTTTAACTTCTTCTTTCTTCCCCTGCTGCTTGGGTTGCATTTCTGTTGTTTTTTTTTTCTCAGTAGTTCCTGAACTGTGTTTCTCAAGTTCTTCTCCTATTTCTACTTGTTTCTCTTCCTGTCCTCTTTTTCACCTCTCCTTCATCTAGCTCTCGTCACTTCTCGTAATTACTACCATACACCTTTGACTTTTCTGTGTCACTTGAAATGAATCTCAGGGTTCTTCAAGATGCTTTGAGCGCTAATTTTATCTCGTATCTCCGCATTCTTCTCAAAGAGCATCGGGTGTTTGTCTGAAACACAACTGTGTTTTCTTGGAAGTTTTCAAGGTCATAAAATTTGTTTTCATGCAAATTCAAAATCCTTTTATTTTCTAACATGACATGAAACATCTGATCTTCAAAGGATCGAGTCCTTTTCTAACCCTGATAATTTCCTATCGCCCTTTGCCGATGTTGTTCTCGGAACCCCGGGCCGAGCATAAGTCATTCGGTAATTCTATCCAGCAGTACCTCGGCCGTGCCCCTCCACCATATGAAAAGCTTTCATGGTTCCTTAGTGCTGGTGTATAATGTTTTGGCAAGTTGGGGTTAGGCTTGAAGTGATAACTTCTTTGCTCATTCATATACTTGGTCTCCTCAACTTGGTAGGTCTCTTTATCAACTAGTCTTTCAACACTTCTTCTAATTCTTTCTTCTACTGCTCCTATTTCATGTGCAGTGTGCATTCTTCTTTCATTGTTTCCCAGTTTGTTCATAATTGCATCCAGCTTTAATTCTATGGTTGTCATTCTATTAAGTCAATTAAGACCACTCTTCAACTCCGTCACGGCTCCCGAAGCCTTACAGCCCTCAGAGCGACTCGCGTCTGTCTTCAATCACCCGCCTCGCCTCCTCCGAACTTCTTCTTTTTAAAAGCCTCCATTAAACAAGAGCATCAATTATACCTGGAGGTATAATTCATAGCATGATAGAAAATGTCCATCCGAAGTGGCATCTATTCCATGCATATGCATCTTTTAACAAATTTCCTTAAATCTCTCCCATGCATCAGTAGACTCTCCTTCTCCTCGTCAAGACAATTATTTCTCCTCTTCTCACAGTGAGAGCCGAGGAAAAAATCCGCTTCAAATAGGCCTCCACCAATTCTTTCCAGAAACATCGATTACTACCCAAAAAGTGCTATTTTACACCCTTATTATCATTGTGTTTTGGCACTTGCAGAGTAATTAGCCTAATTAACCCGCCAGATGTTAAGGACCTTACAATGCTATTGATAAATGCTATGGCAAGTTTTGTTGTTTTACAAAGCTATTTATACCACAAATTAGATTCACTCTTAGCTACCAGTTAAGTCAATTGGAATCGAGTAGAAAAGGCAACTACACACAAGAGAGATTTAGCATTCGTACTTCGTTAGGAGCTGAATTTCAGAACCCTCGCGAATTCTTCGCCCCAACCCCGCAAAATTCATAGTGGCTGCGAAATTGCCTTACCCTGTGAAAATTGCCTGCCATTGTTCACGTTTCCTACTACTTTTTGACTTTTTGACTTTTTTTGTCACTTTTTGTCTCTTCCCAATTTGCCACCACTGAAAGAGTGTTTGTTTTGTTATTTTGGTCATTTGTATTGGGGTTTGGCTATAAATGCCCCTAGACAAGACACTGTAAAGAAGACTTTTCACTTTGTACAAATTTTTGGAGGGAAGCTTTCAACATTTTCCCGCTTTTCTCATTTTTTTTCTTATTTTCCCTCATTTTCTCTCCCTTTCTCACTAGCCAAACACCCTATGATGACAATAACTGTAGGATGAGTGGCTAGGAACCCTTCCTCCTGAAGTGGAAGGTCATAGGTAAAGGATCCCAAGGCAAATCAAGGTTTCCATAGCCACGTTGTATTCACGCCATTATCGTTCTCCCCTTTACTTAGGTTTCGATCCTTCGAGTCACCTCAATGGTCACATTGAGTAAGCCAGGTCTATCGATGCTTATCAAGCAGATCCAAGGATGTTCGTTAGTTATCACTATGAGCCATTACGTGAGTCATGAGACTGCGGTTTCAATGATTGAGAGCTTTATTGGCCAGTGAATGCCATTTTCAGAGAGATTTAATAAGGGTAAGTTTTTATAGCCAAATGAAGATCCAGTTCGGGAGATGACTATAGGTCATCCTCCCTAACGCGAGGAAAAGAACCGAGAAACCCTCATTTTCCCTAGGAACCTAAGCTTAGTGACTTAACACTTCAAGGAATTCTCTTTTACATTTTAACTTATTTTATTTTCAGTTTTCAACCATCACAACCCACTGTTTTTACCAAATCCCAACATCCAAAATGAATTCACCACCTGGAAGCTCATCAGAAGTCATTTATGCGAAGAAAACCCATCCATGTGGACGATCCTAGAGACACTATACTGCAGTAGCAATGCTACGGCAATAGGAGGTATTAGGTATAAATTTTGTTGATTCACGATACCCATACTAACGCAAATCAAATGGCGCCGTTGCCGGGGATGGTACCTAAGTGCAAATGACAACATACTGAACACTTGTGATCCTCATCACAAGTTCTGGTGAATTTTCTTTTATCATTATTTTTAGTATTTTATGGTCATTTTTTTTAGTTTCATTTCACTGTTAAAAAATAAAAAATAAAAAATAAAAAACTAAAACCTTTAGGTAGGATTGTTCTTTGTTATCCGTACCATATTCTGACATAGAGTGCATGTTCCAAAGGATTAAAAATCCGTGGCATGGTTGATCAAAGTCATTCTACAGAGCCTAATTCGAATTGGAATATTAGTTTGAACTCAATGAACATCTAGAGGGAAAGAACACAAATTAACTAAATGGAGAGAAACCCTAACGCGTATAGTCCATAAGGATTACATACCTCCACTCGGTGAGTACACTCTCCCCGCATTTGCGGCCTCCAACTAATGCACCATATGGAAGTACTTACAACCCTAGTTGGGGGAACCACCCAAATTTCTCATGGAAACCAAGACTTCCACAGTATGCACCTCCTACTCCTCCATATTATGCTCCAACTCCTCAGCCACCATAACCACCATAATTAACTTCTTTAGTTGAGTAAGCAATACTGAACTTAAGCAAATTGATGGGCACTCTTATAGAGGAGCAGAAGACAGTGAATGTCCAAGCAAATCAAAGAATTTATACTATGGAGAATTCTCTGAACCAAAGGTTAGATGGACTTCAAAATGTCCTTGATCAGAAAATTGGCAACCTCCAGTACTCCATTTCAAGGCTCACCAATCAGTAGCATGTTCATCCAGAGGAAGAGAATCCAGAGGAAGAGTGCCTGATTGACACTGTCACGCCCCGAATCCCAGTCTGACCCAAATGGCGGATCCGAATCGAGTTCGGGGCGCGAGATCAAATACTAGGACTCTTTACTTATTTTTTCAGACATTGGCGGGCCCAAGTCTTATAACATAATCAAAATATTGTATACAAAATTACAAAATAAAACTACCACCGTAGTGGTGTTTTTACGCTGTCACATAAGGGGCGCATCGAAGTCCCATTTACATATTCAAAACTATACATTTACATTACCGATCGAGCAAAGCAGAACCCAAGCGCGATGAACCCCTACCGTGTAGCCGCCCTATTGCACGCTAAGATCACCGCCTCCTTCTTGTACCTACACGGATTAAAAACCCGTGCTAAGCTTTACGCTTAGTGGGAAACATATGTAGTATGCATATACACATTTATATTCAGCATATAACAATAACGGATATCAGAATTTCCATGCATTCATATAATGGACTTATACAAGTACTTATGCTTATAACATACTTATGTTTATTCGGATCTCCCGTAGGAGTTACAGAGCTTATTCTTATTCAGAACTTATGCTTATAACAGACTTATGCTTATTCGGATCTCCCGTAGGAGTTACAGAGCTTATTCTTATTCATAAATACCCGTAGGTATTACAGACGTAACGATACACATTTGTTTACCTTTATTCCTCATTCAAAGTTATTATCATATAACTCCGGTGGGAATGCCTCTAGACCAGTACTAGTAAATGAGTAAGACACAGCACAGTAAGTATCCGACGGTACTATACAAGATCGGCGCAAAGAGCATAAAGCAGAGGCCAAGCACCGACAGAGTGTCGGCGACCGATAGAGTGCCGCGGCACTAATCGGGAGAGTACCGGGTACTAAACAGAGTATCAAGTAATTAATCGTAGATTACCAAGTACTAATGTGCCGAAGACGGTCGTAGAGTGCCGCCAGACTAATCAGAGTACCGGCACCATACGCGTTCGCCCACATACCGTAAGTGTCGGTCATTTAATTCGGCCCGCATTCCTACAGCTAATGTTTTAAACTTCCTATCTTAACATAGGCATGAAGTTTGCCCATTATCGAACTCGTCGCGAGGCTGAGGTACGCACATTTTTCACTTCATTTCTTCTTCTCTTAACCCCTTTAATCATTTATTAGGTTCTAATACCCTAAGAGGGCGTAATTCATAGCTTAATTACGCAAAAATATCAAAATTGTGGGTCAGAACAACTAGTGGTACCAGACGCTCGCTCGGTATCGGCATCGATCCTGAGCCAAGGGCTGCATCGATATCGCTTTAGGTGGTACCTCGATACCGATTTGCCACGCATCACCGTACCGTACCGTCCAAAGGGGTACCAGATCGGTCGATTCATTAAATGCATGTGACCATATTTTTCATGCACTTTTCTTCCATAATTCTCTTATATTCCATCCTTCATAAAAAACTAACATGGAATCCTTTCAAACAACTCCACAAACACTTTTGATTAGCCAAAGAATCCAAGGATTCAAACCAAAGTTCACTAAACTTTACAAAACCATACACTCCTACATGATTCCATATCTAATCGAGCATCAACTAGGATTTTCAACCCATCTTCCCTTAATTCTAGAGTTAGGATGTATTCCTAACAAAACCCTAGAAAAGGGAACCAAACTAATATCCAAAGAAAACCCTAGCAATCCATACCCAAATAGTTTGTATACAAAATCATACTAAAATCCATACAAAAAAACTCTTAGTTTCCATACCTTTGCTTTGCTCCTCTTTCTTCCTCTTCATCTTCTTCTTCCTTCTGTTCCTCTTCTCACCCGTATGCTCCCTTGTTTGGAGACCAAAAATGAGTTATTTTTGGTCTCCCTCTCCCTTTTATAATTAAACTTTATGTTATTTGCCTTTTTGTCCTCCCCTAATCTATTAGTTTACATTCCACTCATTTCTACTTTGGCCTCTAGTTTTATCAATTCATGTCTTTGATGCCCCTTTTTGGACAAATTACAATTTTGTCCTTAGGTCTTGTAAAATTTCCGGGTTTCTAAATTTCCATTTTTCACATTTAATTTACGAAAACTTCAATTTATACCTAAAAAATACCCTAAACATGTTGAAAACAACTAGGGTATATTTCAGGGTGCTACAGACACCACAATGGAGGAGCATTGTAAACAGCATCTACAAGAAGAGATAATAGAGACTTTTGTAGAATTTTCTGAAGGGTTATTTGAATCCTCAAACATTTGTGCTGCTTTTTATCCATTGAAAAAGAATGAAGCAAACTCCCCATTAATGACTGAGGAAGGCAGTGGAAAGGAAGCAGTGGAAGAGCCCCAAAAGCTTTTTCTTAGACCATTTCCATAAAATTAAATCCCAATGCACGGCCACACTCACGCACCCCACCGTCAAGAAGACTCTCCTCGACACCTGCACATCCCGCCACACCTGGTAGAAAGCAATAATCTACACCGAAGCACCTATCGCTAAAGCCGAGGCCATCCCATCCGCAAGGCTCGCATAAAACTTAGGAAGTAGTGGTCTTCGCTCAAACTTTCTCCACTACATCACAAACATTAACAACTGCTCATACTACATGGCATAGCGGATGGCTCATACCAACCATCTCGTTTAGAGTCGAGCACTCGACTCAGTAATTCCATCACCTCCACCTCGCCCAAAAAAGTCCCCAAAGGCTTGAGAAATTGGTTTGGGGTGGCTCAGTCTCCCCTATTTTTTATTTTGATTTTTTTATGTTTTATTTTATTTTGATTTATTTAATTTTTCTTTTTAGATTTTCTCTAATTTCAATTTAATCTTTGTTTTTAGCTCATTTTTCATTTTCCTACTATTTTTTTTTTAAATTTTTCTTGGCTTATTTTTACAAGTTTGTGCTTTGTGCTTAGTTTTTGCAGTAGGGGAGGTCTAGGTAAAACCCAGCAAATTTCACAACCCTTGTGAAATTTCGCAGAACCCCTACGAAATTTCATAACCCTTGCAAATTTTCTTAAGGCTGTACCAAGTAAATTTCCACAGATCATTAGAAGACTTTGTACTGCCTCGCGAAATTTCCTCAGAGCCATTTTCAAGAGAAAAGCCAAGAGCAAGATCAGAGCAGGAGCAACACCGTAGCTTTTTTTGTTCCTTGAAAAAAAAATGATATATATATATATATATATATATATATAGTATAAGAAGAAGATATATATATATATATATATATATATATATATATATATATATATATATATATATAAAATTTGTATTTGCAAAAAAAAAAGAAAAAAACAATTTTCGTAATGCAAATTTTTCGCACTACAAATTCCGTACCTCATTTTCTTTCGGGCAATAACTTTTTCATCTGACATCCGTTTTGGGTAATTTTGGTATCGTTGGAAAGCTTAGCGAGTGTAGAATCTAAATATAGCCAGAAAGAATAGTTTTAAAATTATGATAAAGGCGTAATTTTCAAAATTCTCCAATTGGTCACTTTTTAACCTCTATTTTCTTCTTCCAATTTAATCATTTGAAGCCTGAATGGAGTAAATAAGGCCTCTTTGGGAAGCATACTTTTATCTTTTTGATTTCCATTCTTGTAGCATGATCATATTTTGCACTAGTAATATTTTTGTTTAACACTTTTCCTCTCTTTTGTTTCTTGTTTCGTGTGGTTCCCCCTTCCACAACCGCTACATTTCTCCAGGTATCACTCTCCCTTAAATTTATTCCAACTACATCGAGGACAATGTAGAATTCGTCGGGGGAGAGCATAGCGAAGGGTTGATTTATGTTTCAAAAGTCTGCTTGTTTAGTTGAATGGATTCCTAGTTAGTTTGTTTTTTTTACAATATAATTCATTTTTTTAGTTTTTAGTTCATGTTTTCGCTCATTTTCTGCACTTTTTTCTAACGCCTGCTTTACAAGATGAAATTGAAATTTTGTTCCAATGATTGTTGATGTTAGAATTGTGTTATGCTTAGTTGAGTTGATAACCTGTTGAAATTCTTATTGTATTCAACCTTTTTCTTCCACTTTGAACTAACCACACCTTGTGCACATTAGATTTCATTTATAGGCTGAAAAACTGTCTTGTCTCCTAAGCCTTGCAAAAGTTCGGCCTAGTACCTTTGACCACCTTTAATAAGTCAAGACCCTTGAATAAAAGACCAATGAGTCTTTAAAAAAAATAAAGAAAAGAAAAGAAAAAAATTGTGACACTTTGCCTTGACACCTGAGCACTACCCGAGGGCATATGCTCTAGTGCCTTTAGTGCCCTGGCCCTAAACCAATCGGGTCGAGTCACCGACTTCAGGCTCACACGGGTGGATGGGTAGAGTTTAGCAAATTGTAGGTGCTAGAGTTTCTAGCTCATTAAAAGTCTGGGGCGAAACCTGAAGAGTTAGTGGTTGAAAAATCCTTATAACTTGATGCCCTAAACCTTAATTGGTTGGGAGTTACCCAGGACCCTCATACACGGACACTGCGGAGTTCAAACACTCGCATTGCACCCCTACTAAATAAAAGAAAAAAAAGGTTATTTAATCAAAGGTCCCACGTAGTGAGGCTGGTTAGCTACTAGGCATGTAGACAAGAGCTAGGTTGGGGGAGAGGACAAGCTGACAGATTATTTTGAAACTCCATTAAGTTAACACATAGGTTTTCAGGAAGCCGCAGGTTGGTTCTAGAGTTGACACACTGCTTTTGATACTTGACTTTGCATAGCACACACTCTTCTTGAGATGGTTATTGGACAAGGCTTTGATAACTTGCGCTGTAGGTTGGGTTTTATCACTTCAATGATTTTGAAAACCATTTTTTTTTTGTATAGGTATATTTATAGCTCATCTTGCCATTTGCTTTCTTCTTCTTCCATTGCTAAGGGACTAGCAATGTGTCAATTGGGGGGAGTGATTACTAACCAAAAATTGCTATCTTACACCCTTATTAATACATGTTTTGAGCACTTTTTGCGTCGTAATTAGCCTAATTAAACTAGTTGGCATGTTAAGGACCTTACAATGCTACTGATAAAATGTTATGGCAAGTTTTGTTGTTTTACAAGCTATTTATACCACAAATTGGGATTCAGATCAAGCATGAAGAAGTCAATTGGAATCAGAATAGAAAAAGGCAGAACTAGAAGCACACCAGAGAGATGTAGCAATCCTTGCAATTTCGCAAGGGTTGCAAAATATCTTCGGGCTGCAAATTTTCGCAACCCCTGATAATTTTCGCGCAGACCTTGCGAAATTTTGCAGTGGCTGCGAAATTGCCTTGCCCTACGAAAGTTACCTGCCACTGTTCACGTTTCCTGTTGCTTTTTGACTTTTTGACTTCTTTTGTCACTTTTTGTCTCTTCCCAATTTAGCCCCATTGTAATAGTGTTTGTTTTGTTATTTTGATAATTTGTATTGGGGTTTGGCTATAAATGCCTTAAGACAAGACACTGTAAAGAAGACTTTTCACTTTGTACAAATTTTTGGAGGGAAGCTTTCAGCATTTTCCCACTTTTCTCATTTTTCTCTCATTTTCCCTCATTTTCTCTCCCTTTCTCACTAGACAAACACCCTCTGAAGATGACAACTCAAAGGATGAGTGGCTAGAACCATTTTCTTCTTGAAATGGAAGGCTGTTGGGTAAAGGATCCTAAGGCAACTGGAGGTTTCCATGTTTTTCATGCAGGTATTCACTGCCATTATCGTTTCTCCTTTTACTCAGAGGTTATCCTGAAATTTGTTTTTGAATGTCACATTTGCAGCTTATCATTGATTCATAGATTCATGTTGCACTTATAGTTATTATGAGTACAGAGATTGTTATTGATTGAGGTATTTAATACTGTGAATATACAGAGAGATTTAATAAGGGTCAATTTTTATAGCTAATGATCCTGGCTCGAGACGACTATAGGTCATCCTCCCCAACGCGAAAGACTCGAGAAACCTCATTTGCCCTGGAACCTGCTTAGTGACCTAACACTTCATGAATTCTCTTTTTACATCTTAATTTATTTTATTTTCAGTTTAACCATCACAACCCACCGCTTTACCAAATCCCAACATCCAAAATGAATTCACCACTCAGCTTCACTCGTAAGTCATTTATGCGAAGAAACCCATCCCTGTGGATCGATCCTGTGGCCACTATACTCTGTAGTAGCAATGCTACGCCGCAGGGAGTATTAGGTATAAATTCTGCCGGGACCACGATACCCACCGACGCGAATCATTCACTGATCCCACTGGCAATGAATCAAACCATGTTGCTACCACATCTCTCAATGAAAAGGGGAAGAGTTATAGCTTGATTACATCTAGTCTCACCCCATTTAGCTTGACTGTGTTGACCATCCTCATGAAGCTCCCCAAATGCTCAGTGGGATCTTCCACAGGTGACTCGTGAATCGATGCATCGAACCATAGTAATCACGTCATTCACCAAATTGCTATTTGGGCCAGAGTTGTTTCATAACAGTACTGAATAATAGGCCTCCAAAATTCCTCCATAGTTTTAGGCCTTTGAGGTCTCTCTGTTTCTTCTTTTGGAATAGTCTGCAATATTTCTCTTTGATTTGCCATACTTTTATAATTAGCACTAGTAGCTTTCCTCATATTCTTCAAGGTTATTTCAATTTCAGTATCTAGAGGCAGCAGATCTGCTTCTGGTTTTCTATGCATTTAAAATCTTCCTGAAAGTAGAAACACACTGAGATCAAATGGAGTCAGTGATATAAAAAATTATATATCTATTTAGGCTTCCAAAAATATCAGTAGCTTATTTAGCCATTGCTGTTAAAACTGTTTTTGCTAATTTTCTGAAGTTTTTGTAATACAAAGAAAATGACCAAATTAGCATTTCTCTCTTTTGTCAGAATATTGATTTTTAAATTCCTTCGATCCCCGGCAACATCGCCAAAAACTTGTTGACCTACCAAATCATATATACACAAATTTATGATACCATCACCACAAGACTATATGCTAATCCCCAATAAAGGCACCAAAAACTTGTTTACACCAAATAGAACTTGTATGCTTATAATAAAAATGGATTTGCCAATGAATTTATTGAAGATTTAGTTTGGTCCTAATGGTACAAGTGCACAAGTCGTACAAGTAATAACAGTGGACCTATAAGTTCGGATATCGTTCCCACAGAGATTGAAAAGAATTTAAAGTTCAACTACTGAGACAACAGAGGTCGCGACAAAGAATTGATGTCGCGACATCAACAAACTAACCGCCGCGAATCAAGTCCAAGAGGTGCATCGAAATTAGGCCCAACTCGTAACCCTATAAATATGTAGCCGCATCGAAGGAACGTGAGCTCGCGACTCTGAAAGAGATCCGTGGTTAGGCTTCAAGGCCTCGTATTTTAATTCTTTCTTTTTCTTCGTTGTTTTTATTTTTAGATTGGCCAGATTTTGTTTTAAATTGATCCGAATTTAATGCTAAAGTTTTTAGCTAAATGCGTATTTATATTTCTTCAAATTACTGTCGTCGCTTAAATTCCGCACAAATTTGATTTCGAACTACCGCCTCTAATTACGCTGGTTTCTCGATCAAGAAGCTATCAGATGGTGTAATCGCTGGTTTAGAACCTTACCATTGAATGACGCTATCGTTTAAATTATCTTTCCCCGCATAATTTTATTCATCGATGTTAAACTTCATTGTAACTCATCATTGGCTTTGTTTATTTTGTGGATCTGATCCTAATATCGTTGTCGCTTCTACCCATAAATCCTGATTGCCTCAAGCTCGACTTCCGTGAGGCCCTCTAGGTGACACACAGTGGAAGGCATTCCTGAGAGGATGAGCAATTCGTGGATCTGGGTGATGCGAACCGCTATTTGCGATTTATCAAAAGTTATGTGTGATTAAATTGATAAATCCTCTTTCACTTGGAGACGAGAATGAGTTGAACGTATTTATCAATTTAAACATGCAGAGTTCGCTTCGACTGAATCGGTGAATTCAACCTGCGGTTAGCAAGGATCTAATCAAGGAAAGAATGAGTTGTTCTTAATTTGAGGAAGAGAAACCAGTGATAGTGTAAATCAGGCAATGACTATAATTTCAGAGCCTGGAAGCCACAAATTCGTGTCAGGTATGAAGTATTGAAAAAGAAAATACCTTTAACAAGGCAGCCTGTGATTAAAGGTAGTTATTCCAACCTAATCGGTCTTCGAGAGAAACAGTGAAGGTGAGATGATGAACGGTGGGGTTTGGAGAGATCCAGCTGCACTTTCATATTCCTTGGACTAGTTTTAAATATGTGGTTCATAAAGCAAAATTACAGTGCAATCTGAAGGAATTGATGTTTCACAATAGCTTTATTTTCAATGTTCCCTTTATAGATAACTGTTCAGTCTAAATTTGTCATTTCATTATTTCGCATTCACCCATTTGTTATTAATTCAATTTCTTTTTAGTTTTCATTATTTCAAGGCTTTCTGTGTAAAGTCGATTCAAATTGTCTATCGTAGTCCAAATAGTATGTAGCTTCAGTAGTCGTGGTAGCTGATTGAAAATTCGAGATCTCGCGTGTGGATCGATATCCGACTAAAATCCACTTTATTACTTGTTCGACCTCGTGCACTGCGTAATCATGGATCAAAACCAGAAGAAATTTATCAAGTCTTACGAAACCATTTTTAATCAAGATAACTGCAAAGCAAATATAATTAACAAGTTTCATGGCATTATCATGGGGATTGTGACACAAATTTTGCACATATTGTCATAAATTTGTATACATATGTCTTTTGGTCCAACGAACACCATACTCTTCATTGATTAGAGATTCATGTTCATTTTTGAAACATGTTTCTAATCAATTACTTGTAATCAGAATTTCTTTATAAGATCTGGGTATTTTTCTTTTCCAATACTTCATACCCATTTCTTATGACTGCAAATTTCTTGCTTCCCAAGACAGGGTCATTGCTAGATTACTACAAGATGAATGATTTCTCATCCTTAAAATCTTTAAGAGTTCTCTCTTTCCTTAATTAGTTCTATGCTAAAATAGGATCAAGATCATTCCTCCAGACCAAGGAGAGATCTCTAACTGATTAAATTGATATATCCCTCAACTAATTCTCAAACCATGAGTAAATTGATGATTTATCTAAGTAATCTTTTAGAGCTCACTAGTTCATCAATATTAGTTTAGCATACCCAAAGTAATTGATCCATGCTCTCAGGATCTCCATCTCTGTGTCACTCAGAGGGCCTCCTGGAAATCAGAGCCAGATAACGGTCCTTTTATGGGTATAAGTTTCTAATATTGGGAACAATTCACTACATGAACATCACCATTCAAATTATTTCAAGATTCTCAACCGATGAATTTTCTTTCTAATCAGGCGTAAAAGCAATTCATACTAACATAAGATCTTTTCCAACTAAAGTTGTGTTCCTTCGAAAACCAGATAACAGCCAACACCAAATACTGACAGAAAATTTCACCGCAACTAATCAATCGAAGAAATGAATCCATCTTGCCTATATCTACTGATTCAAAACAAGAATTGGAAATGACTTTCAACACTTTAATTCAACTTCAAAACTTTTGAACAATTCACTATTTCAGATCCAGTAAACAAATTAAAATTCTACGCTAAATCTAGTCTACGAAGGAAAGAAAGAAAGAAAAGAAAAATAAATATAATACAAAATTGTCCTCATCTCCCCAAATGCTCTGGTTTTTCCACCGACTGACTGCCTCATTTTCCTCAAATTGTTTCTATTTATGTAGCCCTTAAGCTCAGCCCTAAATTGATGTTACATCAGGACGCCAAAATTCTAATTCCAGATCACATTCTCCGTCAGTCTGGTTTGCCAGAAAGAGCCATTCTTTATCGCAGTCTCCTGCAACATTTAGTTGTCTCGTCATGGCATGTTCCCTCGCGGCTCCTTCGGATTCCGTCACGACAGAGTTTCGTCGCATAGTATTCTTTCTTCTCGATAATCATTCTATCATGTACAAAATTTCCTTTGTCACGATAGATCTTTCTTTGTCTCCTTAACAATTTGTCTTGCAAAGTCTGTTGTTCCACCTGTTCTATGTCGTGACAATCTTATGTGTGGTTCTTTGAGTAGTTCTGTTGCGACATCAACAATTTTGTTGCAACAGAGTTTGTATGTAGCTTCTTCAAAATGGTGTCATGACCTAGTTTTTATGTCGCAACAACTTTTCTGTTTTGGTTCTTGTTGCAACATTGTTTCATATTGTTGTGAATTTTGTTTAATTTAGAAAAATCGTCATGATGTGCAGTTATGTCGCCACTTAACCTGATTTCTTGTTCCAGCTTCATTTTGATGTTATGACGTGGCATCTTAGTGTTGTTGATGTTTTCTGTCGCGACCCAGTTTGTCATGTCGCGATAGGACTTTTTTGTATTCAACTTATCTTTGTGTCGCGACCCATTTTGTTAGCGTCACGACTGCACTTCATGATGTTAATCTTTGTCGCGACATAGAAAAGTGTTCACCTTGTTTATCAATGTTTAGCTTATCTTATGTCGCGGATCTTAAGATCCCTAATATCACAGATAGAAACATCTCTTCATTTTGGAAGTATGTCGTTAACATTGATTCTTTTTGCCATGACAAATAATTCACTAAGCAAGCATCACATGTCGCCGAATTCTGTTTATCCGTTGCAACCAGAGTTTCTTCTTCTTTCAGTGTTGTGACATACATCACTTTAGTCGCAAATAAACTTTCTTTAGTGTCATGACATACATACCTCATGCGATTGCAGGTCTTCTTTGAAGCTCTTCTTCCGCCCAATAAGCTTCCATGCTGCAATTATTAATGCTGCGGCAGAAGAGGATTCTATCGACATAGATTCTACCTACGTCAATATGCTGCAACATAAACTCTCTGTCAGAGTATCTTTCTCTCGTATCGCCTTTAACTTCGTCGTGACAAGATCCTCACGCGACAGTGATTTCCCTAGCCTTCTTCCCGCTTCACGGCCGCGATAGGAGTTTTCTTTGTCTCGCCTGACTTGACAGACATTCTTCCCATTTTCTATCGTGACACGCCATCTCGTCGCGACATAGCTCATTCGGCCAATATTAAGACCTTTGTGTCAAGAACACATGAAATACCGTCGACGGAAGTTCTGCTATTTGCTGCCATATGGTGTTGAAGGATGAATGAATCCTCAAACCTAAAATAGTATGAGTATCCGACCGCCCAATCATGATATGGCACTGGAGTGTGCCCATAACTCGTCCCTCTAAGTCCCATCATAAGCTCGACTCGCCTCGCGGAAGCATACCCAAAATTGGGCCGCTGAAAATCAAAGTGCAATGGCAAGAATTCAACTGACACACGTTCACGCTAAGCCTTTGTCCAAAGAGACGATAAAGACCGACGACCAACAAGCAACATCAATGAATAAGGGTCAACATGATCCGACCTCGGTGGTAAATCAACGTAAAACGTAATGCACAAATTGGCTGCCCGTCGAAGCTAATAAGCCCTCGGGGCAAAGGGCGGCGGTCAACTCGATGAATCCGCGCTCGACCAATGCATCTCTATGAGTAATGGATAAGCGCCAATAGGCTCTATGACATATCGAGCCTGCAGAGCGTACAATCGGGCGAGAATCTCATCATCCTCTCTCAACATCCTCTAGCAAGATGCTAGCAACGGCCTCACAACGGGCGGACGCCAGCTACTCCCTCCCATTCTCGCGGTAACAACTGGAACATCCCCGTGAACAGCTCGTATTCCTTCGAAACGTAATCGGTGCGTCGCGCGAAACATGCCGCAAGTGACGGGTGAAATCAAGTCCGTCTGATGTCTCGAACGGCCTGTGTGGATCCGGCGAGGTGTATCCACTAAAATCTAAGTTTATGTATAAAATGATCTGTTGTGGAGCCTCTGCATCCTATCCCATCATGAATATCTCATCTCCCGAAAACTCAACCTAATGTACACCACTCAAGCCATAGAGGTACAACTCTGGGGCCACATGAGCGGTGGGAGTAGGTTCCAGAATACCATAGAGTCCCAAATCAATCCAAAACCCTAATCAATCAAGTCATGACCCAGGCCTTTAGCATCACCAGCACAATCGTCAGACGCGGCCTCGAAGGCTTCTTGATGGTAGGCACAAGAAGACTGGCCTGAATCCTCGCAAGTAGATGTGGTGGTGGCCTGCTAAGAATGAGCAATCAAACCCCCTTCAACCAACTCTAAAATACTCGACTCTATGGGCATCCCGAGCTGTAACCCGCTCTAGCAGTCTCTGGAGGCGTGGCTCTATATCATTGATGGTATCACATGTAGCCTTGAGGTAGCCTGTAGCATATACTAGCCGTGGTGATGGATGTAGCCAAGTAAATCTCTCCACGAACATGTGGAGCAACTGGTCTCAGACTGATCCCGTCAGACCATCCGGGTAAGGAATATCTACAAATTGCCCACGAGCTCAGGGGGCCGACGTGAAAACCTCGCGCGTTCTAAGGTACCTCAATAACACCAATATCTCATGATCTAGGCCCGACTCTCGACTTCTTCCCCTTTGAATTCAAGGGGAAGAGTCCGTCGTCTTCAGCTGGCGCTCTCAATGCCATAGAGGGCCTGAATCAATGATCCAAAGTCTGTATGTGGAAAGCCCATGAGATGCTTAGCAAATCGGGGTTGAAGACTGCGTATAATCATGCTGATTTGATCACGCTCTGAGGGTCTATCTATAATCGCGGCTATCTCTCCTCAAGCGAGAGATAACGGCGGACTAAACTATCTGGCCTCATTTGAGGGCCTCTGAACTTTCTCATCATCAGATTAAAGAATACTGTCTGATAAACTCTTGTCCCAAATCAGCCCATGTCCTACGTCTCGAAGGGTCTAATGAGGAAAACCAATGCTAAGCGGCACCACTCAATGACAGAGGGAATAACATAATCAATCAGGCTTTCCTTGATCCAGCCTATGCCCTGCATGACACAAGACAGATAACTCAAGAAGTGAATAATGTGGGCACCCTATACCCGTGTATCTCTCAATGTTAGCATGCGGAACTCAACTGGCAAGGCTGCCACTGGAAGGTCATCATATTTGTCTTAACCTATAACTCCATCAAAAACATGCAGAGACCCGATCCTCTACTCAATCCTATCAATACGGGTTTGTGTGTCCTCAATAATCTATGTAGAGGCTACTACAGAATGTGGTGTGGTCTCAGTCTAATCGTGCAGTATAAATGCTCCAACAAGTGGGGCTAATTGAACAAGTGGTGGTGGTGGAGGTGGAGCTGTATAGTCCTACAGTACAGTGGGTCCAAATGATGGTGGTGGTGGAGGTACAATATACTCATGCGGGGTGCTCCCCGAAATCGGCAATGGTTGGGCCTGATGCCCATCAATCCTCTGTCCTAGTCCTAATATGGCATCCTAGAGAGATACCATGGTATCGATAATCTCAGCCAACTAGTCAACAGTAGTGTATTGAGGGTCCATATCTCTATGATATGATATTTACTCTAACTGACTATGTGAATATGATCCTCTAACAAGTCTACCTCCAATCCGGATCCAATCTCGGGAACCCAAGTTGGTCTCAATCAACAATCCTTCAAAAGGAAAAGGTGGTTGCTTACCTGACTAATAAACTAGTAATGTATGACTAAAATCCTCCGAGAGAATGTAACCACATTGATGTCAGCCAACTCATATATGGCTTCACAAGCAAGAACGGGATTCTGACATGGTGATACCTCAGGGGTAAGTGGCTCAAAAGCTGACAACGGGAAAAGGCAAGTCCTAAAAGTTAGATGACTATACCCAGATGGGATACGTAACCTAAGAACCTAACCAACAATCAAAATGACACACTAGCCACGCATGTATCCATGAAATCCAGCTCAAGGCTATACATGTCTTCAGTGCTCGGATATCCATAATCTCCATAGTGCTTCCAAACATCGATATAGCCCATACACTAGACCTTACTCTAAACTCTAGCTTAGTCGAAGGAAAACAATTGGGAATGACTCCCAAGCAACTCAAGCAATCTATGAGGAAGAGTCGACCAAGACTAGTGATTTGGAAACAAGGGGATATAAGCGTCTCTCATAAACACAAAAAACAAATCAAGCAAATACAAAGAAGAGAGAGGGCAATGATACAAATAGTCATGCGCAAAGAGTAAGCCTACCACAAAATTTACACACAATCTAACCATCTATGCCAATCAGAAACATATAGCTAGGTACCAATTAACCATGAGCAATCATGGTAGAATCCAACAGGTGAACACACAAGCACAAAAACCACACAAGGATGCCAACAGCAACCAAGTGCTCATCATCGGGCCATTCGTGGTAGCCTAAGAGCTCCATCGTCAATGAACCATGTGCTCCAACATACCCAACTCAATTCCAAGCTTGACCCTCTTATGAAACTGTAGATTCTTCGATCCCTGCCAGAGTTGCCACTCCAGGACCTTACCGATCCACCTGCCTAAGGCGACCATCATTAATAGAAAAGGAGTTGATTTTTCGAGCTTTGAAAAACTGGCCCCTGAGGAACTGTTGGTTTGGAGTCACCACTTACTTTTGGCTTCTTTATTTATTATGGGAAATTGATTAGTGCCCAAAGTGCTATTTTGAACCCTATTTATCGAGATTTGAGTGCTTTTTGATACTAATCATTCTAATTAATCCACTTACACATTAAGGTCCCCTATTATTTTAATGATCACATTTTGTGGGCAAATTTTGCAAATTTTGTTAGCTAATTATGCCGAAATTGTTGAGTCGATCCAAGTACCTAAGAATTCAAGTCAAACTCAACATTGCGTATCAAAGATCGTAAGGAAAAGAAGACAAAAATAGAAGAAATCGCACCATCACAGAAGGCTTTCCTACGCTACATCGCGGCATCCTCGAGCACTGCTTCCTCCAGCAGCTTATTCCCCGCTTTTGACGCTTTCAGCCTTGTTACAATTTTTAATTTTTCTCCTTTCTACCCTTGTTGTAATCACTTATGTTTGGATTGTATGGTATTTCACTCTGGTTTTGTAAGGCTACATAACATTGGTATACACTACTGATCTATGATCCATTTTTCACTGTGAATAAAATTAGGCTCGCTCCGCTTTTACCTCTTTCATTTTCCTCTCCTTTCTGGGCTTTCCAAACACATCTCGAGGATGACAACCTCAGGGATGGTTAGCTAGGTCGCTTTTTCTCCTTGAAAAGGAGGGTCACGCTGTGGTTTGGAGGTAACTAACGGTTCTCTTTTAATCAAGTTTTATTAGCATTTATGTTCCTATTTCTCACTCTAGGTTAGAACTCATTTTGATATGCCTTCATTGGATCAAGATTAGCAATCTTTAGGGTTCAAGGATGCTTATTGCTAGATCCACCGAGATTCATTAGTTGCTTCCTATTTGTCACGTGATAATAGGATCTGGAGCACTCAAGCTATTTTCCGGGAACATTAAGGCTCAATAAATGTCAAGCCAAAAGGGAAAATCATGGTTTAGTTTTTAAAAGCTAAATGAAGATCCTGGGCTCAGTGAAAATGTGACTATAGGTCATTTTCCCAATCCAGGAAATGAAAACCCTGGGACCTCAATGAACTTTAAACTCAATCCAAGAACCCGATACTTCAAGGAGACTTCTTTTACATTTTATTTTAATTAAATTTCAGTTTTCAAACATTATCCCTCACTGTTTTTACCAAAACCCCAAAATCCAAATTTAATTCACCAGTTTTGACTTCACTCAAATCTTTTGTACGAAGAAACCCATCCTCGTGTTCTAATTCCTAGACCACTATTAATCAAGAAGAAATACTACTACAGCAGGAGCAACTAGGAAATAAATTTTGTCGATTCTGATCACCCTAATGCGTGTAGAATCAAAAATCAAGTAAGAATAAAAAACCCCTCATTTACTTTAGTCAGGAAAAAGCGGTCCACGAAAAATAGATTTCTGGGTTCAGGGATCAAGTTACCTATTGGGAAGGTACTCCACGCGAGGCAAGACCCCTTCAGCCCGAAAATCTGGGCCTCACAAACAACTGGGTGGCGGAGCATATGGGTCAAATATCAATCGATTACTCGGGCTAAACAGATGACCCGAATCACACCAACCTACTCAGTAGCTAACATACATAAACACTCGACCAAACAAAACAATGGTGACAATTGTCCTTGCCAAGAGTCAGCATAAGAGGTCAGTCAACAAGCTCAAATGCATCACAAATATCAAAGTCTAAACACCATACACATATAAATACAAATACTCAGTTCAAGTAACGCACCGTGGTCCCTAGCCATGTGTCATAGATATATTAGTTAATAAAACACAAACACACAACATATCCATGATCAAGTAACCAAAGTTCGTGGTTCAAAATTGAAGTGAATGGAAACGATGGATTAAGATGTTTGTTTCTTCCACACTTCAAATGATAATTCACTAACTACAATCACTAATCTACAATCAAACTCACCTTAACCCCACATGTGTGTCCTAACTCTTGAGCAGTCCCCTCTATCTCAAGAAGCAAGCTTTGGGAGCGCCCAACATGGCCCACAAAACGCATTAGTGCAAACTAAGCCGAGTCTCACGGGATCTTGAGCCTAAAAGTGCTAAATCAGGGGATGCCCATAAGTCAGGCTAAGTACCACCTGTTCTCAATCGGTCTAACCGGTGCAACCGGAGCATCTCTCGTATGTACAACCTATATAATTCCTCCAGAGTGAAGGTCATCCGCACAACCAAAAAGTGTGTTGACTTAGTAAGCAGGTCCACTATCACCCACACTGCGTCATGCCCTCGCGATGTTCATGGAAAGTGAGTCACAAAATCATTGTGATATGCTCCCACTTCCCCTCACCTACCTCCAAGGGCTGGAGTAACCCTGCTGGCTTCTAGTGCTCAACCTTTACTTGTTGACACATGAGACATTAACGAACAAACTCCCTAACATGTTTCTTCATCCCACTCTAGTAATATTGTGAAGATCATGGTACATTTTCGTGCCACTTGGATTCACTGCAAAATAGGAGCAATGGAGCTCCTTGAGGATCTCCTCTCTCAGATTTGTTGATTGGGGAACCATAACCCATCCCTTATACCAAAGACTACCATCTGTGTGAATGGCCCAACCTTTGTCACCTGTATATGACCGTACACAGTCCCTGATGGACAATATCTCTTATCCTATCCTTGAGACTGAATACTGTCAGCAGGAAGGCGAGCCACTAAACTCCCCCAAGGTACCCGAGTCGACCTTGTAAGTATGCTCGAACCGTCCCACACTGAGCATCTGCCACTCTCGAGAAGCCACACTAGCCAACAATCCTTGTGACTTTCAGCTGAGTGCATCAACCACCACATTTGCCTTACCGGGATGGTAATGCAAGGTGAAGTCATAGTTCTTTAAGTATTCAATCTACTTACGTTGCCTTATGTTGAGGTCCCGCAGTGTAAAAATGTACTTTAGACTCTTGTGGTCCAAAAAACACCGAATCGCTTCACCGTATAGATAGCGGAGCTAAGCTCTTTGTGTCAAGGACAATACGTTAACTCCATGTCATGTGTAGTAACTCGCTTGAGGGTTCTAACCTGTCGATAATCAAGCCACTAACCTTGAATCCATCAAAACACATCCAAGTCCGCCTTTAAAGGCATCACAATACACTATGTACATCTGTCCCCTCTCTGGAACTATCAGAATAGGAGCTCAAGTAAGCCTCTTCTTTAATTCCTAGAATTCCCTCTCACACAAGTCGTTCCACTCAAACTTGACCTCCTTCCGGGTCAATCTCATCATAGGTGCAGCTAATCGGGAGAAGTCCGTAATGAACCTCCTATAATAATTCGCAATGCCAAACTAATGATCTCGAAGACTCGACTTCTATCTCTCCCAGCCTAATAATCGCCCCAACCCCTCCGGTCCACTGACACCCAAAGTCGATACCATGCCTCAGCCCCCACTCAATAAGCCAAAATTCACACTTATTGAATTTGGCATACAACTGATGGTCTCTTAAAACTTGGAGCATAATCCTCAAATGACCCTCATCCTCCTCCTCAGACTTAGAGTAGATCAAGAGGTCATCAACGAAGACCATAACGAACTGATCTAGGTAGGGTTGGAACACCCTATACATGAGATCCATGAATGCCACTAGAGCATTCGTCAATCCGAATGGCATCACTGTGAACTCAAAATGCCCATATCGCATCCTAAACATCGTCTTAGGGATATTTGCCTCCTTAACCCTTAATGGATGGTAACCGGTGCGAAGATCTATCTTGGAATAAACCCTCAATTGATTAAATAAATCATCAATCCTAGGTACAGGGTACCGATTCTTGATAGTAACCCTATTCAACAGGTAAAGCGCTTGGTCTAATAAAACCCCTGTCCAATAAGTCTTGTAATTAGACTTTGAGTACCTGCAACTCAGTAGGTGCCATTCTATGCAGAGTCATAGAAATAAGAGACATACTAGGGTGTAACTCAATGGTGAAGTCTACAACTCTATGCGGAGGTAATCTCGGTAGTTCATCCGGAAAATCGTCCTCATAATTTCAAATCGCTTGAGGTAGACCTAACTCCTGTCTCGCTTCGTCCTCCAGGGTAAGGCTTACTAGTAAACCCATCAACTGCCCATGCCACGTAAAGTCGTACACGATTTGGGGCAAAGCATAGTTCTTATCCCACTAAAACATAACACAAACATCATCCGGTGTGTAAGCAGTAACACTGCTACGATCACAATCAATGACGACTCGGTGTGCCATCAACCAATCCATCCCATGGATGACATCAAACTCTGTCATGTCCATGACCCTAAGGTCTATAGTGAGTATAATCCTTGAGATCTCTAACTCACAATTCCGACATATATGATTAATGTTCACCCTAATTCCTAGCGGAGAACTCACATGCAATGGCTCTTCCAAGGTTTCAACCTCTAAGCCCAAATATTTCACATATGATACAACAACAAAGGAATGAGATACACCAGAATCAAACAACACTCTTGCCCATAAGCAAGAGAGTAGAAATGTACCCTGAATGACCAACTAATTTGCAAAGCTCAACTTGAGGTGTGATGGTGTAGACATGCCCCTAGGTCCCTGAAGTCCCGACTTGTAAGCCTTGGCCTTGGCCTCGACCTCGACCTCGACCCATGCCCTGGCCCATCAAGCCTGATTTTGAAGTAGTAGGGGCTTGTGTAGCGCCCTGGGACTGATGTTGGTTCCCTTGGCCCATGGTGGGGTAAGGAGGAACAAACTGAGTCTGTGCACGTCCCACTTATGACTGGGACTGGGGTACCTCATAACTCTAGGATCCCTGCCTTTGAGGGCAATCTCGTCTCATGTGTTTGGGCTGGTGGCAATGGAAACATGTCCTTTGCCCTGGATAGCTAGTAGCCCTGAAGTGTCTCCCATCTTAGGATGATTGACCTTGGCCTTGTCCTTGATAGCCACAACCATGTCCCTGAAACCCTTGCGGAGCAGAAGTCCTCTGCTTCTTGCCTGAGTTAGAAGAAGAAGGTTAGCTCTCCTTCCTTTTATCTTTAACACCCGCATCCCGGATGCTCCGTGCGTCGTCCACCTCTCTCTCAATGGTCATAGCTGTCTTGACCATCAAGTCCATGTCTTGGAGGAGGATTCCCATAATTTTACAGCGGATGGACAATTTCAGACCATCCTTGAACTTTCTCTCTTTGGCTATGTTAGTGGCCACATAGTTAACAAAGAAACGGGCTAACTCAGTGAACTTAGCCATATATTCTAGCACTGTCATCTTCCTTGTTTCAATTATAGGAACTCTCGAGCTTTTTCATATCGAGCAGACACCGGGAAATACTTGCCCATGAAGAGCTCACAGAACTCTTCTCATGTCATTGCCTCTAAGTTCCTTAAGGCTTTGACCTAATCCCACCATACTTAGGATTTGCCCTCTAGCTGGAATGTAGCTAGCCTTATCCTCGTGGCATCAGAGGTGATCTCCATAGCCTCCAAGATCTTGTCGACTTTTTGGAACCAATGATCATCTTCCATGAGCTCCCTCATTCCTTGAAGGTTGAAAGATGATGTGCCTTGAACCTCTGAAGGTTACTCGGCCCTCCCTTGCTCACAATTGCACTAGCCTGTGCAATGGTGGTAGCCACAACACTCGCCTATGCAATGATAGCAGTCGTAGCACTAATAACCTCCATGAAGGCTCGTTGGTCAAAGGCCACCAGTGGCTAGTTGTTGTTCCGCCCACCGCCTCGACGTCCTCTTCCTCGACTAGCCATCTACATATGTTAGATAGAAATTTAGTCTTACACAGTATCCCAAATAAATGGGGATCAACTTTAAACTTTGAGATTTCTCTTCTTGGCTAACTAGTAGTGCATGTGCCAACCACTAATAGACCTCAACATCACGAACCATTCCGTTCATTCTTTTCCTAAACCCCTAAGGTTATTTTTTTTTCTAACCCTAGTGTTCTCCATATACACTTTTCCATGTATATCATTCACATAACACAAAGCACATAATCATGTAGCATATTAAAGCATAAAACATGAAATGCACAATGAATGCAATGGTCTAGACCCATGCCCAACAAGCCCTAGGTAATCGCATACCTACACTTTAAAACCAAGCTGTGACGCCCCAAAATTCGGGGGTCCATTGATCAACCATCAACCCGCAGAAGACTTGTGGATATCATGTTACCCGATACCACACCTTTATGCCCCATTTACCGGGACCCATCATTTTACAAACCAGACAGAGTCCATGTGGATATCGTGTGACTCGATACCACATCGTACATCCCATTCATCGGGATCCATCATTTTCCAAAATCGGGCAGAGTACAATACTGTAAGAAAACAACATCTGGTAGCTGTCCCGGGTTTGCCTAGGCGAAGCACATCTTCACCTAGGTGAGGTAGAACCTCACTTATAGGGTTGCCCTCGGGTTCGCCAAGGTGAAGCCCACCTTTGCCTAGGTGAATTGTTTTGCCTTGGCAAAGCTCACCTTCGCCTAGGCAAGACAAAGGCTAAAATCTGGACGAATTTCACACAAAAATCCCATAAGAGTTTTGAGTTCAACTCTTAACATATTATTACATGCCAACATTCATTTACTACAAAAATAAATGTTACAAAACAATTACAAAAATAATCACAAAGCCACAAGCCGACTTTCTTTCACTCCCCTCAGCCCCGGATGAGAGCCACCCACCGGCGCTTATCCCGCACCTGAAATGTTATCTCATATATAAGGTGAGCCACACCTAGTAGAGTAATTCCTATAGAGGCTACACCCCACCTAAGTGCATATGCAATGTTCACCTTTGACACTTTACACATTCACATCACAATTCCAAGCAAGAATATGTAATCCAAGGTTGGAATTCTACATGTCATGCCATGAAATGAGATGAGACTCACTCATGCACCATACCCGAGTCTTTACCAAATCCCATCATACCTGAGTCTTTACCGACTCCCACCATACAATGCAACTCCAATGTGTGATAAAATCCGTCATTAATGGATGACATCCAATGATCATTTTCAAACACAATTCGTTTGTTTATAAACCAAAAGCTTTTTGGATGTTACACCTCAAATGATCATTTCATTTACAAACCATGTGTCTTTTGTGGGCAGCGAATTTTCGGGGTCTCACCGCAGGCTTCGCACGCCTTCCAACACTTTTTGGAATTTCACCTTTGGAGTGTCTGAACCAGTCTTGGTCTTTCACCCGAGGGAGTATCTATCTCTTCTTACTATTACCCGACACGAGTTTTTACCATTTTATTCAACAATGTGATTCTATTGAACTTTTCCCAACAGTATTGAGCCCACTCATCAATCACTAAGTGAGGTGATTGATTTTAATCACATGCACTCACACCCATGTAATGCGATTTTTCCCATGCATAATGCAATGTGATGCACCATTGCATGTCTATATCATGGAACATATGTGATGAATACCATATGGACAATTTATCTCATGCATTTAACCATGCATCATGGACAATTATATTACATGCATATAATTTGCAAAACAAACATTCAATTCAATGTCAGCATATAAGCACACATACATCAACATTCATCATATATCTATTGAACAAATCATGTTATTAAAAAATTAAGTAATAACAACTTTAACTCTAAAGGCTAAATATGACATATAAGATGCTCACAACAACAGCCCAACAACCCCTTAAACCGGGCTCAAAAACTAGCCAAACAAGCCCTTAACATTCCAGATTATTCGTTTCAATCCCAACAATCCCTAAACAATTTTTGGGACACACCACACATAACCACAAATCAATTTTCCATTTCGGCCACAAATGGGCCGCAAAACGACCATTTAAGTCGTTTAAACAGGCTAAACAGTCCCTAAGGGCAAGGATTCCAATCAAACAACCTTTAAAACCATGAATTAGGCATGCCATGGACACTTAACAAAATATGCCACAAAATCGACCATAAATAAGCCATAAAAACGGATTTAAATAGTTCCCTAAGTCGCCCAACAGCCCTAGGACCTCTAAGAACATTCACCCTAAATCAGCCCTCAGGTGGAAATAAACTAAAGTAGAAGAACCCCAACCTCAGCTTAGTAGCACAGTAGGAAGCCTCCCTAGTCCAAATCCTTGATTTCCGAAATCTTCCTTGATCTTCCGTGAAACTCCTCATATTTCGGTATGCACACGTAGACCTCGCGAGAAGATGAAACTTTCACTACCATGAATTCGATCGCGTAACTCGAGGGTCGAAAAGTGAAGCTTGAATGCTCTCATCCTCTCCTCTCTCTCTCACATAAAAAGTAAAACAGGAAAAAGAAAATGAGAGATTTTCCTTTTGTTCCCCAAAGCCCCTCACTTAAGTTTAAGTGGGTGGCTTACGCCGCGCCCACATTTGAATGCACTCCACTGCCCGCTTTAAGCTCCGAACGATTTATTTCATCCCTAAGAAGTTCAATTTATTTTAAATGAACTTTTCTTAATTTATTTTCCACTTTTGAGATTTTTCTCAAAAATCCCATTTTTGGGATCCACCAGATACTCGATGCCTCGAAAATCGTGAAAAATCCGACTAAATCGAAATTTGACGAAATTTGTCTAGGCAACTAGATTTTGCGAGATGAATCTTACGATGAGGTCTGTTTTTTCATCCAAGATCTAGAAAATTTTAGGTCTGCAACCTGTACTGTAGAGACAATTTACCGTTCTGCCATTTAAAAAAAAAATCAAATTTACTTGGGTTTCTACATTATCATAGTAAATTAATAGAGTAGAGGAGGAGTGAATGCCAAGCTCATATAGAAGATGATTGGCCCATTGTTGTTCTAAATCAATGGTGGCAATCAAGTGATACTTCGCTTTAGTGGAAGAGCGAGCAACCTGTGTTGCTTTTTGGAGCTCCAGGAAACCGAATTAGGACTAAGAAAAGCAACATACACACTAGTTGAAGTACGATCATCTTTGTTAGTGGCCCAATCAGCATTATAGTAAGCATGAAGGGACAAAGAACTATGACGTTGAATAAGGAGGCTAACATAAAGTGTCCTAACAAGATACCACGAAAGTCTTTTGGCAGCACCCTAATGAGTGGTCTTTTGGTAGCACTCTACTGGGCATGGCTCACCCTATATGTGATAACATTTTAGGTGTAAAGCAGACACTGGTGGACGGCTCTCATTAGGAGCCAAAATTGTGAAGAAAGCTATGTTTCACTGGATTCTCCAGTATAAAAATACAAGTGTATAACACAATTACCAAAGATTATTATCTAACAAGAATCGCGCCATAAAACTTGATCGGATCGGTATGTACACAAGTGTATAACACAATTACTAAAAGATTATTATCTAATCCTCGGCAACGGCGCCATACAACTTGTTGACTGGACCATTTGATGTACACCAAATTTATGACGTTATCACTTAAGGACTATTATCTGTCCTCATGAATAAACCATTAAACTCGAAAGTGTGAGTTTCTTTAAGTATCACTTGATTAAAAGATATTTTTTTGTAAGAGTAAAACCATTTTCGTGGTTTTGATCCAGATACTGCAAGTGCAATGTGCCTATTGGCAATAAATGGATTGTCCGTATATCGATCCCACGTAGACCAAGAATTTTTCAAACTAACCTCCCAACTACTTAAGCTCCATACTATTTGAATTTATAATACGATAATGAGATTTTTGCTTTGAAAGCTTGAAATGAATGATGAAAGAAAAAGTGAATAAACAATAAATGAATAGAATATTGAAATATCAAAATAACAATTTAGATTTAACAGTTTATCTAAAGAAAACATTGAAATAATCAGCCTATTGTGAAGAATCAAATTCCTAGCAACAGATCGCATCTTTTTGGTTTTCAACTACAGATTTAAAACTAGTCCAAGGATTAATATATGTGGATCGATCTCTCCATACTACGTCAGTCATCTCACTTAATCAGCTCGAACACAGAAATAACTACTTTAAACTAGTTGCCTTGTTCGTATTTTTCTTCAATACTTCATACCCACAACATGGACTCAGAATTCGAGCTCCTTCAAGTGAGTCATTGCGAGGTTGCACTATACTGTTCCTCACCTCAAAATAGAATAGCTTACTCTTTCCTTGGATTAGATCCTTGCTAACACGCGGGATCGAATTCACTATTCGAATTGAGGTGAACTCTCTGGCCTACTCTAAATTTATAACTCACTCAACTCATTCTCGCCATGCTTTCTAGAAGAGGATGTATTGATTTAAATATACAGAGCGCATTAGATCAGCGATATCAGTTCAAATACACCTTCCCGAATTGTTTCACTCGTAAATGCTCTGCGGTCACCTGCAGGGCCTCCCGAAATCGTGAGTCAAACAACCTCGTTATAGGTACGCAGACTCAACGGATCAATCAAGAACACGCAAACCAGCAAGTCGATTTAACATCCGGTTTAGCTATTATGAATGAAATATCGCAGAAAGATTATTTCCCGACAATAACGCCAATTCAGCGTGGAAGCCGGGTTTCTAAATTATCGATTATAAATGGCAATGGCTTGGTCGATCAAGAAACCACTGTAAATCGGAAACTGGGTGTTTGGAATTCCAAAATTTGTCCGAATTCAAACAAATCCGTATTAATTTTATGAAAAAAACATCTCGCATTCAAATTTCAATCCTTTACGCCTAACGCTCAAATCCAAATTAGAACGAACACAAACTAATCTGTTCCAAAATAAATGGAAAGAAAACGAAAACAAAAGAAAGAAAAGAAAAGAAAAGAAAAGAAAAGAAAAAATAAAAATACGAGCCTTCGCAACCCGCATTCTTCGTCGCCAAGAGCCGCTCGCTGGTAGCAAACTTCAGATGCATGTGGTTCCGTCGGGCCCACTCCAATGCGCCTGTGGATTTCCAATGGACCGCCCATGTTAATGCTCAGGTCGCGAATTCAAAGCCCTCTTGTCGCGACATCGCTAGTTTGGCAATTTGCTGCAAAGATTTATCGCTAGTCGCGATATTCCTTTTGTTTTCTTGCAAGCACCTTATGTCGCTGACAAGGAATCACGTCAGCGACATCAACCTTATTCTCTCGCAACCTTTAAATGATGGTTTCATGTCGCGATTATCAATCTTTGCCAGCGACATCACTCTATGGCTCCAATGTGTTTTAATCGTTGCCCTCGATGTCGCGACATCGATCTCTCGTCGTGACATCAGCCTCGCGTCTTCGCAGCCCTTCAATCGATGATTTCCGATGTCGCGACATCAATCTCGCCGGACATCACTTTGCGCCTCGCAGCCTTGAATTGGTCGTTCCTAGTGTCGCGACATCGATCTCTTGTCGCGACATCGCCAGCCCCCGCGCGTTCTCTTGAACTTGTAGGTCTTTATGTCGCGACATCGATCTCTTTGTCACGACATCAACTTTAGTCCTCGGAGGCTTCAATCGGTGTTCCCGGCGTCGCATCCTCAACCCTTTGTCGTGACAGCAGCTAATGTTTTTGAAGCTTTCCACTGATGGTTCCTGATGTCGCGACATTAATCTCTTGTCGCGACGTCAACTTTAGGAACTGTAACTGTGAGCTGGTATCTTCTTATGTCGCGATATCGATCTCTTGTCGCGACATCAGCTTAAGTCTCTACAAATTCTTCAATCGATGGTTTCTCGACATGTCATGACATCAACCCTTGTCGCATCACTTTATGGAACTCGCGTTTTCAACCGAAAGCAAGTCTCATGTCGCGACTCCTCGATCTCTTGTCGCGACATCGATTATGGCCTCGCGCCTTAAATCGGGGTTGCTGGGTGTCGCGATCGCCAGTCCTCCGTCGCACTACAACTTAAATCACATCGGCCATCTTTTCAAACCTCGCTTATAGCCAAGGTGCTTCTCTTGTCACGAATTCTCCATCCCTTGTCGCCATTATCGATCTCGTCGCGACATCACGATGTTGTCGCGACATCATTTCTTAAGTCTCTAGTTAGTCTTCAATTGCCTACATTGTAATGCCTGTCGCGACCTGCATCAAGTTTCCTTCGAATTTTCCTGATGTCGCGACTTGCATAATTGGACAATGCAAGCCCAAAACTGCAACATTAGTTACCCACCGCCATTTCATTCCGCCATTTTCTCGTATTTTTAGTCCACCGACATGTAGATTTTCTACCGCTTCTTCTTCCTTCACACTCCCCTCGCTAATAAAAAATTGGTGAGTTTCTTCATAATTCTGCATATTAATTATTCATTTTCTGATGAAAATCAAACGTAAAAATGGATTAAAAATATTAGATGACTTTTAAGCTCATATCAAACTCCCCTCTAAACTTAAAGTTTTGTCATTCTCAAGCAAAGGAAAGAAAGAATTGTTTCATTCTCAAACAAAAGGACATTTTCTGCCTGCCTTGCAAGAGGCCAATTTTGGTTGAAATACAAGAATGCATTGTTTTCTGTACATCTAACTTTAAGTCCAGTTCAAGGTTAGTTTTTAATCTTTATAGTATACAAAACCAAACTGTTAAAATTGTTTTACAAACCACATAATCATTAGATCCTGTTGAATAATAGATTATTTTCCTTTCTCTCATCTTCATACCGAAATACTTAACTCCTTAAAGTCCTTTCATGCTTTGATTGTTTCCATATTTCCAAATTCCATAGGTTTGTTTTTCATATTGATTCCACTAATGTAGTGATTTCACTCTTCAAGATCAATCAGTTCCTGGGCTTATATTGTTGTTTGGGTAATGGGTAAGATGGAAGGAATTTTTAGGCAGCACATTACCTCGAACCTTTTCTCTCATCTCTCCTGCCCTTTCTTTTCTTGTAGTTTCTCTAATAAACTCCCTAAACTTCATGTTTAGGACATTTCTTTGATTTCTTCAATTCGAATCAGAGCGCTCTATTTCTCACTTGTAACTAACCGGGGAAATTTCCTTTTGTTTGTCATAATTCAGTGGATAGTGCAATGTTTTAACTTTTTAGGCTTTCTAACACTCTTAGCTAACTTTCGGGGTTAGTAGCTCCTATACCGTATGACATTAGGGTACTAGGTGTGCTGAAACACCCTAAGAACATAATTGTTCAAGAGAGTTACACAAGATAAAACTTATCCCTATGTTTTCTTTTCTATTGCATTTTCTCGCTTTGCCTTTTCTTTTCATTTCCCTTATTTCTAATTTTATTTTCCTTGAGGCCTCAAAACTCTATACTCCCCAAACTCATTTCTTTCTCTTCCTCCTTGAACTCCCGGTAATCATAGGTTCTTTTACCGAATGATTGATTTCTTAGGGATGGGTCGGGGTTTCTATCATTTATTTTTGAAAAAATAAGCTGTTGGCTCAATTCTTGAACTAAGGTGTATGCATCAAGCATATGAATAGGGATGGCTAGAATGGCTCAACTATCCAAGAATGGTCTGCATCATCTCTTGTCACCAGATTACCTAGAATTTCGCTCAATCAATAATCTGAACAATCCTGGGAATTTGATCAATAAACAGGATTAACCATAAGGATTGTATCAATTTCATTTTTGTCATGAGTAGTTAAATTACTTGATATTCAACAAAGTTCCTAGACTTATCGTTCGTACTCACAAACCTCTCAAAAATATGTCTTGTTCTTCTATTGTATTACCTTCCTCTATTTCGACTTATCAGCTAGACTTAAGTCACTTTTGCACTCAGGTTTCAATCAAACCGTATTCATTCGCCCTTATTCTACATTTCAGCTTATTCCTAATCTAATCGCTTCATTCAATTCATCTCATTACATCTCAGCAGTTTTTATTCTTGAACTAATTCCTACTTTTATTTTCCCAACTATGCAACCACAAAGCAACACAAAATTTAACAAACCAAAAATAACACAACACCATTTCAAATTTATCATTTTATTTCTGATTCAATTGCAAATGTTGGATACACAGTATGGGCTTTGGAAGGTAAAGGAGGTCAGTTTGGGAAGAAGTCTATCTCTTTCTTTTAGAAGAGGCAGCAAAGATATTAGGGGGATCTAGGTCTAGGGTATTCAAATGAGCTGGGAATGGAGGGAATTTTTATTTCTTCTTTCCTTTCTCTTAGCTTCCTCTCAACTCGATTCTTCAATTAAGATCTCATTAGAGAGATCAACCTCTTGCTTAGCTCATCTTTGTCTCTTCCCTGCCATTCATTATTGTGTTTTCCTATTTCAAGCCATTATTTCCAAAAATTTGGAAAGATTGTTGTTAATCTAAATCCAAATTTTCTAGCCATTCTTTCTCTCGGGCCTCAGATTCAGCATCCGCTTTCTTTGGCTCTATCATCCAAATTTTATTCAAAATCTTTTTGTAGAGATTCTGTATGTAAATTCAATCCCTTTATTTTGTTCTCCAATTTGGCCTCCTGCTCGCCTCTCTTTCTTCATGATGGTTAGGAGCCGAGAATCACGCTCAAACCGATTGTTATAAAAAGATTCATGACTCAGTTTCGTAGAAGATCACAATCTCTTCCTTCATTTCTTTCTGAAGTCCTCTCTTGCCGTCGAAGAACCTCTTTCATCCGCTCTTCTTCTTTCAGCCTTCTTCCCATTGTCGATCTCTTCTTTTTACTCTTTCATAAACTCCTCCCCGAATTCTTACGCACATTCCACTTTTTCCCGGCTTTCCATCTTCTTCCGGGATTTCAACAGGAATGTACTATTGAATTGTCTTCTCAGGCTCCCTTGGAGCTTTCTCCTTCTCCGAATGTTCTGCTTTTGCATAGGGGAGAACTAGCTAAGGGATGAGAAATCTAAGGGGCTTTTCATCCCGCGCCTTCATTGTTTGCAAATGTGAAAGTATTATTTCGAGGAGGAGTTTCGGGGTCTCTTCGCTCGTTGTACCGGGAGCCTCTTGCTTCAATCAACACCCCCTTTTCTTTGGTTTCGGGTCCCTTGCTCACCCCGTCAAGAGGGAGAGGTGATGTCATAGGGACTTCTTCTTCTTCTTCCTGTGACCCTTCCACCCCAAATTCTTAAACATAAAACAGCTTATTGTTGCCTGGGTGAGGGATCATCCCCTTTATTCTCCATGGTACCTCATTATAGAATTTTCAATTACTACGCCTACATTGAGCTTGTACCCCTTCAGAATAGCATACAGCATTATTGCTTCCTGCTCTCTCACTGTGCACACATGCTTGGTTGGAACCAAAACAGAGGCCAAGAAATAGAACCATACCTTAGCCTCCTCAGTGAGGCTTCCCCTGTTCAGGGTTTTTGGTCCTCCTTCCCCTTGTCTCAGTTGTGCTTTTCCGTCAGTGAGCTTTTTGGAAATCTTTTCAAAATTTGGGTTTTCCAAGAGTTTTTGAACTTGGACCCATGTTTGTGCCCCGCCATTCCATAGGCTTCAAGTAATGGCCTTGGCTCCCCATATGGCCCACACTCCCTCCCAACGAACACACAAAGCAGTTGTTCCTCTCCCGCCTACCCGCATTTGAATAAAATTCTTTCACCACTGCTGCGTAGCCCGATTTTTATGAGCTAAAGTTTCCCAACCTCTTTGTTCAATCATCTCCTTGAAAGGGTAATAAGGTTTCGAATCTTCTTCGCTACGAACCCCTTTGTCAGGGCATAGTGCTCTTACGTTTGAATAAGCTCCTCCGACATACAAAATCTTCTACTTCTTCTTCTTACTCTTCTTTTTCCCTGGCTCGTCTTTCTTCGTAAAACTGTACCTTCCGGTGCTTCTCTATGGGCATCTCTTCCAACGGCTTCTTCCCGTTGGATATCTTCTTCGCTGCACATATTCCTCCATGATCTCTCCTGTGCTAGGGATGAATGCCTGAGGTTTCGCATTTGAACGGAAGGAAAGTTTTCTAGAGAGTCCATTAGGTTTTCAGAATTGAGAATCGTATGAAGTGGAGGATGAACTATTTCGAGAGTGGAGTGAAGTAAAAGAAGTTCCCAACAAATTTGGTAATTCAATCAAGTTTTGTGGGCTACTTATTGTTTATTAATTCGCATGTCGCGACTTCAATGCAAAGTTGAAATTATATGCCGTCATTAAAATTAGGGCAAATTTAAACTCCGCCTAACCGGGCAAATTTTCCAATGATGTCGCGACATAAAATTTCACGCATAATCAGTCTCGGCGGACAAGCCCGCCCCTCAAGCCACGAAGCAATAATTATTCCTCGATGACGTCGCACGACTCCCTCTAGGAGGAATTGCTCTTGTCGCGACTTCTGTCTTTTTCTTCCTTCAATACTGACTGAGTCACGACATCAATCTTTGTCGCGAACTAATCAGTATTTGCCTTTATATTTAATGAACATAGGGTTTTTCATTCTTTATCAACTCTCAAATCCTCAGCATCAAATAAATCCATTTCACACAGCAGTTCATACATGTATTCAATTAAATTTTCACAAAATTTGTATAGGGAAAAGAATGCTTCCTTTTCCCCTCGTATTCCTCCCCGTGAATTGGTCGGAGTCAGTTCCTAATTGTCTCTTTCTCCCTCATTTCAGATTCAGACAAGCACTGCAACATTTACTTAAAGGATTTGATTACACCTTAATTACTTAGATTTCCAAATAGTCACTATATAAAATAAAACTTTAGAGAAAAGAAATCAAAGTGAATTCTAAATTAAATTCAAAATCAGAAATTGAAAGTCTTTCTGGGTTGCCTCCCATCACCGGCTCGCTTTGAGTCCCAATTCTGACTCACTGCTTTCTTGGGTTCTTCTTCTTTCTAGATAACCCGCCGGAGCTCTCCATTCCTTTCCTCCCGCTAGATAGTGCTTCTCGCCTTTGTCCATTGACTTTGAATTCTTCTCCGCACGCCCCATTGCTATCGCCCAAATGTATTGCTTGACACCACTGTATGGCCCACTCCATTCGATTTCAACTTTCCCGAAACAATTTCAGCTCTGTAATTAAACAAAGAGAACCTCGTTCCTCGCTCTGAACTCTTCCTCAGGATCCCTTTGATCATGTGTCATTTCTTTGTCTTATCCTTGTAGATTTAGCATTCATTATAGGGCTTCATTTCTCAATTCTTCCAGTTCCGTAGCTTGGAACAATCTCTCTTTCCTCGTTAGCTTTAAAATCAAGTTCAACTTTGACGCCCCCCACATTGCTTTGTATTCCAATCTGCAGGTAGGTGACATGGCTTGCCAAAACAATTCAGATGGGGACATTCCAATGGGAGTTTTGTATGTAGTTCCGTAGTTCCAAAGTGCATCATCAAGTTTGGAAGACCAATCCTTTCGCTGAGCTCACGCCTTTTCTGCAAGCAGGTTCTTTAATCTCCCCGTTGGAAATTCCGCTTTGTCCATTGGTTCGGGATGATAAGCTAGACTCAAGCATGCTTGATCCCATACTTGCTCATGAGTTTTGCAACATTTTTGTTTGCAATGACTTCCCCATCACTAATGATAGTTCCGGGTGTTCCAAATCTACTCAAAAATATTTTTTCAGTAAGAAGCCTTACTAACAGATAGCATCATTCCTTGGACAAGTTACAGCTTCCACCCATTTGGAAATACAATCAACTCATAAGATGTATAGGTTCCCAAATGATGGTGGGAATGGTCCCATAAAAATCTATTTCCCATACATCAAAGATTTGCACCACCATTATACCTTTAGCATTTCATTCGCCGCCGGATATTTCCAATCTTTTCGCATCTATCACCAACGATTTCACCCACTCAAGACAATCTCTCGAAGATAGTGTGGGCCAATAAAACCCAGACATTGGAGTATCTTATGAGTTGTTCTTTCTCCCGAAATGAATTCCATATGAGGATGCATATCCATTCAGAATTTCCCTTTGTCGCCTTCCCCGGGCACACATCTTCTTATTATCATGTCAAAGACTCTTTTAAATAATAAAGGATCGTATCCCAAATATACACTGGCCACGCCTCGAAGCTCCCTCTTCTGTTGGTAGCTGAATTCGAAGGAATTCACTCCACAAGCCAAATAGTTCACAATATCAAAGATACCATGGAAGTTGGAAGGAAACTTTAAACAGCTTGCCCATCCTCGGGAAGCCTCAATAATATTATCGCCTTCTTCAAGAAGGTTTCTTTCTCACTTTGACAAGTGATCAGCCATCACATTGTCACACCCCCTTTTATCCTTGATCTACAAGTCAAACTCTTGCGACAATAAAGACCCACCTTATCAATCTTGGCTTAGCTTCCTTCTTCGACATCAAAAATTTGATTACCGTATTGATCGTATGAATGATAACATGGATCCCAAAATGTATCGCTCAATTTTTCACAAATACTATGGCTAGCATCTCCTTTTCGCTTGTTGAGTACTTTGTGCTTCAATAGGGTTCTACTAGCATAGTATATGGTCCCGATTATTTTCCTTTCTTTGCCCTAGACGCCCCATTGCAAAATCACCGGCATCACACATTATTTCAAATCCCTCGATCCCATTCTCGTGCAAATGCATTATAGGTGCTTGAACCAATTTGATCTTGATCTCTTTCAAAAGCAAATTTGCAGGAGTCATCAAATTAAACCTTGTATCCTTCTCCAAAGAATCGCATAGGTCCGCTATTTTTGAGAAGTCCTCGATGAATCTCCTATAGAATCCAAAGATGCCCTGCCAGCTTCGACCCTTTTACTGCGGGTAGGGGTGCAAGAGAGTTTGATAATGGATACCTTGATTACCATTTCCACCAAAGAGCAGAAATTTTATGCCCAAGAACAATACCTTCGGTTACCATAAATGGCATTTTTTCCCAATTCAACAAGCAATGCTTGTCTCTGCACTACACTATTTCCGTGTTCTTCAAACACTGATCAAAACTGGATCCATATACAGGGAAGTCATCCATAAAAATTTCCATAACTTCTTCAACTAAGTCTGAGAATATTGACATCATACACCTTTGGAATGTAGCAGGAGCATTACACATCCAAATGGCATCCTTCCTCGCAAAGTACCATAGGGCATGTGGAAGGTGGTCTCTTAGTCCTCAAGTGCAATAGCAATCTGATTGTATCCCGAATACCCATCCAAAAAACAAAATGAGGGTGTCCTCGCTAACTGGCCCAACATTTGATCAATGAAGGCAAAGGGAAATGATCTTTCCTCGGTATTTGTTCCGCCTCGTAATCAATGCATACCCTCCATCCTCTACTATTCTTACTGAATTGACCCATTTTTCTCTCATTGCGGATCGCCAGAAACCCACCCTTTGGAACCATGGACTGGGTCACCCAAGGACTATCTGGAATTGCATAGATAAAACCAAAGATTCAAAGAATTTGAGTACCTCCTTCCCGACCACTTCCTTCATCACTGATCTCAAATTTCCTTTGATGTTCTACGCATGGCTTTTTGAAGTTTCTTTCGGGCCAGAATTCGGCATGCAAATTGATAGGATTGATACCCTTCAATTCTTCAATGGACCAAGCTAGACTCTTTATGCTCTTTTTAAGATTTGGCAAAGAACCTCTGCCTCATCACTACTAAGTCTAGCAAAGAGATAATCACCGGCCTCTTTGGTGATTCTCTAAATAAGCATACTAAAATGACTTGGCAACTCTTTCAACACTAAATTCTCCGAAATGGGTTTCTCGATGAATTTCCCCTTTTCATTATTTTCCCTTTGTCATTTCGTTTTGCTTCAGCTCAACACGCTTTCTATAGAATGAAACTGCTGTATGGACAATCGTGAGTAGTCATCTTCATAATATACCGGGAATTCATCTCTTTTCATTGATAAAAATTCGAGCATTACAATCATCAGAACATCAAGTCAGAGTATACATCATCAACTACATTGCAATTTTCTCTGCCTATATCTATATTCCCGCATGCTTTTGATCAAGTTGAAAGCAGCTTCCAACCCTCAAGGTAAGAACTCCTTGCATGTCGATCGTGGCAACCCAAATAGCTAGAATGGTCTCCCCAAGAAGTGGGTACTTCGTGGAATCATCTTCCATGTCCACGATGAAGCTCCACTGAAAACAAATTTCCCAACAAAGGGAATGTAAAGACATCTTCCAAGACTCCTTCAGTTCTTCACAATAGATCCGTCTCACATTCAAGAGTAATAGCAGGAATAACTCTCCCCATACTAACTGCTCAGAATTTAAAGAGCAAGAGATCAAGTTTATACTAGCTCCTGAGTCACAAAGAGCTTTCTGGAATTCAATTCCTCCAATGATGCAAGGAATTGTAAAGCTCCCTGGGTCCTTCATCTTTTCTGGCAATTCTTTCTTTATCACAACACTGCAAGTGGCAGTGAGATTCACGATCCCTTCTTCTACCATCTTTCTTTCTTGCTCAAGATGTCCACAATTTTTGCATAGAGTGGCATCCGAGTCACCACTCTCAGAAGGGTATACCGATCTCTAGCTTCTGAAAGGTTTTCAAAACCTTGGGTAAACTGCCTCCTCTATCTTGGATTTCTCTGCAATCTCTCGGAAATGGACTGTGTCTAGAGCCTTTGATATCCTTTCCGTCCACTCTCCTTCTTTCTTTCTCCAAGGCTTCTTCCCTTTCTCTCGGGCTTTCTTCTTCTCTACTGTCATTTTTTCTTTCATCTTTCTAACTCCTTCCCACTTAAGCCGCACACCCATGCAAATTCTTGATTCTTCTTTGTGTCAATGGGAAGGTATCTTCCTCCGGCTTTGCGTGGCCAGGCCAAATTTCGCCTACTTGTGTCTTCGTGTTCTTCGTGGATGCATTGGTGGTGTTCTGGAAAATTTCAGAATTGGTAGCGCTGTTTCCAACTCGCAAACTTTTGTCTCAGGAAGGTCTACAGCTTTTATTATCCCCTTATGAAATGCAGATTCAGCTTCAAAAGATCAGCCTTCCGACCCTCGATATTCATTTATGTGTTCATTTCGCTGGGCCTGGAACTCGTGGTCGCTGATGAACCCCGCTGAGGGTTCTCCTGGCCCATGCCTCGGGCCTGGTGGAAGCCCCTCCACCATATGAGAAGTTCTATGGTTCCTCGCTACATAGTGATAAATGTGCCGCAGGTTAGTATTGGGTTTGAAATGGTAAGTTCTTGGCTCACCCGCATACTTCTTAACCTCTTCAGCATCATAGAATCAATTTCACAGCTCTCTCAAAGACTTTCCCTCTCAATAACTCTCTTTCAACTACCCTATCTCATGGCAAGTGTGTGTCTTCCTTTTCTTGCGCTCTTGTCAAGCCTCGTGCATAATGGCATCCAACTTGGCCTATGGCTGCCATCTTGCTCAGCTCCATGATCCCCTTTCCTCTCACAAGCTCCTCTTGAAAACCTCGTATGAGTTTCTATATTGCATTTAGCCAGTCTTCAATCGCCTCTCTCATTCTCAAAGACTTTTTCGCTTGAATGCTCCACAACATGAAGCATCAATGATCCCTGATATATCATTCAAGGCATGATATATACTGTCTATCTGAGTCTCTCGTGATATATCCCATGCATTGACATCTTCAAGAATCAGTTTGAACCTTTCCTAAGCTACATATTAGCTTTCATCTTCCCCCGTCGAACACAATGATTTCCTCTCTCCTCGAGAGAGGGTCGGGGAAAGAATCTACCTAAGTAGGCCTCTACTAACCCTCCCAAGTATCAACAGCCATATGGTAAAGATTCATACCATGTAGCCGCTGTATCTCTGAGAGAAGGGGAATAGATGCGCTTAATGACTTCGGCCCCACCCCATTCAACTTTAATCGTATTAGCCATCCTGAAATCTTCCTGTGTGCCTGCTGGGTTCGAAGTGGGATGACCGCAAACTGGCGTCGCTGACCATGGTAATTAGTGTGCTTTAAGTTCAAAATTTCACGTCAGAGCACTCGCAGAATGGGCTTCGTCTGATTGCAGAGTACTCATCTTGAATAATCAAGCCTGTGTCCTCCCAGCAAGACGCTGGATCGGAGGCCTTCAGTCGCCTAGTGTGCTTCATTCGACCCCGTCTTTCGTCCGCTCATGGTTGAGTTTCTCGCTTTCTTATCTTTCTCAAGCTTCAGTGTTCTCTCTAAATTCTCGTGGTTCAGCTGAATCGTGATCGTTGTTTTGTTTCCTATGCATTAAAAATTTTGTCCCTCGAAATCAAACACACTTACATTAAGACGCGAGTCTCACAACAATTATTTTCAATATGGTTTGTTAGCGGTTATGTGGCTAAAATAACATCGCTTGAAAGCTATTTTTTGTTCTTTCTTCAAAATGTCCAAATTTTAAAGGCTTCCTTCTTCGTCTCGAATATCGACATTAAATTCTCCTTTGATCTGCGAACGGCGCCAAAACTTGTTGGACTGATCGGTACATGTACACAAGTGTATAACACAATTACCAAAAGATTATTATCTAATCCCCGGCAACGGCGCCATAAAACTTGTTGACTGGATCAGAGTATGTACACAAGTGTATAACACAATTACCAAAAGATTATTATCTAATCCCCGGCAACGGCGCCATACAACTTGTTGACTGGACCATTTGATGTACACCAAATTTATGACGTTATCACCTAAGGACTATTATCTAACTTGGCAAATAAACCATTAAACTCGAAATGAGTTTCTTTAAGTATCACTGATTAAAAGATATTTTTTAAAAGAGTAAACCATTTTCGTGGTGGTTTTGATCCAGTATACTGCAAGTGCACAGGTCGACAAGTAATAAAATGGATTTAAGTCCAGATATCGATCCCACAGAGATCTCAAGAATTTTTCAATCAACTACCCTAACTACTTAAGCTCCATACTATTTGGACGATAATACGATAATGAGATTTTGCTTTGAAAGCTTGAAATGAATGATGTAAAGAAAAATGAATAAACAATAAATGAATTGAATATTGAAATATCAAAATAACAAATTTAGATTTAACAGTTATCTCTAAAGAAAATATCAATAATCAGCTATTGTGAAGAATCAATTCCTGCAGTCTATACTGCATCTTTGGTTTTCTGAACTACATATCTTTAAAACTAGTCCAAGGATTAATATAGTGTGACTGGATCTCTCCATACCACATAGTTCATCATCTCACCTTAACTCAAGCTTTCGAACACAAAGTAAATAACCACTTTTAAAACTAGTCATTTTGCTCGGGTATTTTTCTTCTCAATACTCATACCCACAACATGGACCTGCACTGAGCTTCTTCAAGAGTCATTAATGTAGGTTGCACTATACCGGTTCCTCACCCCCAAAATTAGAATAGCTTACTTTCCTTTGATTAGGACTTAGCTAACACTCCGGGATCGAATTCACTATTCGAATCGAGGGTGAACTCTCCGCCTACTTAAATTTATAACTCACTAACTCATTCCCCAAGTTACAAGCGAGAAGAGGGATGTATTGATTTACATACAGAGCGCGCATTAGGATCGATATCGTTCAAATACCTTCCAAATTGTTTCTTACTCCTCGAAATGCCTTCTCTGTGTCACCCGTGTAGGGCCTCAAACGAATAAACAACCTCACATGGTACAAGAGACTCAAATCGGATCAATTCCAAGAACACGCAAAACCAAGAAGTCGATTTAACATCCAAGTTCAAATTTATTATGAATGAAATACCGCAGAAAGATATTTCGACAATAATCGCGAATTCAATGGAAGTCGGGTTTCTAAATTACTGATTATACCATACAATGAAGTTTATTGATCAAGAAAACCATCAGAATAGGGAAACTCGTGTTCGAACCTAAAATTTGTCCTGAATTCAAACAACTAGACAAGAATTTTAAGAAATAAACATCCGTATTCAAACTTCAATCCCATACTAACGTTCAAATCCAAATTAGAACAAAATACAAAATAATCTAATCTAAAATAAAATGGAAAGAAAAATGAAAACAAAAGAAAGAAAAGAAAAGAAAAGAAAAGAAAAAAAAAATACAGGAGCCTTCAGAACTGCATCTCTTCTGTCGCTAAGAGCCGCTTCTATTGGTAGCGCTTCGCATTTATGTGGTTCAAGTTTGACCTAATTCCAACGCAATTCAGGGATTTCCCAACGGATCAGCCCATGCCATCGCTCGTGTCAAGCAATTCTCAAAGCCCTTGTCGCGATACATCGCTTAGTTTGCACTTTGTTGCAAGATTTATCAAGAAGTCACAGATATTCCTTTGTTTTCTGCAAGCACCTTATGTCGCTGACAAGGAATCAATGTCTAAATCAACCTTATTCTCTGCAACCTTAAATGATATTACTTTAGCGTCGCGAGCATCAATCTTTGTCGCGATATCACTCTATGGCTCCACAGTTTTAAATCGTTTCGCTCCGATGCTCGACATCGATCTCTTTGTTGTGACATCGCCCAAGGTCTCGCAGCCCCAACCGATGATTTCATGTCGCGACATCAATCTCTTGTCGCGACATCACTTTATGGCTCTGCAGCTTTGAATTGGTCGTTCCTAGTGTCGCGACATTGATCTCTTGTCGCGACATCAGCTTGAGTCTCTGCAGCCTTGAACTTTTGTCTTCTTATGTCGCGACATCGATATCTTGTCGCGACATCAACTTTAGTCTCTGAAGGCTTCAACTGGTGTTCCTGATGTCGCGATCTCAATCCCCGTCAGACAAAGAGCCTAATGTTTTTGAAGCTTCCACCGATGAAGGTTCTCGATGTCGCGATCAATCTCTTGTCGCGACGCTTCGACTTTAGGAACTCGTGAATCGTGAACCGGTATTTTCTTATGCTCGGCACGATTTCTTATCGCGACATCGCCTTAAGTCTCTCGCAAATTCTTCAACTGAGAGTTTCGATGCGTCGCGACATCAAATCCCTTGCCGCGACATCACTTTATGGAATTGCGCCTTCAACAGCAAGTCTCATGCTCGCGACCGATCTCTGTCGCGCGACATCGACATGGCCTGAACAAATCGGTTGCTTTCGTGTCGCGACGTCACCCTTCCGTCGCGACTACGCCTTAAATCACATCAGCCTTTCATCTTTTCAAACCTCATTATAGCTCAAGGTGCTTCTCTTGTCACGAATTCTCCATCCCTTTGTCGCGACATCGATTCCTCGTCATGAAGATCATCGGCGTCACGCGTACATCACTTTAAGTCTCTCGTTAGTCTTCGCTTGCCTACATTGTACGTCGCGACCGCATCAAGTTTCCTTCGAATTTTCTTTATGTCGCAACTCCGCGATAATCTGATGACAATGTGTCCAAACTGAACATTAGTTACTCCAAATATCATTTCGCCCGCCATTTTCTCGTATTTTTATCTAATCGACAACGATTTTTCTACGCTTTTTCTTCTTCCTTTCACACTCCCCGCTAATAACAAATCGGGTGAGTTTCTTCATAGTCTCATATATTAATTATTCCTTTTCGGATGAAAATCAAACAGAAAAATGGATTAAAAATAGATGACTTTTAAGCTCATCAGCTACATTGTGTCTTGGTAACCTTTTTGTAAAAGTATTGGACAACCAAGTTTTGTAATACACGTTTGTATGAGGTTGTAATTAAACTCATAGTACTATGTTTTGAAAATAACATAAAATGTTCATTGAATGTAAATAAACGGATCTCGGTAGATGGGATTGGACGGTGTGGTATTGAGACACACGATATCCACGGGTATTTCCACGTGTTGACAGTTGGTTAATAAACCCCTGGATTTTGGAACGTCACAACTTGGTATCAATGCTTAGGTATACGAACTCCTAGGGCTTGGCGGGCATGGGTCTAGATCATTGCATTTATGGTGCATTTCATGTTTTGTGCTCAAAATGCTACATGATTGTGTGTTATGTGAATTACATACATGGTGAAATGTATGTAGGAAAAAATGAACACTAGGGTTAGAGAACATAACCTTAGGGGTTCAGAAAATGAATAAATGGAATAGTTCAGGATGGGATGTAGTAGGCACTACTAGTTAGACTAGAAAAAGGAATCTCAATTTTCTATTTTGACACATGTAGATGGAAATTTGAGGAAGAGGAAGTCGAGGAAGGGGACGTCGAGGCGGTGGGTGAAGCAATAACCCACTACCACCGACCTTTGATCAACAAAGCCTTCATGGAGGCTACATATTAGTATTTAACCGCCACTATCGCACAAAGAGCTAGTGGTTGCTACCATTGCAATGTGCTAGTGCAACTAGAGGCCAAGGGAGGGAAGGTTAAGTAATCTCCAAAGTTCAAGGCACATCATCCTCCGACCTTCAGGGGAGGAGGGAATCCGATGATAGTTGATCATTGGTTCTGGCAAGTGGAAAAGATATTAGAGGCTATGGAGATCATCTCCGATGCCACCAAGATAAAGTTAGTCATATTTCTACGTAGCGTGAATCCAAATATGGTGGATTTGGGTCCAAGCCCTCAAGGACTTAGATACGATAATGGAAGAGTTCCGAGAGCTCTTCATGAGTAAGTTTTTCCTAGCATCTGCTTGACATGCAAAAGCTCGGGAGTTCCTAGAATTCAGATAAAGGAACGGCGATGTTGGTTTCAATACGCGGGCTGGGTGCCATCGAATTAACCCGCTTCGTTGATGACTATGTAGCCAACATACAGCTGGGCGTGAGAAAGTTTGAGGGATGGACCTAAAACTATCCATTCGAGGTAAAATTGCATCGAATTTCTTCCTCGTAGGGATTCGACTTGATGGTCGTGACATTTATGGCCACGAGAGGGAAGTGGATAACGCATGGAACATCCGAGACGCGGGTGTTAAGGATAAGAGGAAGGAGAGTCAACCTTCTTCTTTTTAGCTAGGAAGAAGCAAGGTGCAGGACTCCTACTGCAATTGACATTTCCAGTGGATAAATGTAGCTATCAGGGCTAAGGCCAAGTTCGATCATCCCAAAGTGGGAGACACTTCGAGGCTCCAGGCCAAACAGGGTAGGGGACATGTTTCCATTGCCATCAGCTTGAACACCTGAGATGGGATTGTCCTCAAAGACAGGAATCCCAGAGTTATGGGACAACTCAGTCCCAGTCATCAGTGGGACATACATAGACGCTGCGGCTTGTTCCTCCTACCCCACCAAGGAGCCGGAGAGACAAGATTTGGCCACAGGAGCACAAGGTCTCTACACTGTGAGGTCAGCGTATTAGGCCGAGCAGGGTCGAGGTTGGGCGCCATGGGCTCATTAGCCGGGACTTTAGGGACCCAAGGGCGTGTCTACGCCATTAAATCTCAGGCTGAGCTTATAGATCAGTCAATTATTCAGGGTATGTTTCTACTCTTTTGCCTATGGGCAAGAGTGTTATTTGATTATGGTGCATCTCATCCTTTTATTGATGCATCTTGTGTGAAATATTTGGGCTTAGAGGTTGAAACCTTGGAAAAGCCATTGTATGTGAATTCTTCCTTAGGAACTAGGGTGAGTATTAATCTGATATGTCGAGATTGTGAAGAGATCTCAGGACTTCGCTTCAATTATGCACTCCTTTAGGTCTTTGGACATGTTGAGTTTGATGTTATCCTTGATGGATTGGTTGACGGCACACTAAGTCATTATTGATTGCATCAGAGGGTTACTGCCTACACTCCAGATGATGTTTGTGTTATGTTTTAAAGGGATAAGAATAACAGCAGCCCTAAGTCGTACGATTCTAGGTGGCATGGACAACAGAAAGCCATTAAAAACTCTACCTTCTAGAAGTGACGAGGTGAGATAGGAGTTGGGTCTACCTCTAGTAGTTTGCGAGTATAAGGATGTTTTTTCAGAGGAATTTACTCTGATTACCTCTGTGGATAGACTTCTCAGATCGAGTTACACCTCATACACGTCTATTTTCTATGACGCCGCATAGAATGGCCCTGTTGTAGGAACCTTCAAGGCTCCACTGAAAGAATTGTTAGACGGGGGTTTTATTAGACCGAGCACTTCTCCTTGGGGTGCTCCGATACTGTTTATCAAAAAGAAGGATAAGACCCTTCGGCTGTGCATTTACTATCGACAGTTGAACAGGGTTACAATAAAGAATCGATATCCTTTACCCAGGATTGATGATTTATTTGATCAACAAAGAGGAGCTCGGGTCTACTCTAAGATAGATCTCCGCACCGGTTATCATCAGTTGAGGGTTAGGGGGGCAGATATCCCTAAGACAACGTTTAGAACGTGATACGAGCATTTTGAGTTCACAGTAATGCCATTCGGGTTGACGAATGCTCCAACGACATTCATGGATCTCATGCATGAGGTCTTTCAGCCCTATTTAGATAAGTTTGTAGTGGTCTTCGTGGACGACATTTTGATCTACTCCAAGTCGGAGGAGGAGCATGAGGATCATTTGAGGATTGTTCTCTATGCTTTGAGAAACCATTGGTTGTATGCTAACTTCATCAAATGTGAATTTTGGCTTATTGAGGTAAGATTATTAGGTCATGTGGTATCGACTTCGAGTGTCTCAATGGACCTGGAGAAGGTTGAGGCAGTTATGAGTTAGAAAAGACCTAAGTCAATCTTCGAGATACAAATCTCTTAGATCAAGGTGGCATTATAGGAAGGTTCACGAGGACTTCTCCTGATTGAATGTGCCTACGGTTTTGTACCGACCCAAAAGAAGGTTATGCCTGAGTGGAATGGACTTATGAGAGAGCATTCCAGGAATTGAAGAGGAAGTTTATTTCAAATCCTATTCTGATAGCCCTATAGAGGGGACAGAGGTACACAATGTATTGTGATGTTCGAAAAACTGACCATACATGCACCGAGGTCAGGCTTCAGGCCCCTGATTTAAAGAATCATGAGTGAAGTTACCCCACACATGATATGGAATTGGTGGCCATTGTCTTTGACTGAAGATTTTGCGCCACTACTTGTATGGTGAGCAGTTCAAGGTGTTTTCGGACTACAAAAGTTTGAAATGCACTCCTTACTCCAATAGACCTCACATGAGGCAACGTGGATGCAGTATTTGTAGGATTTTGAGTTCACTTTGCACATTCATCCCTGCAGAAGTGAAATGTGGTGGCTGATGCGCTCAGCCGGAAGTCACAGGGAGTATTAGCTAGTATAGCTTCCTAGGAGTGGCGAATGCTCGAGGTTATGGGAGTGTAGGCTGCACTACAAAGATCAGACTCAAGGTATTTTGGGGAGTTTGGTAGCTATGCCTTCCCTACTAAGAGAGTGATTGAGTCTTAGGGACAGAACACAGAGATAGCGTTCATCAGGGACCGGGTACATTCAGGTATCGATGACGAAGGTTAGGCCATTCACACGGATGGTAGTCTTTGATATAGGGGTAGGATTGTGGTTCCCCGGTTGGCAGATTTGAGAGAGGAGATCCTCAGGGAGTTCCATTGCTCTTGTTTTGCTGTACATCCATGTGGCACAAAGATATACCATGATCTTCATCGCTAGAATTACTGGAGTGGAATAAAGTAGCAAGTTAGGGATTTTGTTCATCAGTGTCTCATGTGTCAGCAGGTAAAAGCTTAACAGTACAGGCCGATAGGGTTACTCTAGCAATTGGAGGTAGCAGAGTGGAAGTGGGAGCACGTCACAATGGATTTTGTGACTCACTTGCCACGGACATCGCGAGGGCATGACACGGTGTGGGTGATCATGGATTGACTCACAAAGTTGGCACACTTTCTAGCCGTATGGATGACCTTCACTTTAGAGAAATTCTGCAGATTATATATACGAGAGATTATCTGGTTGCATGGAGTGCTAGTCTTTATAGTATAAAACCGAGATCTCAGGTTTACGACTCATTTTTAGGAGAGTTTCTAGGGAGCCATAGGTACACAGTTGATGATGAGCATCGCTTTTCATCCACAAACGGATGGTCAGTTAGAGAGGACCATCCAGACGTTAGAGAACATGCTACGGGCATGCGTCCTGGATCTTAAGGGTAGTTGGGAAGAGCATTTATCCTTAGTGGAATTCGCCTACAACAACAGTTATCAGGTGAGTATACAGATGGCACCCTATGAGGCACTAAATGGGAGGCCATGTCGATCTCCGGTCTGTTAGACGGAGGTGGGAGAAAGATCCGCTATAGGTCCAGATTTGGTAAAGGACACCTTGGAAAAGTTAGACTTGATATGGAAGCCTTCACGACTGAAGCCTAAGCAGTATGAGCCACGCGATGCACTGGGCTACGAATTCTTAGAGTTTGAGGTAGGCAATCATGTCTTATCAAGGTGATGCCTAAGAGAGGAGGGTTAGGATTCAAAAGCGGGAAAGCCATTGAGGTATATTGACCCTTCAAGGTACTCATGAGGGTGCGGTACAATGAAAATTATTATTTGGCGTTATCGCTAGGGTTTATCGAAAGGTTCATGCAAGATTCTGTGTCTCATGGTCGTGAAGTACACTCTAGAACCGACTCATGTAATGGATTGGGGTGAGCTCATTATTGATACAACTAAGACCTTTGAGGAGGGACTTGTGCGTATTATGGATAGTCGAGATCAGGTTTTGTGACGAAAGACTGTGAGACTAGTAAAGGTGTTGTGGCAGCACCGAGGAGTGGAGGAGGCAATATGGAAACGCGAGGACATGATGCGTGCCACTTATCCTTCCTTATTTGAGGATGAAGGTACGTTGTTTAGTCATTTAATAATAATAAAAAAAAAGACTGTAGCATATGCATGTGATTTTATGTATATGTGCGTGTGAATTTCGAGACGAAATTCTTTTAAGGGGGGAAGAATGTAAAACCCGGGAAAATTGAACTTTTCCAAAAAAAGGGCAAACACGGTGAACTTGTTGCTACAATACAGGTTGAAAACCTAGAAATTTTCTATATTTCGATATTTCTATAGTTCTATAGAAAATTTTCTATATTTTCTATTTTCTATATTACTCAGGCAAATTTTGTTGAAATCCGAGATAGTAGGAATTTCACGTTTTTCAAGACAAAGTGTGTCAGGTGGCACATGGCAAGCCATGTGAGTGAGACATGGCGAGCCATATGAGTGTCACAAGCCATTAGGGAAGGATTAAATAATTAAAATAAACTTAATAAAAAAAATCAGTTGAGCATTATGTCAGGAAAATTAATCATGAAATTCATTTTCTTTGAGCAATTGCAGGAAAAATTTGGAGAGAGTAAGAACCTTGACATTGTTAACTGGCGTAAAGAAGCACATAAATAAAATGATTGACTTCAAGAGAAGGAAGTTGGGAGACAGTTCTTCTGTTGTTAGATTGTGTGGCAATGTGAGATAATTTCAGTTTACAATATGCCTATAAAATGGGTCAAATTGGATTTTTCCAATGAATAATTTTATAAATAATGTACTGGCTGTCTCAAAGTAAGACAGGGCATGGGAAATTAGATTTTAAACTGTACAGAAACTTGCAACTACTATCTAGGTTTGGATTTGGTTTGTGAGGGTGAGTTGGTGTGTAAACCATTAGGCAAATTTTCTTAATTAAGCATTATGCAATTAGCGTAGAGATTTTTGTAGCGAACTAGATTTCTCCTTGAGTTGTTATTTCATTTCTTTTGTTTGCTTGCCTCTTTTCCCCCATTTTTTAGGGCATTTCATTTACTCATCCTTGTACATTTTTTATATCTAGTACAATGAGATTGGTTCTAATATATTACCTTGGCGTATGTATATGGATTTGAAATGAAACATAGCATACTTCTCTTTTTATGAACTAATTAATGATGTCTCTCGCAACATCTCGAATAGAGACAACATTTCACAAAATATTTTTCATAAAATAATATACTCAGATGGTAAAAATTTAAAGGCAGCCCTATCATGAATAATATAGCTAAAAAACTTTAAAATGATAAAAAAAAGAAGAAAAAACAATGAGAGTTAGAAATCCAAAGATGCTTTGAATTATACATGATAGTTTTAGCTCATAATACACGTAAATTAATTTCTTTAGAATGTCAAGAAATGAAATGGAGAAAAAAAAAACATCAACATTCACCATATTCTTAACACATGGTAAGTGGTCACTAATCCAAACAACAACATTACGTACATATGAGATTGATGTCGATCACAAAGAAATATAAATGTATGTGCATTCTCATCTTTTATAGAATCATATGACAATGCTGCTTTCTCTAATTAGGAAAGAGTGATGTCTAGCAAGCATACAAAAGAAAAAGAGATGATAATTCAAATATGTGAAATGAGAACCCATTAATATTATGCGAACCCTTAAAATCCAAGATTCGGATAAAGTGGTAAAATGTAATTTGCTGAAAATCCCAATTTTCTGCATCTCAAATGACGAAACTGACTTCCCGTTGAAATCATCTCGTAAATTTAGCTACCACGCCGACCCTCGTTAGATCCCGCGGCCTGGATTTCACGCTTTTTCGAGGCGTGGGTGCCTGGATTTGCATGCAAGATAAGGGGATGCCACTTGGCACCATGAAGGTGTGACACTTGGCACTAAAAAGTAATGGCTCACAATTAGCCATGTGTGAGATTTGATTTCCATGGCTCATATTAAACCACTTGAGTGCATGATGTCATTAAGGGGATTTATGAAATAAAAGTAAAGGGATGGAAAAAGGGAGAGCCATACATTTGGCTTGAGGAAGGAGGGGAGGAAATTTCCTCCTTTGACGTGATGATGATTTCTCCAAAGGGTGAGAAATGACCAAAAAGGAGCAAAGAGAAATGAGGAGAATGAAAGGGAAACAGGAGAAAAAGAGAAAAGGTGTTAGTGTTAAAGAAAGCACAAAGTAAAAGGAAGGAAAACGGGAGAGGAAGAAAGAAATTAGGTTAGCTGCATAGTTTTGTTCTTCATTTTTTAGAGACGTAACGTCTTCCTTCTCTAGGATCGTGGAAGATCCGACCGTTTGATTCCTCCTTCGAGACAAGAAGGGAAGCAGTTCTACACTCAAAGGACAACTGATAAACTCCAGCTGAAGCTTCAAACTCCAAGAGGTAGATATTTTCCTACTGGCGCATTTTAGCCTGAAAGGCTTTATACCTAGTGGGTCGCTTGTGGGAGGCCATGAGAGGGCCAGCAAATTAGTTCCAGCCTTGGGACTAATGGGCATGGATTTCATGATCGGGCTCTGACACAAATACCGACCGTGGGAGTTGTTGAACTAGAAACTGAAAGTTTCTAGGGTGTGTGGTTTGTCGTCAGGATAACAATGCTTGGAACCGGATCGTTCATGTTTGGCGATAATGCGGAGGTACCCTGTTGAATGGTCCTAATTTTTGAGACCTTGTTGTGTGTTATGGCTTGCTTGAATAACATGCTAAGTGTGGAAATGTGATATTGATGCATGCTATTTGATGTATTGATATGGTTTGCATGGAGGTAGATTATATGTATAAATTATAATGTTCCATGGTTTGAAAATGTTTCATGTAGTGTTCATTCATGCATGTAACATGAGGAAAATGCATTGGCATCATGCATTTCATATGTACGGTCACATCGCGTCAGGTCGGGTGTGGGTACAGGTATACCGGCAGCAGGAATGGGCTCGTGAACTTGGGAAAATGGACAAAGTCCGAGATAGAGATTCATGAGAGGAGTGTAAATGATCAAAATGATAAATTACATGTTTTCGGGGCGGAGCAAGTCAGTAGATCCCCTGTGGTGAAAAGTCCCAAACGTTATTCACGGTTAGATTATGAATCCCGACGATGTAAGTTCGGGAAAATGTTGAAAAGGCGCGGCGGGCGCCCCACGGTGTAAACTCGAAATCCAGGGCCCACAAAATAAAAGAAAAGAATCAAAATCAGTTTGATAAAATAAATTGAGGGTTTTCCAATGGCTTAGTCGTGGTGTGACTAGTTTTATTCACACTTGGCATTCCGTGTGAGGGAGTCTACACTCGTGGTGAGTATGAGGTCGCATCTCATGCATGATATGCATATTTCATATAGAAAATAATTGTATGGAATGTGATTGATTGTTTATATATGCCATTGCATATGCATTTTAGGTGGGGAGTAACCCTTGTGGGAAGACTTTCTACTGGGCTTTTCTCACCCCGTCGTGGGACCCTCGTGCAATGTGGACTATCAGGGAGATGGTACGTAGCAGAGGTGAATGGAAAAGAGTTTAAATGGGCTTTAAGTAAATATTTCAGATATATGTATAAATTCAGTAACAAACATGAAAACTAAGAGAATATAGTCGAGATATTCGTTTTATGAGTATAGCACATGGGCCCCATGTGGCTATTTTATCAGTACGCTAGCCCCGTGATACAGACATAGATTTCACTGTGTCGATCGGAAGTCAACTGACACCTTGGATTGGGGCCACATCTAAGTAAGGAAGGAAGTGAAAAATAAGGAAACTGATGAGAAATACCTAGATATTTAATATTTTTTCAAGATATTTTCATTCTTATTTCTAAGGTAACATGGGCTCAGTCTGCACCCTCCCGCCAACAGCCCTGGATGACCTAAGCCCACAAAGATAATAACCGGGCCGACCGGCCCATTTACCTTCCTTTATAAGCTAGGCCTAAACATACTTCCCCGACCGGGCAGGAGATATAATGTCTGGGTACAATCTCTCCTGGCTTGCTACCATTTTTAAGAAGGAAGACGGCTGACTGACCTTAGTTTGAACAAGTATCCACCCATGAGTCACACACGTAACCACCCTGAAGGTGGTCAAACACGTCTTGGGGTAGAAGATGCAGGCTACTTGGTTATCTAAAGGGAAGAATAGGTCATAACGCGCGAACTATGCGCCACCTTCTCCTTTCGTGTCGGAAGGAAATCATCTACTTTCCATGGAAATCGGATCATCTTTCTCCTCCATAAAAGAAGGAGGGATTAGACCGAAAAAGGTACGACATTCTTAACTAAAAAGATTGATCCTTTCACTCTCCAGATTTCCTGATCCGACTTAGGCATCGAAGAGGCGGTGGGTGTACCATCGCCATTTTTGTGTTTGTTTTGCAGGTACTTGCTAGCAAGTTGATGCTCTGACGATCCAGTGACCCAAAAAATTCAGGAGACTACAATTGGCGTCGTTTTTGGGAACGACTAAGCAAAAAAGCCTATCAGCGATTTATAGGGCTTCACAGATCCGTTTCGAAAGTGATCTCCCATCCCCTCAAGATTTGGGTGAGTTCCCGATCAACCCACCTAATTTGGGCCGGATTCTATCATCATGACCAGCAATCTAGCAAATCAATCCCTGGAAGACCAATTCCTTCGCTGGAGCTAAGATATGGAGGCAAAGCAGGAGGAACAGGCCAGACAGATGGCATAGTTTCAGAGTCATGCTGACCATCTGCAGTAGAAAAACAACCACCTGCGTGCTCGTCTGGAAGGCAAACAGATCGAAATGCATGCACGAGCACACCCCGCACTCTCGCTTAGTCAAAATAAAGGCAAGGAGCCTATTCGGCCTAAGGCAATACTCGCAAATGGATGACGAGTTATCTTCCGGGCAGCCTCCCCGTCTCCGAATCGACTCCACCGAAGAACAAACAGTGGAAGCCGAAATAAGGAAGAGGCCTCATGCTTGTTCTAGTCGGTCCATCACAGCGATGCCACCTGCTAAGGCGGCAAGAATTCAGCAGAGAAAGGTGACAGTTAGAGCGCGCCCCCGAGAACATGCCCGCGTGGGTAGGGGGTACAGCACCATCACTTCCGTCTCGGCATCCCACACCTAAGCCGCACCAAATTCCGTATACGCCTCTTCACCCATCGCAGGTTAGGGGACCCGAGGAGAACACGTCCCCACTAAGACAGCACATCTTGAGTTATGAGCCTCCCCGCGGCTTTGCAATACCACTGTTTGCCATGTATGATGGCTCCTCAGACCCCTAGGACCACATGCTGCACTTCAACCAAGTGATGATTTTGAATGCGGGAAATGACCGTCTTCTATGCAAAGTGTTCCCAGCTGGCCTAAAGGGACCCGCCCTAGCTTAGTTCCACAAACTCCCGAGGAGATCCATCAACTCGTTTAGTGAGTTGTGGGCCGCATTCGTTTCTCAATACTTATGTTCAGTCCGGCAAAAGAGAAACATTGGTTCACTTCAAACCCTCTACCAGGCCGATTATGAGTGTGCAAAATTAGGTGGGAAACGCAAACCCGTGTGTGCAAGTATACGCGTCGAGTTGACGTAGTGTAGTGGTTAGTCAAGTGTCGTTCCCTCGAAGAGAAGTGTGTTAACTACCGATTTAATGACTTCGACAATATTTTGATCTAATCCTAAAGCGAATTACGACTAAATTACTAGAATTAACAAAATTTCTAAAATCGTGTATTGAATTATATCGATGATGAGAAACCTAGGGTTTTACGGTCTCCTACCACACTTGATAGATATCAATTCAATTAAGGACTTATTGAATTATTGATACGAGTTATGTTGGCGGGTTGATCTTTCCTATAACATATTCTCTCTCGAGATATATTTTCCTATCTCGCCAGTTGGTTGTATTGCATCTCTGCCTCAACCCCTCGACTCTAAAACTTCTAAATGTGCAAACCCTAGTGCCACACTTGCAATCTAGAATATCTCTATTCTTCGACTACCCAAGTGTTGCTTTAACCATGCCTCTAGAAGTTATCTTCTCTCGATCTCAAACTCCCATCTTTAGCATGTCACGATTGGCCAGACAATAACATGTAATTAAACCTAGAATTAAAGCAAATGTATGAACTCCTATTAATATTCAAATAAGCCAAAACTGAAAATCAATCCATCAAAATGTGGTTAGGGTTGGCAAAACCCTAGAGAAAAGAATTAGTTCATCATATTATTCATTACAGATTGAAGAGTTCGAATCATGAAGTGGGTTGAAGGAAGAACTACAGAAAACTTCGTCTTTGCAATCTTTCTCGAATCCGTCTATATTGATCTCCCTCTTACTGTCTCCCCTTATTCTTCTCAATCTAATCCACCCCATTTTTGCTTCGAAGTTACTCCCCTTTTATACCTCGGGAAATGGGCCCATCAAATGCACCCAAAAAATTAGGTTTCGCGAGTTCCCACTGGGAGTGGGACCGCTACGCCGGTGGCGTAAGGTTGCTTCACCGTCGCGTGGCCAAGGGAGACCCACAAATGCGGATCTCTCTGCGGGTTTCGCTGCTGCCCGAAGGGGGTCTTCGTTGTGTCGAAGGTCTCTTCGGCCATAGCGATCCGATTAGCACTTCACGTATGCCTTTTGTCATTTTACTTGTAGTATGTTTTACGTCTTTTATTTGCCCTTTTGATTCCAACATCGCCATATTCTATAGAATAATATAATATGAGGGATTAGTGTGATATCAATGAAAAAGACTGTGAATCATGCATTTTAGCTATAAAGAACACCGAGAATTCAACTAAAATGCAAGCATGATTTATCGCGATCACCCTCTTCAAGCAGGAGGATGAGTGTATCTGGGACTTCACTAGGAGATTTGGACTAGCTATCCAACAAATCGATGCATACAACATGGACGCAGTCCTTCAGAACTTTCGGAGAAGCTTCGGGCCGACTACCCTTTTCTTCCAGTTTCTATCATTGGACACTTAATCATGATGGAAGCTGTCTGGTGAGCGGACATATACTCTGACTGGAGATAATATCGGGTAGCCTCTCGGATAGTGATGATTCTGCTTCAAAATGCAAGCCCGGTAAAGGGGCGGCAGACGAGAAGAGTCAAACTAAGGACTAGAAGTGCTCCCGAGAGTAGTCAAAGAGAAATAAGGAACCTCCCGGTTTGTTGAACACATCTCCTACGACAGTCCTCCCCTCATCGGGATGCCTCACTTTAAATGGCCTACACCCATTTTAGTTCGATCAGAAATAGCAACGATCGATCTCGAGGTGCGAATTACCACTTAGGGACAAATGGGCATGAAACTAACGGATGCGAACTCACAGAAGTTCCAAGTGGAGAGACTAATCGGGTTGGCCACCTCGAGGAAAGTTATATCCGGTCGCGGCCCCTCCGGTGGAAACCGCTCTACAGTAGGCTGAAAGAATAAAGCGGCGATTCGAGACTCCGTCGAACACAGGGCCCACCATCAACTACATATTAGGAGGCCCAGCCGATGACCAGTATCAGTCCAAGCATCAGAGGAAAAACTTGCTTCCTGGCGACCATAATTCTAACCCGAGGTGAACACCATCCCGATACCTCGGATAACGACGAGAGCAATCTGGCCGTTCGTGGCGCATATCCCTTTCCTCCGTTAGCTTTGTCTAGAATTAAATCACTCCCACACCACAATGCATGCTTGCTGTTATTAACAATTTTGATGTACACAAAGTGCTTGTTGACTCTGGTAACGAAGCCGACTTGTTGTAACTTCCAGCCTTTAGGCAGATGAAAGTTCCGCTTGACAAACTCAGTTCTGCTGGCAGAATTTTGTTCGGTTTTAATGGGGCAACCATGCTAACCGTAGGTGATATTACTCTCCCCATCAAGGCAGGGTCGGTTACTCAGTAAGTCTTATTCTTAGTTGTTGAAGACTTAGGGCCATACAATTCCATTGTTGGTCAGGCTTGGCTACATTCTATGAAAGCAGTACCCTCAACCTACCATCAAACAATCAATTACCTAACCAGTGTCGGACATATTGACCTCCTGAGCAGCTAGTTAGTAGCTCGCCAATGCTATCAACTATCTGTACAGGAGCGTGAGAAAGATGAAAGCTTCAACAATCTGGCCCCCGAGTCATAGTCCCCAGAATAGCAATCAAAGTTTGCCGCCCGAGAAAGGAATAATTAGTTATGGATCCCTTGGAATCAATACTCCTAGGTGGGCTAGATAAACACACTTATGTCTGCTCCCTCTTGTCTGAAGAGGAAAAAGAACAATTGCGGCAGGTTTTGCTTGGTAACATTGATGTATTTACCTGGACCCACTCGGACATGACCGGCATTAGCCCCACGCATGCTTCCCATAAACTAAATTTAGTCCCAAATGCGCCGGACGGTCGAATGAAGTGTGCGGCGTTCCACGGGTGCCATCCAGTTGATAGGCTAAGGTAGATAACCTTTTAGACGCAGGGTTCACCAAGGAAATCAAGTACCCAGAATGGCTGGCCAATGTGGTGGTGGTACCAAAGAAAGGAGGTAAGTGGAGAGTATGTGTAAACTATACCGATCTCAATGACGCTTGCCCTAAAGATAACTTCCCTTTACCCCGCATAGACCAGATTGTTGATGCATTAGCTGGGCATGGGATGTTGTCGTTCCTAGATGCTTTCTCGGGATACCACCAGATCCCCATGCACCCATCAGACGTGGAGAAAACAACGTTTATCACCCCACATTGGCTATTCTACTATAATGTAATGTAGTTTAGTTAAAGGAAATGTTGAAATTTCACGTATCGAGAGGCCCCAGTAACAAAATGTTTAAACCAGCAGCGGGTAAAACCATTGGGGGTATACATTGATGATGACATGTTGGGGAAAATCGGCGGCGCCTAGATCACGTTATCTGCGGAAGCCTTCGAACTCCCTCAAGGCATACGACATGAAACTCAATCAGCAAAGTGTTGCCTTCGGTCGGCGTGAAATGGAACGGTTTCATGGTGACTGGGGGGCATAGAAGCCCAGCAGCTTAAGGCCATTACGGAAACCACGAAACTCCCATTTCACAAAGGGTACAACGGTGGCCAGAAGCGGTTAGCGCCCTAGGGCAGTTCATTTCTAGGTTCACGTCTAAAACCATTCTTCCCCACCCTTAAGGGGGTCGACCGGGCCAGATGGAACAAAAAGTGTGATTAAGCCTTGGTAGCAATGAAACATTATCTAGCGGAACCCTCAGTTCTCGCTAGTCCTGAAGCCGACGAGACACTCTTCATGTATTTAGCGGTTTCCGATATCGTAGTATGCTTCGTCCTGTTCAAAGAAGGTGAAGATGGAAGGTAGAGGCCAGTGTTCTTCATCATGAGTCCTTGGCCAGGCCCATGGCAACCGGATCTGACAACAACACTTTGCCACCTTAGCGGGCCGCTTTAGCTCTCAGGACTGACAACTAAAGGCTGCCCATACTTTCAAGCACACCCCATTGTGGTGCTAACCAACCTTTCCCTTTGAAGCACTATTCACAAGCCATACTTATATGGGAGAATGGCTTGTTGGGCGATTGAACTAAGAGAATACGGTATCTAGTATAAGCCAAGGTTAGCTAAGAAGGGACAGATTCTAGCCAACTTTCTAGCAGAAATTCCCTAACCTAAAACATGCCCTGACAGTTCGAATTGGTGGACTCTTAGTGTGGACGGGGTGTCTCGCCAAATAGGGGCCAACATTAGCCTGTAATTAAACTCCCTAAGTGGGGATAAAATCGAGTAAGCTGTCCGACTGGGCTTCAGCGTCTCAAATAATGAATCAGAATATGAAGCCATCCTAGCCGGGGTTGAATTAGCGGCCACAATATCTACCGACAAACTTATAATTTGGAGTGATTCCCAATTGGTGGTAGGGCAGGTAAACGTGGAGTATGAGTCCTGGGATCCTCGAATGACGAAGTATGTAACTTTGGTTAAACAACGCCTTGCTAGTTTTTCAGCATGGAAGCTCGAACACATTCCTAGGGACTTTAATGAAAGAGCAGACACCTTAGCCGCCGTGGCCTCATCTCTACCTATAACAGAAACAATATTTCTGCCTATCTATTACCAGTCGGCTTCCTCTATAGCCAGCGTCAGGGAAGTAGCGGGTAAGGCGAAACCTCCCGCTCTGGATGGACCCGATAGCGCACATGACCGCAGGGGAACTCCACGTGAAAGGGTGAGCTCGTAAGGTCCGGATCGGTCGGCTAGATTTTCCTTACTTGACGGGCAGCTGTTCAAACGATCCCTATACGGGCCATATCTGAAATGCTTAATTACCGAACAAGGACAGTATGTGTTAACCGAATTGCATGAAGGGATATGTGGCAACCATCAGCGACGAGAACTTCACAGCACGCGAGGCCCATACTCGGGGTATTATTGGCCCACGACCATGAAGTCGGCGTGCGCCCGATGGCGATGCGAATGTGGCGATGCCAACAACAGGCTCCCATCTTAAGATCCCCTGCTTAAGATCTAATGTTCATCTCAATCCCATGACCCTTCACTCAATGGGGAATTGACATAGTAGGGCCACTCCCCACCGCCTCGGCTTAGAAGAAGTTGTTGCTAGTGGCCATTGATTACTTTAACAAATGGATAGAGGCCGAGGCTTTTGCATCAGTCAAAGATAAATACGTCACTCAGTTTATCTGGAAGAACATCGTTTATCGATTCTTTATTCCCGGGTCCGATGTCACATATCGGATAAGCAGATTTGATTTGATAGCGAGTTTATAGAAACTTCCGTCGAGTGAAAATAAAGAACTTACTCTCCACCCCACCGGTGTCATAAGCGAGCGCAAGCGAGATGAGGCTTCCAACAAAAACCTGATACTTGACCTTAAAGAAGCGGATGGGCTGTGACTAAAGGCAAATGGGTGGATGAACTTCCCGGGGTCCTTTGGGCTTATAGAACGATCGCCTGTAAACCAACCGGTATATCTCCCTTCGCACTTACCTATGGGATGGAAGATATAATCCCTACAGAAATCGGTATGCCTACGCTTCGAACGGATATGCCCGAACAATTGAGTACAAAATCCATAATCAAGGAACTAGACACGATGGATGAACTGCGCGAGACAACAGCCGTAAGGGTAGCATCCTATCATCGTCGGCTGGAAAATCTATACAACAGACACGTAAAACCCCGAGTGTTCCAACCAAGGGACTTGGTCTTAAGAAAATCTTGGCTCCTGTTGCGTCAGTGGCGAGGGGAAAGTTTAAGGCCAATTGGAAGAGATTAGGTATATTGTAACTCAAGCTGGTAAATCTGGATCATATGCTTTAGATAAGTTAGATGGAACACCTGTACCTAGAATGTGGAATGTTATGCACCTCAAAAGGTACTATCAATAAAAAGATGATTCATTATCTAACTGTATTTTTGTCGCAAAATTTAATTTATAAAGTTTGGATGGCTCTAATGACCTATCTAACCCAATATGGTTGATGCCCAACTGGCTCAATCTAAAGTCCAGATGGCGCTAATGACCTATCCGGCTAGTATGGTTGATGCCCAACTGGCTTAATCTAAATTCCGGATTGCGCTAAGGACCTATCAGGCCAGTATGATTGATGCCCAGGCCCGGCTCGGTCTAATGTCAGGATAGGCGCCCCAAGGACCTATCAGGCCCCCCGGTATGGTTGATGCCTAGGCGGCTCGATCTAAAAGTGCAGGGGAGGACGATCCGGCCCCCGTATGGGATAAACAAAAGTGAAATACTTGATTCAAATTGAAAAACAAAGCACCCTTAATCAAAAAGTCTAGATACACTATAGCAAAATGTTGGGATACAAAACATGAGCAAAAGAGGGAGGCTTGGCAAACAAGCGCAGAATACAATCCCTAGCTCCCGCCAAAAGCATTGAGTTCCTCATTTTCCTTAGCTACTATGGCAGGGGAGTCTGACTAGACGATTAGCCCCTCCTCGGCAGCTGGAAGACTCTCGGCTGAAGGTTCCTCCCTAATATTTGCGTCAGGATCGGTCGAAGGAACTCGGGGAGGCGACACTTCGGGGGACGCCCGAGGATTGATAAAACTCGAGGAAGTGCTTGACTTTGATGTATCAGGCATCCCAGCTGGGATCTGGGGCTTACTCCCACAAATATTGTGCACAAATGAACATTAACCATAGACATAATTGAAGAGAACTTCAAAGCTAGCGTCAAACTCCTCCACCAAATCCTTCTTCTCTTTAGAGGCCTTTACCCGGAAAGCGTACAGCTCATCTTTGTTGGCCCCAAGCTCTACAAGTAAGGAAACCCGCTCATCTGTCAGACTAGTAACTTCCTCCTACGCGCCCCGGTCGGGCCTCTGGCGACCCCGGCGCTTTGGCGAGCCTTGTCACAACCGAATCCACCCCGGTAGGCGTCCTCTAAGCGACTAAGGCACGGCCGGACCAGGAGCTAACTCGAGATTCCACATTGCTCGAATACGCCCACCGCCGATCTCTGGTCGAGACCATCTCACTTCATGACGAGCGAAGGCCTCTCACTTCCCCTCGGCCTGGTGCCACTTTCGCTTAACTTCCCTTGCCTGGGCTCCCAAGCGCCCTCGACTTTGACTCTACCTCCATTAAGGAAGCACTCAAGGCCTTTTTTTCGGAAAACGCCGACTGGGAGTAGAGCCGTAGCCTCTCCACATCCCTCAGCCGGGTCTGAAATTCTCAATGCTAGAAGGCCATGTTTCGGATAGTAGCAATCGCCTGCGAAGAAACATATTAATGATACGACACTAACTAAAAAATAATACTAGAACGAAATATAGCGCTTCCAAGCTTACTAGTTCTATCGATTTAGCAAAATTACGGTTGCGAACTAGAATCCCATCTTCAATCATTTGTTGGAGATCTTCCTTAATAGTGCCAATAGGGACTGAGATGGTATCCTCTTCGCCCTGCCCCTTGGCTCGAACAGCTACAGGCATCCGTAGCATCACCGGGTACAGATAGTGGAAATGGTCAGTTGAAGATTCGCCCCGATTGAAGGGCCTCCACCGATCAATAATCTCCTAAGCACCCTCCAGCCCGGGAACTGATACCTCCTCCATAGAGGGAGTCGGGCCGTGAGAAGGGATATACGAATTCAACAACATACGATTAGGAAGCAGCGCTTCCTGCGCCCGGTCCAGGTGTACTTGGCCCTATCTGAGTGGCCAGCGGCCTGCTCGGGAGGATGAACCACCTGGATAGCGGTGGGGCAGGGAAGCCTCTTTGGACCCGCCCCGGGACGTTCTCTAGGCGGGCGCTCGTTCTTGCTTGAAAACCATCTCGGGGCCGAACTGGATGGCAAGTGGCTGCACCTGCGAACCCTCTTCCAAGTGAGGGCTGATCGATCCTGTCCACTTCGAGGGGATGGCATCGGTCGTTTAAACTAGGCCGGCGAGAGTTATGAATCAAATCCGACATCCCGGCCTCTTCCTCTTCTTTTTCCCAGAATGAGGGATAACGGGATATTGGAGGAACCCATGGAATGAAATCCTCCACCCCTGCTCTAATAACTTTCTATCGCATGAACGTCTCCTTCTTTTTCTTTGATGCTTAGGGGGCAGGACGAGAGCCCTTTCTTGCCAAGGGAGGACGCTCCAAACTACAACCTCCCTCAGCACACTTTGGCTTGCCCAGGAGGAGTGAATCCTCGTTGCGAAGAGGCTTTGCCAAGGCTAAATGCAGACCACCAACTCTCGACCGGTCACCTCGGTTTTCGGTTCCCTGGTTTAGGACGAACTTCCCGGGATTAAGTTTAGAAGGTCCTTAGTAACGAAGTGCTCACCTTCCATAATTTCTGAGGGTAGAGGGCGTTGGATTATTGGGACGCTATAAGGAGAGGAGTGGCGGCTTAAATCATGCAAGTTCTTCATGGTAAGAAGGACTTCATGATTCTGCTCCTGCTCGGAAATCTCCAACAACCTTCGGATTTTTTCGAAACTGGCTCTCTTCACCTAGTGCACCAGTTCGCCCCTCCGGCTCTTCCCTGCGCAAACAACCTACAATAACGAGACACGTGTACATAAGATGAGCACACGGAAAATACACCAGCAGGCAGACCCCATTACTTGTACACACCTGGAAAAAACATTGAATGGTTTACATCAAACGGAAGGTCAAGGGAACCCAGGGTCTCATACCAAGGTCCCCTGACCAGGATCACGCCCTTCGCCTCAGTCTTGGGTAAGTCGGGGAGTCCTGTAGCGAATTGCAACTGGGGGCTCTAGGCTGACATAGACATCCAGCCACCTTGTGCTACCCTCAAGGTATAAGCAAAACACACCTCCACCAATGAAAGATCAAACTGGTAAAGAAAGTTTAGTATCTGACACCAGGTAAAAATCAGAATGAATGTTTGGGTGAATAAGGCGGGGCGCTCTCGTAAAGTCGCAAGTGCTTGGACCAGCGGCATGGGAAAGCGGCTTTGTGTGAGTTGCTCGAGGTGGGAAATACACCACGCGTTAGATTCTTCGCCCGCAGTATTTTCAGCTGGGCCCTTTGACAGCACGATATCAACGTCATCGGGGATTTCACAATAGGCCCTTAACTCCTCCATAGATAAGGAAGAGATGATGCTGGTTGTAGAAGGCGTTCCTCGGGTAGGCCCTCGCCTGCGACCCGCCTTGCTGGTGGAAGTCTTTTCCTGACCTCTTGCCATTCTATAAGTAGACAAAAAAAAAAAAAAAAAAAAGGGAAACTACAATTAGCCCGAAGCCATGATACCAAACTGGTAGAAGGAGAAACCACTTGCAAGCCCACCAAGCCTAAGAGGGAGCCGCCCAGTCTTAGAAGGCTCTAGGGATACCCCCCACGCTATCTTATCGCTGGAAACGTGTTGGAAATCAAAAATCAATGGACCCAAAGTAGAGAAAGTGCTCACTTGTCAAAGAGAAACTGAACAAGCACTTAGAAGAACAGTTCACAAAAACACACAGCGTCGCACTAGAGTATCCATAGAAATTCTTGAGCAAGAGAAAAACAGGATGACCAAGAAGAAACAAGTACAAGAACGGGTGAAATCAAATGATGGATTCCTATATATTAAGCATCTAAAGCTTGTAGACGCATTAAATGCGCCGTTGACTCATCAGCTCCACGACCAATTTGAGTCCTGCCGACATTTCGCCTATTAGGGCATAGTGAATGAACGTGGCCCTGGATCGTGGGCCTTTGAGCCACCCTAATAGAGGCGTTTACGTAGGCCAACCATGTTACTTCTAGACTGATCCATTTCGAAGCATATCAAATACCATAGCCCTCAGCCATAAGATTCAGTCCTTGTCACTAGTCGGGCATTGGGAAGCATGAGAACAATGTATGCAGGAACGCGGAAATTTCAAGAAATGTGAATTCATTAATTACACCGAAAGGAGTTCATAGTTACACAACAACGCTTATAACAAAGTGATCATACTATGATTGCATGATCCATCCAGACCAAATATAGAGGCTACAAAAAAAAAGAAAGAGTTGAAGCAAAGGCTAGGAAAGAAGGTCCTACATAAGGTGGAAAGGAACATAAAGATCCACGTTGAAGGCGGAAAGGAACTCAAAGAGCCCCGTTGATTTAGGAGAGGGTGTTCTTGGCTGTAGAGGATTCCATTCCATTTTTTGAACCACTTAAAGACGCAGCCAGAAAGGGGGTACATAACTCAATAATAGTCTCCGAAACGCAAACAATTCCGACTCCACTCAATCCTTGCAACCTTCGGCTTGGTTCATACTTGGAAACCACGCTTAAACCCCCTTTGTATGCCTCTTCCATGCAGAAATCATAAAGTCTGACTCCCGACAGCAACTAGCCTCCCCGCTGAAAAGCCAGCAATAACTAATGGCGCAAAGGAATCCGCCACCCTGCATACCTTTTTTAGAGACCCCCAGCCTCAAGAGAATTCCAAACAACCGCATCAAATGTGACACCAAAAAATTAGAAAATTCATCGGTAATGTGCACGTTGGAATGTACCAACATTAATAGTCCACTGTTCCCCACACTAAGCCAGTCACAAATGTTTTCTTTTTCCAGCCAGGGAGGCGCACTCCCGGTCGGAAAAGGGGCGGTAATGGGTACCATGGAGCTTCCGGCCGAACCTCACATATGAGACCCCGGATGGCCCAGACCCACAATATAATAGCCCGGTCGGCGAGCTAGTTACCTTCATTTTACCAACTGGCCCAAACATACTTCCCAGGCCAGGGCGAGGGAAGATGCACGAGTGCGATCTGCTGGTCGTACCATCTTTAAGAAGGCAGCCGGCTGACCAGCCTCAGTTTGAACGAGTATCCACCCATGAGTCACACACATAACCACCTTGAAGGTGGTCAAACACGTCTTGGGGTAGAAGATGTGGGCTACTTGGTTATCTAAAGGGAATAACAGGTCATAACACGCGAACTATGTGCCACCTTCTCCTTTCGTTTCGGAAGGAAATCACCTACTTTCCATAGAAATTGGATCATCTTTCTCCTCCATAAAAGAAGGAGGGATCAGACCGAAAAAGGTATGACATTCTTGACTAAAAAAGATTGATCATTTCACTCTCCAGATTTCCTGATCTGACTTAGGCATCGGAGAGGCGGCAGGCGCACCACTGCCATTTTCGTGTTTGTTTTGCAGGTACTTGCTAGCAAGTTGATGCTCCGACGATCTGGTGACCTAGAAAATTCAGGAGACTACACCTCCCACTCTGTTGAATTTATCCAAATAGTGGAAAACTATACTACCATAACATGGGGAAATAAGTTAAATAATAAGATAATAAAATTTTCGCTCTTATTATTGAATACTATATTAACAATTAAGTTTATTTTTACAATGAGTATTAGAGAATTTTCATTTGATTAGTCTAAATCTTGATGATAATTAGAATAACAATGCTTCATAAGTATGTTTTTTTTTCCTTAAGTAATAGTAGTTTTCTTTTCTCTTTTAGATTATAAATACACAATTCACACAAATCATACCTACAAAAAAAAAAAAAAACACACACACACAAAGATAATTTTTATTATCTTATCAAGAATTAGGAAACTTTTAAAATAAACACAATGATATTTCATTTAAAAAATGATCAAAAGTTATTTGTCATATTTCTTAATTATTTTATAGATTGAAAAAACTTTTACATTTTATTTATTTTAAAACTCGAAGAAAATAAAACATAAATAGGGCATCATATTAAAACGTCAAGATGATGAAACATAAATAGGACATTAGACAACATCAAAATTTTTATATGGTCATCTCTAAAGGTTTTATAGAAGAATCATGATGAAAATACATGTCTTTCCAACTCTACCTGATTTGAAAATTAGCTCTAGAAGGATTATATATATGAAGTACATATTTCATTAGGGACATGCATATAGTTAAAAAAATATGAAAATATTTCCACATGCATATTTCTCATCATTACTAAGAAATCGAATGGGAGGTGTATCATCTAGTTGATAAATTCATTCCTTCATTTGCTCCTCTTTATTAAAGCACATGATATGCATTGCAAGTCCTAATTTTGAAAACTCAAACTTTTAGGAAAACTTGTAGTTTAAAATTTAGAAATGTGCATAGGAAGATAGGGAGCTAGGTTAAATAGGAATTCAATGTACTAGTTGAGCTGCAACCATATTGATCTCCAATAGATGCCCACTGTTTTACTCAAATATATCATATTATTGTGGAATATGTTTACAAGATAAATAATAGAAGATCCCTTCTTGGAGGTAAGGTGTAGGTCATGGATTAAACAACTCTCTTCCATTGCCTAACCTTCTTCCTAGAACCTTTAGCATGTTGTGAAGAATGGAGAACCTTGGGTTTTTGTTTTTTTAGTTTCACTCATGTAAATAGAGGGTAATCATTACTACCTACCATTCAATCTGACTTAAAATCTTAACAGTTTTTTAAAACGGCCACATAATTAAAAGAAAAAAAACATTCTTCATATAAAGTTTTAGGAACCTCTCTTTCTTGCCAGCTTATTTGCATCACAATTACTTCCTTCTCTCATGAATGTTACGTCTCATATATAGCTATTAGAACATTCACCAAAATTCCAATACCGAGGTTGAAATTGGTTGTGACACCATTTCTGAGAACTTTTCCCTTCTATTATAAATAAACATTTATTTGTTTTAAACCAAGCTTTCAAAAACCTAAATTGAATCTATGCTTGTGATTGAGGCTTCATGACTTTGTTAGTTTGTGCTCATCCAGATAATTTAATTTTTTGTGGGATTTAGATGAAGTCAGAGTTTGGATTTGGTTTGAAAAGATTCTTGTTGATAATTGTCAAAAAGCTCTTGCATGTTATTTTTCTTAAACAACTTTTTTGATAAATATGTAGAGAAGTTTATGCCTTTGAGATAAACTAAAATACTATCCTCTTCTGGAAATATTTCGGTTGCTACAAAATAGTATCAGACTGTTACAATTTGAATTTGAATTTGATTTTATATGTGAACTTTGAATTTTTAAAGTAGCATTATCTTGGGAGGGATAAACTTGAAGGTGTGATTTGTAGGCTAAATAAAAAGTCTCGGGGTTGTTGAATGAGGGAAGAGATAGTGGGGTCATGAAATGAAAGCTATTGAAGTAGTCGGAACATCTTGAGTTGCTACGGTTTTTACTACATATTTGAGTATGTGGAAGACTCCGAGTGATATCTTTGTGAGTATTTTGTTTTCGATCTCTTGTTTATTTTTGGATGCTATTGTGTTGATTTTAGTGCTACAAAGTCAAGAGTTCACGAAGTTGGAAACTTCGTGAGAAGTTCTTGATGTGTCAAGTGTTCACCATTCATTAATCTTTGGGAGAAGTCCGAGGTTGGAAGGTGTTCCAAAAAAGCGGTGTGGAGGTGATTGTTAAGAAAGTCCAAGTAGGAAGATCTACATGGTGGCGACAATATTTCAAGAGGGAGTCTTGGGGTTGTATCAGTCACATTGGTGTTTGTTTCGAGCTTATTCTTAGTGGATTTCTTTAGAGTCACCCATGGGTGTAGGTCTGGTTGACCACATAAGATTCTTGTGTTGTTTTCACTATATGATTCTCTAATGGTAATCGATTAATTGGTAACTTAATCATGGATTTATAAGTCACTTGTGTGTTTTTTTCACTATATTATTCAGTATATGAAAAAAATTATAAAAAAAAAGGTAAGAAAAAGATTCTAAGAGTAGGAAAAGTGTTAAGAAATTTTCCTCATAAATTGAGTTTTCTTTTCGATAGTTTTCCAAATAAAAAATATTATAATTTTACATTTTCCCCTTTCTCTTTCTCCCTTCTTTTTCTTCCCCTCTTTGATTCTACTAAGGAACACATTCTTAAGCTTTATAGACCCTCTCTAAAAACTTCACATATTTGCCCACTTTAGGGTGATAATTTAAAATTATTGGAGATATTTCTTATCATAATATTAGGCAAAAATAAATTGCATGTTTTCCAACCGATTATTTAGTATCTTGATCACTCAAGACATTTAAAAGAGATAATCAAAAGAATGAGGAAATAAAATTCAGATATTGATGAGCAAATCTAAAACATTTGGATGATATTTAATTATAAAATCGATTTCTCAAAAGGGAAAATCAGAGAAATCAAGGAACCTCCTATAAATATGAATTTGAGATCACATTGCAAATCAAGGAAAATATTCCAAGAAATATTGAAGCACAAGAATAAAATGGGGACTAGAAGACGTTTCAAGGGGTGCCTCCGAGCCAGACCATGGTTGAAGTTACAGATTCAAAGGAAGAGGTGTTTCTATGGGCATTGAGTGTTATGCTTATGTATAAATGAGTTTATGGGGAGAATTTGGGCTTGTGAGAGTCTAGATGTTGTTAGGGGAATCAAAGGATCTCATTATATGTTTCACTATGAGAGCATTAAGTGAAAGAAGGCGTTGAAGAAAAGGGAGTCTTGTCTCTTGTAAGACCTAATGTAACCTGATTGAGAAATAGGAGAATCCTTTGCATTTAGGTTCAACCTCGCGGATGTAGGCTTGGCCAAACCGTGTGACGAATCTCTCGTGTTTGTGAATGTTTGCTGGTTTATTTTTGTATTTCTATTACCGTAAAAACAAACAGTTTTTTCTCTTCAATCGTATTAGAGCGTCACTCTATACATGAGCGAGATTCTCAAGTTTTCTAACTATTTGCTCAGGAGTCAAAGATGGGTAGGTCGAAGGAAGAGGATCAACAATCAGAGATGATGCAGTTAAGGGAGTTAATAAACCGATCGTACTAACGAAGAAAAAAATCCCAGAAAAACACCTTGGTGATATTTAGGATGTTCAGGGGGAGACTATAGTGGTTGATGACTTCAAAAACTCTGACGGTGGTCCATCAATGTTCAAGCATATGTTCCTTATTCTCCTTATTCTCCTTTTCTCCCTCCTGACCATCCATAGAATCGCAAACTTCCCCACTCTTCCTCCATGCCACATGTCACATATCTCCTCATTTTCTGATTTCTCTTTCTTTTTCTTTCTTCTTTTCTTTCTTCTTTTTCTTTTCTTTCTTTCTTGGTTCCACCACAAATTGTTTTCCTCTCCTCATTATTGTTTGTCTATTCCAAGGAGAGGAAGCTTCCTGTTCCTCTTCCTTCCTCCTCAATCTGACACATGGCTCAATACGAAGCCATCTATCCAATGCTACAGGTCACTTACTTACACCACATGGCTATCATGCTATGGCGCTCCATCTCCTTATGCAGGATGATTCACATAGTCATGCCATATGTCACCTCGATTGTCTTGGGAATTGACAATTCGATCGGGCAACTAGATTGCGATAAAATTTAACTAAGTGAAGTCTCTGCTTCATCATTCAGAGATCATAGAAAATTTCCAGGTTTTCAACCAAAATTATCGTTTTACCCTTTTTCAGAAAAATTAAAATTTTCCCGAGTTTTACATTCTTCTCCCCTTAACAAAATTTCATCCTCAAAATTCACACACACTAGCACACACAAACGCATGCATGTGTAATAGTTATTCTAGTTCCAATAGTAGACAGGTCACCTCCATCCTCAAAATAGAAAGGATGTGCTCAGACTTGTATCCCGCTTCAAGCCGCCTCCCCGCACCCTGTTGCCAACAACACTTCACTCAGCCGCACCTGGCCTGGCAAGGCAAACCCTATCTCTACTTATTTAAGATACGCATCAGGTCCCCTCCCTCGGGTCCCATCAGACAACACATCTTCTCCCAACTACGAGTGCAGCCGATCTCGGAGTATACTCTATACAGAGACATGTAACACTCAAGGGACACTCCTGAGCAACTTGGTAATGCCAACCGATACGCAATCAGGCTCACCCTCTCGAAAGATCTGGCAACCGAAGTGAGCAATTTTTCTTGATAAACTTCCCTCGATTGTCGACCGATAACTCTCTTAGGCATCATCTTTAAGAAGACGTGATTACCCACCTCAAACTTAGAGGTCGACATCCTGTCGCCGAAGCTCTTTCTCTCGTTGGTCGAAGTCGTAAAGAAGATTTTCATATCAAATACACCTTCTGGATGTGTTCTTAATAGATCCCACCAAATAGATAGAACTCCTTCTTCCACCTCTATGTAACAAATCGATATCGACACGGCCTCCAATATAAAGCCTCACAGGTTCGGCTCAGATACCGCTCGATAATTGTTGTTGTAGGAAAATTTCACTATGCGCGTTTCCAAATACCTTAAGATCTGAAGACCCATGCTTCAAAGATGTCCTCAAAACTCAGATGGTCCTTCGAACACCATCTGGTCCAGGATGAAAGTGAGGTGCTTATCGCCAACTCCAAACCCCATGGCCTGAAACTTTCCAAAAGTAAAATCGTGAAACCTAATATTGTCCGGTTATGAACACCGAGCTGGACAATCTCTCGAACATACAACTGGCAAAATTCCTCCAGTGTGAACGTCATCTACACCGCTTGAAAATGTCTACTTAGGAGCCGGGTCCATAATTCCATACCATATCATGCTCGCTGCATTTGTCGTGACGTGGGTCACAAAGTCCATCCTAACGTGCTCCCACTTCTACTCAACCACCTCCAATGGTCGAGAAATTCCATTCTCGGGCTCGAGATTCGCCTCACCGCCGACACGTGAGACAATCGGCGAACAAAATCTCAAACGTGTCGCGACTTCACTTTAAGTAGACCGTACTCAAGATCACAATACATCTTGTGCCACCCTGACAATTCATAACAAATCGAGAGCATTAGAACTCCCTCTCGTGATCTCTCTCTCAGACTGGCCAATTGGGGAACCACAACCCGTCTATAATCAAGACTACCATCTGTGTGGACGACCAAATTGCTCTTGCATCTTCTGACCATCCGGGGCCGATGATCGATATCTCCGTGCCCCGCCCTCAGGATTCTAATTACCTCGCAAGAGGGGATGGCATAGCCACCAAATTCCCTAACGCACCTTGAGCCTGATCATTGTACTGTAGTCTAAATTGTCTTATCACCCAAGAAGTATTATCTAATCCCCGACAATGGCACCAAAAACTTGTTAACCAAAATGTTGTGCATATTCAAATTATTAGTATTATTACTAGAAGACTAAAATTACCCCGATGATGGTACTAGAAACTTGGATATAGACTCCAAAATACATTATATGCTCATAAAGAAAATAATTCTTGTCACTTAAACTCAATTGAAAATTTGTTTGGTCTTAAACTCCGCAAGTGCATAGGTCGCATTAAGTAATAAAGGGACTATAAGTCCTGGATATCGTTCTATAAGAGATTGAAAAGGAATTTAAACTCAACTACCCCAACTACTCAAGTTCTACACTATTCAGAATGTCTAGTTTAGATGAAAATTAGTAACCTAATAAGAATTTTAAAAATCAGAATCCTACATTTAATGAAAAGAAAAGTTAACTTAAATGTAATAATCGACTAAACCGCATCATTATCGAAGTAAACAATCGATTTCACGTTATGAAATTGCTCAACACCTCGCATCCTATTCTCATTCTATTTTTCCTCGAGTGAAATCTCGAATTTGTCAAGAGGTAAGGAGGTATAGTTTGATTCCTCTGGCCAATCCAGTTATTTTTCCACTGGTAGTAGAGTAAGTTCATGTTCATTCCCAAACATGATTCTAATCAATTACTTGTAAATATAATTTCTTTCATAAGATCCGTATTTTTCTTCCAATAGTCTCATACCCATTTCTTATGACTGCGTGGTTTCGCAGCAAAAAGCCTCAAGACAGTAAGTAACTGAAACATTCATACAACATGAGTGATGTCTCGTCCTTAAGATCTAAAAGAGTTTTCTTCCTCGATTATTAGATTCCATGCTAAATACCATGATCAAGATCATTCTTCTAGGATCAAGGAGAGATCTCTACTGATTAAATATATCACCAATGATATTCTCAAACCATGAGAAAATTGAGGATTTATCTAAGTAACCTTTGGGGAGTTCATTAGTTCATCAATATTATCTAACATACCCCAAGGAACTACTCTAAGCTCTCGTGAATCTCCATCTTTTTTTTGTCACTTCAGCAGGCTCTCAACCGAGATAAACAATACCCTTCATGGGTATGTTTATTAAAATTGGGAACAATTATATCACATAACACCATCTCAAATAATTCAAGTAAATTTCAACTTAGAAATCTTTCTTCCCAGCACTCTCGTAAAATACCATAACTAACATCGCATCTTTCCGACAGAGTTTGTGTTCTCGAAAACCTGGATTACAACATACATTGAAATATTGACGTAGTACCTTGTAAGTGTAATCACCCAAGAAACAATTTCTAGCTAAAGCTTATTTGGAGTTCATTTGGCCCCAAACAAGATCGTGAAATGAATTTCAACTTCAAAATTAACAAATCAACTGCTTCGATCCAATGACAAATTAAAATATCAAGTTACGTTAATTCCATGAAGAAAAGAAAATAAGAAAAGAAAAATATAATACAAAATAGTCCCAGCTCATACTCGTTCGTCTGTCGACCATTGCCTCGCTTCCGCACAAGTTTAGCTTATGAGTCCCTTTTTCTCCAGTCTAACTCAATGCTTCTTTATGAATCCCTAACTTTTAGCCTAGGTTGTTTCTCTCGCCGCGATTTGAAAGTCAGGTCACGACATAGTTTTGAATTACAGTGTTAGCGCCGTCATCAGACATAAAGATCTGTGCTCATTTTTGTCAGAGTTGACTGCCAACATATTCTCAGCAGACATTCTTCTCCTCTTCAAGATATAATCCCGGCTACCACAGGTTTTTGTCATGACAGCTCGCTCATTCCTCAAATGATGAATGCGTCGCAACATCGATACCATGCTGTAAACACGCTTCAAAGGCAGCCTTCGTAGTTATGTCCTCGACCAGTTTTCATGTCGCATAGCATTTCTACTTTGCCCTGCTGCAACACTCCGCCTCTGCATTATAGTCGTCATCCTGCGTCATGACTAAAAGTTTGTCGATAAAAGTTTTGTCGCCACTTAGCTTATTTCCTCGTCAGAATCTCATTTTTTATACATACCACTCTAGACTTTTGCAGGGTTGGGATGTTTAAGAAGTCACGACCTAATATGTTATGTCGCGACAACACCTTTCTACATGCAAAGATATTTTCCCCTCTGTCAGACTTAGTTTTCTGGTCGTTGACTATACAACTCTTGTTCGCCTTAGCTCGTCTCAAACAAGGTCCATTTTCCTCACAATGATATGACTTTTTATGTTCAAATTGACTGAAAGTTTCGACAGACCAATAATATAGTTTACATGATGACTTCTTTCAGATTTATATCATGACTTCACGCGATTTCCAGAGTCAGAGTCTGACCTCGCTTTCTCTCCTGCCTCTCAGCCTTATCTCTGGTCAAACAATCAAACACCTTACGTCAGCATGTCACCAACATTGACTCTCTTGATATAAACTGCATGGCCATCCATTAAGCACCCTTTGTCGTGACCTAGTTTTCTTGTAGAGACTCAAACTTCTTCTTCAACATCTTTTTTGTGTCAACAAACTTTTCCATGTTGCCAAGTCAGCAATAATGAAAGAGAGGCTCCGTCAGATGCATATTCCGGCTTTTAAGTTCAAAGATATGTCGCAAATAAACCATATTTTGTTCCCAACTAACTAACATATGTCTTTTTCCATTCTTCGTCGCGACCGGGTTTTCGTCGGGCGATCGCAGCCTCAAATGTCAACAATCGAAATGCCGCCATGGCACGTGAAATGTTTTCATGACACGTTTTAGTAACAGCAGTTTGTCACGACACACAAATTTGTCATGCAGATACGGACTACATCGCAATAAGCTATTTTTCTTCTTTCTGCCGAAATCCTCCTTTTCAAATTAGTACCTTCGTTCACGCAGTTTTGAAAAACTTCACTGGCAACAAAAAACAACTTTAAATTATTGAAAAACAAGACAGAAAAATGGATTGCAATGGGGATATTTAAGATCATCGCAATACCAAGAAATTAATTTGAACTTCAAGCCGCTAAAGAAGAAGATTACTCATCGGGGGAATTAACTAGAAGAGTTGAAGAACGGGCTTATGGATAATGCTTAATCTACAAAGATAAGACAAAGAAATGGCATGATCATAAGATTCTAAGGAAGGAATTCAAAGCAGAGAACAAGTCCTATTATACAATTCATGTGCTCAAGCCATTTTCGTGAAAACTGAAGCTCATGGAGTGGTCCCTGCAAAGTAGTAGCAAGTACACCCTGGGAGCGATTAAAACCACTCGAAGTGAGTTTTTAAAGTAATGGTTAGATCACATTTCACTGGAAATGTTTAATGAAGATTGATCCGTATTCAAGAGAAAGAGGAGAATTTTGCTGAAAAGAAGACATTATGTAGCAAATGTCTAGCTAGAGACATTGAACTGAGCATCTTCTTAGAAGGCAACCCAAGAAAATTTTAATTTTCATAGCATCTGATTTTGTTAAAACTGTGTTTAAAGCTGGGTTTAATTTTTTATTTCAAATGTTTTTGCTGATTTTTCAAGGATAGTGAAGCTGAATTATAATTGGATTTTATTAGCACACTTCAACCGCATTATGCGTAAAATGCTATAAGGGGGAGCATTTGATTTCTGAACTTTTCTCTTTAATTGATAATGCGATGAAGTTCGGGGGAATGTAATTTTGTTAGAGCAAAAATGAGTTCTCATTCTTCAATACTCAATTCATCCTTTGAACCCAGATGAGGAAGAAATGGAAACACTGTTCATACTTGAATTGGAGGGTTTTTACTGATTGATGTGAGCCACATGTTCTGACTGTATGAATGTGAATGCACAGCATTTAACAGTACTTGATTGAAAAATGCACTGCATCGAAAAATTTTCATTGTCACATATTTTTTTGTCGTATATATTACCAAAAACACTGTTATAACATGTTTCTGATGTCGCACAAAGATTGCTAGTCTTTAGAAGCCCTCAGAAATTATGTCACGACATGTAACTTTTTACAAAGCATGTATCATTCAAACTAGAGGTGAGTGAACCTGTATCGCACAATGTTTTTCTTCATGACATCATTTGATTTGAACTGATCCCCATTCATGTTGAACACATTTTCATGTTACACAATTTTTCTATGTTCCAGAACCAAGTTGGCCTTCACTCGATATCGCAAAGAGTATGCTCGTCGTGACATGCTTCCTTTGTCACTGATTGATGAAAATACAGAAAATCATAATTCTTCTTGTCATTATTATCTCAAGTTCGTCAGACAAAGGATAGACATAGCTTCTTATGATGATTTAGAAGACATGTTATAATATTATTTTCATGCCCACTATTATAAATCTGTGAAAAGTGAATAAACCTCAAGTCAGTTTTTCTATCACTATTTAACATTAAGAAACAAACAGCTAAATAGCAATAGATTCATTTGAAACCCTGAACATTTGCCTCAGAACTATCAACTGTTCCAAGCTGTCAAAATTTTTTCTCCTTTCAAAAACCCCAGATTTCAAAAAAAACATTCAACTGATAAAAATTGAGCTACATCAACCTCGTCTTGAATACAACTAAATGATGGAAGAGCACGAGAGGAAGAGCAAGAATCGCCTGCTTTACTCAAAAAATTACAAGGTGGAGAAGAAAAGTCAAGCAGGAGAGAGGTCGAGGCAATCAATTAAAGAAATCAAAAGAGAAAGAGAGAGTCGAAGTGCTTAAGATAGGCAGGCAAATGAGGGAAATGCAAGAAGATCAGGAGCCGAGCTAGCCTATTTCTCTGAGGATAAAACACAAAGATGAATTTCATAGTCAAAAGAGGCTTCAACAAGGATCTCACCATTCCAAGAAGGAGAAGAGAGATTAGCATTATTTGTGTGAGCACAAGGCCTGTGATTTGTAGATGTGTAGTAAAGAGTTTATGCCAACACTGTGGGAACTAATGAAAATGATGAGTCCTAACCTGTCATTTTTAATCCATTTTTCTCGCATTTTCATAGAGGCTTATGATTCATTTTTTATGCTAATTAGTGAATACTCCATACAATTAAATTTTTATTTATGGTGTTTAAATGAAAATGAGATAAATCTTAACAAGAAAGTATAAAATCATAGGCAAAGAGCGTCATGTATACGCTTCGTAATGTCGCTAGCGTATCAACAATAACTTAGAGTTATGTCGCAACAGGATCAAGTCGAATCCTGCCGAATGAAGATTGTCGCGACATAATTTTAGATAGACTGATTGATTTATGTCGCGATAATGGATTTTTATGTCGTGACAATGCTGGAAAAGTTCATAATAAGAATATCGCGACATTCCTAACTATGTCACAACATTGATCAAGAAAATGGCAGTGGAATTTTTATCACGACATCTCACAACTCTGTCGGGAAGTAAAGAAATGAAGATATCAGATGAACTCTATCGCCAAGAAAGAAATCACATGACGTAAAACGGCAAAACAATGACAGTCAAGACAATGTGTTTACACAGTTTGTATTTTTTGCTAATGTGCATTATTTCCACCAAAGACACGCATCAAGGCGGGGTATTATATGTTGCAACGTAAGAAAACTATGTCGTGACACAAACATCTGTGAGTCAAAGAATAAAGATACAAAGACTTGTCGGACAGAATTTTTATGTCGCGGCAAACACAACATGAGGTTGAAGTGAACTCTGTTGCGACAAAGACGGCTACCATCGAGACAGAAGTTGAGAAGAATTCCAAGAAACTTATGTTGTGACACATAAACTTATGTTGTAACACAGTAAATAAAACAAGGTAGAAATCTCTGTCACGACAAAAGAAGATTATGTTGTGACACAGTAAGAGATTTTATCAAGGATAGAAAATATTAAGGTCACCATGCTAAAAGAAGATATATGGAGACTGAATCATAACAAGTATGTCGCGAAAAGAAAAGTCCGTCAGAATTAATGTCAGACCCAGGCAATCAGAGAACTCGTCATGCACAATAATTTTTCTATGTCGGGACAAGAAAGAATCAACAGATAGTTGTTATAAATATTATTACTATGTCGCGACATGAATGAAGAACTCAAGGCATAATTCTTTGTCACAACAATTGAAGTTAGAATAAGATAATGAACTGAAAGTATAAACTAAGAATTCAGATAAAATTCTATGTCGTGACACAAAGAGCGCAGCAGAAGGAAACTCAGTCGCGACAAAGAATTTTGTTGTCGCGACATACTATTCAAGTATTCAAGTTGCAAGGGATCCAAGAATTGACATGACACAAGACACTTTGATCGCAACATAAACCAGACAACCTCAGCAGAACTATGTCACGACATTGCAAAATTATGTTACGACAAAATTCAAGAAGAAATCATAAAAATATATCATGATATGAGAAACTTAGATACTTGCACAAGATGTCAAATGAGATGAACCTATGTCACAATGTAATTCTTTATGTCACACAAAGCTACTAATTTGGGCTAGAATGTTCGGGGATCCATAATTAATTAGAAGTGTTTTCATCATTTGAAAATCTATAAATAGATTTGATATATAGGGGGTGACCGTATGCTAGCTTTCCTCCAACTAGAACTTTAGGTGTTGAGACTTTGTATATTATTTACTTTGATTTTCTTTCTTTATAGTAATTTAGAGATTTCATACTTAGTTAAATCTTTCTGGACAGTCTTCAAGATATGGGTACGAAGTTTGAGTCGATTCACTATAAAAATTTATGTTTTCATTACTGTCTAACTTAAATGAATTTAGAAATTTTCTAGAGTTCATTTATTTCAGTTCTCTTGCAATTTCAGTGAATTTTCCTGATCAGTTAGTCACTGTTATTTGTAAACCGGTTCTAGAGGACTGAGCTCCATCTGGGATTGGATCGATGTTCATTATTGTTTCCTGCTCAATTTAGAAGACTGTAATAGTTCAAAATCTAGAATTTATTTAATTGCTAATGATTTGGAAGTTATCTGTTTAGAATATTAGTAGCTTGTACCCGTAAAAGGATCAGATTCCTACTCGATTTCTAGAAGCCCCATGAAGTGACACAGTAGGACGTGGAGATTGGGAGAGTACGAGCAGTTACTTCAGTGTATGTTAGACTAATATTAAAGAACTAATGAACTCTAAAAATTATCAATAGATCACCAACTTACTCATGCAGGAGGATAGTTGGATGATGTATCAATTTTAATTAACGAGGCTTCTTCAATCTAATGGACTATCTTGATCCCTGCAAGCAAGATTCAATCATAGAGATAGACAATGGTCACTAAATTGATGGATGAGTACCACCAGATCGGGAGAAGGCTTGTAATATATTGTCATGAAGCAATAATTCTTAGTCCTAAGATTATAGCGTGAAGCACCGAAGGAAAACACCCAATTTAGAAAGAGGTTTCATTTACAAGTACCACTGGGACTCATGTATCTGAAAGGAACATGATTTTAATTAGCGAAATGTATGGGTTAATCTACATATTCAAACTGGGATTATCTTGCCTCTTTGTCAAGTTCAGATTTCAAACTAATGGCTGAGCTATATTATAAAAAATGATGCAAAAATTGATAATTGTACACTTATCTAAATTCTAGTGTTAACTTACCCAGTGAACTTTCCAATCCAATTATTTTAAATATTTTTTATACACATTTATGAAATTTTATTTAGTTTTACTTTTCTATTAGTTAGAACCAAATCATTTTTAACTTTGGAGTTCAAATAGCAAGGACCTTTCAAGATCAGTAATTGATGTTTAGATTTCTCATCATCCTTATGGGAATAACTGACTAGAAAACTATCTCTTATCAGTGATATGTGTACTTGTAGTGATTCAGAATTCAAACATTTTTTGTTTAGTTTTCAATCCAAGGCAAAGAAAGCATTTTATAATTTTGGACACAATAATAAGCCATGTCAAGGATACAAGAACTGAAGTTCTCACGCGGTGTACTTTAAGCTCGCACGCACGACTGACTATATTAGTAAATTGTCTTAAACTAGTAGTCTATTTTGGTCATGTAAAATCATTTTAACAGGCTTGGTCGCCACATCCTAATAGTCTTTGGTAATAAATGCTAATTACTTGTAGATTTGGTCTTTAAACAAGTTACGCCGTTGTTTGTGACTAAAATTATTTAATTTTAACATCAATACGTCAAACTAGAGAAGTTACTGACATTTTTCTATCAGTAAGCTACTGAAAATTTTTATGAGCTTAATTTGATCTAGTTGTTTTCCATAGATTTAATGTGATCTCACATGAGCTTATTTCAGAAGATTACATGCATAGAGAACTGTAAGTAGAAATGTCGACTTTCGATACGTAACTGAAAGAACACTGAGAAATCTGAGAAATGTGAAAGGTGCTGAATTAGCAACTATGGCAAATCAGAGAGAAAGAATACAACATATTCCAAAAGAAGCATAAACTGAGAGACCTCAGATGCAAATAACTATGGAGGACTTTTGATAAGCATGTAAGATTAATATTTCGCCAGAGATACCCTCGTTATAGAAGCCAATACTTGAATTGAAGTTAGTTGATGACAATGGATACAGAAACCACTTATCAAGATCCTAGGAAGACTTCAACGAGCATATGGGAAGATTCATGAGGATGTCTATCACAAATAAGTTGAATGGGTGAGACCGGCGATCAAGATGCAACTTTTCCATTTCTACTTGAGAGATATGAGAGCAACTGTCAGGTCACTACCTGTTTGATCAATGAACAATTGGAAGAGTTGGCAGAGGCTACATGAGCAAGATTTTCTCCCTCCTACCTCAATTTCTAAAAGGAGAGGGGAAATTATAGTGTTCAAACAGGGAGAGGATGAAAGTCTCTATAGTGCTTGGGAAAGATGTAAAAGATTGTTTAAAACATGCCCCATGCATGGAAAAGAACTGACCACTAAGATCGATATTTTCTACCATTCTATGAATTATACTCAAAGGCATAATCGATGCAAATTGTCAGGAGCTTTAAAAGAAAAAGTGTTGAAGAGGCAAGGCTTAGATTGAAGACCTCGCAAATGCAATTATGAGCCCATCCGAGACTTCTCGTGAGCAAGAGTGCACTCTAAGGGAAGTGGTATGATAGAGTTGAACCGGATGACTCTTAGTAGAAAAGTGCGATCGTTGATGAGCAAAATAGGAATAATGAGAGAGAAGAATGGATAGCAAGTAGTGAGATAGTTGATGTAATAGAGTGAGATAGTGCAGATGGACTATTGCATGAGGTCCTATCCAAGTTGAGGAGGGATAGTATCTTAATGCTAATAGAAGTTACAATTTTAAGCCTAACTTCAACTTGCCAACTCATTACTCACCATCACTTAAGAACCATGAGAATTTCTCATATGGGGGAAGAGCACAACAAGGTCAAAGACTTGGGCAGAATTTCCAACAACATTATGCTTCACCTGGGTTCCAACAACAACAACAACAACAACAATAAGAAGGAAGTCAGAGAGTATAAAATAAGGGACAAAGGAGATCTTCTTCCTTTGAAGAACAAATGCTAACTTTCATGGGGGAAAATAAGAGGCTGCTGAACATTCATGAGCAGAAATTTGCTGATCTAGCAGCATTTTAGGAAAACACGATTGTGTTTCAGGCCAATACGAATGCCTCTCTGAAGAATCTAGAGACCCAAGTAGGGCAATTGGCTCTAACAATGCAGAATCAATACAAGGATGCTTTCCCAAGTGACACAAGGAAGAATCCAAAGGATTGCATGGTGGTAACTCTAAGAAGTAGAAGGGAGGTAGAAAGCATAAAAGAAGAAGAGAAGAAAAAGACTGAGAAAGTTGAAGGAGAAGAAACTGGAAAAGAAAACAAATTGAGCAGTTTAGACTTGACTGTAGAGACTAAAAAAGGCATAGGTGCAGACTGAGCAGTAGGTGGAGAGAGAAGAATTGAAGAAAAAATAAGATAAGCATGTCTACATGCCTATTGTTCCCTTCCCTCAGAGACATCAAAAAGCTAAAATGGAAGAGCATTTCTCTAAATTCTTGGATGTATTGAAGAAGCTATAGATCAACATACCCTTTGTAGAGGCATTGACTCAAATGCCCAATTATGCTAAGTTTTTTAAGGACATCCTAAGCAAGAAGAGAATTTTGCTGAAAAATGAGTGGTGAACTTGATAGCTACATGTAGTGCAGTGATCTAGAGGAGCTTACCAGAGAAGATGCAGGATCTTGGTAAGCAACTATATTCCTACACCATTAAATTTTGAGTTCAGAAAGCTTTGTGTGACTCGAGGCTGCATCAGCTCCGATGCCTGTCAGTGGTTGAGACTCAGTTTGGGGAGTTCTCCACAGCTATGACTTCTGCAAATGGCGGGGCGACCATGTACAATGGAAGGAGTCCTTGAAGATGTGCTCATTAAGGTGGGAAAATTCATTTTCCTTGTGGACTTTGTAGTCATGAATATGGAAGAAGACACACAAGTTCCACTACTGCTTGGAAGACCTTTCCTAGCCACTGGAGCTACCTTGATAGATGTGAAAAAATGAGAACTTACTCTCAGAGTAGGAAAAGAAGCAGTACACTTCAAGTTGAACACAAGCTTAAAATAGTATGAGTTTGAAAGTCCATATTGTAAGATCGTAGAAACTATAGTTCCTATCAGTCTTGAACTGATTTTTGGTTGTAATTTTCATAATTCAATCAATGAAAAGGAGATGAATTTCCAGTATCTTGATGATCTTGATTGTGAATTTCTACATTCCAGTTGTGAATTAAAAGAAATAGTCTTTAGTATGAATGAGAACAGTACAAAGAAGATATGCAGTAATGAAGAGGAAGCAAAAGAAACAGAAACAAGTGTAGAAGGGTTAACCTTGAAAGAATTACCCAAACATTTAAAGTATGCTTTCCTAAAGTAAGAAAAAGCTAAACCTGTTATTATTTCAGCTACATTGACTGAGCTTGAAGAACAAAAACTGTTGGAGATTATGAGAAATTACAAAGAAGCAATTGCTTGGGCAATATAAGATTTGAAAGGATTCAGTCCTTCTATTTGCATGAACAAGATGCTTCTGGAGGATAATGCAAAGACATCTATAGAACATCAAAGAAGACTGAATCCAGTAATGAAAGAAGTTGTCAGAAAAGAAGTATTGAAGTGGCTAAATGCAAGCTTCATATATGCAACCTCAGATAGCCCTTGGGTGAGCCTAATTCATGTGGTTCCCATGAAGGGCGGATTCACTGTGATCAAAAATGAAAATAATGAATTGATTCCTATAAGAACTGTGACAGGATGAAGGTGTGTATAGACTATAGAAAACTAAATACTATTACCAGAAAGGATTATTATACTCTACCTTTCATTGATAAATGCTGGACAAGTTAGCAGGACATCTCCATTACTGTTTTCTTGATGGATATTCTAGTTATAACCAGATTGCTATAGCCCCTGAGGATTAGGAGAAACTACATTTACATGTCCTTATGACACCTTTGGTTTCAGAAGAATGTCATTTTGATTATGTAATGCTCCTTCCACCTTCCAAAGATGTATGATGTCTATGTTTTCAGACTTGGTGGAAGAGGCTATGGAAATCTTCATGGATGACTTCTCAGTATATGGATTTAGTTTTGAGAAATATCTGGAAATTTTGGAAATAGTACTTTAAAGGTGTCAAGACAAAAATCTAGCTATGAATTGGGAGAAATGTCATTTCATGGTAACAGAGGGTATTGTCTTGGGACACACAATTTGTACAGCTGGATTAGAGGTAGACCAAGAAAAGGTTTCTATCATAAAAATTCTCCTGCCACCTACAACAGGCAAAGGGATAAGAAGTTTCATAGGACATGCTGGTTTTTACAGGAGATTCATAAAGGACTTCTCAAAAATCTCTAGACCATTATGTAGATTGCTTAAAAAAGATGCAAAGTTTGATTTTGATGAATTATGCAAAGCTGCATTTAATGAAATTAAATCCATATTAGTTACAGCACCCATCATGGTAACACCAGATTAGAACAAGGAATTTGAAATTATGTGTGATGCCATTGATTATGCAATGGGGGTTGTATTAGGACAAAGGACTGAAAAGATGTTCAAGGTCATATACTATGCCAGCAAAACCTTCAATGAAGCACAAGTCAATTACTCTACAAGTAAAATAGAGATGTTGGCAATGGTGTTTGCTTGTGAAAAATTCAGGCCTTACATATTGGGATCCCATGTTATAATGCACATTGATCATGCTGCAATTAGAAATCTAATGGCAAAGAAAGATGCCAAGCCAAGACTGATTAGATGGACATTATTGCTACAAGAGTTTGATCTAGAAATTAAAGATAAGAAGGGTAGTGACAATGTGATAGTTGATCACTTGTCCTAGATTTGGGGATAAACTCTTTGGAAGAAGAAGAAAAAAAAGTGAAATAATGAAAATTTTCCTTAGACGGTGACTTTATTATCGAGTCCAGTACCTAGTATGCTAATCACGCGAATTATAGCTTGTGGACTTATGCCATAGGAATTCAACAACTAGTAGAAAAGAAAGTTGAGAACTGATAGTAGATTCTATATTTAGGATGATCCACCACTTTTCAAAAGAGGAGTAGATATGATTATAAGCATATGTGTACCAGAAACAGAACAAGGTGAAATCATTGATAAATTCCATGCATTGCCATATGGAGGACATTTTGCAGGAGACAGAACAACCCATAAAATTCTCCAATCAAGTTTTTATTGGCCTACTCTATTCAAGGACTGTTTTGAATGGGTAAAACATTGTGATAAATGTCAGAGATGATGACCTAAAGCGAGAAGAAATGAGATGCCTTACTAATCTTGATAGTGCAAATTTTTTTATGTTTGGGAATAGACTTTATAGGACCTTTCCATCATCATTTTGAGGAAATCTATACATTCTCTATCTATGGTTATGTATCAAATTGAGTGGAACATGTCTGTCCCATAAATGATGCTAATATAGTTGTTGGGTTTATACAAAGAAATATTTTGTGTAGGTTTAGAGCACCCAGAACAATTATTATTGATGAGGGAAGTGTTGACAAAATCAAAACACATCTGCAATTTATGACTATCTGCAAGGGCCAATGATAAATCTCACAACCCAACCTTGCCATAAACTTGCTGGGAGTATAATATATGTAGAAACGAGAAATCTCTTAAAATAAGTCATTTTCAAAGCTTTGTTTTGATTTGCTATTCTATGATGCACGAGGTCAACAAGTAGTAAAATGGATTTAAGTCCAGTGCTCCGGATCACGGAGATCTCAGAATTTTAAATCCAACTGCCACACGACTACTCCAAGCTCCATACTATTTGGGCGATAAAATGATAGTGGAGTCCGACGATTCGAGATCTTTGGAAAATTGAAAGAACAAAAGGAAATAACGAAATAACCAACAGGCGGGAGATAAAGAATAAGAATAATGAATTTCTAATAAAGAAATGAATCTTGAATGATTATCCTCAAAAAGACACATCAATAAAAGCGAGTTATAGTGAACTATCGATTCCACGTAGTTAAAATCGATAGAATTTCTTGATTAACTCAAGTTTCAAAAAAATCATCCAAAGCGATTGTAGTGCGAAATTTGGATCTCTCCACACTGCATTTCATTATCTAATTTATGACTGATTCTCTCGAATCTGAGGAATTAGATAACTACATTTAAAGAAAGGACTTCCTTAATCTGGGTATTTTTCTTTTACAATACTTCTTCACATTTTGTAATTCTCAAACCTTAACTCCCAGTTATTGGTCGAGAGCAAGGATATCGACTTCGGTGCTCCTCCTCGAAATTAGGATGGATCAACCTTTCCTTGATTAGATCTCAGCTAACACGGGATTGGACTCACTATCCGAATTGAGGTGAACTCTTTGCTTGTTTAAGTGGATAACTCATTCAACTCATTCTTGACTTCAAGTGAGAAGAGGATTTATCCAAGTGAACTTGCAAGCATGAAAGGATCCCTAATAGCGAGGTTAGTATACCTTCAAAGAACTAGGCATTGCCCCAGGATTGTCTTCCACTGTGTCACCTTGAGGACTTCCTTGAAATCGGGGTAATGACACTGTTCTTATAATTATAAGAAAGCTGGTATTCGAATCCAATCAATAAAACAATCACAGTAAATTCGTAAGCGAAATTAACAAAGCGCTAGAAACATGACTACGGAAAGATAAATTCGGCGATAACATTCTTAATAATTTGGATTCCTCAATTACTGTGCAATCGGCATTCCCCTCTGATCATAAGAAAAAGCGCAAGTTGAAGCTGAAACAATCGAATTCCAGTTGTCTGAACTTCGACATTCGGTAGTAATTTGAAAGAAATAGAAATACGCATTCGGCTTCAGGCGATAACATCGATTCGGAAAATACAACGAAAATGAAAATCTGGCTTATAATCTGCTCTAAAGCGATGGAAACAACAAAATAAAATAAAAAAATAAAAGAAAAGAAAGAAAAATAGGCTTTGGGTAATCGGACCTCTCGTGCATGGCCGCCAAGCTACTTTCTTGAGGTACACGGATAGGCGTGTATTTATAGGGTTCTAAATTGGGCCCTAATCCCGATGTAACTAGCGTAGATTTGTGAGTATCAGGCCCAATTCCCATGATACGTCGCGACTTCAGTTTCTTGTGTAGTGACATCATCGAAATTCGCGACCTCGATCCCAAGTCGCGACTTTCAGCGTACACTATATAGCCTTGATTTAGTCATTCTTGATGTCGCGACATCTTCTCACGTCTTAGCAGGTTTCAATTGTTCTCTCCTGATGTCGCGACGTCGATATCTTGTCGCGACCTCAGCTTAAGGCCTTTGCAGTCTTCAACTGATGTCTTCGGATGTCGCGACTTCGATCTCATGTCGCGACATCATCTTATGGTGGAGGCTGTAGGCTTCAAGCGGTGGCTCATATTTGTGACATCAATGTCTTGTCCCGCGAAAAATCCCCTTATGGCTCTGCATCTTTGATGCGAGTAGTTCTGATATCGCGACGATCTCGTGTGCGATATCAACATAACTTCTGATCTTCTTGATGGTTTTGATGCTTCGTGACCCGGCCTCCACGATCGTGGCGGTTCACATTTCCGCTTCCTACTTTCATGCACCAGCTGGGTTTCGCCCGGATATGCATGACCCCTCGTTCTCTTGTCGTGACATCAACTTGGATCCTTTGAGACTCGCCGTTGTTTCGTGCTGACTTGATCTTACAGTAGCGACATCGAAAACTGAGTCATTCACGGTTTCAACTTGTCTTGGTATGCGACTTATTTATTGTCGTGACCTTACTTCGCGAAGCTTTACCTTTCAAGTGGCGAGTGCAGTGTGACATCAATTTAGTTCTCTGGGGCTTTCAAGCTGGTTGCTCTTGATGTCGAACCTTCCAGTTGATGTCGCGACCTTTATGACTCTGCGGCTTTGATCTATTAGTTCACGTTCGCTGCGACATGAAACATATTGTCGCGACATGCATCTGTGCCTTCACAAGTCTCCCGCGATGCGTTCTTTGATGTCACGACTTGATCTGCGTCGCGACATAAATCATTCTTTGATCTTTCTCTTTCATGAACCGTATTCGTGAGCTTCCTATAGCTTATCCTACTGTCGCGACCTCAAGCGAGGTATATAACCCCAAAGCGCATCAATGACTTAGTCATTTCTTTCCTTCCTGCTGCAATTACATTTTGCCTGCCCCTCCACTTATTTACGCATTTTCTTTGCTTTTTCTTCTTTCTTGCTTCCTCCTGCTAATGACAAATTGGTGAGTTCTTCATAATTCTGTACTGTTAAATATTTCATTTTAGCGAAAAATAAACGAGAAAAATGGACTAAAAAGAGATGACTTTTAAGCTCATCAAACTCCCCCAAACTTAAAATTTTGCTTGTCCTCAAGCAAAGAAAAGAAAGATTTGTTTGTCCTCAAACAAGAGGACATTTTTCTGTTTTGTTTTATTCTATGAGTGGCATTCAATTTAATTGCAGATTAAGGTATGCAAAATTTTACGTACATTTAACTTCCGGTCGAATTCAAGGTTGGTCTCTACTCTTTATGTTATGCAAACTATCATGTTGAGATTGTTTTACAAACAGCTATACTCGTTGGATCTGTTGAATAATGAATCACATTCCTTTCTCAATTTTATACAAACAGTCATTTAACTCCTAAGTTCTTCACACCTTAGATTGTTTCCATTCTTCGATTCCATAAGCTTGTTTTCATATTAGTCTCCACTAATGTAGTGATTGAAGCCTTGAGATCAATGTCGGGTCTTTTAGGCTTGTATTGGGCTCAGATAAGATGAGATGAATGGAATGTGTTTACAAGCTGAGATAACCCAAAACTCTTTTTCTTTTTCTCCTCAACTTCTATTTCCTCCTTGTAATTCCCAAACTTCCCAAAACTTCTATGTTTGGGATACTACCTTAATTTCTTCCTTTCATGCATTTTATGCTCCTGATTCTCTTCTGTAATTCCTAACTTAGGAAATTTTCTCTCTAATCACCCTTCAGGAATTGTGCTTTGTTTTTGTCTTTTTAGGCTTTCTAACACTCTTCGCAGAAGCTGGGTTAAATGGCTCCCATATACAGACAATATTAGGGTGCTAGATTTAAACACTTACAAGAACTTAATTGTTCGAGGGATTTAGGCCACAAGACAAAAACTATTCTTCAGCTTTCTTTCTAGTTTTTGTATTTTCTGTCTTAGATCTTTCTTCTTTCATATCTTTGCATCTCTTTGGCTTTTCCTAAATTAAACTCCCCCCCGAACTTTATCTCTTTCCTCTCCTTTTGAGTTTCTTGAGTTATCATAGGTTCTTTGCTGGAAGATTAGTGATAAAGATGCTTGAGCTTCTGTTTGGATTATTCGAAAACATGGAATATCTTGGCTCAAATTCAGGGACTAAGGTGTATGCAAGCATATATATACATAATGGTGGCCCAGGAGAAAAGCTCAAATTGTTCAAGAATGGCTGCGTGTTTCTTGTCGGCCTGTATCACCTAGGATTTCGCCTCAATCAATAATCTAACAAATTCTAGAACTGGATGGAGGCGGTATGATAGCTATAGATATCTTGACTCATTTTTTATTGATGAGTAATTAAGTTAATTGATATTCAACGAGGATCCTTGATTTCTTGTTCGTATCTGACTTCGAAAATCATGTTTTGTTCCTTGTTGTATCACCCTCTTCTATTCTGGACTTATCGATTAAATATAAGTAAGTGGCATATATTTCAATTAAACTCTATGCATTTGTCCTTATTCTTTGCTAATTTACTTCATTCTGACCCTGCTCCTACTCTAGCGCTTCATACAATCAAGTAATGACCTCGAGTTTTATTTACAGAGCTAATTCCTACCTTGATTTCCTAATCATCTGACCCTGTGACTTATAATATTGACAATCAAGCATAAGATAGCAACAATCATTCAATTTAAATTTCACATTTTATTCCTGATTTATTTGCAACTGTTGGATATACAATAGTTGATAAGGCTGATAGGGATGGTTAGGCAAAGAGAATGTTCTTTTCTTTTTTGGGCGGTGGCAAAATGTTAGGGGATCCCAGACTACAAAGTGTTCAAATGAGGCTGGAATGGAGAATTTCATTCTCTTCTTTCTTTTTCTTCTTGGTTTCCCTCTCAATCGTTCGTCAACCCAATCTCATTAGAGATCAACCTTCTTATTTAGTACTTCTTGCCTCTTTCCCAAGTCATTCATTGTCTCTCCATTTTCGGTCATGACTTCGAAATTTAGAAAGATTGTTGTTAATCAAATCTAATTTTCAGCCACTCATACACTTTGGCAAGATTAGTCTCCCATTGCTTTTTATCTCTATCGTCCAGCTGTTTCCAGTTCTCTGTAGGATTTGAATAGCAGCTTGAAACCCTTGTCACTCCCAATTTGGTGTCATGCTGTATCTCTTTTCTCTAGCAATGCTAGGAGTTGAGCATCTCGATCAAGCGCTTGTTATAGAAGCTTCATGACTCAGTTTGGAGTTTTGTTAAAGATCATGATCTCTTTCCTTCATTTCTCTCTTGAACTCCTCTCCTTCTTTGCTTGACATTTTCCCATACATTCCTCTTTTAATTGGTTCTTATTCCCTTTGTTGTTCTCTTCTTTGGATCTCCCACCTCATTCTCCCTTTCTTATATTTAATTCTTCTTCCCACTTTGTTGGTCTCTTCTTTCAATTCTTTTCATACATCCCCTCTCTAAATTCCTGTTTTAGAGTTCCATTTCCACTTCTCCTCTCTTTCTTCTATTCTTTTACTTGCATCAATTGAGAGCTTCGAGTGAATTGTCCTCTTGTGCTCCTCTTGAGCTTTCTCCGTGTTGAAATTTATGTTGTACAGGAGGAGCACTGGCCAAGGGATGGAGAAGTCTATTGGGCTGTCTTCATCCTGCCCTTCATTATCTGCAAACATGTAATCATTGTGGTCAGGTGATGTCTCTGGGTGCTCTGCTCCTTGATCGGGCGCCCTCTGGGTCTCTTTTCTGGTTCTTGACTTGGAGTTTCAGCCACGACCTCTACCAGCACTCCCTTTTTCCTCTGATTTCTTTAACTCTATCGAGAAGGAGGTGAAGCTCTTGGGACTTCTTCTTACGGCTCCCAAACTCCTTTCCTCCTGACCTTGAGCAAAGAAGCGTGATTGTTCTTTGGGTGAGAACTTGAACCTCTTTTGTTTCCTTCATGATATCTCATGATAGAGTTCTCAATGATAACTCTATGTGTCTTGTATCCTTTAGTATGGCATACGATGAAATGCGACTTCTTGTTCTCTCCTTTGTGCATAAATGTCTTGTTGGAACCAAAACAGACGCCAGGAAGTAAAACCATACCTTTGCTTCTTCCGTAAGGCTCCCTCTGTTCAGAGTTCTTGGCTTTCCTTCTTTACGGGTCCTAGCTGCGCCCTTCGCCAGTTGACCTGATCTTTCTAAGATTCGGCTTTTCAAATTTTCTTGAATTTGGGGCCATGCTGTCGCGTTGTCACCTTGAGTGCGGATTACCACTGATTTCAAGGAAGTCCTCTGTGACACGGGGGAAGACAATCTGGGGGTGCGTCAGTTCTTTGAGTATACTAACTTTGCTATTAGGGGATCTTCAGCTTTGCAAGTTCACTTGGATAAATCCTCTTCTCACTTGAAGTCAAGAATGAGTTGAATGGGTTATCCCGCAACAAACAAAGAGTTCACCTCAATTCGGATGAGTGAGTCCAATCCCATGTTAGTGAGATCTAATCAAGGGAAGGTTGATCTATCCTAATTTCGAGGAGGCTTAATCTGGAAGTTGTATATCCTTGCTTGACCCGATAACTTAGGAGTTAAGGTTCTGATCCTTAAAATGGGTATGAAGTATTGTAAAAGAAAAATACGGATAAGTCCTTTTAAATGTAGTTATCTAATTCCTGTGATCGAGAGAATCGAGATTCATGAAATAGATAATGAAATGTGGAGTGTGGAGAGATCCAGAATTTGCCTTTACAATTGCCTTGGACTGATTTTGAAACTTAGGTTAATCGAAATTCTCAGATTTAACTACGAATTGATAGTTCGCTATAAATGTTTTTATTGATGTGTCTTTGAGGATAACTATTCGATATTCATTTCTTTATTAGAAATTCATTATTCTTTATTCTTTATCTCCCGGTTGTTGGTTATTTAGATTTATTTCCTTTTGTTCTTCGAATTTTCCGGCATCCCGAGATCTTTGGACTCCACTATATCATTTTATCGTCCAAAATAGTATGGAGCTTGAGTAGTCGGGGTAGTTGATTTAAATTCTTGAGATCTACGTGGGATCGATATACGGACTTAAATCCATTTTACTACTTGTTGACTGCACTTGAATAGCGAATCAAAACAAAGCTTTGAAAATGACTTATTTTAAGAGATTTACGTTCTACATATTATAATTTCCACAAGTTTATGGCAAGGTTCTTGAGAGTTAATAGTCCTTTGGTGATAGTGTCATAAATTTGTACATGTGTTTGATTTTGTCGACAAGTTTTTATGGCGCACATGCATTGAGTGTAGTTCTCGTGTCGCGACATCAGTCTTCTTGTCGCGACATCACCTTCTGCTGCTGTAGGTTGCAATGGTTAGTGATGATGTCGCGACATCATTCCTTTAATTTCTGCTCTGTCAATTCACTGCACTTTTATTCCACTTATTGCTGCATTTTCCATCTTTCTTGCTTCCTTCCTGCTAATGACAAATTGGTGAGTTTTCTTCGCCAATTACGTATGTTAAATATTAAATTTTAGCTAAAATTAAGCAGGAAAAATGGACTAAAGAGATGACTTTTAAGTTCATCAAACTCCCCCAAACTTAAAAGTTTTGCTTGTCCTCAGCTTGAGAAAAGAATTGTTTGTCCTCGAACAAGAAGGACATTTTGTTTTGTTTTAGAAGTATTATTCAATTTAATTGCAATTCAAGGTATCTTGAAATTTTCCATACATTTAACTTGAGTCGAGTTCAAGGTTGGTCTCTATAACATGTTATGCAAACTATCATGTTGAGATTGTTTTACAAACAATATACTCGTTGGATCCTGTTGAATAATGAATCACATTCCTTTCTCGATTTATGGGTGAGTCATTTAACTCCTAAAGTTCTTCGCACCTTAGATTGTTTCCATTCTTCAGTTCCATGGCTTGTTTTTCATATTGATCTCCACTAATGTAGGTGATTTCGGCCTTCAAGATCAATCGGAGTCTTTTGGGCTTATGTTGTTGAAGCAGGCGATGGTAGGATGGAATTTTGGGGTTGGGATTTTGAACATTTTCTCTTCTTTTCTACCCTTTCCTTCTTATAGCTTCTTCTAATAAATTCCCCTAAACTTCATGTTTGGGACAACTTTTTGATTTCTTCAATTCAGAACTGTATGCCCCCTATTTCACACTTGTAATTTCACTGGAGAATTCTCTTACATTTTGCTACCATTTAGGGATAGTGCTATGTTTTAACTTTTAGGCTTTCTAACACCTTAGCGAACTTTGGGTTAGTAGCTCCCATACGAGGATGGCATTAGGGTGCACTAGGTGTTGGCTTACCCCTCGAGCAATTGTTCAAGAGTTAGGCCCGCAAGATAAAACTTATCCACTAGAAGCCTTCTCATTTGCATTTCTGTTCTTTTCCTTTTCTTTGCATTCCCTTTTGGAGTTCAGGAAACATATGATCCCAGTCTTCATTTTCCTTCTTCCTTCTTGAATTCTGGGTAATCATTGGTTCTTTCTTGAAGGATTTAGGAATTTTTACGGATGTGTTGGGGTTTTCATTGGTTTACTTTGAAAAAATCGATCAGTTTAGCTCAATTCATGGAACTAAGGTGTATGCATCAGCATATTAATAAGGATGGCTAGAATGGCTCAAAGCTGTCGAGAATGGCTGCATCATTTAACATTATTTTGTATCACCTAGGATTTCGCCTTAATCAATAATCTAACAAATTCAGAATCTGGACTCGCCGATTTGTGACTAACTATAAGAGTATCTTGACCCGTCTTTATTTATGAGTAGTGCAAGTTAATTGATATTCAACGAGGTTCCTTGACTTCTTTGTTCCTTACCACAAACTCAAAATATGTTTGTTCCATCTGTTGTATTTCCTTCCTCTAAACTGAGACCTATCAGTTAAATATAAGTACTTATTCTGCAATTAAACTAGATACATTTTGTCCTTATTCTGCAAATTTTTTTTTTTTTCAGCTTATTCCTATTCTAGCTGCGTCATTCAATTTATCCATTCCATTTCAAATAAATTGAAAAAGATCGAGAAAGCGTTATTTCGATTCAGAGAAAATAAATATCTGAAACAAATCCATACATCATGATCAACAAAATTGTAAATCAACAGAGACTTTATTCAAATATCAAAAAGATTTCGATGTTACAGCAACTGTTCATTTACAAACATTTTTGTAACTAGACTTCGAGAAAAACTCTCTAGATCTTCTCCAGAAGTTTGCAGCTCCCCGTTTCAAAATTTGGTTCTCCAGACCTTGAGCTCTGTGGTGATTAGATTAATAAAGTTGTGCGACAAATTGAAATTTCCTTGACCTTTTCTTTAGACTTCTTGATTGAGTGGATTCTAACTAATCCATATTCCCCTTCCATCAACTGCTCTCCGGATGAAACCCCGTTTTTATGGAACAACGGTGGGCTGGTTTGTTTGGAATTCCACTCATTCCATAAAACAGTGTTTTCACCCCTCGGACTCTTCCCTTGCTCTCATTCTCCCTTCCCTTCATTCTTTCAGCTTGTTTCTAATTCCTTGTTCTTCCATCCCTTTTATAATGAGTTGTGTCTCTTGGGAAGAACAAAATTATTTATTATTTCCTTCAATTTTCTATAAGAATATTATTAAATGAGACTCTTCGATTCATGCCTGATCACATTTTAACTAGGACTTTGGCTTTTCAATGGGAAGTTGGATCGTTTTCTTCACTTGAAGTCTTTATTCTCCTCTAATTATGTCTCTTAGGCTTAGAAAATATTCTGAGTTTGGTTAAGAGTCAGATGTAACTTCTGTTTTACGCATTTATGACCATTTATTCTTTCTAAATTGACAAATTTGGGTGACTTGTAGTTCGATCTTTGATTAAATGAGACTTGACAGCTTTGGGTTTCAATGTAGGACATTTTCCACTTAAAGGCAGTATACTCGTTATTGGACTTTTTAAATCGGACATTAGTGCTTGGATGTCATGACTTGATTTTCATGTTGTGACTGAAATTCTAAGTCACGACAGGGGAATGTTCTCCTGTCTAGATTTCGAGGATGACTAAATTTTTTGTCACATTGACGCCTTTTCCATTTATTATTCTTCACACTCCCACATTCCCAGTTTGACTCTCTCGGACCAATGTTATGTCTCAAAACAACAAATAATCCAAATAGCAGCAATATCACAGTTGTTCAATGTTACTCAAAATAACTACAACTTAATTTATTTTTATCTTGTAGGAACTGGACAATTCCTCTTAGTCAATAGTTAAGCATTCACCTGAAGATAAATAAATTCCCCGAACTTATTTGCAATCTTGTCACTTTAAATATAAGATCCTAATCAATTAATTCAACTCAAATCTGAGTAAAAATAAAAGATAGGGGAAAGAGTGAGAGACTCCCCTTTTTATTCCAGTCATGTAATCTCGGTGCCTTTGAATGTAGATTTTGAGACTCTTCTTTACGTACGATCTTCATTCCGCTTCCGCAAACTACGCCGTTTTTGGCTTTTAGTTGGACTTCCTTTTATTTAACACATATATCAATGCATCCAATTTGGACTCTATGGCTGACAATTTGTTCATCACATTCCTTTTACTCTCTTCAGCTCCGCCATTTCTTCCTTCCTCATGTTTGGAATTAATAATTTCCCTCCCTTGTCCAGAAGTAAGTGATGGAGTAAAGAATTTGCTGAAATAAGCTCTCATCAGCTCCTTCAGTGCGAGATTCAATTGGTAGGGAGTTAAACCATGTTCTCGACCATATCTCGTAAAAGAGAATGGGAACAAGCTATGGTGAATAACCAAACCACACCATCCATCTTAGTATTAGCCTTCTGAGAATCTTCGGTGCTTATTTGGATCTTCGAGTGGGATGACGATGGCCCGTCTTCTTTGGACCATTGTAATTAGATCTTTGATTCGAGCTCAAAATCATTAGCATTGATTGATGGCTGTTCCGTTGCTAAATATCTTTATTGTGGATGAATGTATTCCATAAATTCTCATAGTATGTCATGCTCCTTGAGGTCTTTTCTTTGCACATTCTGGTTGGCTACCATCCCAATCACTCTATCTGTCATGGTACGTATGGCATTTGCTCTTCATGATCGAGGCTAGACTCGGATCAATAGGATTAACTTTAATCAACAAACATTTTCAATATGGGTTGTTAAAGTTAGTGGCCAAATTGAACCACTGCGAATTGCTATTTTTGTTCTTTTTCTAAAAAATGTCAATTAGTATTTCCTTCTTTATGCGAATATTGATTACTAAAGTCGTTCGATCGACAACGGCGCCATAAAACTTGTTGACAAAATCAAAACATGTACAAATTATGACACTATCACCAAAGGACTATTAATTAATCTCGAGCAACCTTGCCATAAACTTGTGGAAATTATAATATGTGGCAATCTCTTAAAAATAAGTCATTTCAAAGCTTTGTTTTGATTTGCTATTACGCAAGTGAGGTCAACAAGTAGTAAAATGGATTTAAGTCGGATATCGATCCACGAGATCTGAGAATTTTAAATCAACTACCACACGACTACTCAAGCTCCATACTATTTGGACGATAAAATGATAGTGGAGTCCGGCCGATCAGATCTTTGGAAAGATTGAAGAAACAAAGGAAATAACGAATAATAATATTTGGGAGATAAGAATAAAGAATAATGAATTTCCTAATAAAGAAATGAATATTGAATAGTTATCCTCAAAGACACATCAATAAAAGCAGTTATAGTGAACTATCAATTCGTAGTTAAATCGATAGAATTTCTTGATTAACTCAAGTTTCAAAAAAATCTGTCGAAAGCTGATTGTAGTGCAACTGGATCCTCCACACTCCACATTTCATTATCTAATTTATGACCTGATTCTCTCGAATACAGGGAATTAGATAACTACATTTAAAAGGACTTCCTTAATCTGGGTATTTTCCTTTTACAATACTTCATACCCATTTATGGACTGTAAACCTTAACTCCCAAGTTATTGGTCAAGCGAGGATATCTGACTTCAGTTGCTCCTCCTCGAAATTAGGATAGATCAACCTTTCCTTGATTAGATCTCAGCTAACACGGGATTGGACTCACTATCCGAATTGAGGTGAACTCTTTGCTTGTTTAAGTGGATAACTCATTCAACTCATTCTTGACTTCAAGTGAGAAGAGGATTTATCCAAGTGAACTTGCAAGCGCAAAGGATCCCTAATAGCAGGTTAGTATGCCTTCCAAAGAACTAGGCGTTACCCCGAGTTGTCTTCCCTATGTCACCTTGAGAGGACTTCCTTGAAATCGGGGTAATGGCCTTGATTCTTAGGGTATAAGAGCGGTAGTCGAGATCCAAAATCAATAAAACCAAAATCTATGAAGTAAATTCGTAAGTGAAATTAACAAAGCGCTAGAAACGACTACGGGAAAGATAAATTCGTGATACTTGTTCAATTAATGGAAAGATGGATTCCTCAATTACTAAATTACACGATCTGACATTCTCGATCATAGAAAAAAGCGCAAGTTGAAGCGAAACAATCGAATTCCAGAAATTTATGCGAACTGAAGCATTCCGGGTAGTAATTTGAAGAAATAGAAATGCGCATTACCGACCCCATTTCTAAAGCGATAACATCGGTCGGAAAATACAAGCGAAAATGAAAATGCGAAAACATAATCACGCTCAAAGCGATGGAAACAGCAAAATAAAAAATAAAATTAAAAGAAAAGAAAGAAAAATAGGCTTTGATAATCCGGACCTCTAAATGCGTAGCGCGAAGCTACTTTCTTGTTTGGATAAATTTGTGTATTTATAGGGTTCCTAAATTGGGCCCCTAATGCAGCGAAAATGTAACTGCTTGTGGGCGTAGAGTATCGAGGCTGAGGGATTCTTGTTCACGTCGCGACTTGAGTTTCCTTGTCGTGACATCATCGGGAATCGCGACCTGGCGATCCCATGTCAGCGACCCGGCGTGCGCTATATAGCCTTGATTTAGTCATTCTTGATGTGTGACATCATCATCTTATCGCGACATCTTCTCCGCGTCTTAGCGAGGTTTCAATTGTTCTCTCACGATGTCGGCATTCGATATCTTATGGCGACCTCGGCAAAGGCCTTTGCAGTCTTCAAGCGATGTCTTCGGATCTTCGCGACTTGATCTCATGTCGCTACATCATCTTATGAAGCTGTAGGCTTCAATGCAGTCGCTCATGTTGTCGCGACATCAATGTCTTGTCGCGACATCCCTTATGTACGCATCTTTGATGCAGTGGTTCGATGTCGACGGGCTCGTGTCAGCGACATCGACTATATTATTGCGATCTTCGCCCAGTGGTTTTGATGCTTCGTGACTTGACCTCGATCGTGGCGGCCGGTTCATTTCTGCTACTTTCATCTGCTGGTTCTTGATGTCGCGACCTCGTTCTCTTGTCGTGACATCAACTTAGATCCTTTGAGACTCCTCTCGTTGTTTTCCGGTGTCGCGACTTCAGCATTAAGTCTCTGCCTGTAACAACCAGTGGTTACTGATGTCGCGACATCAGTCTTCGATGGTTAGTGATGATGTCGCGACCTCGATTTTGTCAGCGACATCATTCTTTAAATTACTCTGTGAATTCTTGCACTTTATTCACTTATTCTTTGTTTCCATCTTTCGCAAACACAGCCTGCGCTAATGATAAATTGGTAGAGTTTCTTCATAATTACGTATATTAAATATTAGAATTTTAACAAAAATTAAACGAGAAAAATGGACTAAAAGAAGATGACTTTAAGTTATTGAGGGCCATTTCTGAAACAAGTTTTACTTAAAACTCATGACCAAATATGGAATGGAACATGTTATGGGTTGGCTATCACCCTCAGTCAAATGGCCAAACGAAATTCAACAGGAGATAAAGAAAATTATAGAAAAGCGATTGAATACAAACGACGAAAAATATTCATCTATAAAGCTAGATGAATGGATGTGGGCTTATAGAACTACTTATGAAACTCCCATTGGAATGTCCCTTCACAATTCTGTGGAAAACCTTGTCATCCTCCTACTAAGTGGAGATACAAAGCTGTGGGCCATTAAAAACTTAATTTTGATTCTTTTCTGAAGGAGAAAGATTGCTCCAAATGAATAAACTAGAATAGTTGAGGAATGAAGATTATGATAATGCTAGAATCTGCAGACAGACAGGCGTGGCATGATGGGAGAGTTGAGGAAAATTCAAAACAAGAGAACAAGTCCACATTATACAGATTCAGGGCTCAAGCTATTTCTAGGAAAACTAAAGTGAGATGGAGTGGTCCTTATAATAGTAGCCAGTACACCCTTTGGGCAATTAACACTAAGCGATTCTAGGGAGTTTAAAGGTGAGATAATTCGGATATTGAAGCATTACCTTAGAAGAAACAATGAGGGTTGATCCTAGTTTAAAGAGAGAGAGGAGAATTTTCTTTGAAAAGCGTTTTGCGGCAAATGTCATCAAGACATTAACTGGCATCTTAATGGGAGAGCAACCGAGCAATTTTAATTTTCATAGATAGCTTGTTTTGGTTAAATTTTGTTTGTTTGAAGTTTATTTTTAATTTTGTTTGAATTTTTATATGTTTTTGTGATTTTCAGAACAGTGGAAAATTTGGGTGAGTGATTTTATTAGAAAGCACACTTTCTCAAACTAATAATGCATAAAATGATACAAGGGGGAGTATTTCGATTTCCCTAACTTTCTCTTTAATGATGTCGCATAGTTGGCAGTTTGGAGGAATACTGTGGTACTACTAGAGCAAAAAAATAAGATAATTAGCTTTGTTCTCACTATTTGAATACTACGAATCATCCTGACTGAATCATCTTGAGTATTAAAGAAATGAAATGTGATTGTTCATACTTGAATTAGTTCTTTAATGATTAAGTGTTTTTCACAAGTATGTTCACGATTGGTATGAATGAATACCGCGATGTTTTGAATGACTTGATTGAAAAATGTGAATTTGCAACTGCAAGAAAATTTTGTTTCTCAGGCTGTCCACGACATATTTTCTTTATCATGACAATATCTAAAACTCTGTGCAACATTGTTCCTTAATGTCGCGACAAAGACTGGGTTAGTCATTTAGAAGCCGTAGGAAATTTTTTCGCGACACAATTTTTTTATGTCGCAACGTCATTTAACTGGAAGAGCACAAATTGTGTCACGACAATGTTTTTCCTTGTCGTGAAAACATTTGATTTGAACCGATCCTTGTCTTTTCTATGTTGCTACAATTTTTCTCTCTATCGCGACCAAGTTGGCTTTAGACTAATATTGCAAGGAGAGTTTTTATCGTGACAATATTTCTCATTATCGCGACATAAGTACACTTGAACATCACATTTTTATGTCGCAACATTTTTTCTCTGTTGCAACAATGGACTGACCTAATTTTAATTAATGTAAGAGAATATGTTGCGACATTACTTTTCTATGTCGCGACATAAACTTAAAAAGGAATAAACCCTAGGTTGGTTTTTATCGTGACACTTAATGATGGTACAACAAATAATTGGTTTATAAATAGATGAATTTTGAAACTTGAAAGGTCACCTGCCTCATAAACCATCAACCCACTCACCTTTCTTTACCAAATCTCTTCCCCTCCTTTTGAAAACCGTAGATCTCTTAAAGCCCTCTTATGACAATGTCTAAGATGACGAACCTTGTTCCTAACCTAAACGAAATGATGGAAGAGTATGCTAAGAGGAAGGAAGAAGCAGTCCAAGCAACTCAAGCAGAAACAGGGCAAGAAGAAGAAAGAGTTGAAGCGAGAGTAGAGGTTGAGCACTCAGTTAAAGAAACCAAAAAAAGGAAGAGAGAAGTTGTAGAAGTTCAAACATAGCAGAAGAATGAAAGAGTAAGAACTTTCATTTTAGACAAAGCCTCTGTTTTAATGGGAAAATTTCTAAAAGATAAGAGTTTCATTGTCGAAAGAGGATTCAACAATCTCATCTCACCTTTCTTTGAAATGCTTGAGAAGAGAGGATGGAAATTACTTTGTGAGCACAAGGCACCTGGCTGTGCTACATTGGTTAAAGAGTTTTATACTAACCTAGTGGAAGAAAAAGAAAAGAAGGTATATGTCAGAGGAAAATGGATAGCTTTTCGTGAAAGCGACAAATGAAATGTTGATACGAAAGTGTAGAAAGATGGGTCAAATTTTAAAAAATTGCTAAAAGAGCCAGAGTACTAGAAGATGGTGGACTTACTAACAGGCGGAAAAGGAAAGTGGAAGGCAATGAAGAAAACCCCATATGAATCCATTTCTAGAGGCTCTTTAACAAAAGAAGCTAAGGTATGGTTCTACTTTGTTAGCTCAACCCTATTGCCATCAAAGCACCTCAGCATAGTGAGAAGGAATGAAGCAATACTCCTTTACGCATTGTTGAAGGGGTATAAAATCAATGTGGGGAAAATAATCGAGAATTCCATCATGAGTTACTATAGAAGAAATTACAGGGGCTTGATTCCATACCCAGCTACAATCACCAGCCTTTGCCTTCTTGGGGGAGTAGATGGAGATTAGGGAAATGAACAAACATACCCCAAGGCCTCTCCTAGACACATTAATTGGAGTGTGAAGGCCACAAAAACAAGGTAAGGAAAAATGGAAGGAAATAGAAAGAGAAGGAGGGATTAGAAACCTCTGTGGAAGAGCTAGTGTGTTAGGAAGAAGTCCACCCCAAGAGCAGCAAAAGATTCAAGGAAGCTTGAGCCCCATCTGGAATGCATCTCCAAATATAAGAGAAACCCATTAGGAGGTAGTTGAGGCTACGGACGGGGAGAATCAAGGCGAAGTGAATCTTTGAAAGCAATTGAGAGAAGAAATCCAAGAAAGAGAGGCAGACAAGGCAGAGTGCAACTCTGGGGATGAGAGACAAATATTTGAATAAGGAATTGTAGAGAAGAAATCAATATTGAGGAGAAGAAATAAAGTAGAGGGATTTACAATGGAGAGCAGAATTGGAAAGAAGGGATACATGATGGAGAACAGTGATAATGGATAGAGAAGTAGCTTTTTGGACAGAAACAGGAATACATGAGGCAAATTTAGTGAAAATGTTGGAGGATAGAGACAAAGCTATGAAGGAAGCCCTAGAATCAAGAGATAGAGATTGGTTAAATAATCTTCAACATTGCAAAGAAAGCTTTAGATTGATGACTTATGAGAAAGTCAACAACAGGACACTCTTGGAATCAGTAGCTAAGAGACAGCGAGAGCTTACAGAAAGCAATGCGAAGATTTTTTATTGGGCTATGAAGATAGTCTCAGGAAAAAAGAAGGTGCCACTCCCACAAATTAGAATCTTAGACTGTGTGACTAACACAATAGTCCCTCATGATGTCACAGATCCACCAATACCCTTCTTTAACCCAAATCTAAAGGAAGAAACACCTTATAAACCTTGTAAATCACCATCTCAAAATAAGACCTCTGGTATAATAGGAAAGAAAGAACTAACCCCAGTAGAGGAAGTTGAAGAATATTTAAAAATGGAAGCAACCAAGGAAAAGGCCTCAAAAAGAAAAAAAATGAACATTGGTTCTTCCCTTCTCATTCCTAATTCTTTGTAACCAGCCAGATGCCTTACGCTTACAAACTTCAATGAAAAATTCTTTGCAAAAATTGATGTTCACTCTCATTTTGCCTTTCTTATGTGTTTTGTTTATATTTTCTTTCTTTTACTTTAAATAATTGAAATTTGATGACTTTCAGTGTATGGGTTGATGAATAATGGACAATCCAGTTTACTCAAGTTGAATTACTTAATGTGTGAGAATTGTTTGGTGGAATTGAAATGTTGATGGAATTGATTAGTTGTTGTGTTAAACATCTCTGCATTGAGTGGTTGATTTAAATGAACTTTTAATTGGTTAAATAGCATGGAAAAATATCCAGGGACCAAACAATAATTTATTAGATAGATTGGTAGGATGAAATGAGCTGAAAAAGAAGTTGTGAAGATCAGTGATGAATATGTTGAACTTCAAAGAATAAGGAAGGTGTAACAAATTGTGGAACAAATAAAACCTCTAATTTTTGTTTTGTAAACAATTCGGTTACTAAGAATCTGATAAACACGCACATAGATAAAAGTATCTTTGAAAAGCAGTTGTGCTAGGTTGGGGACATCTTGGGATCTATCTGATGATCAATGTTCTAGAACATTTAGATTATTAGTCAGGCGAGGAAATGTAAGCAATACCACTAACAGGAAGTGATATAGGCCATTCTTAGAAGATTAAGCCTTTTAAAGCCTACCCTATTAATATGCATAAGCATACACCTTAGCTCTTTATTTTAGCTAATAGCCTATCTCATCATCCACCAACAAATGAAAAGCCTAGATCCTCCATTGAACATAATCCTACAGTAAAGAACCCTTATTTGCCTAGATTGCACATCAATGATGGAAGAGGACAAGTTTGGGGGAATATAATTTCAAAGCATAAAGAAGGATAAGAAGGGTTGAGATAGAAAAATCAATTGAGATGAGAAAAGATGAAAAGAATGAAAGAAGGCTGTGAAAGAGAAAAGTGTCAAGGTGGAATAATTTTGGTCTTGTAAGCCTTCCTCTAGAACAATTAAGTCATACAGGGGTGTTCAACATCTAGTACCTAATGCCAAGCGGTATAGGAGTTCTTGACCCCAGTTCGTTAAAGGTATTCTGAAAAGCTTAAAAACATAACATTGCACTATTCCATAAACTTGATGAAGATGAAAAGTGGAAAAGCTTATAAGATAAAGAAGAGAATTTATAGTATGAATGTGGTCAAGAAAAATACCAGCATAGATAGTATGCAGAAAGATGCACCAAACCAAATGGGAGGATAGAAAATTGACATGAATGGAAAAAGTCAAGAATGCATATGAAGGTAAGTATGTCAAGTTGTAAGTGAAATCTTGGTAAAAATTGAGCCTAAATTATCCTATTATCTACCCAATTACCTTAGCCTCACATTATAAGCCTAAAAGACCTAATTGATTCTAAAGGTGGTATATGCTTACATTAGTGGAGATTAATATGACAAACAAGCATATGGGGATTTAAAAACGAAAGGAGAAGTATGCTATAGTGGCTCATCCCGAGAGAAGATTAACTAATCTGCCGAGGAAGAAGAGAAGATAAATCACACTCCTGATGGGGTTGAATAATTGAATTGTTTACACTATATAAGTTATTTGACTTTTTAGTGAACTTAATTGAAAATCTTCCTAATTCTAGATTGGAAACATGTTTCCTACCAAATTGTGGATTCAATAGAAAAATGTCCATAAAAATAACAACTAAATTGTTTGAGGACAAACAAAATTTTCTTTTCTTTGCTTAAGGATAAGCAAAACCATAAGTTTGGGGAAATTTTATTAGTCCTAAACTCATCTATTTTTAATGCATTTTTCTAGCATATTTCTAGAAGTTTATGATTCATTTTTTATGCTGAAATATGGAATATTCACCAAGTTTTTGTTTTGCATGTTTGGCGAAAATGGAGATAATTCCAACAAAGCGAAGAAAATTGGCTGAGGCGAAAAGAGTGTTGCGACACGATTTGAGAATGTCGTGTGAAGTCCCAATAGAACCGGTGGGAGTTATGTTGCAAAGATCAGGCTGGAACTCTAAAGCTAGATATGAAAGCTGTCGCGACACTGTTTAGATAAATGATTGATTTTTTGTCGCGACAATGGATTTTTATGTTGCGACAAAGATGGAGAAGTTCATAAAGAAGAATGTCGTGACATTCCTCACTCTATCGCAGCAATGATCAAGCAAATGTCAGTGAAAATTTTGTCACGACATCTTACAACACTGTCGTGACGTAAAGGAATGAAGATATCAGATGAACTCTATTGCGAAAAAAGAAATCTCTATCGCGATAGAAAATGGCAAAACAATGAGACAGGTTAAGACAATGTGTCTACGACAAAGTTTTCTATGTTGCGATAGACATTTCAGCATATGACAAGACCAAGGCAAATTATATGTCGCGACAGAAGAAAACTATGTCGCGACACAACATTCAGAGTCAGCAATGAAGGATAAGAAGACTTTGTCGCGATAGAAAATTTTTATGTTGCGACAAACACAACATGAGGTTAAACTGAACTATATTGCGACAAAGACGGCTATTGTCATAACAAAAGTTGAGAAGAATTACAAGAAACTTATGATGCGACACATAAACTTATGTTGCGACAAAGTAAAGAAAACAAGGTAGAAATCTTTGTCGCGATAAATGAAGATTATGTTGTGTCAATAAAAATTGCTGAGTAAGAGATTTATGTCACGATAGAGAAGTTTTATGTCGCGACATAAAATGGAAGAGATATGAAACCAACTAAGACAAGTATGTCACGACAAAGATTTCAATGTTGTAACAAACAGTTCAACCAGTGACTAGGATGAAAGACGATTATGTCGCGACAAAGAAAATGTATGTCGCGACAATAGACCCAGGCAACTATGAGAAACTATGTCGAGACAATGTTTTATTAATAGTGAGAAAAAGGTTGAAAAAGAACCTCGAAGAATGTATGTGCTACTATCGGGAATGATAATTTGAAGAACAGGCAAATTCTTTGTCACAACAATTAGAAGCTAGGTCGTGACATAAATGAAAATAGAAGACTGAGAAAGTTTGTTGCGACACAAAAATTCTATGTTGCGACCGCAAAGTAGCTGAGAAGGAAGCTTCGATCGTAATGAAAGAATTTTGCTGTCGGCTTTTACTTTATTCAAACATTCAAGTTGCAAGAGCATCAAAGGTGTTCTTACGACACAAGACACTCACGGTAGCGACATAAACTAGACAACCTCGAGCGGGAACTAATAATGCGACATTGCCAAATTAATAGTGACGAAATTCAAGAAGAAAGCATAAATATGTGCGAATCTGAAAAATGCATGTTACGATAAGATACTGGGTGATAGAGATGAAAACTATGTTGCGACAAAATTTTCTATGTCGCGACAAAGCTACTAATTGAGCCATAATTTTTGGGGATCCACAATTTGTGCCTAGAAGTGCAGCCCATCCTTTGAAAATCTATAAATAGGCATGGGACCTTTGTCTTGACTTAGTAACGAGGAACTGCAGGTAGTTGGAGACTCTTGCATATTAATTTTCTTTTCTTTAAGGTAGTTTTAGATTAGCTTTTCAGTTAGCTCTCTTTGCGATTGAATAGTGATGTGGTGTAAGTTTTGAGTTGGATTCACTATAAAAATTTATGTTTCATTCGCATGCAGCTTAAATGAATTTAGAATTTTTTAGAGAGTTCATTATTCGTTTGTTTATAATTTAATTGAATTTTCTGATCGGTTAGTCTTATTATTTATGCTTTGGTTAAAATCTTGAGGCTCCATCTAGGATTGGATCGATGTTCATTATTGTTTTCTGCTCAATTTAGAAGAATGTCATAGTTCGAAAGCTTGAATTTATTTAATTGCTAATGATCTGGAAGTTATCTATTCAGATTATTAGTAGCTTATACCCAGAAAAGAGTGTAACTGCTGCGATTTCTGGAAGCCCTCTAAGTAACCTGAGATGGAGATTTACGAGTATGGGCGTTACTTAGGAATAATTGAACTAATATTAATAGGAATAATGAACTTTTAAGAGTACTTCAGATCACTAACTTACTCAAGGTGTGAGAATAGTTGGATGATGTATCAATTTAATTAATGAGAGGTTTCTCCTCAATCTAATGGACGAATCTTGATCTCGTGTAAGCAAAGATTTAATCAAGGAGATAGAGAATTTTATCAAATTCGATGGATGAGTTACCAATTAGATTGGAGAAGGCTTGTAATATCCTGTCTATAGGGGCAAGAATTCTTCAGTCCTAAGCTTTGGGTGTGAAATGCTGAAAAGGAAAAATACAAGATTTGAAAAGAGGTTTATATTCTCACAGTAACTAATTGGAGCTCATGTAACATCGAAAGAATATGGATCTCTAATTAGTGATATAGTTAATGGAGAAATCCAAGCATGCTTATCTTGCATCTTTGACAAGTTCAGATTTCAAACAAATGGCTGAGCTATGTTATAAAAAATGATGCAGAAAATGATAATTGTACACTGATCTAAATTCCAGTGTTTACTTACCTAGTAAACTTTCCAATCCAATTATTTTAAATTTTTGTGATACACAGTTATGAAATTTTATTTAGTTTTACATTTCTGTTAGTTAGAGCCAAACCATTTTTAACTTTGGAGTTCAAATAGCAAGAGTCTTGAGTAGATGGAGTGGTGATTTTGAATTTCTCATCAATCTATCGGGAACGATAACTAGACTTAAATCCACTTTTATTACTTAAAAGACCTATGTACTTGCAGTGATCTAGACCAAAAACACATTTTTCAATGGAAGCCTTCTAATACAAGGCAAAGAAAGTATTTTATATTTTGGTTAGTAGCCAACAAGTTTTTGGCGCCGTTGATACAAGAACTGATTAGTTCTTAGTGGTTGTACTAGAAGTTTGGCACTTACTGACTTCATCATATTTAGTAAATTGGTCTTAAATTATTAGTCTGTTTTTGGTTTATGTAAAAATCAGTTTAACAAGTATTTGGAGTCGCTGCCAACATCTAAATAGTCTTTGGTGGCAGTGCTAATTACTTGGTAGATTTGGTCTTTAAACAGACAACACGATCTATGTCAGAGGTAAATGGATATCATTCAGAAGGGATGATATTTATCAAACATTCAATCTGAACGAGATGAAGAATGGTTCGAAGTTCAAGAAACTAGTGAAGGAACTAGACTTCCAGAAGATTGTAGATTTTCCGATTGAGGGCAAAAGAAAATGAAATGCCACCAGGAAAAACCCACATGAGTCCATCGCAAGAGGAGCATTGACTAAACAAGCAAATGTTTGGTTTTATTTCATTTGTTCAATTATCTTACCGTCCAAGCATTTCAGTACCTTAAGTGAAAAGGAGGCAGTATTGTTGTATGCCATATTGAAAGGTACAAGTTCAGTGTTGGAAAGATAATAGAATACTCAATTTTGAGTTACTATAGAGGTGGGTACAGGGGACCAATACCTCATCTAGCACTGATCACTAGGCTTTGTTTCTTGGGTGGTGTAGAAGGAGACTGGGAGGAAGAAGAAACCTGCCCTAGAACTTCATCTCTAACACTGATAGGAATCACCAAGGGACCTAAGAACAGAGGCACGGAAAGAGAAGCTGGAGTTGCAAGAGAGGAAGAAGAGAAGATAGAAATCAATCAGATACAGATTGATAGTGCAGCTGAAGAGCAAAAACAGAGGCAAAACATTTTGAGCCCAATTATGACACTCTCCCTAGATTTGAGGCAAGTCCATCAGGAGCAAGCTGGAAGCTTAGAGCATCAAGGTAACAATGCTAAATTAATGGACATGTTGAAGGCCATGAGACAAGAGATGCAGGAGAGGGACAACCAACTGAAGATCCAACTCCAACTCAGGGATGAGTACATGGATGCTGAGCTGAAAGAAGGGATCGGAATTTGGAGGAAGCCCTCAGACTGAGAGATGAAGAGTGGAAAAGCAGGTGGGAAACAAGAGAAAGAGAACTAAGTGATTAACTCAAGGCAAGGGTAGATGCCTTCCTATCAGATCAGCTTAGGAGGGAAAGTGAGCTAATAAAGATCATGGAGGAGAGAGAAGATGCCATGGAGCCGAATTTGCTGCATAAGGTAGATGCCTTCGGTTACCTTTATAAATAACATCGGGGAAGATAAGGCTCATGAGAAAAGGGACCAAAAATGGAAGCCACCTAAACTATAGGAGAAATGTTGGACTGAAGCAGATATGATCCTTAATTTGATAAAATGTACTCTGCCCGAGTGAGCTTGAGGGAACCTTGAACTCTATTGGACAGAGACAAAATGATCTCATCAAACAAATGGCCCTTTCCATGGAGTGGTTTACATTCAACATAACTGAAGAAGGCAGTAGGTCCAAGCAGCTGCAAGTCCAGATTCCTGAATTCTCTCCTTTTGCAGCTGGCTACAAGTTTGGACCAGTGAAGCTACACCCCTCCCATAGGCATGATAGAAGAAGAAAATATCTTGCCTTGTAGTTTCTTCCCCTTTTCCCTCTTTGTAACCAGATCTCTTATACCAGAAATCTTAAATAGAAAAATTCCTTTGCAAAAATTGGTGTCCACTCTCATTTGCATTTCTTTTGTGTTTTGTTTATATTTTCTTTCCATTATGTTAAATAAGTAGAAACTAATGACCTTTAGTGAATAGCTTTGTTGAATAATGGGCTTAGGATTCTTAAGGTTGGATTACTGATATTGACTGTAGATTGTTTGGTAGAATTGGAAAGATTGTGGAATTGAACTGTTGTTGTTAAACTTCTCTGAATTGAATGGTTGATTTAAATAAGCCGTTAACTTGTAAAATAGCATAACAACATATCCGAATAAACAAAAAATTGGATAGATGAATTGGGGTAGGATGGGGATGAGAGTGAAAGAAAAGAATTAAGGATATTGATGAATATGTTGAACTCGCATATGGATAATAAGAAAGATTACTTGATTGATGGATAAGACTTATAATTTTGTATTGGTAAACAGTTTAGTTATTATGAATCCTGATAAACACTACACATGGTCAAAAGTATCCTACGAAAGCATTTGTTTTAAGATTCGGGGACATCTTAAGGATATAGCACAATTAAATCTCCAAATGTCTGAACTTGTTAGATTATTAGTTAAGGAGAAATCTAGCAATACCACTAACAATGATATAGTATTCTTGGAAAGTTGAGCCTTTCAAAGCCTACCCTTATAATATGCATAAGCATACACATTAGTTATTTATTTGAGCGATAACATTTCATCATCAATTATGAATGAAAAATTTCATAGATCCTCATAAACATAATCCTATAGTAAAGAACCCTTATTTGCCCAGATTACATGACAAATACATAAATGATGGAAGAGGACAAGTTTGGGGGATATTATTTCAAATTACAAAAAAGGATAAGATGGGTTGAGAAAGAAAACCAATTGAGATGACAAAAGATAAAAAGAATGAAGAAAAGAAGTTGTAAAAAGAAAAATATCAAGGTGGAATGAGTTTGGCCTTGTAGCCTTCCTCCATTGAGCAATTAAGTCGTTAGGGGTGTTCAACACCTAGTACCCGAATGCCAATTGGTATGGGAGTTGCTGACCCAAAGTTCATTAAGGGTGGTAGAAAGCTTAAAAGGGCGAAACATTGTACTATTCATGAAACCTTGATAAAAGATGAAAAGTGAAAAAAAGCTTCTAAGATAAGGAAGAGAGTTTACAGTCTGAATGTAGCCAAGAAAAATACCACAAGAGAGAGAGTATGCAGAAAGATGGACCAAACCAAATGGGGATGTTAGATAGTTGACATCAATGGAAAAATCAAGGATGCATAATGAAGGCAAGTATTGTAAATGAAATATGGGTAAAATTGAGCCTAAATTGTCCAATTATCTACCCAATTACCTAAGCCACACATTATAAGATTAAAATACCTAATTGATTCTGAAGGTGGTGTATACTTACATTAGTGGGGATTAATATGACAAACAACCATATGGGACTTTAAAGAATAAAGGAGAAGTATGCTATATGAGTATTATCCCAGAAGATTAACTAATTTACCATAGAAGAAGAGAGAAGACCATCACACACTCACAAATTAGGGTTGAATAATTGAATTGTTTACACTATAGAAATTATTTGGATATTTAGTGAACTTAATTGAAAATCTTCTTGATTCTAGAATGGAAACATATTTAGAAATAATTTTACAACTAACCTATGTTCCTACTAAATTGTGGATTCAACAGAAAAATGTCCTTAAAAATAAAAGCTAGATTGTTTGAGGACAAACAGAATTTTTGTTTTTCTTTAGCAGGATAAGCAAAACTTTAAGTTTAGGGAATTTGATGAGTCTTAAACTCATCCATTTTTAATCCATTTTTACGGCATATTTTAGAAACATGATGATTCTTTTATGAATTATGGAATATTCACCAACTTTGTGTTTTGCAGGTTTTAAAAGAAAAAAAGACAATTCCAGTAAGAAAAGCAGAAAATTGGCTAAGGGTAGAATTCTCTATCACGACAGAGTTTCAGAATGTCGCGAAAAAATCCTAATAGAACCAGTAGAAGTTATGTTGCAACAAGGATCAAGCTAAACTCAAGCCAGAAATGAAGACTATCGTGACAAACTGCATGGCTATAACTCTAAGAAGTGGCAAAGAACTAGAAGAGAGGAGAGTTGAAAAAAAAGGACCTTTGAGGAAAAACATGCGGAGATTGGAGAAGAATTTAAGCATCCACGATTAAGCTGCTGAATAAGATAGCTACTTAATCACGACAAGTGAAAAATCCGAGGAAAATGGAAAGAGTTAAAAACACAATCCTCAAATTCCATTCCCTTAGAGGCTGTGGAAGGCAAATCTTGATGAACAATTCTCTAAATTCTTGAACATGACAGAAGGAATTGAGTATCAATATCCCTTTCTCAGAGGCATTGACTCAAATGCCTCATTATGCAAAATTCATGAAAGATATAATGAGCAAAAAGAGAAAGATTGATGAAGAAGGGTTAGTGAATCTGATAGGAACTTGTCGTGCAGTTATTTAGAAGTCTTTACCAAAGAAAATGAAGGATCCAGGCAGCTTCACTAAACCCTGCAAAATTGGGCAAGCTGATATGGGAAAGACACTATGCGATTTTAGAGCCAACATCAACTTGATGCCTTTGTCTATGGTTAAAAGACTAAGTTTGGGGAACACTCCCACGACCATGACACGAGATGGCAAAATGGGAGCATTGGCCCATCTGAGAAGGCATTCTTGAAGATGTGCTTATCAGAGTGGGAAAATTCATTTTCCCAGTGGACTTTATAGTTATTGATATAGAAGAAGACAAACAAGTCCCACTATTGTTAGGAAAACCTTTCTTAGCAACAGGAGAAGCTTTGATCAATGTGAAGAAAGGAGAATTGACTCTCATGATTGGAGATGAGGCAGTGCACTTCAATCTCAATCACAACTTGAAACAGCCTGAATTTATTAATGATGATTGTGAGAGTGTTGAAACAAAAATTCCCATAAGTTCTAAACTGATGAATGATTGTAATTTTCAAAGTTCAATGAATGAGAATGAGATGAATTTCCAGTATCTTGAGCATCTTGAAGTTGAATTTACAGACTTAAGTTTAATTTAAAGAGGTAGTACTCGGTGTTAGAGAAATAGTCTGAGAAAAATCCGGCCGATTATGAAGGAAGGCTGTTCGAAAATACAAGTTCAGAAGGATTGATTCTAAAAGGAATTGCTAAACATTTGAAGCATCTTTTGTCTTGCAACAAAAGAACAAGCCAAACCAATCATCATTCGGCTGGATTGACTAGGCTAAGCAACTCTTGGAGATTCTCAGAAAATATAAAGCAATAGCTTGGTCTATAGAAGATTTAGAATCAGTCCTTCTATGCGTATGCACAAGATCTGTTGGAAAAATACTTTAAAACCTCTACTAAGAACATCGAGAGAGAAGGCTGAATCCAGTGATGAAAGAAGTAATCAGAAAATAAGTACTGAAATGGCTAAATGCTGGCTTCATATATGCAATCTCAAACAGCCCTTGGGTGATCCTAGTTCATGTGGTTCCAAAGAAGGGAGGATTCACTGTGATTTGAAATGAGAAGAGTGAATTGATTCCTACAAGAAATGTGATAGGATGGAGAGTCTGTATAAAGTACAAAAAACTAAACACTTCTACTAGAAAGAACCATTATCCTCTACCTTTCATTGACCAAATGCTAGAAAGGTTGTGAGGCCTCCATTACTATTTTCTTGATGGATCTCAGTTGCCTATTGATTGCTATATTGAGAGGATGGGAAAACTACATTTACATGTCCTTATGGCACCTTTGCTTTTAGAAGGATGCCTTTTGGATTATGTAATGCTCCTGCCACCTTTCAAAGATGTATGATGTCTATGTTTTCTGATTTGGTGGAAGAGGCTATGGAAATCTTTATGGATGACTTCTTAATATATGGATCCAGTTTTGAGAATTGTTTGGAAAATTTAGAAACAGTACTTCAGAGGTGTCAAGACAAAAATCTAGCTTTAAATTGGGAAAATTGTCATTTTATGGTAACATAAGGTATTGTTTTGGAACACAAGATTTCTGCATATGGATTGGAAGTAGATCAAGCAAAAGTTTCTATCATAAAAACTCTCTTACCACCTACAACAATCAAGGGGATAAGAAGCTTCCTTCAACATGCTGGTTTTTATAGAAGATTCATAAAGGACTTCTCAAAAATCTCCAGACCATTATGCAGACTGATGGAAAAAGATGCAAAATTTAATTTTGATGAATCATGCAAATTTGCATTTGAAGAAATTAAATCCAGTTTAGTGACAGCTCCCATCATGTTGACACCTTATTGGAACAATGATTTTGAAATTATGTGTGATGTCAGTGATTATGCAATGGGAGCTGTATTGGGACAAGGCGAAAGATATTCAAAGGTATATACTATCTTGTCAAACCCTTTAATGAAAGCCTGAGAGAACTACACTGGTTCACTTAAAAAGGAGATGATGTTAATGGTGTTTTCCTATGAAAAATTCAGGCCTTATATATTGGGGTTATAAAGAGGTTTCCAACAGTCAGGCTAGGCATCAGAGGGTGACTCCCCGAGAGACGCCTACTGCAAGCAGTGTAGTTGCTGCTATGTCTATAGAGGAATTGAGGTTGTATAACCAAGTTCCTACCGAAATTAGTGTAGAGATGTCACATGGCTCGGCTACATCAATTGTATGAGAGGCAGATAATGCCATCTACTTTAACCGAGAGCAATTAACTACAGGGCTTCTCTTCCCCATCCCGTTGCTGGTGAAACAATTTTTGCACTTTACCCAGGCACCTCATAAACTCATACATCCGAATGTTTTTCGGATTCTAATGAGTTTCAGTGTGCTGAACTCTCTCTACCAGCTGGACATCTCGCTGGTGGAGATATGTTTCATTTAGACTTTAAAGCTTGTGATCAGGGGCTGCTTGTCTATATCGGTCCATAGTCCTCGGTTGTAATTTGTAACCGAGCTCCCTGACTCCCCCAAATGGAGGACAAAGGGATTGTCTTGGTTGGGGGTTCGTGGCACGCGATGCTTGGCTCTCTAGGGCTTCCTTTTGATATGAATAAGTTCCTCTCATTCCTTGGCCTGTTTTAGTTTTGATGTAGCTCATATTTGCCGAGGCAATCTTCTCTATTGACATGCCCTTATTATTTTTTTTATTCGTAGGTAGGCGTAGGCGAGGCCGGCTGGTCAACTAGGTGGAGAAGGAAAGACTGGATAGTATCACTTGGCTACTTGAGATCATAGAGAGGGAGCGTAACCATGACCTATTTTTGTTTGTGAGGAATCTGCAGGAGTTGGGCGCCAATCCTTTTCTATACATAGTGCCCATTTTTCCCTATCCATTACCCGCCGAGCTTGTGAAGGGTGAGCATGTCGTCCTTGCAGATCTTCTTAAGCTGATACTGGGGAGCTCTTTGCAAGCATAATCCACTCTAGAGCCTCTTGTTTGGCCGGGCGAGATCCACAACCTTTCCATCAGGCGGCGAAGAAGAAGAAAAAGAAGATCAGACAGAATAAGGTTATCGACGCGGGATTGGAGGGGTTTGTAGACTGGACGGATCCGACAGTTGAAGAGTCTTCTGAAGAAAGTGGGGCTGAGATGTCTAGTCTCGCAGCTAGATTTGCTGCGCAAACCACAAATGAGCCACCAGCAGCTTGGAGAACTACCCTTGGCTTCGAGGTCAGGACCGATAAACACTTTAAGCGGTAAGGTCTTCTTCGAGGTTTCATATCAACCCAGATGCGATTGCCTATGGATTCTCTAGGCAGCTCACGGTGTCTTATAGGATTTGGAGGGTGATGCTTGGGGTGCCTCTCGGGAAGCTTGTGCTGCTGGGGATGGGGTTCGGTCGGAGGCTCCCATGTGAGTGAGGATGCAAAGAGGCTCTTTTCTGCTTGAGAAGAGCGGTGTCTATGCTTTGGGCCGGTAGGTATAGTCTCGCGCACGGGCTCGGAGGACAGGGGCCCACTCGACAAGCGTGATCTCGACTCCTTATGTCAAGGCTGCTAGGTATGGCGAATCCCACTAGCGGATGTGCGACATGATCGGGGAAGGCGCTCAGGTTGCTTGTCAGAAAATTAAACCTTGTCGACAAGAGGGAATCTTTGGCCACACACATGCGTGATCTCTACCTCCTCAGCCTCCGTATCCAGGTGGTGGCTTGTTCTGAGGAGTACTCCATCCCCTTGCCAGCTACCTGGATAAGGGGTCCTATCGGCGTGTGGCCGAAGACGGGATGTCTATCCACAATCATGACTTTAATGAGACGGTTGAGATGGTATGGCTCGACTCTTTTTTTTTTTTTTTTTAGAGCTAGTGTTTTGTGTTGTTATTTCCTCCTAACCCTTTTTTTGTAACAAGTCATCACCGCTGTTTGGAACATGGCTCACCAACACAGGGAGCTTCAGGCTAGGTTAGAGGACATCGAGAAGTTGCAACTCTATGTTGGGTTTGCCACTTCCAAGCACCGGGCCTTAGAAGAATCTCTACGCAAGGCCAAGTCTTAGTCTAGACACTAGGAACAAAAGGCTAAGGAGGGCACAGAGAAGACCGTGGGTGCGGAGAAAAAGAGAGACGAGGCTAGGGAGGAAGCTTAGGTTGCCTGGCTTGCTGCCGTCATAGCTAAACGTCGCAAGGGAAGGTGAAGGAGTGACCCTGGCGGAGTCCCGAAGGCGTCTTGGTGGTGAGAAGAAAGCCCCGGTGATAGTGGAGGAGGCGGGGCGTAAGGCGAGATGAGGGTGAGGTGGGACCGCCCATGGAGGTTGAGCGAATGTCTCCTATTTGGAGATCGGGAGTAGACTAGGGCCAGAAACTCCATCCTCTCTCACCACTGCTAAGCCAGGAAAGACAAGGAGGCTATGGAGGAGGATTACCATAAAGCCACAATAGGTCATTTTGCTTACTTATTCTGGTCTTTGTGTTTTCAAGCACAACATCGTAGAACCAATTAGAGGTTCGATGAACCTGCGACTCCTCCGACCCATGCTTGCTTGAGTTCTTTGCCAGGCCTTAGGTGCCCCCGATCGGCCTTTCGGGGACACGACAGTAGAGGTACACTCGAGCGAGGTGGCTAAGGAACCTAAGGGGAATGCTTCTGCCGAGGACTAGAGCTGACTCCAATCCCTTATATTTTCTTTTTCTTTTAAAATTTCTGTAAGGGGCCTCGTTTAGTCACTAGAACATACTTTTTTGTAATCATATACGCTAATTGGGCATTTTAATGAAATATGCTTTCAGGTACTCTTATGCACTAAACTTTTATCATTTCTCATCCTTTTTACAAATATCGACTACGATAATTAATTCCTCCAGAGAGCCACGAGGCTAGCTCTTTGAGGGTGACAATAGGCTTATAGTCACCGGCCTGGTCTTATGAAAGTGCCAGTAGGCTTAGAGTCATAAGTCTGGTCTTATGAAAGTGCCAACAGGCATAGAGCCATGTACTAACATATTTATATTAATTATATTTAAATCATATTATTACATATATAAGTTTAACAAATACATATGATCTTTTTTAATTCAGATAACATAAATTTATATAAAAAAATATCAACCCCAGATGGACAATTTCAGACCATCCTCAAACTTTCTCACTTTGGCCATATTTGTAACCACATAATCATCAGGGAAACGAGCTAATTTAGTGAACTTAGCCACGTATTCGAGTATTGCCATCGTTCCTTGTTTCAGTTTTTGGAACTCTTGAGCTTTTGCATGTTGAGCAAACATTGGGAAATACTTGCCCATGAAGAGCTCACGGAACTCTTCCCATGTCATTGCCTCTAAGTTCCTTGAGCTTTGACGCACCATCCTATACTTAGGATTAGACCTCTAGGTATGGAATCACGGCTAGTCTTATCCTAGATGGCATTGGAGGAATTGATTTCCATAGCCTCAAGATCTTGTTGACACCGGAACCAATGATCAGCCTCATCGGATCCTTTCCTCCCACGAAGGTTGGAGGATGGTGTGCCTTGAACCTCGAGTTGCCCAGCCCTCCTTGGCCTGGTTATCTTAGCACTTTGTGTGATGGTGGCGACCATAGCGCTCGCCCCTATGCAATGGTAGCGATCGTATTACCAATGGCACTCTATGAAGGCTCGTTGATTGAGCGGTGTTAGTGGGTTGTTGTTAGATCACAGCCGGCGTCCTCTTCATCAGTGTCATCTACATATGTCGAATAGCGAGTTTTTGCGCCAGTATCCAAAAAATGGGGATTAAGTTTAAACTTTTAGATTTCTCCCATTATCTAACTAGTAGTGCACGTGCCAACCACTCATAGAAATTGCATTGAGTGTTTTAAATTAGAAATTGCATAGTAGCTTCAATGTTCCTTTGTTGAAATTTTTTTGCTGTTGAATAAAGTGTTTGCAATACAAAAGTATTCTTTAGATCACGAATTGCATTGAGTGAAAATTGAGTGTTATTATCCAAACTTGAAGTGAAAGGTGTATCTTGTTAGATTTGTATTCACTAAATGATTAGTTGAAAATCGAAGTATCTGAGGGTGAGAATTTGAGAATTTTCGAATAAAAAATATTTATAAACCTGACCTCTTACTCTGGCGTAGCATAGCTCTTTGCGGTATAGTAGCTCTAGGAGAATTGAAGACATATGGATGGGTTTTCTTTGTGTAGGTAACCAACAGTTGATTCAAAATGGTGATTTCACGTTGGATTTTTTCATTTTCATATAAACAGTGGGGTTGGTGATTTGAAGATTGAAAGTAAAATGTAATAATATGTAAAAAGAACTCCTTGAAGTCTAGAGCCACTAGGTTTGAGGTTCTAGGGTGATTCATGCCACAGTAGGTGTACCGGAATCAACAAAATTTATATCCTAAAACTCCTACTGTCGTAGCAAAACTCTTTATGATATCAGTGGCTCTAGAGAGATTAAGAATCTGAGGGATGGGTTTTAACTTGATCTGAATGACTTATAGTGAGCTTAAAAGCGGGTGAATTCAATTTTGGATCTTTAGGTTTGGTAAAAGCAGGAGAGTTGGATGGTTGGCCAGAAAATAAAGGCGAAGGAAAATAAAATAATAAAAGATATCCTTATAGTATCGGGATGTTGAGCTTGGGTCCCCAAGACGAGCGAGGTTTCGAGGGTCATTTCACTCGCGTTGGGGAGGACGACCTATAGTCATCGACCGGATATTCATTTAAATATAAACCTTGAAATAATTATCTTTTGAAAATGGTATTCATTGAGCATCGATGAAGTCCATAGATAGTGAGGGCATGCCTCCTTGACCCACCTTCTGATAACCCATGGGGATGTAATGAATCTCGATTGTCCCAGCAATAAGCATCCATTGAACCCTAAAAGATTATCAATTACCGATCATTCAAGGTGAATGGAAGGGGTTACAACTAAGATTTGAAGAGAAAAACAAAAAATAACAGTGAATACCAATGTTGAAAGCATGACAACCCTCTATTACACCCAGTTCCCTTGCCTAGTAGCCTTCCTCTTCAAGGAAGAGAGGGTTTTAGCCGCTCATCCTCCAAGTTGTCATCCTTGGAGGGTGTTTGAAAGCTACCAGTGAGAGAAAAGAGAGAGAAAATGAGAGGAGAAAAGGAGAAAATGGAAAGATGAAAGCTTCTAGCCAATTTCAATACTGAGCAAGGACAATCTTTGGTTATGAGTGCATAAGGGCTTATCTTTGACCAAGAAAAATTACAAGAACCAAAATCAAAGCTACTACGAGAGATAAATGGAAGAAAACCAAAAGGGAACAAAATGAGTCAAAATGTCAAAAGCGAAAGGGATGGTAGATAGTGCGGGAGACATGAACACTTCTTTGCTAGATGACAGACAGCGTGGAAGGATATTCGCGAGGATGAAGCAGTGCGACTGCGAAAATTCATGATTCTTGAAATTGCATGACCTGCCATTCTGCAGCTCCAATTTTTGGCATTTTACGCTCTTCCTGTTTACAAGTCTACGATACGTAATCTTTGAGTTTGACTCGAATTCTTGATGCTTGGATACGACTCAATAATTTTGGCATAAAATAAACATAAAAGCCCAATAAAATTTTACAAAATGCGTCGATATGGCAGGGACCTTAATGTGACAATTGGGTTAGTATGCTAATTAGTACACAAAAGTACTCAAAACTGTAATAAACGAGGGTTCAAATAGCACTTTTGAGCACTAATCACCCCATTTCACATTGCTAGTCATAACTTGATGGAAGAAAGAAAAGAAAGAGAGAGAGAGGCATACAAAAAAATCAAAGAGTATGTTCACAAAATTATATTTCAAAAGAGTTGTGAATGAGTAATGCCTAACCCTCAATGAGAATCATTGAAACCCTTACTTAAATAACTATCTAGAAGAGATAGATACATACAGGTGAGTATCGAAAGAGCCTCCCTCTTGTTTGAATCAGCAGAGACTTCCACCCAAAACTAAGTGTTTGTTTGATCGATTACGAACAATAAAGCGCCAAGCTGCCTCTCCCCTGACGAGCACTTTGCCTACACTTAGGACGCTAATCAACCTAAATAGATCGAGGACCCACTCTTTGTATTCTAGCTCTTTTTTTATATTGTAGGATACAATCTTTGACCAAAATGTTCTGAGTTCATGTAAAGGGGATCTGGAGTGACTCCAGCAATTAAAGGCTTAGGGCATCAAGTCATAAGGATCTTTCGACCACTAACTCTTCAGGTTTCTCCTCGGACTTCAAATGATTTCGAAACTCCAGCACCTACAACTCGCTAAACCTCAGCCATCCACCCATGTAGCGAGCACTAAGTGGTGACTCCCAACTAGTTGGCTTAGGGCACCAGGCTTTAAAGGCTTTCGCCATATACCCCTCGGACCGTGCTCGGGTTTCAAGGCAAAGCGTTGCAATTTTCTTCTTTTTCTTTTTCTTTTCTTTTTCTTTTATTTTTCTTTTTGTTTGTTTTTCTCTTTTTTGGAAGACACATTGACTTCTTTTTCATGGGGTTCCTTCCAACCATGTGAGTGATCAACGAAACTAGGGTAGGTTTTGCAAAGTCTAAGAGAAATTCGGGTAGTTTTTCGACTTATTGAAGAAACTTTGAAGTGTAATCTGGGTGTATTAGTTAACTTAAAGGTGGAAGAAAAAGGTTAAGAAAGCAGCAAGGATTCGACCTGATCATCCATAACCATGCATGGAACCAATCCTTTTATCAATATAATTTGACAATGTTTCAATTTTTCAGCCCATAAAGCTAAGTAAAACACAAAAAAATTGGGTGCAAAAATGGGTGCAATTTTTTCATTGAAAAAAGTAAGTTGTATAGTATAAGAGCTTCACAAAGGAAAACCAGCAAGCCACTGAACATCACAAAATGGGCTTGCTCAAAATAATAACAAAAACATAAATAATGCCACTTATTGACCTTTCTCCGTGAGTGTAACATTGTATACTTGTGGAAACAGTTGGAAAGTTAAGGAAGGAAGTACTTCCCCTCATGATGAGATGCTCGTTTGGATAGGATATCTTCTAAGCTTTCCATCTGACACCTTATTCACTTCGTTTGGGCTTCAAATGAACAAGTTAGGAGAAAGAAAGAGAGGAAAAAAAAAAGTTACCGGTTGAGAATTTTGAACATTTCGCCTTTATAAAAAATTTAAAAGTGTTCTTTGAGTTATATTTAGATTCTACACTCTTTAAGCACCTGTGGTACCAAAATACCTAAAATGAAGTTCGGATGAAAAGTTATGAGTGAAAACAAAATTGAGGCTCTGCGAAAGTGGAGGGAGTTACAGTGATTTTCGCATCGGGCAAAACTAAAAAAAAAAATTTTAAATTTTCAAAGACCAAAATTTATATATATATATATATATATATATATATATATATATATATATATATATATATATATATATATACTCTATATATATATATATAATAAAATAATAAAGAAATAATAAAATAATAAAATATATGAGCAGTGCTATAGTGACCTCAGAAATTTGCGAGCTCTGAAATTTACGTATTTGCCTTATATAAAAATTAAGCAAAAACCTATAAAAATAAACACAATTTTTAAAAAAAAAAATTTGCATAAAAATGAAAATTAATCTAAAAACAAAGATTAACTAAAAATTAGATAAAATCTAAGAAGAAAAATTAAAGAAATCAAAATAAAATATCATAAAGTAAGAAAAATGAAAACAAAAAGTGGGGGAGACTGTGCTCCACGAGCGATCTGAGCCTTTGGAGGAATTTGGTAAGGCTGAGCTTACGAGAAATGCAGAGTCAGTGCTCAATGTCGAGCAGCACGAACCATGCGTATGCCATACGGTGTGGCTTGTTTGCCAATGTCTTCGATGTAGTGAAATGTTTGAACAAACCCTGCTTCTTGAAATATTGCCTGAGGTACAGATGGGATGGCCCCTCGGCTTTGGGGCGGGTGCTAGATCTTTGGTGATAATAGCTGTGTTGGTGAAGAAGTAGATGTTATATCGGTGTTTGTTTTTGGGTTGAGCGTGGCTTGCTGGGATTCAAATTATAGGATTGGTTGAAGGATAAGCTTTGGGGCTCCTCCTACTTCCATTCCTTTGCCTCCTCGATCCCACGACGTGGGGAGTTCTTTTCCCATGGACAAGCAGTGCTTTCAATGTCACGAGGATTCCAATGATAGCACATTGTGTTGCTCCTCCGCGTGGTGTCACTTAGGCACTCTTCCTCTTGACTCTCTTCCTCTTGATGAACATGTTGATTGGCAAGCCTTGAAATTGATTTTTGCAGGTTGTCAAATTTCTGATCAATTCCACTTTGTAGGTTGTCAAATTTTTTACCAATTTCACTTTGAAGCCCATCTACTTTTTGGTTTAGAGAGTTCTCTACAGTATGAATTTTTTGACTCAATTGCGCATTGAATTTCTTCAGTTCTTCCACAAGTCACCCACCAGCTTAGTAAGGTTTAGTATTGCTTGCTCGATTGCAAGGTGGCTTGTGGTGGTTGAGGCGAGTGCCTCTAGTGGATGGAGGAGGTGCATATTGTGTGGTTCTGGTTCCATAGAGATTTTAGGTGGTTCCTCAACTGGTTTGTAAGAATTTCCATATGAATTAACGTTTGTTGGGCACCATGCATGAGAAACACACTCATCCATGGAGGGTTTCTATAGTCCCTGTGGACTTATATGCATTGAATTTCTCTCGAGAATTATTGACCATGTTGTTCTTCCTCTATATGTTCCATTGGCCTCAAGCGATATTCAGGTGAGTGGGCTCTGAAAAAATATTGACTTTGATCTACTTGCCTTCTGGATTTCTAATCCCTTTGGAACATGAATTCTGCAACAAAAGCAACGGGGCAACCTGAAACTGACCACAACAGGTCTATATGGTATTATTATTTTTTAACGGTGAAATGAAACTAAAAAAAAAAACTTACCTATAAAATACCAAAAGGATGAAGAGTGCAGAACTTGTGATGAGGTCACAAGTATTCCACTGACTCGTCAAATGCACTGGCACCATCGACAACGGCACCATTTGATTCGTGCCCGCAAATAGATATCTTGGAATCAGCAAAATTTATATCCTAAAACTCTACTGCTTAGTAGCAAAGCTCTAACGTTATAGTAACTCTAGTCGAACACGGGGATGGGTTTTCTTCGTACAAATGACTTGGTGAGCTTAAAGCTATGAATTGAATTCAATTTGGATTTAGGTTTGGTAAAAACAAAGAGAGTTGTATGGTTGGAAACTAAAAATAAAGCGAAAAATAAGAAAATAATAGAGATCTCCTTGAAGTATCGGGGATCTTGGAAACTACGATCCAGCATGAGAGTAGCGAGGGTTTGCGTCATTCCTAGCGTTGGGGAGGATGACCTATAGTCATCTCGAATAGGATCTTCTGTTAAATTTATAAAACCCTATTGAAATAATTATCCTTTTGAAAAATGGTATTCATTGAGCATCAGTGGTCACCGATAGTGAGGGCATGCCTCCTTGACCCACCTTACAATAACCCATAAAGGATAACTAGCAATAAGCATCTCAGTGGATCTAGCAATAAGCATCCATTGAACCCTAAAAGATTATCAATCTGGGTAAATTCGAGTGAATGGAAGGGTTACAACTAAGATTTGAAAGGAAAACAAAAATATCGCAGTGAATACTTTATCGTTGAAAGCATAAAGACCTCTAATACGCAGGTTCCTTGCCTAGTAGCCTTCCTCTCTTCCAAGGAAGAGAGGGTTTTAACGCTCATCACCAAGTTGTCATCCAACAGTGTTTGACCTGCAGTGAAAAAAGAAAGAAAACGAAAAGGAGAAAGAGCGAAGGAAAATTTGAAGGTTCCATCCAATTTTAATATTAGACAAAAAGTTGTCTTTGGTTCTGGTGCATATGAGCTTATATACTACTTGACCCGAAACAAAATTACAAAAAGAACAAAAATCAAAAGTATTCTGAGGGATGAAATGGGAAGAGAAAACCCGAGAGACAAAATGATTCAAGCGTCAAAAAGCGAGGATGGTGAATAGTGCGGAGACATGAACTGCTGGCTGGCTGGATGGCTTGATGAACATTACAACTGCTTGAGGCTGTGACACCTTGAATTTCTCTGACTCCAATTTCTTGGCATTTTCTGCTCTTATTTCCTTCTAGTATCGTCTGCCAATCTTTGTTTGACTGAATTCTTAAATTACTTGGATGGAAGCTCAACAATTTTGGCATAAGCTATGTGCTTCAAAAGTTGCCACAAAATGTGATCAGTAGCATAGTCGGGACCTTTGTGTGCCAATTGGGTTAATTATGCTGATTAGTACACAAAAAGTACTCAAAACCTATAATAATCGGGAGTTGAAATAGTACTTTTGAAGGCTGGCTAATCATAGAACCTTGAGGTCCTCGGGTTCACATTTCCTGTGATTAGGAGAGAATGACCTATAGTCATTTCGAGCTGGATCTTCATTTAGCTATAAAACCCGAGACCCTAATGGCTTTCCTCTTGAGAAAAAGACATTTTATTGGTCATTCATGTTTCAAGAGCGATGGCGATCCTTTGATCTGCACGATGTGAATAAATAATGACTAAATGAGCCTCATTTGGATCTAGTAAAAGCATCCTCTGAACCCTAAAAGATTGCCAAGTATTGGTCAATCAGGATGCATCAAAAGGATTTAAACCTAAAGTGAGAGAAAAGGCATAAGACAACAGCGCATGCGTTAAACGAGAGGACAACGGTTTACCTCGAAAACCACACTTGGCAGTACATTCTTGACTGATAAGGAGCTTAGCGACCATCCTGCGGGTATTTGTCATCCTCGAGGGTGTTTGCAAAACAAGAAAGTGAGTGGAAAATGAGGAGGAAAATAGAGAGAGAAAGAAAACGAGTAGGGAGAGTTGAAAGCTTTCACACACCAAATTTATTACGTCGGTGATGTCACATCTGAGCCTTGGCCCGAGCTTTATATACTTGCTGAGTCAAGGAAATTACAAATTGTATAAACTACCAACAATACAAAGAGGATAGTTTGGGAAAAAAGGTACAAAAAATTTGGTAAATACAGGGTCAGCAAGACACGGGGAGGCGAGGTTGCGAAAATTCACAACACACTGCAAAATTACGTAGGTTGCGAGGAATTTTGACCATAAAAGACACTTAGCACATTTTGATTTCTTCTATTTTACTTGCTCCAATTTCAACCGACTTCGAGCTGGCTTTGGTTCAAGCAGATTCTTAGCGTTAGAGTCGACTCGATGACTTTAGCCTAATTTAGCTTACCAAAACTAAAATAGCCACAAAACGATCCCGATGAGTGTAGTCGGACCTTGGTGTGTCAATTGAGTTATTTAAGTTGATTAGTACACAAAAAGTGCTCAAAACCTACAATAAATAGGGTTTAAAATGACTCTGACACTAATCCCACTCCTAAGCAAACATTGCTAGTCCCTTAGCGATGACGAGAAGAAGGAAGACGGAACAAATTAGTATTCATATGAGGTATTTAAAAAAGTATATGGATGAGTAATGTCCTAACCTTGATATGAATCACCAGATACTGCTATTAACCATCTTGGGGAGAATGAATGCCATACAAATCAAGTTTGGAGATAGTATCCAACTCAAGGGAATCGACCTGAAACTTCCTCCAAAATCTAAATGTTTATATGATAAGTTTTTAACAATAAGTGGCTTGCTCTCCACACACAACCAAGCTATTGCAGAGACCTAGAACATTGACCAACTAAATAATAAATTTGGCTCCACCTCCCTTATTCCACACTTTCTTTTAGTGTTGTGGGGTGCGATGTTGAGAGTCAACCTCTCAAAGTCCATGTAGCGAGGATCGCGTGGCTCTGACCCGATTAAGGATAAGAGGGCATCAAGTCATAGGATCTTTCGTTATTTTTTAACTCTTTAGGTTTCACCCTGGACTTAGAATGATTTCGAAACTCCAGCACCTACAACTCACTAAACCTCACCCATCCACCCATGTAGCGAGCATTAAGTCGGTGGCTCCCAACCAGTTTGTTTAGGGCACCAAGTTTTAAAGACTTTCGTCATATACCCCTTGGACCTTACTCGGGTTTCAAGACAGAGCGTCGCGGCTTTTCTATTCTTTTTCTTTTACTTTTTATTATGGAAGACTTCGACAGCCTTATTCTTGGGGTCCTTAACCTGGCCACAAGTGGTGACAGAAACTGGTGCAGTTTGAAAAGTAAAAATTTGAAAGCGGTTTCTTAGCTTATTGAAGAAAACTGATGTGCACTGTGTGTGGTTAGTTAAAGGTGGAAGAAGAAGGCTGAAAACCATGAGACTTCAACTGATCATCTACTTAATCATGCATGGAACTAATCTAACATCAATAGCATTGGGCAGTGTTTCAATTTTCCAATTTCCAGGTTAGGTAAAACCAAAAAAAAAAAAAAAGGGTGCAAAAATGGGTGCAATTTTTGAATTGAGAAAATAAGTTATATGGTGTGTATAAAAAGATATATGACTATATTTTCAGCTTTACAAAGAAAAATACAACTTCAACAAAAATGATAAATAACAAGCCTCTAAACATAAAAAAAAGGGCTTGTTAAAAGAAAAACGAAATAAACATGAATGGCAAAGTCGCCAGCCGGTAACTCTCCCTGACCAAATGTCATGATTGTCCGCAATGGGGCTCAGGTGGAAAGTTAGAGAGGAAGTGCTACCCTCCATCAATGTGTGGCAGTGGGAATTTCGTCCTCACCTTAGGCGAGCAGAGATAACTGGCCGGTATGGCTAGAGGAGTGGGCACTCTTGTTCTTCTTTGCTAACTTAAGTCAGGCTAAAGGGAAGGCTGGAAGTGAGGGTCGGCATACGTGGAGGAGGAGGAACGGGGAGAGGCTGAAAGGCCGAGCCTTGATGGGAAATCGGGAGGTAAGCCCGGGTGACTCTGAATCTGCATGAGATGACCCCGATTACATGCTAGTGTAGAAGCAATTGGTCTGAGCCGCGACGAAGCCTGTCTGGGTTCATCCTCTCGGCTAAGCGACATGGCGATCGCAAATGATCTGGGCATGCATTGAAATGTTGTGAACTACATCCATGATGGCGGGAAATCGTGGATATAGAAATATCTTTGTGATGGCGATTGTTGTGATGCTTTCGATCCTGTAACATCTATAGGAGTTGTGGTCTTTGGTAGAGGTTGGAGGTGCGAGGATGCGGGAGGCGTGGGTAATGGAGCATGGTAGGGCAGGGCTGGGGCCGGGGATTACGGGACTGAGGCCATGGTATGCTTGATGGGTGGCTGCCTTTGTAGAGGAGTCGGCTGTTGGTTGGTCCTCGGCTAGCTCCGGAGGTGGGAGGTGAAAAGAGCGGGGCATGATCCTACCCATAGGTCAAGCTATGAGATGGCCTCGCAATCTCAGTGACCTCCTTCAGGCTCGATAGAAGATGTGCTCTAATACCTAGCATAAAAGTCGGAGCAGGGAGGGAGTGGACTCGAGTGTGAAGTCGGGTTCTTGCAGTGAACCTTGTCCTCGAAGTGGAGCAAGGATCATAGCCTTGAGCTTGGTTGAGGCAAGACCGAAACCCTCTTATATACGATATAGAGCCTCCAGAATGGCTCATTTCCTCTTTACTATGTGCTGGAGAGAAAAAAGATTAGACCTTGATATGTAGTGCCTTACCACTTCTTAAAGTATTCTTGCTTTACTTTGTTATCTGAAGTTTGGCTCATTGGAAACTCGATTCATGTGCACTCCCTAGGATTGGGTTGCGTTTGAGAGGGAAATTTCCCTTTTTCCTACACCTGTTGTTGGTTGGTTAACCTTGAGATTGAATACTGCAGATTGTCATATTTTTGGGAGATCTCAGACTGTAGGTTATCATATTTTTGGGAAATCTCAGAGTGCAGGTTATTTATCTTTTTGTTGAGTGTGCTTTCCATTGTGTCGATTCTCTAATTAGCCTAGGCATTCACTGCCTTCTGTTCCTCCACAAAGTTGCCCACCACTTTGCTCAAATTCATGATAGCTTGTTCAACTGGGGATGAGGATGGTGGTGGCTGTGGTTGAGATGAGGAGTGGAGGCTTTGGCTTCCAGGAGAGGTTAGGATGGTTCCTCCCATTAGGGTTATAGGTGTTGCCATATGGGGCATTGGTTGGTGGCTTGTATTAACCCACAACATTGGCATGCTCAACCATCATATCCCTTACTGAAGTAACAGTTACGCAATGCTCTACTTAGTGCTCAATTGACTGAAAAATGAAACAAGGTTGGTTAGGCATAGATGCCTCAGTCACTGCTTGCACCTCATGGTGATTTCGCATTTCAATCTCCTCCAACCTTCTAGCTAAGGTGGATAGCTTTTCCTTCATCTCCATGTCCTCTGTGATTGAGTACATACCTCCTAAATTGGTTGTAGGTCTCATCCTCTTTGCCTCTCTGGGGTTGGGTTCATCCCATGCTTTGGATATCTATTTATATAATTCAAAGTCGATGGCTTCCTGCGGATGTTTGCTCATAGAGTCCCCGCCGCACATAGTCTCCATGACTGCTTCATAGCAGGGACATTCCATTATAGAAGTGATTAGCAACATCCCGTGCTCCAAGCCATGGTGAGGTAGGCACGCCCCGATGGTCTCTGAGTACCTTTCCCGACAACGGTAAAATTTCTCATTTTCTTGGGCTGTGAAGGTGTAAATTTCCCTCTTTAGACTATTGGTTTTATGGGTGCTGAAGATTTTCTTTAAAAATTATGCCTGCATATCTCCTCAATTCCTAATAGTTCTCAGCCTTAGAGTTGAGCGGTTACAGCCTTGTCATACCAGAAAGTCGGAGGAAGAACTTCTTCATCATCATGTAGTCTACATTGGGGATGTCTCTTTGAAGGTATTGCATGCTTCCTCGAACTCCGGATGTGGCCCAGACCAGGATTTCCTCTCCATCCCATGGAAAGTGGGAGCGGGAGCACTATATGGGGCGTGTGATGTCCTCTGGAGGGAGGCTGATGCGGGATGGTGCACTCACTCTTGGGGGGTGTACATGGGCCCTTATTGTTTTGTATGCATTTGGGTTCCTTTGGGTCCTGTTGGCTCTCTTGCTCCTCGGGGTGGAGCTCCATCAGTCACCTGTTGTCTGCCCCAGATCCTGACTCTGTTCTTATGGAGCACTCACTCTTGGGGGGTGTACATGGGCCCTTATTGTTTTGTATGCATTTAGGTTCCTTTGAGTCCCTTGTTGGCTCTACTGCTCCTCAGGTGGAGGCTCCATCCGATCACCTGGTATGCCCAATTCACAGCTCTGTTCTTGTGGAGCACTGCTCCTTTCTAAACTCCTACGAAAAGGGTACAAAACACAACAAGAGACAAAAACAAAACAGGCTACCAAAAAGGTTAATGTTAGCTAAAAAAATTGAAGATCGATTTGTGTTGCTTCGGTATAGATTGAATCAACCTATGAGTGAAGCGCTAGGGAAATTCTTGTATAAGAACAAAAAAGGTTGAAAATTCACCAATACTTGTATGTGGATCACAAGTTAAACAACTCGTCGCTTGCACTTAGGCACCATCTCCGGCAACGACGCCATTTGATTCGTTGAAATCGTAGTATGCACAGGGTAGAGATTTGGTGCTTGGAATAAAAAATATTTATACACCTAAACCTCTTATTGTCGTAGCATAGGCACTGCAATATAGTGGCTCTAGGGTCGAATACAGGGATGGGTTTTCTTCGTGTAGGTAACCAACATTTGATTCAAAATGGTGATTTCACTTAGGATTTTTGGCTTTTCATTAAAACAGTGGGGTTGGTGATTTGAAGATTGCAAGTAAAATGTAATAATATATAAAAAGAACTCCTTGAAGTCTCGGGCCACTGGGTTTGAGGTTTTAGGGCAACTGAGAGGACCTCGGGTTCATTTCCTCGCGTTGGGGAGAATGACCTATAGTCATTTCTCGAACTGGATCTTCATTTAGCTATAAAACCGAACCCTAATAGCTTTCCTCTTGAGAAAAAGCATTTATTGGTCATTAATGTTTCAAGATAGTAAAAATTGATCCTTTGATCTACCCCACAATGACAAATAAATGACAACTAAACGAGCCTCAGTGGATCTAGTAAAAAGCATCCACTGAACCCTAAAAGATTGCCAAGTACTGGTCACTCAGGATGCATCAAAAGGATTTAAACCTAAAGTGAGAGAAAGAGGCATAAATGACAACATTGCATCACGTTAAAAACAAGGACCAACCGGTTTACCTCAAAACCTACCAGTGGCCCTATTCTTCAGCGATAAGAGGAGCTTAATAGCCTCCTCAGTTGTCATCCTCAGGGGGTGTTTGGCAAGCGAGAAAGTTAGTGGAAAATGAGGGAAAATGAGAGAAAGAGAAAGAAAGCAGTGGGATAGTTAGCTTTCGGCGCCCAAAATTTTATTGGATTCGATTGATGTCCTGTCTGAGCCTGTTGAAGCTTATATGCTCGAGTCGAAATTACAAAATGTATAACTACCAACAATACGAAGAGAGATTGGTTTGGGGAAAAAGGAATATAGTGGTAAATAGTTGACAAGACCTGAGACGAGGTTGCGAAATTTGTAACCACGCAAAATTGCAATGTTTGATTTCTTCTATTCTCTCCTCGATTTCCTTAGACTTCGACACCTTCAGAGTTAAACGGATTCTTCTAGATTCGAGTCCAACTAGATGACTTTAGCCTAATTTAACTTGCAAAACTACTAAAATAGCCCTGGCGATCATTAGTGTAGTCGGGACCTTGGTGTGTCAATTGAGTTATTTAAGTTGATTAGTACACAAAAAGTGCTCAAAACCTACAATAAATAGGGTTCAAAATAGCACTATTTGGGCACTAATCACTAGCATGAATGGAATATGCAGCAATGAATAAAATGAGGAAACAAGTAAACATAAGGAAGAGGAAAATGCCTTCTCAATGTAGCGACATTAGCAACAATGTCGCGATATCGACTCCAAAAATTTCTCTAATGTCGTCACATGCAGATTGATGTCACGGCATTGCCCTAGATGTCGCGACATTAACATTTCAATGTCGCGACATCAACATTTCAATGTCGTCAATGTCAGAACATCGACATTTCAATGTCGCGACATTGTATTTACAAAGAAAAGATGTCAAGAAAGACATTCTATCAATGTCGTGATATGCATTGTACGATATCCAGTCTTGCATGCACTTATGTGCTAAAAACGCGTTTTATGGACGGATTGGTGGTAGACTTTCACTCATGTACCATATGGCTATAAAGCATAGTTACAATCTGATATTTTCTTTGAAATCACGCAAACATCTTATGATCACAATATAAATTTAATAAAATAATTATTTAATATCATTTTATGCATATTATAAATTAAAATATTGTAAATAATATTATATATATTCAGTTCCCAAATTTAAATTCAAAATTGCCTTGTCTACCATTTCTTACAATTTATATAATTTAGTAGTATATGCCCATGTTATTCTACATACCAGGTCAAGAGTTTAGAATATTGTTGATGCATTTTAATATATAGTTGATTATAAAGAAAATCGCAGACATACCAAATATATAATTAATATATATACTTAATTTAAATAATATAACTATATACATAACAACTTACCTTCGCAGTACCACCCGGGATTGAGGAATCACAAAAACTTTTCATATGGGAATCAAGATATAGTTCCTATGAGCCTCACCAATTAAGCACCACTATGACACCTCCATGATTCCAAAATCAAGGAGCTTCGAGCTCCAATTATCAAGGGAACACAAGACAACCTGGTTTCAATGAGCTCTTACTTGTTATTAATGATATGAAGAAGACTAATGACACGAGAATCACTCAGTTAGAAAATGGTCAAGTTGCTATGGGTAGTATAATGAAGAATATGGAAAATATCTAGTCAAGTATGGGAGCTTGCATGAGGAATATGAAGACGAATCAGTCCCGTTTTAATGCCACCGTGAAGAATCTAGAAACTCAATTGGGGCAAATAGTCCAATCCCTAAAACAAAGCTCTTTGATGTCCTTTCCAAATGACACCGAGAAAATCCTAAAGAGTGTATGGCTATCACTCTTAGGAGTGGGAAAGAGTTGGATGATTATATTGCTGTGGAGAAACATGTCGAGGTTGAAAAAAAATGATGTAGAGAATGAAAGAGGAAAGGCCAATGCTGAAAATATTCAAGAGGAGATAAAAGTGGATGATAGAGGGAAAAGTTAATATCAGGATGAGGTTATTCCGTAAAAAGTCAAAATCAGGATAAGGTTATTCGGAAATAAGTAATATCTCCTAGCAATCCTCCGATTTATACCCCACCACTACCTTTCTTGCAAAGGTTTTGAAAAGAAAAAATGGATGAGCAATTTGCTAAATTTCTCAATGTATTTAAGAAGCTGGAAATTAACATACCATTTGCTGATGCCTTATTTCAAATGCAAAACTATGCAAGATTTATGAAAGAGATCATGAATAACAAGAACAAGTTAGACTCAATTGGGACAATTAGTTTATCCAAGAGTTATAGCACCGTCATTCAGAGGAAACTTCTAGAGAAGCACAGAGATCCTAGCAGCTTTACTATCCCTTGTGTGATTGGTAAGCATGCATTCAAGAAAGCTCTATGTGACTTAGGGGTTTGCATAAATTTGATGAGTCTAAAACTTATCTAGTTTTAAGTCTTTTTTTCGTGCATAATTGAAAGCTTAATGCTTATTTTAATGAAAAATTATGGAATCTTCACCAAAATTATTGATTTGAAGGAAACAAGATCAAAAGAAGCAAAAAGAGCAAGCAAATTCAATAATACAGTCTTATATATAATACATAAAATATTTATATATTTACTATAAATATTTCATATATTAAAATTTCCTAAGCGGCGTAATTGTTGTTACCTTGATGTGCGAACCTCAGGGCATTAACATTACCAAGGTGTGAACCTACAAAAAGGCGCAATTTGTGATAGTGGTGCGACACTTCTTGATGATTAGAGTCGACAAAAATATGTGGGAAGAATAAGTTCGTAGAGTAGGAATTCCATACCTTTTCCTCATGGGAATCCTCCTGATTTATAGAAAGTGGTTCATGAATCCCTCCCTTTCTTTCTTCGGAAAGAATCTCCCTTTTTTTTTAGGAATGAAATCTCTTTTTCCTTATGAAAGGCTAATTCTTCCTTATCAAGGATTAACCTTCTGAGAACTAAGGGATTTGGAAACTAGGAAATTCGTGGATAAATACCTTTTGCGTATTTCCCGTCTTTATCCATTCGTCCATGGCAAACTTACCACAAGTCGGAGGATGACCGGCTAGGGGGACTAGAACTTTAGACAAGTTGCCCTGAGGATGGCCTTTGGGAGGACTCCCCGACTTTCATAGATAGGCCTCTGTATTTCCCGTTTAGGTAGCGCCTATCAGTTTTAATATGGAAGATGGGCTTAGGCCGCTTCACATCATGGGCTAGGAGGTCCAAGGACCGAGCGAGCCGAGCCTTAGGCCCATTGAGTAGTGGGTTTAAAACCCATGGTACTTACAGTGAGAATACTAGATAAAGGATTCTTAGATCAACAATCTAATAGCAGTGATCGGACTTGCCAACTATCAAGAAGGGTGGGGTTGTGCAGCGGTGAAAAACTCTTTCGCCAAATATATCAAAGGGTTATCTAATGAGTTGTGTGTCACCTAGAACCCCTAGAGATCTCCCAAGACTTTACCTTTGCTTCCTAACTGACACACATACTGATTTCATTCTCCTCCTTTAGGAATTCAGCACGTGTACCCCTTCATCTCCATCATGGCGAGGCTCGAGTTCACCTAACCACAAGATCTAAACTACTACTCACTCATGGTTGATGAGAGCACAACCATGGTGAGAAAAATAAACTAAAATCGTGCACAAGAGAAGAGAGAAAAGAAAGAGCTAAACTATTATTCCAAAACTAAGAAATTACATAAGGTAATGCAAAAGCAAAGAGAGTCTCGCTTCTTTTTTATCAATCATACCTCTTATATAGGATGTTTTGACACTCTTAGGGGCTTATTTAGGTAAGTATAATCGAATCCTAATCAAAATATTACATATAGGGACGTGTAGGATAGAAAAGGGAAAGAAAATCACATGAAATATCACATTTTGTGCAAGTTTCACAAACATAGGCTGATGGTGAGAAATTTTGGACCCTCAAGCTAAGGGTGCAAAAACCTTAAAACATGTTTGCACCCTTAGCTTTAAGGGTGCGAAAATGAGATCCCTTAGCTTTAATGGTGCGAACTCCTTGAAACAAGTTCACTATCTCTAGTTTAACCATGTGAAATTAAGCTACCTTAGGTTTTTGGGTGCGAACTCTCCATATTTTTTTTATTTTAGCCTCCATCTCTCATCTAATCATGTTTCCAAAGTTCTCTATCTTCATCAAATCACATCTTAGAGATTTAAAGCAAGAACTTGAGATCCCAAAGTGCCTCATTGTTTCTCCTTATGCAATCCAAGAGTCGTAAAGGTGCCTAAAAAGGCCTATAAATACATCAGAACTCAATAAAAACATTAATTCGAGGATTAGGACATCAAAACTTGTAAAGTTGGGTAATTATGGATAATTAGCATCAAAATTGTCTTGAAAACATTGTTTTTAGATACAAAAAATGTCGACCTTTGAGAAGTTATCATAACCCTCAACCATCTTATTGCTAGTCCCTTAGCAATGGATAAGCGAATAATAAAGATAATTGATCAAAACAATTAAAAATAAAATACAAAAAGTAAATAAACACAAAATGCAGTAAATGGAGATAGTAGAAAGTTTGAGAAGGTGCTAGACATTATTAAGAGAAACCATTTGGAAAAACCTCAATCATCAAATCAATTTAGTCGGGATTCCTAAGCATTTATAATCTCTAAGGTGAGGTATCTAGTGTTAGGTGGTGAAAGACCGGACCCAGCCCACACAGTCTCGATCAGTCTTTCCTCAGAGACCTTGGTGGAGTGATGTTTGTGGCGCCCAAAACCAGGTGTCAGATTGCTACCAGTCAACTGCGGAATATCTATCGTCTCGTATCACGAGACACATACCTATAGTAAAGTATTACTTGGGCCCACTGCATCAACTCTCATCAAACATGTACCCGACTATATTCAATAGTCCAAGAGTTGCTAACATTTCTCATCAAAATTATCCAGCACAACTATCTGCATGGTTCCAAGAGTTATGCATTGCTCACTTAATGCAAATACATATTGAAATCTATAATTCTAATACATATTATCCAAACCATCAAAGCCACAGCAGGCTTTCTTCAAAATCGACCCTCCCCAAATTGGCGTCTTCTCGAGCTTTAGCTTCTTTATTACGAAGAAAAAATATTCACTGATAGTGGTGAGCTTATCGCCCAAAAGAGGAATCACCCTAAATGGGTTACTCTCCACCTAAGTGCATATGCAATGCTCTAAAATAAACACACACTCAAGTAAATACGTGATCCTATCAATGTCTACATGCCTGCTCTATGTCTCGAGTCCTCACCGACTCCCTCACACTTTCCTAAGCCATGTATGAGAAAAATACCATTTTCAAAACAAAACTTGTTGTTCTTGAAAATAAACTACCGAATGTTGGTAAAATATGGGACTACCCTCCGAGGAGAATGCTGGAGAACTCTCGAACAAATATGGTCCTCATCCTAAATGATCCGTTGACCGGCCTCCCAACCCCATTCTCCTAAAATCATCCTCGCGGAAATTCCTTCGCAATCATGTTCGTCAATGTCATGCACTCACTATGTTCTGGTTACTGCGTTTATGAAATGCATTATGCCACATTCAACCATTTTATACCAATATATATATAAAATGCATATATTCTGATTTACAATTACACAGGTAATTAATCTCTGACCATCACCCAATTTGCCCCTTGAGCAAATCATAATTTCATCTCGATAGCTTATACACATGATTCCATATAATGAACGAAATCTCTTCCATCTCCAATGGCCTATACACGATTATATTCATATATTTATGACATGTATTACATGAGCATTCTTCTATTATTTATTTGATCATTCAACTCCCAAAGCGCTCGTAGGCGGTCGCAAATATCATCTCAAATGGCTAAACCACGATTATATTTTATGTCGTACGTTGTGTTAACACGATCAGATCTGTATTAACCTATCTGTTCCACAAGGCCAAACTATTTGAACACATAAAATAAGTTTAATGCAAAACACATGGACATTATGGTCTGTTATATAACAGGAATTGTTTTGATCCCAAAACTGAACATGTGCTAAGAGCATCAGTGATGACCGCTCATCAACCTGTTAGTAACACTGGGACTAGAATTCACCATCACCCAGGTCTTCTACTCAAAACACAAGATTTGTTACTTCAATTTACTTTTAGTGCCCAAACAGTCAGGACTGTGTCATTCAAATCACTGATAGAACAAAAAAAGTTCACGACAATTCAGGTTATCTCAGTTTTAGATGCAGTCAGCATGACTTATGGCTTTCAGTAAGCTCAACATCATGGCCGCTGACAAAGTGGCTCGTGGGACTGAAAAGCCCTCCTCATAGATTTGACAAACTCCAAAAACCAGATGCCCCTACAACGTTGCCTCGCGCGTGAAGCGACTTTCCTTCTTCTTGAAATCAGTGATTGGGTTCAACTGATGCCCACACTTTGAGAGAAAGAGAGGCTGCTTCTAAAACTCAAAACTTTAGCATCACCACCGATACTGGGTTTATTTTGTCTTTTGAAGATGAACATTGTTCATCTTTTGTCCCGATCATTAACAGTGCCATTCAATTTTGTCATGCTTACATTCATTTGACTTTTCTATCAATGGTATATATAATATCGTGGTGGATCCCACCTTAAATATCAGCTTATTCTGTTTGATGCTTGTGTACAGTAACTACTATGTGCACTCAAAATGCGTCAAGTGTGAGCTCGTTCCTCAGCATCTGAAATTAAACACTCTGAATTGTATCAATAGTATATTAGATTTGTGAGGCGATTCAACGGTGAAGTTTATTTAGATCATTCGAGATCTAGAAAAATTTGATTTGAAATTCACGATTTTATCATTTTCCAAAAATTAAATTTCTGGTCTTACATTCTCCCTTCTAAAAGATTTGTCCTAGCATAGCATCTATATCATTATATGCATATATAACATACCTTCCGAAAGACGCGTCTTGATATGATAGCAAGCTAGGTCACGATTCTGCCAACCATTTCAGATATTTGCCCTAGTCTACACCATTCCTTCATTAGACAATTTATTTAATATATCAAATCATATTAACATAAAAAATTTTATTTTTGAAAATGTATATTTTAAAGGTACATCTCTCTCATTTATTTGGATTTTAAAATTTTCAAAAATCTAGTGAGCGATTCATGGACAATGTCAGCTGTTGAAACTAAACGATTAATCTTTGAGTCATATCGTACCCCAATCACAATACACTTTGGTGTGTTCTGATGCAAATCTGGCAACTTCTTTCTCTGAGTCTGATACACCTTGGTGTATTGCAATACAAATCAAACCAGCAAGCCTCTGCTCTGTCTGTACTGGTGTTGTTGACCTACCTCTGCTGCCCAGTGCGATACGCTTATGCCATGTTCTGATACCATGACCTTAGCAACTTGATGTTTGCAATACAATGTCTCTAACCCGCCCGCCTATGTGCAATACAATTTACTACTACAAGGTTATGTCTGTCTGATTTGTTAAACCTTCATCGATTCTGTCATTTTTCCTTTTTCCACATGTTCTATTAGGCTCCATATACTACTGTTTTTGTTTTCGAACACTCATATAGAATTTATAAAAATTTAATTTATTTATTTTCTTTGGTTTTACCTTTACTGAAAACATAGGAAAGTAGTTTTATTCATATTTTTTCTTTCATTTAATTGACATTTTGTCAAAAATTTCATAAACTTTCTCTGTTCATATTAGTAAAAATTTATTAAAAATTTTAACTCATTATCTAAATAAATAATTATTATAATTTGTTCATTTATTTTCTTTTTCAGTTTTACTCCTTTGTAGAAACTCGAAAATTTTCTAACATCAGTATAACAATCACTAATACTAATCCTCACAACACATATATAAATCATGTTATGCACACCATTCTACGACAATTCATTAATTCACATGATCCGCACTAAATACAGTGGTGTTCTTATTTTTTATTCAGTGCCTTCTACGTATCTCATTTTACTAAAAACTGTCAGACTGCAGGTGGTGATGGATGCAACCAGAATCCTAGGTATTTTATAACTCTAAATATTCTGCCAAAATTTCGTGGAAGACATTATCAGGATTATAACTTCACCCAGGGCTCCTAAGGTGTCGTTTGTAAGCTCGATCTACCAAATTTGTGAAAGCCTTGAGGCTTTAGGGTGTGGTTGACCTCTGTCGGCTTGGAATATCCCCATCGTCTCGGTAATCACGAGGACACATACTAGTAAAAATATCCCTTGGGCCTAAATCATCTCATCAAACATTCTTTGCTCTATTCCCGATAGTCAAGGTTATAACTTGTTTCTGTCAAATTATCCGACCCATTTATCATGGTTCAAGGTTATCACGTTACTCTTAATACAAATACATATATTAAAATCATAAATCTATTATTATATAAAAATAATCAATACGACCGACTTTCTTCAAAATCGGCCTCTAAATTGAGCGTCTTCAGCTCCTGTACCTCGAATGAGGTGAGGTTGTAAGCCGATGGTGGAATCACCCCTACGTGGGTTACTCCTAAGTCGTATCACGATATCGATTTAAACACACACTTGAGTAAATACGTGATCTACTTGAATGTCTATGGTTCTATAATACTAGAGGTCTCAAAACTCCTCCATTTGTGAAGCCGTGTATGAGAAAAATACCATTTCTAAACAAAACTTGTGTTCTTGAAAATAAACTCCCAAGATATTTGGTGAAAATGGGACTTCCCTCTAGAAGTAGTGTTGAACTTCCAAATGATCTGATCTATCATCCGAAATGATCTGTTGGATGTCTCTGACCCATTCTCCCGAGAGAAAGTGTCAGTAAATTCTTTATAGAAATCTCATGTTGATTTTCTAAAAACATATTATATTGCACTCACACCTAATTTCTAGGTTGCAGGTGCACATGGTATACATTATATCATTTTCAGCCAATTTTTATCTCCAATATATATAAATCTGTATATTCTCAATTTACCAATTGCACCAGGTTAATTTAATAATATCAATATCTTGGTGCCTTGAGCAGATCATGTTTCATCTCCGACAACTGTACACATAATTATATTCCATATAATTGAGCAAATCACAATTGCATCTCCAATGGCCTATACACACAATTATATTCCATATAATTGTAACATCATGTGAACACATCAAGCATTAACCTATTAATTTATTTGATCAACCAACTCCCCAAAGTAGCTCACTTGAGCAATTCGCAATATCATCTCGAGTAGCTACAAAACGGATTATATTTTATATAATTATGTAATTGTGTTAACACATTAGAAATCGTGTATTATCTAATTCCACACAAACCAAGCCATTCACATCAAACAATTCCAATGCCAAAACACATGGACATTTATGGTCCATTTCATATAACCCGGGACTGTTTTTACAATCCCAAAACAGAACATGTGGGTTGTCGGTGGGCAGCCCACTCATCCAACCTCGGTTCTTCTTTGCGGAACTAAATTCCATATCCATTTCCGGTCTCCTACTCACCAAAACACAATTTAATGCTTAATTTATACCACCAATTGCCAAGCATTAAGTGGTCTGTCACTAAAACTAACTCAAATAGGCTCCAAAAATTCAACAATTCGGTCCGAGTTTTGGGGCCAGTCAAAAGCAACCCTCACGGCCTCAATCCAGCTCAGCATCATAAACACACTTAAACAAAGGGTAAAACAAGTAGGATAAAACCCCTACCTCACGGAGTTTGTTGAAACTTCAAGAAACCGGTGCCCACGCGTTGCTCTGGCCTTGTAGAGCAACTTTCCTTCTTGCTTCGAAGAAATCCGACGGTCGGATTAGCCAGAAATCTAGAGAGAAGGCACACCTTCTCTCTCTAAAACTCAAAAAAACCTAGCTTTCTGCACTCCACCACCAGCCACACACGTTTCTGCCCATTTTTTGTCTTTTGAAGAAGATGAACACTGTTCATCTTTTGTCCCATTCATTAACAATTGCCAAAATTCCAATTTGTCCCTTAACACTATTTTGACTTTTCTATCCAGTGGCATCATGCCAATATTATGTGTCATAAATGGAGCCCCACCTTGAAGCTCAACCGGCTGAATTTGATGCTTGACATGCTTTTCGTGCCACTCAAAATGCATAAGTGTCCTACCGAAGCTAGCTTGTTTCCTCGAAAAGCGATGCAAATTAGTTGTCTCGGAATTCGACGAAAATCGACTTGGTAGCTAGATTTCGCGAGACGATTCCAACGATGAAGTCCGTTTCATCATCCGAGATCTAGAAAATTTCGGATTTTTACCGAAATTACAATTTTGCCCTTTTTCCGAAAATTGGAATTTTCTCGGGTCTTACAGATGTTTTTAGATCTAGAATATAAATACAAGTTCTACGACTCCCCCAACCAAATTCAGCTCACTTTTTTGACATAAAAAAACTAGAATAGGTTGAGAGCACACCTCTTTATTTATTATACTTACATATATTTAATTTTTGTTGTTATAGGAAGCAATACTAAGTTGTCAAAACAACAACCTCTATAGCCAATATTCATCGACGACTCCCTACTAGTTGGTTAAGGGCATCAGGAATAAATTCCCTTAAGACTTCACTTCGAGCTTACCACCTAAACAACAAGGCACCTACAATTGTGTAATAAACCCAAATTCCATCCCATGTAACGAGCAATAAAGTCAACGACTCCCAACGAGTTATCTTAGAGCACTAGGTATTCAATTCACCTTAGACTATGCTCGGGGTTCCGATTGGATCAGCACACATTTTATTTATTTTTCTATTTTCCAATTTTATTTATTTTTTGTTCTTTTTGCATACTTAGGGCTCATTGGCCTCTCTTTTGAAGGTGTCCTAACACTATAGAAGTAAAAATATATCTCAAAGAAAGAATCACTAATCAAGAAGGGTTGGCCCCAATATAAATACAAGAGATATAGTGTGTGTGTTCAAGACAAGTTCCAAAAAGAAATAAGAGTTTGAAAACCAAAGGGGTTGTTTAAGCAATGTCTCCCATAAGCAATAGATTTTCTCGAACTAGAGGTCAAAAACATGCAAAAGAGGTCCTAATTTCAACCAATCAATTCTCAAGACATTCCCAATGCATCTCAATACAAATTTTCCAACAACCTTCTCTATTCAATAGAGCCACAAGCATGCAAAGCTGGAGATTTTGTAAGATGAAACTCTTCAAGAGGAAAGATGAGAATGATAATAGTAACAACTAATTAATTCATACTCTAGATATAACACCATAGATTTTTTCTCAAAAATATCAATTGTAAAAGAAAGTAGCTCTACAAATATTATAATAATATTTCATTTGAGACATGAATATTGTTACACCCCGAAACCCGATCTAGGAGCATGACTATCATTTCACGTCTTAAGCCCAAAGGCTTGAATTGCGAAACGACACAAACCTGTATCTCGTAACTGGATTTTTGTCTAATTACCAAACACCTGTTCAAAGTAAATGCACAACTTCTACATTCATCAATTCTCCGAATTCAAAATTTCCCGCTAACAAAAAAATTATTTTTAAATCTCCAAATCTCAATTACGAATCTCAAATAAAGTTGTTCAGAATATAACAATATTTAGAATCTTCCTAATCCAACTTTGAACTAATACAAAAATTAATGTTATTATCCAAGTGACTTTCTCAATTAACTTCCAAAGCCCAACATTCCACATAAACATGAACTTAGTAGTTCAACATGATCCAACATAACATTCTAATCAAATCCTAACCTAGCCATCACTCATCGCGGAAACTAAAAGTACCTAAATCAACGAATGAGGGTGAGCTTCAAGCTCAATAAGAAATACTAATACAATTTCAGGAACTAAAAGGTTTCCAATCATATAACAAATAGGATATATTTTTCTTTTCACAAAACATTCTGTAGTCAAATGTGGTACAACATTTAAAATTTTCCACCAAAACATTCTTAAATCCATTTCAAATTGATTTCATATCAAATATGATCCAAACAATTTCATATCAAATTCAAATATAACATTTTTATATCAATCTCAAAATCAAATACATTTTTCCTCTAGTCAACAAATATCAAATGGTGCCCAGTGTTATCACCTTTCTATATATATAGATCAAATTTCTGCTATTGTTACCAAAGGACTATTATCTAATCCCCAGTAAAGGCATCAAAAACTTGTTGACCAAGATAGAACATGTATGCTCATAATAAAAATGATTTTTCATTGAATTCATTAAAGATTTAGTTTGGTGAAATTCACTGCCAAGTGCGCAATTAGTGCCAGTAATAAAAGTGGACCTATAAGTCCGGATATCATTCCCACAGAGATAAATTAATTTAAGTTCAACTACCCTAACTACTCAGTTCTGCTATTTGAACTACCATGTCATATAATTTTCAGTAACCTAACTATAATCCTATTGTTTAAATTTCTACATCTATAATAAAAGGGAAATTTAAATTCCTAGACTTAAACAAAACATAAACCAGATTATTGCTAGAAGTAGACATTGGGATTTCACTGCTGTGAAATTATAAATTCCTGCAACATAATCTAATTCTATTCTTTCATGAATTAGAATCTAAAAATGTCAAGAGGCAAAGTAGTATAGTTTGGATTTCTCCCTTAACCATACATTTCATTGATTAGAGAGTCATGTTCATTTCTGAAACATGTATCTAATCAATTACTTGTACTCAGATTTTCTCTGTAAGATCTGAGTATTTTTCTTTTCCAATACTTCATACTCATTTCTTATGATTGTAGATTTCTTGCTTCCCAAAGGCAGGCGGTTGCGGATCTCTGAGATGAATGTTGTCTCATCCTTGAAGTCTTAAGAGTTTTCTCTTTTTCCTTGATTAAATCTAAGCTAACACGTGATCAAAGATCATTCCTCAAGACCGAGAAAGAAATCTCCTAATTGATTGAGTGATAGATCATTCCAACGATTCTCGAGCCATGGTAAATTGATTATTTATCTAAGTAATCATTTAGAGCTCATTAGTTCTTCAATAATAGTCTAGCATACCCCTAAGTAATGCATCCATGCTCTCAGGAATCTCCAACTCTGTGTCACCTAGAGGGCATCCTGGAAATCAGAGCTAGACAACAGTCCTTAATTGGGTATAAGTTACTAAGAATGGGAAAATTTTACTTGATGAACAACACCATTCAAATAAATTCAAAATTCTCAATCCAATAAATCTCTTTCTAAGTACGCAGGAAAGACCGTAACTAATATCAAATCTCTCACAGCGGAAGTTAGGTTTCCCAGAAAACTGAATCGCAGTAAACATTGAAATACTGATCAGGAAATTTCCAATGCAACTGTAATCAGCTGAAAGAAATAAATTCCAGCTTTTCTTTGGACTTCATTAGATTCAAACAATAATCATAATTGATTTTCAACAATTTAGTTCAACTTCGAAACTTCTTAACAATCCAATGTTTCATGTCTAGTAAACAAATTAAAATCCTACACTAATTCTAATCCACAAAGATACGAAAAATAAAAAGAATATAAAAGAAAAATATAATACAAAAGAGTCCTTAGCTCCCCAAATTTCGCTGGTTTTTTGCCGACTGATTGCCTCGCTTTCCTCAAATGTTTCTATTTATAGAGCCCCAGAAGTTTGGGCCCTAAATTCAAGGCTACATTGTGGATCACCAAAATTTTGGCACATATTGCATTCTTGGTTGTGACCTGAAAGTGTTGTCGCGACAGAGTTTTAATTTTTTGTTGCAGTTATCTATTGCAACATGCAGCATTCTGTCGCGACATGCTTTTGTTTCTTCAGCATTTTATTCTGTCGCGACAAAGTTTCCTCTATCGCGACAGATCTTTCTTTAGCCCTTTAACACTTTGTCTTGCAAGGTCTGTCGTTCTATCCATTCTATGTCGTGACACTCTCATGTATGGTACTGGAACATTTATGTTGTGACATAGACAATTGTGTTGCAACATTGTTTCTGTCCAGCTTCTTCAATTTGTGTCATGTCCAAGTTTTTATGCCATGACATTATTTCTGTTGGTTCTTGTTGCAACAGTGTTTCTTGTATTATCAGCATTCCTGTCGTGACTAGGAAAGTCGGTCGTAACAGAGTCTTGTCTCCACTTAACCTGATTTCTTATTGCAGCTTCATTTTTATGTTGCGACATAGTTTATTGGTGTAGTAGATGTCTTTTGTCACGACCAAGTTTTTATGTCGTGACAAGACTTTTCTCGTTCAGCTCATCTTTGTGTTGCAACCCAGTTTTGTTATGTCGCGACACAACTTCTCTTCCTTGTGTTGGAATGTTTTGCCGCGATATGGAAAAGTTTGTCGCGACCTTGTTTCTCTGTGTTCAACTTATTTCTGTGCCACGACCTTAGTATCTTTGTCGCAACATCAAAACTTCTCTTGTGTTACAATTAGGTCAGTTCACTAAGTCAGCATCTCTTGTCTCAACTTTGTTTCTCTGTCAGGACCAGAAACCTTGTCTTCTAGTGTTGCGACATTCATCACTTTATCGCGACATAACTTCTTCATTCAATGTCTCAACAGGATATTCCAAGTTATAATCAGTGTCGCGACAAGAGCATTATGTCACGATAGGTTCCTCCTAGTTTTGACATCCAGCGTAAGAAACCTTGTCGCAACATTATCTCTCTTTGTCTCAAGCCCGGCATTACTTTCTTCATGTTGTACGTCATGCCAATTTGTCTCTTTTTTGTGACATAAAGCTCTTCTTATGTCGATCCCTTATGTTGCGACAGAAGAAATATTATTGTGACATTTTTCCTTAGCCATTTGCTTAGATGTTTATCGCGACACACAAAACTCTGTCACGACATAGACTGCTGCAATTGCTCTTTTTCTCTTCTTTTTTGCTGGATTTTTCGCCTTTTGAATTAAAAACTATAAAACACAAAGTTAATAAATAATCTATAATTTGGCATTCAAACAAATCTGAATATACTAAAAATAAGCCAGAAAAATGGATTAAAAATAGATGAGTTTTAGACTCATCAAATTCCCCTAACTTAGTTTTACCTTGTCTAAGGAAAGAAAAGCATTTTGTTTGTCCTCAAACAGTCCTTTATTTTCAGGACATTACGCACACTGCAATCCTTTTTTCTCAACCTCCTAAGTGAAACTAGTAATGCAGACTGGTTTTCAGAATTTGATTTTCTAATTCAAAAACTTAGGAAAAATTTTCAATTACTATCACAAAACAAAACTAATGATTTCTGAAATGTAAACAATTCAGTCAATTCATCCTGATCAGTGAGTGTGTGATGGTCTTCTTTTCTTTTCTCCTTGGCTAAATTAGCTAATCTTCTAGGGTCTGACACAATTACCGTATATCATTTTAAGTCCCATATGCTTGTTTTTCATATTAGTCTCCACTAATGTAGGCAAATACAACCTTCAAGATCAATTAGGTATTTTAAGCTTGTAAAGTTTGGCTTGGGTTATTGGGTGGATAATTGGAGAATTTAGGCTAAAAATTACCAAGATTCCAATCTTCACTTTTTGAATCTTTGTCTCTATCCTTTATCCCTTTCTTTTCTACTGATGTTAGAAAAGAAATTTTTCCCCTAAACTTGGTCTTGATGTCTAAACTGCATACTCTCATCTTGGTAATTTTATTTACCACTGTCATTCTAATCAAATCAACTACTTTAGATAGAAGCCCTTTTTGCTTTTCTTTTCACTTGCCAAATAATTTTTTTAATATTTTTTTTAGGAATAGTGCAATGTTTTGTCTTTTTAGGCTTTCTACCACTCTTAGAGAACTTTGGGTTAGCAGCTCTCATACCAGTTGGCATTAGGGTACTAGGTGTTTAAACACCCTACTAGCAATTGTTCCAGAGAGGAAGGCCCGCAGACAAACTGATTCCCAATGACAATGTACAATCTTTGAATTCTTCTTTGTATTTCTTTTCTTTTCTTCATTTGTTCTTCTCTTTCTTCCATCCTTCATTCTTCTTTTTCCCTTCAAAACAAAATAATATTCCCCCAATCTTGTTCTTTTCTGCATTTTGAAGTTCTCTTCCTGAAATCTGGGCAATAAAGGGTTCTTTACTGTAGGATTAGAATAAAGGAAGAATTTGAGGTTCTAATTGCTGGTTCAATGAAAAAATTAGGCAATTTGGTTCCAGTTACGGAACTAGGATGTAATGCTTGTGCATATTAGAGGTATTAAGGCAGAGCTCAATCTCTTCCAGGAATGGCACATATCACTTCCTATTAGTGTGTGCCTAGGATTTCACATTGACTAATAATCTAACAAGTTCTAGCACCTTGGACTATTTGACTGTGAATGAACCCAAAAGATGTCCCTAATTTTTCACAAATTGTTAATGACTCACTTTGACCATGTGCATTTGTTTTTTAGGATTTTTACTGACCTTAATGTTTACACAAAGGTCTCAAAAGTTTTATTTGTGTTTCCTATTGAGTACATCTTCCTAAATCTTATCATTCCACTTCATTCTGGCTAAACTGCAACTTCCTTTTCCGATTTGGGATTATCCTACCACAATGCATTTATCAGTGGTTGTTTGGATTTGAATTTTTGTTGTTGTGTTGTATTAATCAAGTAAAGAAGTTCACTTTGATTATGCATTTAGCTCACAACAATACAACACAACCTTAATTGTTCTCAAGTCATTTCACCCAAACATGCGGCAACAAATAAACTATTTGATCCAGGAAATTGATTTCTTCTTTATTCAACCAAGCAGATGACAAACATTGAAGCAAAGTGACTAATTAAAAAACTTTTAATCCACCAAACAAAAACAAAAATGAACCTGAAATTTTTTTGCACGAATGTTTATTTTTATTAAGGAGGAATGGGCTTGAATTACAAGAGTATGAGGAAGTGGGAAAGGTAGGGTATTGTTCATTGTTTATTCCTTGCAACCCTCTCCTTGTCTGCTTCCATCCTTAGATATTCTTCCAACTCCTCTACTGGGGTGAGTTCCTTTTTTCTTGTTGTACTATGATTTTCATTTTTTCTAGTTTTTGTATATGGTTCAGAGGGGCCTGCTCTAATTGAATCTGGGTTAGTATAGGGTATAGGTGGGTCTGTAACGCCCTGAGGAACTATAGTGTAGGGTTTATAATCTGAGATTTGGATTTGTGGTAGGGGTATCTTCTTCTTGGTGGAAACTATCTTCATCACCCAGTCTATGATCTTGGCATTGCTCTCTATAAGTTCTCGCTGCCTCATAGCTAGAGATTCCAAGAGTGTCCTGTTATTTTTTATCTCATAGCTCATCATACTAAAACTCTGTTTGCAGTGTCCTAGACTGTTCATGCAGTTGTTATCTCTTGAGTCCATGCTTGCCTTCAGGGCATTGTCTATATCTCTCAAGATTGTTCTCCACTCTGTGTCCCTTTTCTCTATTTCTATCTTCCACTCTTCATCCATTTTTTTCAGTGCATCCTCTAAATTCTGGTCCCTTCTTCTGAGCTTTGCGTCAAAATACTCATCCCTGAGCTAAAGTCGTGTCTTTAGCTGATTATCTTTTTCCTTTATTTCCTGCCGCATAGACATCATCAATTCTATCAATTCTGTATGAATGCAGTTCTGCCCTGAACTTTCAACTTGTTCATGATGGGTTTGTCTCAGCTCTGAGGGTGCACTCCAGAATTGACTTTGACTCCTTTGAGCTTCTTGTTGCAATGGACATTGGTTATCCCATTGTTCTAGCTCAGTGCACCCTTCATTCCCCTTTTCTTATTATGTTTCTTTTTGCTTGCCCTTCCCTCTATTCTTTGGTCCTTTAGTTATACCGGTTTAGGTCAGATGGGAGGCTCTGGGGTAAGTTTCCTCGGTCCCCCATTCTTCGTCAACTCCCCTTGGATGCATAACCTGGTTATTGTGGCTGGGTGTGGAATCATTCCCCTGCATTTGCTTTCAGAGTATCCCAAGATAGACTTTTCAATAATTTTTCCCACATTTATCTTATAACCCTTCAACAATGCGTAGAGGAGGATTGCTTCCTCTCTTCTCACTGTGCTTAGATACTTAGAAGGCATAAGGACAGAACTAATAAAGTAGAACCATACCTTGGCCTCTTCAGCCAGGTCTCCTCTGGCAATGGATTTAAAAGGGGTTTTCTTTGTCCCTTTCCATTTTCCTTTTCCAGTCATGAGTAGGTCGACTATTTTTTTTGTGTTCTTATTCCTTGAGTTTTTTCTTGAACTTAGAACCATCCTTTTGCACCCTAAGATTAAACAATCTATTTATCTCCTCTCTGTTGAACTCTACCCACTGACCTCTGACTTATACTATTTTTCCCTCTTTTTCTACCATATTTGCAAAGAATTCTTTCACCAAAGATGCATAACCAGGTTCTCTATGTTCACCTAGTAACTACCATCCTCTATTTTCTAGCATTTCAGCAAAAGGAGAGATAACCTTTTTTAATCCTCTTTCGGTAATGAAGCCTCTGTCTTTTAAACTTCCTTCCATTAGAGATGCTACTTTTTTTGAAATAAAGTTTTTTGCTCTTTCTTTCATCTGTTCTGCTCTGGCTTCATCAGCTCCCCTTTTTCTTTTTCTTGATTCTTCTCCCTTCAGCTGTTGCTTTTCATTTTCATCTTCCTTGTCCTCAACTTGCACAACTGCTTCTTAAGAACCTTGAATAGTTTCATTTTCCAGCTTAGTGTACTCTTCCATGAGTTCGTTGAGGACGGGAATCAAGGTGGTAGAATCAGACATGGTAGGGTCAGGGATTCGGAGCTCTAGGGTTTCAGAGAATGAGAATGGGGAAATTTTGAATGAGAAGTTGAGAATGTTGAGAGTTTATGAGAAAGGTGGCTCTCTAGTTTTCAAAAATTCTCAATTTATAAGCCAACTGGTTGATCTTGCCCTACATTTAATGTCACAACAACATTGCCCTAGGGTTTGTTTTACAATTAATGCTCTGTCGCGACAAACAAAAATAGTTGTCGCGACATAGTTTTAGAGACAGAGTCGTTCGATTGTGTCGCAACATAGAAAAATATGTTGCGACATTTCCTTTAGTGCTCTTTTGAATTTATGTCGCAACAATGGAGAATTGTGTTGCGACATAAACTTCCCTTTCAATTTGCTTTCCAATTCAAGTGTGACACGACACAGAAAAAATGTGTTGCGACATTAATCAAAGTTTTATGAATTTTTACCTTTCTCTTTCTTCTTTCATAAAACATTGAAAGTAATCTCCAACTACTCATACTCAATTGAACATAAGTATGAACACTTATTCAAACTGTTAAACTTCTTCAATTCAAGCATGAAAACTCATCTTATTTCTTAATTCAACATGTCTTTCCTTGATTTTTAGAATATATTTTTATTCAAGCATGCTAACATCCCCACCAACTTCAGATATGCATTGTCATTAAATACAGGTTTAGGGAATTAGAATTACTCCCCCTTGTGGTCATATTCTGCATATTTTCTTTTTGAAACAATGTGCTTCTTAATAAGGATCTTCTTGAATTTTTGCTTCATTGTCCTAAAAATCAACAACACTAACATAAAACTACTGATAGATTAACTAAAACTTCAAATACATAAAATTCTACTGAATCAATTAAACTATTTGAAACTTAATATTTAAAATTCATGGGTTGCCTCCAATTTGCTCAGTTTAATGTCCTTAAATTTGGACTCGAGTTTTGAGTGTCTTCATTTCTAGTAATTCTCTTTGTTTGCTCCTCTAGTCAGAGCTATTCTTCATTAACCTGGTTTCCAGGCATGCTTTGTCCTACACTTTCTTATTTCCTTGCAATTCATCATTGCTTCTCAATGTGGTTGATGTGAGATATTTTGGATTGATCTCAATACTACTAGGAAACGTATTTATAAATTGGCCTTGCAATGATACTGCCAATTGCCCTACTTGGGTCTCCAAGTTTCTCATTGTGGCATTGGTATTTGTTTGAAACACAATTGTGTTTGCTTGGAAATTTCCAAGGTCAGAAAATCTCTTTTCATGAAGATTCAAAATCCTTTTGTTTTCTTACATGAAATGAAGCATCTGATCTTCAAAGGATTGAGTCATTTTCTAGCCCTGATACTCTCTTCTATTGTCCCTCTGCTGCTGCTGTTCTTGGAACCTGGGCTGAGCATAGGCTTGCTGGTAATTCTTTCCAAGTCTATGGCTCTGCTGTGCTCCTCCACCATATGAAAAATTTTCATGGTTCCTCAATGCTGGTGTATAGTGTGTTGGCAAGTTGGGGTTAGGCTTGAAGTGATATCTTCTTTGCTCATTCATATACTTAGTCTCCTCAACTTGGTATGGCTCTTCTTCAACAAGTCCCTTAGCACTTCTTCTCATTCTTTCTTCAATTGCTCCCACTTCATGTGCAGTGTGCATTCTTCTTTCATTGCTTCCCAATTTGTTAAATCTTTGTAGGTTTTGTATGGTGTCATTCTATCAAACTGATAGACCATTCCTTTCAACTGTTGCCTTCTCACTGAAGCTTCAGATGGAGCCTTGTAGTTGCATTTGGTAAGGTCTTCAATCAGTTCCCTTGCCTCTTATGTACTTCTTCTTTTAAAAGCTCCACAGCAGGATGCATCAATTATACCCTTGGAGGCATAATTCATAGCATGATAAAAAATATCCATCTGAGTTGTCAGATCTATTCCATGCATATGACATCTTTTCAGCAATCTTTTAAACCTCTCCCATGCAACATAGAGACTCTTATCTTCCCCCTGCTTGGAAACAATTATTTCTCCTCTTCTCTCAACAGTGAGAGCTGGAGGGAAAAATCTACTCATGTAGGCCTCCACCAGTTCTTCCCAAGTGTTCACTGATCCAACTGGCAGTTAGTCAAACCAAGTTGCTACCATGTCTCTCGATGAAAATGGGAAGAGTTGAAGCTTTATTACATCTGGTCTCACCCCATTCAACTTGACTGTGTTTGCCATCCTCATGAATCTCCCTAGGTGCTCATTGGGAGCTTCAGAAGGGTGGCATGTGAAACCCAAATCTTTCTTTGCCTGTAGTAATCAAAGTGGCTTGACTCCAAAATTAGTTGCTTCAATGGGAGGTTGTCTCACAGCTGAGTACTCCTCTTGTATAATAGGCCTCCAAATTCTTCCATAGTGTTAGGCCTTTGAGGTCTCTCTACTTCTTCTTCTTCTTTTGGAATAACCTGCAATTTTTCTCTCTGATTTGCCATATGTCTGGATTCTACACTGGTGATTCTTCTTAGATTCTACAAAGTTCTCTCAATTTCAGTATCTAGAGGCAGCAGATCTGCTACTGGCCTTCTATGCATTAAATTCTTCTTGAAAGTAGAAATACACTGAGATCAAATGGAGTCAGTGATATAAAAAATTATATATCTATTTAAGCTTCCAAAAATATCAGTGGCTTATTCAGCCATTGTTGTTAAAACTGTTGTTGTTGTTTTTTTGAAATATTTGTAAAACAAAGAACAATGTCCAAATTAGCATTTCTCTCTTTTGTCAGAATATTGATTTTTAAATTCCTTTGATCCCCGTCAACGGTGCCAAAAACTTGTTATGACCTTTCGTATATATAGATCAAATTTCTGCTATTGTTACCAAAGGACTATTATCTAATCCCCAATAAAGACATCAAAAACTTGTTGACCAAGATAGAACATGTATGCTCATAATAAAAATGATTTGTCATTGAATTCATTTAAGATTTAGTTTGGTCAAAATTCCAGCAAGTGCACAGGTCATACAAGTAATAAAAGTGGACTATAAGTCCGGATATCATTCCCACAGAGATAAAAAATAATTTAAAGTTCAACTACCCTAGCTACTCAAGTTCCACACTATTTGAACTACCATGTCATATAATTTTCAGTAACCTAACTATAATCCTATTATTTAAATTTCTACATCTATAATAAAAGGGAAATTTAAATCCCTGGACATGAACCAGATTATTGCTGGAAGTAGACACTGAGATTTCACTGCTGTGAAATTATCAATTCCTACAACATAGTCTAATTCTATTCTTTCATGAATTGGAATCTGAAAATGTCAAGAGGAAAGGTAGTATAGTTTGGATTTCTCCCTTAACTATACATTTCACTTATTAGAGTGTCATGCTCATTTCTGAAACATGTATCTAATCAATTACTTGTACTCAAATTTTCTCTATAAGATCTGGGTATTTTTCTTTTCCAATACTTCATACACATTTCTTATAACTGCTGATTTCTTGCTTCCCAAGACCGGGCAATTTGCCAGATCTCTACAAGATGAATATTGTCTCATCCTTGAGATCTTAAAGAGTTTTCTCTTTCCTTGATTAGATCTAAGATAACACGGGATCAAGATCATTCCCCAAGACTAAGGAGAAATCTCTAATTGATTAAATTGATAAATCCTTCAACTAATTCTCAAACCATGAGTAAATTGATGATTTATCTAAGTAATATTTTATAGCTCATTAGTTCTTCAATAATAGTCTAGCCTACCCCTAAGTAATGCATCCATGCTCTCAGGAATCTCCAACTCTGTGTCACCTAGAGGGCCTCTTGGAAATCAGAGCTAGACAACAATCCTTAATTGGGTATAAGTTACTAAGATTGGAAACACTTTACTTCATGAACAACACCATTCAAAGAAATTCAAAATTCTCAATCTAAGAAATCTCTTTCTAAGTACGTAGGAAAGACCATAACTAACATCAGATCTTTCCCAGCGGAAATTTAGGTTTCCTAGACTTGAATCACAATACACCTTTGAGAAATACCGTCGAAATTTCCAATGCAAGCGTAATCAGCGAAGAAATAAATTCCATCTTTTCTCTAGACTTCATTAGATTCAAACAGTAATCAGAATTGATTTTCAACAATTTAGCTTAACTTCGAAACTTTTGAACAATCCATTGTTTCAAGTCCAATAAACAAATTAAAATCCTACACTAATTCTAATCGATGAAGATACGAAAATAAAAAATAAATAAAATAAAATAAAATATAATATAATTCAAAAGAGTCCTCAGCTCCCTAGATTTCGCTGGTTTTCTACCGACTGACTGCCTCGCTTTCCTCAAATGTTTCTATTTATAGAGCCCCAGAAGTTTGGGCCCTAAATTCGAGGCTACATTGTGGATCCCCAAATTTTTGGCCCATATAGCATTCTTGGTCGCGACCTTAAAGTGTTGTCGTGATAGAGTTTTAATTCTTTGTTGCAGTTCTCTGTTGCAGCATGCAGCATTCTATCGCGACACGCTTTTGTTTCTTCAGCATTTTATTCTGTCGCGACAAAGTTTCCTCTATCGCGACATATCTTTCTTTAGCCCTTTAACACTTTGTCTTGCAAGGTTTGTTGTTCTGTCCATTATATGTCGCGACACTCTCATGTATGGTTACTGGAACATTTATGTTGCGACATTGACAATTGTGTTGCTACATTGTTCCTATGTAGCTTTTTCAATTTGTGTCGCAACCCAGTTTTTATGTCGTGATAGTATTTTTGTTGGTTTTTGTTGCAACAGTGTTTCTTGTATTGTTAGTATTCACAGCCATGGCAGGAAAGTACATCTGACAAAGTCTTGTCTCCATAACTGATTTCTTGTTGCCTTCATTTTTTATGTTGGTATAGTTTGGTGTAGTAGATGTCTTCTGTCGCGACCAAGTTTTTATGTCGCGACAAGACTTTTTGCCTTCAGCTCCTCTTTGTGTTGCGAACTAGTTCTGTTATGTCGCGACATAACTTCTCTTCCTTGTGTTGGAATGTTTTGTTGCGATATGGAAAAGTCTATCGCGACCTTGTTTCTCTGTGTTCAAATTATTTATATGTCGTGACCTCAATATCTCTGTCGCGACATCAAAACTTCTCTTTAGCTTGCAGTATGTCGCAACATCAAACTCTTGTGTTGCAATCAGGTCAATTCACTAAGTCAACATCTCTTGTCGCGACTTTGTTTCTCTGTCACGGCCAGAAACCTTGTCTTCTAGTGTCACGACATTCATAACTTTGTCGCGACATAACTTCTTCATATAATGTCTCAGCCAGGATTTTCGAGTTTGATAATCGGTGTTGCAGCGGGAGCTATTATGTTCTGACGGGTTCCTCACGGTTTTGACATCGGTATAAGAGCAGCAGCCATAACATTATCTCTCTTTGTCTCAGCTCACTTGTTACTTTCTTCTCATGTTCTATCGCAATAAGCTACATTTTGTCGTGACATAGCTCTTCTTCTATATTCAGTCCCTTGTGTTGCGACAGAAGAAATACTGTCATGACATTTTTCCTTAGCCATTTGCTTGGACGTTTGTCACGACACACAAAACTCTGTCGCGACATAGACTGTTGCAATGGCTCTTTTTATCTTCTTTCTTGCTGGATTTTTCTCCTTTTTGAATTAAAATCGGCAAAACACAAAGTTGGTGAATAATCCATAATTTGGCATTCAAACAGATCCGAATTGACTAAAAATAAGCCAGAAAAATGGATTAAAAATAGATGAGTTTTAGACTCATCACCCAACCATGTGGTAGATTTCAAATGTTGCCAAACCATGTAAGACTTTCAAATGAGTGGTTGATGAGTCTTAACCTCATCCCTCATCATTATCGACATGTTTCTTGATTTAGGCGCTATTTATGCAGTTATCAAAACATTCATAACTTTGTATTTGTAGAGTGTTAATTGAAAAAAGAAAACAAGCAGAAAATAAGAAAAAAAAATGGAAATTGCAGCAGTCTTTGTCACGTCATAGTTTTTGTATGTTGCAACACAATTTCAAGCAGGACAAAAAAACTATGTCACAGCCAGCAACTAAATTTTACAACAAAGCTCAATCATAACTCAAGGCTGAAAGAGCAGTTATGTCAAAACAAAGAGTTTTTCTGTTGCGACATTATTGAAGAAGATTGTGAAGAAAACTGTTGCGACAGTCCTTAACTCTATCACGGTAATGATCAAGGCAGAGAGCAAAGGAGCTGTGTCACGATAAAAGATAATTCTGTCGCGACAGAAAATGTTAAGAATGTAACACAAGTCAACTGAGACAAGTGTTTTTATGTTGCGACAAAGTTTTCAGAACCAAGCCAACTCAAGGAGGAATTTCAGTCGCAACAAAGAAAATTATGTAGCGACATAACATTCAGAATTCACAACTAAGAGTAACAAAATCTCTAATGCGACAAAGATTATATCGGTCGCCACAAACAAAACATAAAGGAGGTGAATTCTCTGTCGCGACAAAGAGCTAAAGAGCAAAACAAGAGGAGTGGCGACAAAGAAATTCATGTTGTGACATAGTGAAGAATTGAAGCGGAGATCTTTGCCATTGAAAAAGAAATTTTATCTTGCATGACGATAAAAGCTACGGAATAAAAAGAATTATGTCACGACGAGAATAAAATTGAATTACATAACATAAGAATTGAAGAAGAACTTAGATTGGCCAAGAAATATGTCACAACGGAATTTCTATGTCGCAACACACAACTCGACAATGACGAAAATTAAGCAGAGAAAAATCTGCCATGACCCAGTAAAGTTTCCTATCACGACAAAAATTACTAAGGACTTAAAGAAATTCTATCACGACAGAGAAAACTGCAGCCATTGATAGAAATTAACTGGATTGAAATGGAAAATGTTTGTCACGACCAAGGAGGAAAATTATGTCGCGACAGACTCCAGAAGCAGAAGAACATGAGAAGCTGGTTGCAAACAAGTTTAGTGTCACAACACAATACATTCCTGTTGCGACAAAAACAAGAATGCTACACAAAAATTTTGTTATGAAAAAAATAAGACGGCTACACAAAAATTTTGTTATGAAAAAAATAAGACTACTACACAAAAATTATGTCGCGACATTATCAAAGTCTATTGCGACAAAATCTAAGAAAGAGCTCAGAGAACAGGTCGCAACAGAAGACTGCATACTATGACAAAGGCTAGCGACAAAGACTGAAAACTCTGTCATGACAGAAATTTCTATGTCGCGACAAAGTGACCAATTTAGGCTAGAATTTTTGGGATCCACAACGCAATTAATGAGCCCAACATTGGGAAGTCTATAAATAGACGCATCTAGGGCATTGTGTACAGCTTCCGCAACTTCAGGACAATTGGGTAGTTGAAGACTCTTGTATATTTTATTTTTCTTTTATTTTATTTTATTTTCTTTTTAGTAGAGTTAGTTTTAGTAGAGTATGAATGTAGATTTTAATTGGTATTCTTTTAGATTTATGGATTTGGGTATTGAACGGAAGTGCAGCTTCGAGCTGGAATTTGTTTATAAAATCATCTTTCTCATTACTGTTAGAGTTCAAATGTGGAGTTAAGTGGTTTTAAGGTTCATTTATTTCAGTTCTTTCATGATTTCAGTGAATTTTCCTCATCAATTATTCATTGATATGAGTGAACCAGTTTTGAAAAGTTGAGCTCTTTGGAAATGGGTCAATGATGATATTCATTTTTATGCATAAGGTGGAAGAACTCCTTAATTAGAATTCTTGAATTTATTTGATTGGTATTGTTCTTGAATTTATTTGTTCACAGTACTAGTACTGTATACCCAAGCAAGGTCCTGTATCTTACTCTGATTTTCAGGAGGCCCTCTGAGTGACACATAGATGGAGAATCCTGCGAGTATAGAGCTGCTCCGTTTTTTCGAGTCCAGCTAGACTCTGCCAACTACGGATGGCTTGGTGTTTCTTGCCTCCATCCTTCTCTAAGATAGTTGTGCTCGTCGGCCCAACCCGGGCACATATTCCATAATCTTATTATTTTTTTATTTTCATTTTTAATTTTTGTTTACAATGGTTTCCTCTCAATTCGTTGTTTAAGTGAATGATGTACTCATCCACACCTCAGAATTTGAGATCAAATCATTTACCATTTCAATCCCTCATGCATCTCACCCCATAGAGTCATCTCGAACATAGTCTTTCCAACTTCATTATTTGTCTTTCATGTGATTCTGAAGTTGGCTCTCTCCTTTGCAACTAGAGTATTTCAAGTTTCTACATCATTCTTCACTCTTTGAAGCTTCTCTAGTTCTTTATTACCTCTTGGGGTGATTTCTTCATTATAGCTCAAGTTTCTTCTTGTGAAGATTCATACAAGGTAGATGTGAACTCTCATGTTGTCCTTCGAGGAAGGGACATTGCAACCTATTCTCTTGTTCCTTCGTGTATTTTGCCAGCTAGTTCTTATGCTCATCTCACCATCTTCTTTAGGTTGTTCTTTCTCGAATGTAAGTTGAGTACCAGAAGTGGCCATTGGAGCCATCTCTTCTTTCAAGCTCTTGAATGGCGTAGGCTGAATTTGAACAGTGGCCCTTGTCAATTCCATGAATTGAACTTGAGATGTTGAACATTCGGCATGAACTCTTTTCAATTCAGCCATGGCTGCCTCTAACGTTGTCATTCTCTCTTGTGGAGGTTAACTTATCTCATCTAGATCAAGAAACCTAGGCAGCCCAACTGCAGTGGTCCATTTCAGCCATTGATCTTGAAAATTCAGGTTGTGTCATGGTAGATTCAGCTTGAGCTCTTCTTAATTCATCCATAGCTTCTTCTAGGCTTGATCTTTGGACTTGTGGAGTGTGCGAAATGGTATAGCTTGTATTCCATGAGGTGTTTGGGTGGTGGCTCCATCCAAAATTATGGTTGCTCAAGTATGGGGTACCTCCATATTGAGCATAATCCATTGATGCATATGGTTGCCACACTTGACTTCGCACTTGAGTTGTCACTCTTCTTTGATGCTCATCAACGGTATACCATCATAGATTCTTTGCTCAAGTGAGCCAATGCATTTATCCAACTCGATGATAGGATCCAATTGTGATTTTAACCTAAAAATTTATGTAAAATGAAAACAAAGTATCAAAACTCAAAAACCACACAAATATATATACATAAAATGTTTGAAGTATTAAAAAGCACTTAGTAATGATATTAGCATAAAGACAGAATTTTCCCACAATGGCGCCAAAAACTTGATAAGCTTTTAGTGAGTGTGTATATAAAATTATGCAGAAAAATATAAAAAAAGTGCCTATTCCACGCAAGTATACGCTTATCAAGTAATAAAGTGTACCTAAGTAATGATATCGATCCACAGGGAAAATGGGGATGCTAAGTGCCAAAATTATAACACTTCTCTAATATCCAAACTAACAATTGTGATAGTAAAATACAAAATTTAAACTAAATTTCTAAATCTAACTAATGAAGTTTGCAACTAAGGGATACCAAGAGATGATAAATTCCTAGGGTACTTGGTGCAATCGGACAATCCTCTTAGATCTAAGTGAAATTCTACTCTATTGTTTTATTGAAAATGCTTTCAAATCGACTCTTGTCTAATTTAATTATAAGCCTCTAGAATTCGAATAACCTAACTAACACTAGGTCTTTTGCTTCGGCTCAACTGAGCATTAGAGATGCTTTAAGATCCAAAAAGTCTCACGCCTCCTAATTAGATAATTAGGATTTGATTCATCTATGTCTAGATCTTTACTCCTTCCCTCGAGATCTTGCAAAGAACCCACTCACCACATTGAGATTAGCTAGAAATCAATATGTAAATAGAACCAAGTATGAATCAATAGAGGTACATTCACGAAACAATAGAAAAGCAGACATTAAAAATAGATATAAAACCCGTATTCAATATACAACCCAAACCCTAGATCTCTGAATTTGATACATCATAAACTTAGGATAAAACATGAGAAAAGAGGAAGAATAAACTATAATGATCAAATGATGGTGAGTCCTCGGATTTTTCTTCCACAAATCATGATCTTCTCCCAAATCTTCAAAAACAGCTCCCAACCTCCTCCTTGGTCCCAAAGTGTGGACAAAGTCCCCCTTCTCCGAGCCCTCGCCGCCTCCTCCACGTCTCTTTCAGGTTTGAGCTTTAAAACCCACAATTATAAGCTCAAAATGGGCTAAAAATCCAACCAAAATCAACCCCTAATGTCGTGACGTCGTTTGGCAAACGTCGCGATGTCGGAATCTTTGCGTTCTGCGGCTCTGCGCAGCGTCGCGGCGTTGCGGCTTTCTTGTTTTGCTCCAGCCCGTAAGACCACTTAACTGTCATCGAACTCTTATTTGGGTGTTCTTGGTACCGTTGGAAATATCTTGAAGTGTAGAATCCATCCATATATGTCTTGATGCAATAGGATCTCATATGTTGTCTGAAAACGTCAAAATACAGTAGCCTCCTCTTTAAAGTCTTTGATATTTGCGATTTTCTTCAAGTTTTGGAACTTGCATAACTTCTTTGTTCGAACTCCAATTTTAGTGTTCTTGGTATCCTTGGAAAGCTATTGAAATTTAGAATTCATACATATAAAGTTTTCTTCAATTGGATCGCATATGACATCTGAAAATGTCAAAATACGATATTATACCTTGCGGGTTATTCCATGATTTTGCACAATTCCACCAAATGTATGACGATCATAAGTATGAACTTTTTTAGAGCATTAGGTCATATTTAACATAAAAACACTAGAAAAACTAACTAAAAGCATAGAATAAAATGTATATTATATATACATATATATATATATATATATATATATATATATATATATATATATATATATATATATATATATATATATATATATTTATATGTATATATATATATATATATTTATAATATATATATATAGAGTCTTAACAATTTTTGGCGCCGTTGGCGGGGATAGATTGATGAATTTAAAGATTAATATTCTAACCAAAAAGGGATTTACTAATTTGAACATTTTTCTTTATTATTATAAATTTTAGAAAATCACAAAAACAGTTTTAATGGCAGTAGCTAAAGAAGCTACTAAAATTTTTCTATGAGCTTAAATAAAGATAACTGTATCCCACAAAATTCACTTGATCTTAGTGTGTTTCTATTTCAGAAAGATTTTAAATGCATAGAAAACCAGAAGCAGATTTGCTGCCTCTAGACACTGAAATAGAGAGAACACTGAAGAATCTGAGGCAGATCACAAGTGAAAAATTTACAAGAATGGCAAATCAAAGAGAAAGACTGTAGCCTATTCCAGAAGAAGAAGAAGAAGCAAAAAGACATTAGAGGCCTAATACTATGGAGGACTTTTGGAGGCCTATTATCCAAGATGAGTGCTCTGCTGTGAGACAACCTTCAATTGAAGCCAACAATTTTGAGTTGAAGCCAACATTGATTACTGTAGTACGGCAAGTACCAATTCCTTTGGTCATTCCTCACGAAGATCCCCGAGCATATGGGAAGATTCATGAGGATGGCCAACACAGTCAAGCTAAATGGGGTGAGACCATAAGTAATCAAGCTGCAGCTCTTCCCCTTTTCACTGAGAGATATCACAACAACTTGTTTTGACTCATTGCCAGTGGGATCAGTGAACGAGCTGGGAAGAGTTAGTGGAGGCCTATATGAGAAGATTTTTTCCTCCAGTTCTAACTTTTGAGATAAGAGGAGAAATAATTGTATTCAAGCAGGGGTAAGATGAGAGTCTCTACAATGCATGGGAGAGATACAAGAGACTGTTAAAAAGATGCCCTATGCATGGAATAGATCTAACCACTCAGATGGATATATTTTATCATGCTATGAATTATGCCTCCAAGGGTATAATTGATGCATCATCAGCGTAGGGCTTTAAGAAGAAGTGCGGGGAAGGAGGCAAGCGGTGATTGAAGACCTTGCAAATGCAATTACAAGGCTCCATCTGAGAATTTAGGGAGGCGTGATGGGCGAAGGAAGTGATTTAGTGGGTTGAACCGAGATACGCCACTTAGAAGCAAAACTGGATGCAGTGATGAACAAATTGGGAAGCAATGAGAGAAGAATGCATACTACACATGAGTGGGAGTAGTAGATGAAGAAGAAAGAAGAAAGAGTGCTGAAGAAGGACCAAACCATGAGGGTTCTTACTAGGTTGAGGAGGCACAACACCTGAATTCTAACGGGAGGTACAACTTACAGACAAACTGACCTACCAGCTCATTTACACACCCCGGCACTTTCAGAACCATGAGAATTTCTCAAATGGTGGAGGAGCACATCAAGGCCCCAGACCAGGATAGAATTACCATCAGGCTCATGCTCAACCTAGGTTCCAAGAATAGCAGCAGTAGAGGGATAATAGAGGAGAATATCAAGGTCAGAAAATGACTCAATCATTTGAAGATCAGATGTTGTATTTCATGTCAGAAAATAAGAGAATTTTGAATTTGCATGAGAAAATATTTTTTGAATTGGAAAATTTCCAAGCAAACACAACTGTATTTCAGACAAATACTAATGCTTCATTGAGGAACTTGGAAACTCAAGTAGGGCAGCTAGACCTTTCCTTGCAGAACCAATCAAAGAATCACGTTTCAGTAGTAGCAGAGATAAATCAAAGATTTCTCACCTACTTCATTGAGAGTGACAATGAATTGCAAGGAAAGCGAGAATGCTAGGATGTAAAGCAGACATTGAAAGAAATTGAGGAAAAACGGCTCAGACTAGAGGAACATATAGGAGATGCGAAAATGAAGAATTTATCATAAATGTCTAAGCTAAAATGAGAAAAGCGACGACTTCTTAGGAGGTAAGCAGTAGAAATTTTAAATTTTAATGTTGTTAGATTTTGTGTGTTTGATTTTTCAATTTTTAATTATGTTAGAAGTTATATTTTTAGTGGTTGTTGATTTTTCAGGAACATGAAGCTATATTAAAGATGAATTTTATCAAGAAGCACATTGTCTCAAATTGAAATATGCATAAAATAGCTACAAGGGGGAGTATTTCTATTTCCCTCAATTTGTTTTATTGATGATGCATAATTGAAGTATGGGGGAATGTGATTTTTATTTTAGTTATTTTGAACATCATCTATGCTAATTTTCTTAAATAAAGAAATGAAATGTCATTGTTCATACTTGAATTAAGGGTCTTTGATGATTAAATGAGTCTTCACAAGTATGTTCAAAAGGGTATGAGTGGATGCACCTTGTTTTGAAAGTATCTTGAGTGAAAACTGAGAGAGGCAATTCTCAAATTAAAGTTCAATGTCGTGACATAGTTTCTCTGTGTCGCGACATAAATAACTTTGGACTCAATTTGAAAAGAACATTTTATGTTGTGACATAGATTTTTCATTGTCGCGACATAGATTGAAATGAGCATCAGAAATAATGACGCCAGCATTTCTTACTGATATCGCGAAATTTGACTCACCTTATCCCGCAGTGATTGCAAAACTACATGCGACATTTTCTGAATGTCGCGACATAGTAGAAAAAAAATGGAACACACCCTAGGTCATTTGTTGTCGCGACATTTAATGAAGGCACAATAAAACAGTTGACTTATAAATAGAAAATTTTTGAAAACTGTAAGGCCACCTTTCTCATAAACCATCAAACCTCTCAGCTTCCTTCATCCAATCTCTCTCATCTTTCCTTCTGAAACGCTAGAGTTCCAAAACCCTAACTTGACCATGTCTGAGTCGTTACACCTTATTCCAAATCTGAATGAGATGATGGAAGCATACACAGAAGTAGAGGAAGAGACCGTTCAAGAAACTCAATCAAGGGATATGCAAGCTAAAGAAATAACTGAAGATAGATGAGATCCTGGGCAGCTAGGGGAAGAATAAAAAAAAAGGAAAAGGGGAGCCGAAAAAGTAAGAAGCTTGATCTCAGACAAAGCAGTTGCTATAATGGAGAAGAATTTGAAGGACATGGGCTTCATTGTGGAAAAAGGATTCAGAAAGCTTATCTCCCCTTTTACTGAAATGCTTGAGAAGAGAGGATGACAATCATTGGGCGAGCACAAAGAACCTGGTTGTGCTACGTTGGTGGAAGAATTTTTTATGAACATGGTGGAAGATGAAGGAAAGAAAGTGCATGTCAGAGGACAACAGATAGACTTCAGCAAAGAGAAGATAAATACATTGTTCAATCTGAAGGTGCAGAAAGATGGTATACCTACTTACAGTCGGGAAAGGAAAATGGAAAGGGATAAAGAAAACCCTTTACAAATCCATTGCCAAAGGAGACTTAACTGAAGAGGCTAAGGTATGGTTCTATTTCATTAGCTTTGTCCTTTTTCCATTGAAGCACCTCAACACAGTGAGAAGAGATGAAGCAATCCTTCTATATGAATTGCTGAAGGGGTACAAAATGAATGTGGGGAAAATAATTGAAAAATCTATCTTAAGCTACTCCAGAAGCAATTGCATGGGATTGATTCCACATCCAGTGACAATAACCAGCCTTTCCCTTCTTGGGGGAGTTGAGGCAGAATGGGGAAAAGAAGAAACATACCCTAGGGTATCCCCTTTGACCTTGACATGAGTGACTAAAGGTCTTAAGAACAGAGAAAAGGGGAAAGAGAAAGAGGTGGAAGAAGAAAGGGGGAATGAAAGTGCAATGAGCCAGCACAATGGAAAAGTCCACCCTAAGGACAACAAAATTTGCAAGAAAGTCAAAGGCCTAGTTGGAATACATCCCTAGACCTAGGAGAAAACCATCATGAACAAGCTGAAGGTTCAGGGCACCAATGTAATAATGGAACAGATGGAGATGCTAAAATCCATGAAACATGAGATGAAAGAAAGAGATGATCAGTTGAAGCTCCAACTACAACTCAGGGAGGAGTACCTGGAGGCAGAGCTCAGAAGAAGGGATCAGAATCTAAAGGATGCCTTGAAGCAAAGAGATGAAGAATGGAGAGTTTAATTGAAAAAAAGGACTAGTACTGGTTGAATAGTATGGCACATTGCAAGCAAAGCTTTCGCTTAATGGCCTATGAGCAAGTCAACAACAGAACACTTCTTGAATCATTGGCTAAAAGGCAGCAAGAACTGACAGAAAGCAATGCAAAAATTTTGGACTGTGCTATGAAGATAGTCTCAAACAAGAAGAAAGTGTCATTGCCACAAATCATAATCTCAGATTGTGTGCCTTACACAATAGTTCCTTAAGGTGTAACAAACCCTCCATTACCATTCTCGCTTGATTCCAAATGATGAAGACCTTTAAGCCTTGTAAAAAGCTACCCAGCCCATAATAAAACCCCTAGTGAAACAAGAAAAAAAGAACTAACCCTAGTAGAAGAGGTTGAAGAATACTTAAGAATGGAAGCTGCCAAGGAGTAAAAAATAAAAATTGTCCTGCTCTTCCATATCTTCTTCCTCTATGTAACCAATACCAAATCCTTAACAAATCCAATAAAATAGAAAATTCTTTGCAAGATTGGTGTTCACTTTTGTTTGATTTTTCTCATTTGTTTGTTTGTTTTGTCTAATTTTTCTTTCCTTCATGTTTAATAGTTAGAAATTTTTAACTTGTGGTAAATGACTTAATTGGATAAATGAGAAAACAGTTACCTGGATCTAATTGTCAAATTGCTGCAACATGTTTGGTTGATTGGAATTGATTAAAAGAATGACATTGTGGTTGTGTTGGATTGTTTGTGTTGAATGCATGATTAAAATGAACCTCTTGACTTTTTAAAAAAAACAACAACAAATCTCAAAACAAACCAAACAAAAATCTGATAGATGCATTGGGGTAGGATAAAAATGAATGGAATTGGAAGGTTGTAAGGTTATAAATAAATGTGCTGAACTTCAAGAAGAAGGAAGACTTTAATAAATTGATGGAACAAAGAAGACTTTTAATTCTGTTTGTGTAAACAGTTTGGTTATAAAAATCCTGATAACCTCTACACATGGTAAAAAATGACTTTGAAACAAATTGTGCTATGATTAGGAACATCTTCTGGGATCCATCACAGTAATCTCTCCAATGTCCTAGAACTTGTTGAATTATTAGTCAAGGCGAAATCCTAGGCAACATCACTAATAGGAAATGATTTAGGCCATCCTTGGAAGTTTGAGCCTTTCAAACCTACCCTATGATATCCATAACATATAAACTATTCCCTATTTGATCTTATAGCCAATCTCATCATCAACCAGCAAATGAGAAACCCAATTCCTTCCTTAAACATAATCCTATAGTAAAGAACCCTTATTTGCCCAGATTATCATACAACATACATCAATGACAAAAAATGACAAGTTTGGGGGAATATTATTTCAAGTTGTAGAAAAGGATGAAAAGGGTTAAGAAAGAAAATGCAAAGAGATAAGAAAAGATGAAGAGAAATTATGAAGAAGATTTGTGAAAAAGAAAAGGCATGGAGGGATGAGTTTGGTCTTGTACCCTTCCTCCCTGGAACAATTAAGTCCTTAGGGGTGTTGAACACCTAGTACCCTAATGCCAACTGGTATGGGAGTTATTGACCTAAAGTTCATTAAGGGAGGTAGAAATCTTAAAAAGACAAAACATTGCAGAACTCCATCAAACGGTGATGAAGCTAGATAAGGAGAAGAAATTATCTTCTGTGTGGACTTAATGAAAAAGAGAAAAATATACCACATTAAGAAGAATATGTGAAAGATGCACAAACTGATGGGAAGGTTAGAAACTTGATAAGAGAAATCAAGGATCATGTCAATATGGCGAAGTGTAAGTTGTTAGTGAAATCTAGGTAAATTGAGCCTAAATTGTGGAGTTATCTACCTAATTACCCAAGCCAAACATTTACAAGCCTAAAGACCTGTTGTTGGAAAGTGGTATTATGCCTACATTAGTGGAGAGTAATATGATCAACAAGAAAATGGGACTTTAAAATGAAAGAGAGTATGCCAACAAAGTATTACCCTAAAAGATTAACTAATCTACCAAGGAAAAGAGGAAAGACCAACACACACACAAAAATTAGGATTTAATGATTCAATTGTTTACACCATATGAATTATTTGTTGGTTTAGTGAACTTAATTGAAAATCTTCCTGAATCTATGCTTGGAAACATATTTAAAAGTAATTTGCTTCTTATGTTTCATAATTCAGACTTTAAACGAAAAATGTCTAAAAATCAAAGTTTAATTGTTTGAGGACAAACAAAATTTTCTTTTCTTTGCTTGGGGACAAGCAAATCTTTAACTTTGGGGGAATTTGATGAGTCTAAAACTCATCTATTTTTAATCCATTTTTTCTAGCTTATTTTTAGTATATTCAGATCTGTTTGAATGCCAAATTATGGATTATTCACCAACTTTGTGTTTTGCAGGTGTTAATTGAAAAAGGAGAGAAAACAAGCAGAAAAGAAGCAAAATTTTGGAAATTGCAATAGTCTTTGTCGCGACATAGTTTTTGTATGTCGCGACACAATTTCAAAGCGAGCCCCGAAGAACTATATGCGACCCGATAAATAAAGTGCCAACAAAGCTCGAGTGAACTCAAAGTACGATAAGAAGTTACGTCACGATAAAGGGTTTTATGTCGGAGGCCAATCTTCTCTGTCACAACATAAAAGGCGAAGATGACGGATGAACTCTGTCGAGACAAAAGACAGTGCAGCCATGACCAGGAAAATGCTAGAATGTAACATAAGTCAAGCGCGACAAGTGTTTTTATGTTCTGACCAAGTTTTCCTCTTAAGCCCATTTCGAGAATTTTGTCATATGAAAGAAAATTATGTCGCGACATAACATTCGGAATTCATAAATAAAGTAACAAAATCTCTATCGTAAAAAGAATATTTTGTCACTACAAATAACATGAAGGAGGTGAGTTCTGTGTAATAATTTCATTGAGCAAAACAAAGTGGAGACAAAGAAATTCATGTGTTGCGACATAGTGAAGGGTGACGAATCTTTGTTGCGACAAAGGAAATTTATGTTAGACAATAAGAAACTCTGAAATAAAGAATTTTGTCCTGTGAGAATAAAATTAGGTAGTGGTAGAAGCGAAGAAAAGAACTTAAGATGGGCGAGGAGAATATGTGTCGTAACAAAGATTTCTATGTGGTAACACGGCTGCGTGGCAGCGGGCATTAGAAAAGAAAGTCTGTCGCGACTAAGAGGGTTTCTGTCATTGTGAGAAGTACTAAGGATTTCGAAGAGTGCATCACGATAGAGTTATGTTGAAAAGGAAAATGTTTGTGTGATGAACTCAGGAAGCGAGAAGAACATGAGAAAATTTAGTTGCGAAACGGGTTTAGTGTGTGACATAATACATTCCTATTAAAACTAAGGCGCTACACAAAAATTATGTGAAATTATCCCAAAGTTTGTCGCGACATAATCCTAGAAAAACTCAGGAAAGAGCAGGTCACAAATAAGGCGCATGCTACGCCAGTCCTACAAGCTTGAAAACTCTATCTGTGAATGAGGCTTTCTATGTCTTATTTTGCCAGAGAACATGTATTAACATAACTTTGTCCTTTTACTACAAGGACTTCATGAAATCTAAAAATTTTACCAAAAAACATTTATAATGAATTACAAGTTTAATCACAACCCTTTAATTCATAAAATTATAGAAAATGGGTCTCTCTACCCAAAATTGTACAAAATACAAAACAAGGCATTTCAAGCCTTTTTCGTCCCAACTAAGGTCACTGGTGAGCTTCATCGCTCGTTGTACCTCCCGTAACTGAAAAAAATTGGTTTTCCCACGACGGGGTGAGTAAAGCCTAGCATAGAAAATCTCCTACGAGGGTTACTCCCCACATATGTGCGCATACAGCCTCATATTCGCAATTTCACACACATTCAAGTAAAATATAAGTTCTGCATGGAATGTCATATATGCCCATGCCTTGAGTCCTCACCGACTCTCGCATATTTTCATGTATGAAATTTTACCTAAAACAAAGAAAGGTTTTGTTTTAGTCCTCGTGAAGGTTCATTGAACAGACTCCGATAAAATGTTTGACCACCCTCTGATATTTTTCATTTAGACAGACTTCGATAACACTGTGGACAACCCTCAAATATATTTTCATTTTAGATGACCTACGATATCATGGACAACCCTCGGAATATATTTTCATTTGGACCAGGACCCGATAAACATGGTGGACAACCTTCCGAGAAAAAGCAGCTTGTTCCGAAGCCATGTGGTGCGATCACCCGATATGCACATGTCCCCATGCTACGTGAGATCTGAAGCTACTCGCGAAGTATTATTTATTACATGCATGCATCAATATAATCTGCGGCTGCATATTATTGACTAGAAATAAATCATGGCTGGAAATTTTTCCAGTTTCAACAGGGACCAACGCTGTTCTGCCTATTTTCACACAAAAGCTTCATGTTATCAACCAAGAAATGCTTATGCAAACTGAATTTTCTTTCAGTTTTCTAGCGGAAAAACAACGTCTCCGCTCTGCATTTTTCACACCAAAAACTGCATGGTATCATACAGAAAGTAAAGCATGTGGATTTTATCGATTTCTTGAAACATGTCATGCTTCACTACCATTTTTCACACCAAAAACTGCACTCTAACAACTAAGAAAAATAAACATGTTGAGATTTTCTTCTAAAGTTTCTAACAGAGAAAACAAGCATTATCCAGTATTCTAAACATATTATTGAGATAAGAATCTAAATGTCTAGCGGAATTTTTCTAGATTTTCAACTTAGAAAAACAGCATGCAATCAATACCATTTTTCATACAAAAACAACATGTTATCAACCAAGAATAGGACATGCAACTGGATTTTTTTTCCATTTTTCTAACCAGAAAAACAGTGGCCCATAGAATCCAACCCCATAATCATTTTCCAACAGGTTCAACCTACTCCAAAGCTGAGTTTTCTGGAGCCAAATGGACCCATAAACTCACATAGTTTATTCCAAACTATTTCTTAACCATCCACCCAATGTTAGAGGCTAGCTCCATAGTGCTTTGGGTAGCCCTGACAAGGATATCCCAAGTAGGATAATAACCTTACCTCATTTTCTTCTTTTCTTTTCTTCTTTCTTTTCTTCTTTTCTTTTCTTCTTTCTTTCTTTCCTTCTTCTCTTCTCTATTCCACCTATACTCTATCGAACAGATTTTCCCTTCACACCACAAAATTGAATTGGTTTGGTGTAGGACACCTCCTTGGTTTAACACATGGCCATTATTGGGCCATGTGTTTTCCATGCCTCAAGTTTACCCACTATCATGTTCATCATGAGGGTGGCATGAAACATGGCTTCCACCCATGTTCCAAGTGTCCTTCACCCTAGTGCCACATGGCATCGCCTCTCGTAAGCCGTTCACCTCGAAATACGTGAGAGAGTTCGATGCGTCTCGAAATTGATAGGAAATTCGGCGGCGCCCTAGATTTTGCAAGGCAGACTCCTTGATTGTAATCCATGTCGTCATCCGAGATCAAGAGAATTTTCTAGGTTTACCGTCTCTACTGTGATGATAATCTATCATTTTGCATTATTTCGGGTTTTTGTTCTCCTTAAACATTGCTTTGAAGTTCACACACATATACCTTCTAACACATATGTACAGCAATCATTTATCATTCTATAACTAAACTACGTACCTCCATCACTCAAAGAGAAGGGATGGCGCCGCATACGTGTCCTCACGTTCCACGTATTGCCTCACTCGACTCCTTGAGTGCACCTACAACACCTTCACTAGCCTCACGGAGTCTTGCATGTAGAAGCACGATCTCGACTATCCAAAACACACACAGGTCCCTCCTCAACGGTCCCATCTGCATCAATAACAAGCTCTCCCCAATACACTACATGAGCTGGATCTGGAGTACACTTTCGAAGCATGGAGACATGGAACACCTCATGGACACCTGATAAACTCGGCATAGCGCCAACCGATACGCAATTGTGCCCACCCTCTCGAGTATCTTAAAGGGCCCGATATACCTCGGTGACAGCTTCCCCCTCTTGCCGAACCTTACCACTCCTTTCTTAGGCATCACCTTCAAGAATACGTGATCACCCACCTCAAACTCTAGAATTAAATCCCAGCACATGCAGTAGCAACTCTTCCTGCCCAGGCTTTGAGCGGTGAGAGAGAACTCACCGGATCCTTACCCACCTTCTTGAGGTGTCTCTGTCGGATCACGGACCCGAGGAGGTGGGCTCTCTCCCACCTTTGTCCAACATATCGGTGATTGACATGGCCTCCCATAGAGAGCCTCATAGGGTGCCATCTGTATACTCTCCTGATAATTGTTTTTGTAGGCGAATTCCACTAAGGGCAAGTGCTCCTCCTAGCTACCCTTATGATCTAGGACACATGCTCGCAGCATGTCCTCTAAAACCTATATGGTCCTCTCCAACTGACCATTGATCTGTGGATGAAAAGACTTGCTCATCATCAACTACGTCCCCATCGCCTCCTTGAAGCTTCCAAAAACGCACTGTAAACTTGGGATCCTGGTCTGATACTATGGATACTGGCAATCCATGTAACCGGACAATCTCTCCCACGTATAGTCTACAGAATTCCTCGAGTGAAGGTCATTCACACGGCTAGAAAAGGTGCCGACTTCGTGAGCCGGTCCACTATCACCCATACCTCATCATGTCTTCACGGTGTCCGTGGAAAGTGGGTCATAAAGTCCATCGTGACGTGCTCCCACTTCCACTAAGCCACCTCCAATCGTTAGTGTAACCCTGCTAACTTTTGATGCTCAGCCTTTACTTGCTGACACGTGAGACACAGTCGAACAAAGTCTCCAAAGTGCCGCTTCATCCCACTCCAGAAGTACTGGAAACGAAGATCACGTTACATCTTCATGCCACCTGGATGCACAATGAACCGGAAGCAATGAAACTCCCTAAGGATCTCCTCCCTTAAATCCGTCAACTGGGGAACCATAACCCATCCCTTATACCGAAGACTACCATTGGTGTGGATGGCCCAACCTTCGTCAACTGTACCCGGTCCCTGATGGACATTATCTCTGTGTCCTGCCCCTAAGACTCAATCACTCTGCTCAGTAGAGATGGTGTAGCCATCAGACTCCCCAAAGTACCCTGAGCCTACTCACTATACTGCAGTCTGAACTGTCCCACGGTCTCGAGCATCTACCAATCTCGGGAAGCTAAGCTAGCTAGTACTCCCCGTGACTTCCGGTTGAGTGCATTAGCCACCACATTTGACTTACCAGGATGGTAATACAAAGTGAAGTTATAGTCCTCCAAAAAATCCATCCACCTGGGTTGCCTCATGTTGAGGTCCCACTGCGTGAAGATATACTTTAGACTTTTGTGGTCTGAAAACACCTTAAACTACTCATTATATAGGTAGTGGCGCCAAATCTTCAAGGTTAAGACTACGGCCGCCAACTCCATGTCGTGTGTGGGGTAATTATGTTCATGGTTTTTCAGCTGTCGGGAACCATAATCTATTACCCTCCCAGACTGCATCAAGACGCATCCCAGACTGTCCTTTGAGGCATCACAAAACACAATGTACCTCTATCCCTTTTTCGGGACTATTAGAATAGGAGCTGAAGTAAGCCTCCTCTTCAACGCTTGGAATACCTTCTCGCACAGGTCACTCCACTCAAACTTGACCTCCTTCCATGTCAATCTGGTCATAGGCGTATTCGCTGGCCAAGGAGAATCCTCAATAAACCTCTATAGTACCCCCTTTGTCAGGAAGAGCGCATATCTAGAGGCGGCTTGATGTCACCCCTACAACTCATAACAGCCTCAACCTTCTCAAGGTCTACTAACATGCCTGAAGCTGACACTACGTGCCCTAAGAAACCACCTCAGTAAGCCAAAATTCGCACTTACTGGACTTGGCATACATTGATGATCCCTCAAAAGCTGTAGTACAACTCTCAAGTGATCCTCATGCTCCTCCTCTAACCGCGAGTAGATTAGAATGTCATCAACAAAGACCACCACAAACTGATCTAAATAGGGTTGGAACACCCTATTCATGAGATCCATGAATGTTGCTGGCGCATTTGTCAATCCAAAGGGCATCACCATAAACTCAAAGTGCCCATGCTTGGCGTCTACTGGCGCTATCTTCGAATATATCGGCCTCCTAACTCTCCAGGCGTGGTAACCAATACGAAGGTCTACCTTAGAGTAGACTTGCACCCCTCTCAGTTGATAAAACAAGTCATCAATCCTCGGTAATGGATACCGATTCTTGATCATAACCTTGTTCAACTGTCTATAATCGATGCATAGTCGAAGGGTCTTATACTTTTTCTTCGCAAACAAAACTGGAGCACCCCATGGTGAAATGCTCAGTCTAATGAAACCCTTGCCCAGTAACTTCTGTATTTGGACCTTGAGCGACACCATCCTATGCTGAGCCATAGAAATGGGCGACGTACCAGGGTGTAGCTCAATACAGAAGTCTACATCCCTCGGTGGAGGTAATCACGGTAGCTCGTCCGGAAAAACATCCTTGTACTCGCATACTATCCGAGGTAGATCCAATTCTCGTCTCACCTCGTCCTCTAGGGTAAGGCTGGCTAGCCAACCTATTAACTGCCCGTGCCATCTGAAGTCATACACGGTTTGGGGCAAAGCATCGTGCTTATCACTGCCTAAAGCGTGGCTTTCGAGTACCATCACGTGGTAGGCGTGCTCTCCTACGTTCACATTCGATGTAGTCGATTGTGTCATCAACTTCAATCCATCCCGGGATGGCGTCAAACTCCGTCATGTCCATGACCCTCCAAGTTAGTGTAAGTATAATCCACGGATCTCTAACTTTCGCAGCCTCGACAAATCGGATCCACGCTCCACCTAGTCCGCAAGGGAGAACTCACATGCATAGGCTCTTCCAAGGTCTCAACCTCTAAGCCCAATTCTCTCACACATGATGCGACAATGAATGATTGCGATACACCAGAATCGAATAATATCCTCGCACATAGGCGAAATAGTAGAAACATACCCTATAAGACAGGCTGATCTGTTGGCTCAATCAACACTACGATGGCGTAAACACGCCCCTAGGTCCCTAAAGTCCCGACTTATGAGCCCTGTCCTCGACCTCGACCTTGACCCATACTCTGGCCTCTCTGTCTCGTCTACATAGCAGACGGTGCTTGTGCAACATCTTAGGACTGATACTGGTTCCTTTGGCCCGCATCGGGGTAAGAAGGAACATACTACGTTTGTGCACGTCTCACTGATGACTGGGACTGAGGCGTCCCATGGCCTTGAGATCCCTGCCTTTGAGGGCAATCCTGCCTCACATGTCCAAGCTAATGGCAATGGTGAGATGTGATCGGCTCAGACTGGCTAGGAGTCTTGGTCTAGCCTTAGCCCTGATAGTCGCGACCCTATCCTTGAAACCCTCATGAACTGGAAGCCTTCGACTTCTTTCCCGAATTGGAAGAAGTCTGGCTCTCCTTCATCTTGCCACTAGTACCCGTATCCCGGATACTTCATACATCCTTTATCTCTCTCTCTATGGCCATAGCCGTTATGACCATAGAGTCCATATCCTGTATGAGGAATCCCGCAATCTTACCCCGGATGGACAACTTTAGGCCATCCTTGAACTTCCTTACCTTGGCCATATCTGTGGCCACGTAGTCAATCCTCGAAACGTGCCAACTCGATGAACTTGGCAACGTATTCTAGCACCGTCCTACCTCCTTCTCTCAACTCAAGGAACTCTTGGGCCTTCACATGCCTCGTAGATGCTGGGAAAAACTTGCTCATGAAGAGCTCTCGGAACTCTCCCTAAGTCATCATCTCTAGGTCCCTCGAGACCTTAGCCCGATCCTTACGTATCACAGGATTCACCCTCCCAGCTTAAGCGTAGCTAGTTTGATCCTCGTGGCATGGAGGTGATCCCCCATGGCCTCAAGCCTTCACGGCCTACGAGAGCCAATGTTGAAGCTACTATGAATCCCTTCTCCTCTGAATAATGAGGATGATGTGTTTGTAAATCCTGCGGAGGTCACTCGGCCCTCCCTTCTGCTTAATTTGCACTAGCCTATACAATGGTGGTATCTCGCCATCGCCTCCACAAATGTTTGCTGATCAAAGCCAGGCAATGGTTGGCTACTGCCCCATGGACGACCTCTGCGTCCGCACCCTCGACTTGCCATCTACACAAGTTAAGATAGCAATTTGAGATTCTCTCTTTTCACTTATCACATTAGTGGTGCATAATGCCAAACATTAATAAATAACCATTCTTGCGTTATCATACTCATTTGTTTTCCGAACCCCTAAGGTTATGTTTGCTAACCCTAGTGTTCTCTATATATGTTCTATCATGCATATTTCACAAACACCATACATCTCCTGTGGAACGTATCAGAACACACAATTCGAGCACACAAATCACACCTTGACAATTTCACCCCGAATGCACGATTGTATGCTGCAGTCTAAATCCATGCCCGTCAGTCCTAGGTATTCGTATACCTAAACTCTAGTACTGATTGTAGGCTGGTATCGGGACCATAGTATGGATCCACGCAAGGCTCCTAGGTATTTTGTATACGGCACGATACATTTGTGACACCCCTGAAAGCTTCGGGGTCACTTTTGTAACCCGTTTGGTCCCCTACACTCCCGATTTAACTCCATTTTTTTTCTCATTTTTTTCATTTATTTCCATCTGACAGTAATGCCTGCTTAGTCCTTTTACTACAAGGACTTCATGAAACCCGAAAAATTTTCCAAAATACAATTATCATGAATTATGAGTTTAATTACAACCCTTTAATTCATAAAATTATAGAAAATGGGTCTCTCTACCCAAAATTTTACAAAATACAAAACAAGGCATTTCAAGCCTTTTTCTTCGCAACTAAGGTCACTGGTGAGCCTCATCGCCCATTGTACCCCTAGTACCTGAAAAAAATTGGTTTTCCCACGATGGGGTGAGCAAAGCCTAGCAGAGAAAATCTCCTACGAGGGCTACTCCCCACCTAAGTGCACATGCAATGCCATGTTCGCAATTTCACACACATTCAAGTAAAATATACAGGATTTCTACATGAATGTCCCATGCCATGCCTAATGCCTTGAGTCCTCACCGACTCCCTCACACATGTATTTTTCCATGTATGAAAAAAAATTTCTAAAACAAAAGGTTTTTGTTTTAGTCCTCGTGAAGGTTCGTTGGACAGACTCCGATAATACTGTGGAAAACCCTACGATATATTTTCATTTGGACAAACTCCGATAAAACATAAAGGTAAGACCGACCTTAGGAAAAACGCCTCTTGTTCAAAGCCATCGTGCATTCCTGGCGATATCTTGCTGATGTCCCCATCTACGTGAGATGCGCTCTTTTGCATGGTATTTATTTATTTGCATGCATGCATGCATCAATATCATGCTCACAAACTGCATGTTATTCAGCTAAGAAATAAATAATGCAAAATGGAATTTTTTTTTTTTTTTAGATTTCCAACTCATGGAAAAACATGCATTACCAACACTGTTTTCACACAAAAGCTGCATGTTATGAACCAAGAAATTAAACATGCAAACTGGATTTTCTGTCCAGTTTTCTAACTAGAAAAGCAGCATGCTTCACTACCATTTTTCACACAAAAAACTGCATGCTACCAACTAAGAAAAATAAACATGCAAACTGGATTTTCATTCCAGTTTTTCTAACGAAAAGCTCTTATGCATTTCCAACGGTGTTCTCACAAAACTACATGTTATTGGCGAGAATCTAAGTCATACAAATGGAATTTTTTCGATTTCGACAGAAAAACAACATGCAATCACTACCATTTTTCATACAAAAATAGCATGTTATCAACCAAGAATAGGACATGCAACTGGATTTTTTTTTCCAGTTTCTAACCAGAAAAACAATGGCCCATAGAATCTAGCACCATACACATTTTCCACGAGGTTTAACCTGCTCCAAAGCTGAGTTTTCCTAGAACCAAATGGACCCAGAAACTCACACAGTTTATTCCAAACTATTTCTGAACCAGCCCTAATGTTAGGGCTAAGCTCCATGGCCATTGAATGGCCCCTAGACAAGGATATCCCAAGTAGGATAAGAACCCTACCTCCTTTTCTTCTTTCTTTTCTTCTTTTCTTTTCTTCTTTCTTTCTTTCCTTCTTCTCTTCTCTATTCCACCTCTACTCTACAGTGATTTTCCGCTTCACACCCTGTTGAATTGGTTAGGTGTGGACCTTCCTTCGAGGTGGTTTGACACATGGCCATTACTAGGCCATGTGTTTTCCATGCCTCAAGTTCACCCACTATCATGTTCATGCATGAGGGTGGCATGACACATCGCTTCTACCCATGTGCCAAGTGTCCTTCACCCTAGTGCCACATGGCCTCACCCTCTCATGCCAAATGTCACTCAATTGTTTGTCCATTCTCCTCGAAATACGTGAAATTTTGACTGTCTCGGAATTCAACAAAATTTGATTGAGTGTCTAGATTTTACGAGATGAACTCAGCAGCGTAATCCGCGTTGTCATCTAAGATCTAGAGAATTTTCTAGGTTTACTGTCTGTATTGTGACGATAGTATATCGTTTTGCATTATTACCCAGGTTATGCGGGGGTAGGATGTGTTTTGATGCAACGCAAGGGAGGATTTGTGGCTTATAGTTACAGGCTATTTGAAGAACCACGAGCGAAATTATCCCACGCATGATATGGAGTTGGCAGCCATAGTCTTTGCTTTAAAAGTCTAAGGTGTTTTCATATCATAAAAGTCTGAAATACATCTTAACATAGAGGGACCTCAATATGAGCGGCCTTGAGATGGATAGATATCACAGAGGATTATGAAGCTTACCACTTTGCATTACCATCCGAGTAAGGCAAATTTGGTGGCCCGATACATAGTCGGGAAGTCATAGAGAATCTTGTGATATAGCTTCACAGGAGTAAGCGGATGCTCGAGACCGTGGGACGGTTTGGACTACGATGCGGTGTCAGGCTCGGGAGCGTTAGGGGTTTTAATTAGCTCGCCTTCCCTCTTGAGCAAAGTGATTGGAGTCGAGGATCAGAGGCCTTGAGTTGGTGTCCATCGGGGACGAGAGTCTGATCAAATGCAATTGATAAGGGTTGGGCCATTCACACAGAGGGCAGTCTTCGGTATAGGGGACGGGTTGCAATTCCCCAGTTGACTGATTTGAGAGAGGAGATCCTCAGGGAGTTCCACTACTCTCGGTTTGCAGTGCATCCAGGTGGCACGAAGATGCACCATGATATTTTTCGCCAGTATTATTAGAGTGGGATGAAGAGACACGTTGGGGATTTCATTCAACGGTGTCTCACATGCCAACAAGTAAAGGCTGAGCACTAGAGGCCCGGCGAGGCTCACGAGGCTTGTTAGAGCTACTTGAGGAGATAGGTGGGACATGTCCACGATGGACTTTGTGACTCACTTGCCATGGACAGTACCGAAGCACGATGCAGTATGGGTGATAGTAGACCAACTCACTAAGTCGACACATTTTCTAGCGGTGCAAATGACCTTCACACTAGAGGAATTCTACAAGTTGTATATACGAGAGATGGTCCAACTACATGGAGTGCTAGTCTCTATTGTGTCAGACAGAGATCCCAGGTTTACGACTCACTTTTGGAAGAGTTTCCCGAGGGCCATAGGGACACAGTTGATGATGAGAAATGCTTTTCATCCACGGTGCGGCCCGATCGAGAGAGAAGAACCATATAGGTGTTAGAGGACATCTTTGGCTTGCGAGTCCTGGATCTTAGGGTAGGCGGGAAGAGCATTTTCCCTTGGTAGGATACTTTAGAACAATAGTTATCGACGAGTATGCGAGATGGCACCTATAAGGCTTTGCCATGGGAGGCCATGCAATCTCTCGGTTTGTTGGGCGAGGTGGGAGAGAGATCCTTACGGATGCGAGTTTGATTAGAACACACCTCGAGAAGGTGGAACTAATCTGGAGCATTTTCTCATGGCTTTCGGCGCGGAAGAGTTATCTTGACGAGGCCGGCGATGACCTCTAGAGTTTGAGGCGGGTGATCACGTCTTCTTGAAGGTGATGCCTAAGAGGGGAGTGGTTAAGTTCGGCAAGCAAGGAAAGCTATCGTCAAGGTTTATTGGGCCCTTTGAGGTACTCAAGAGGGTGGTTGTAGTTGCGTATCGGTTAGCATTGCTGTTGAGTTTATTAAGTGTCCACGAGGTATTCCATGTCTCCATGCTTCAGAAGTATACCCTTGATCCGACTCATGTGGTGGATTGAGGAGAGCTTGTTGTTGATGCAGATGGGGCCTTTAAGGAGGGACTTGTGCGTATTTTGGATAGCCGATATCAGGTTTTTCGAAGCAAGACTGTGAGGCCAATTAAGGTGTTGTTGCAGCACCGAGGAGTCGAGGAGGCAACTTGGGAACGTAAGGACATGATGCGTACCACATATCCTTTCCTCTTTGAGGACGGAGGTACGTGGTTTTAGTCATTAAATGTTAAATGATTGTTGCATATACATGTGATAGTATGTATATGTTTGTGAATTTCGGGACGAAATTCTTTTAACGGGGGAAGAATGTGAAAACCCGAGTAATGCGAAACGATAGGTTACAATTACAGTACAAACTGTGAGTCCAAAAAATTCTCTAGAACTCGATTGACGACATGGATCACGCCGTTGAGTTCGTCGCACGAAATCTAGATACATAGTCGAATTTCATTGGGAATTCGGGGCGGTAGGAATTTCCACGAATTTCACAGGTGAATGGAAGAATTCTCCGGTGACATTTGGCATGAGGTGTGGTGCCTGTGGCGCGGGAGAGGACACTTGGCACATGGTGGAAGCCAGAGTGTCATGCTCTTAACGTGCATGGAATGGGTGGATGAGGATGAGCCTGGAGAACACATGGCTGTGTGGCCATGTGTCAAACCAGGTTGGAAGGGTATCATGCCCAAAGCCAATTATGCTTGATGGAATAGAGGAAAAGAGAGAAAGAAAGGAAGAAAAGAAAGGAAACAAAAGAAAGGAAAGAAAAGAAAAGATAAAGAGAAAGGAAAGGAAAGGGAAGGGAAAGAAGGGTTTGTGTAGGTTAGTTTCTAAAAGAGGAGAATTTGGTCACCCAGCAATTAGGGGTCTTCTCTTACCTTGGCTAGTTCTTGCTTGAGAGCCATTCAATGGCCATGAGCTGTAGCTCTAGCTAGAGGGCTGGTTCAAAAACAGTTTTGATAAAGTGAGGACATGTTTTTATGGTTCTTTCACATGTCCCAGCAGAGGGATTACGGAGCAGGTTATGCTTCTTCGGAAAATTATGGACTGTATAGTTCATATGTGCTAGAAAATGTGGGCTGGAAATAGCTTGCAATTGCTAGAAAAATAGGTTGTTTATGCTGTTTTTCCTGGGTTGTGAAAAAAAAATCCGAATTGTTGGATGTTGGTGTGTGAGGACCGATTTTTTTGGTTATTTCCTGTGTCCAGAAACACGTTCTGGAACAGGTTATGCTTGCTGGAAAATTATGGACTAGCCATAGTTCATATGTGTTAGAAAATGTGGGCTGGAAATAGCTTGCACTTGTTGGAAAAATAGGTTGTTTATGCTATTTTTCCTGGGTTGGGACAAAAAAAAAAAAAAATTCCAGATTTGCTGGATGAATAACATGTTGTTATATGTATGTTTGAATTAAGAATATGGATTGTGTAGGTAGAAGTACATCGTGGGTATAGTTGCCCATGATGCTTGGTATGAAGCATGATTTTGAATGATACATGTGTTCAGCATATACATGTAATATATGAAACTCCGTCTACGATAGCATTAACATTTGATGTGTACGGGACATTGCGTGAGTCAAGTGTGAGTGCATGAAATGACTTGTGAACAAGAAGTTTTATTCGAAGGGTTGTCCAATAATATTTCTCGGAATATGTCCACTAAATTATATCGGAGGGTGTCCATAATATTTCTCGGAGCATGTCCATTAACTATATTTCGGAGGGTTGTCCAATATATATTGATTTTCGGAGAATGTCCAATGAGTTTCAAAAACAAAAATCTTTTTTTAGAAGAAAGCGATTTCATAGGGAAAATACATGTGAGAATTACGTAGAGTGACACATGGGACATGGCATGTAGACATTCATGTAGAAATATGCTGATTTTTACTGAATGTGTGTGGATGTGTGAATATGGCATTGCATGTGCACTTAGGTGGGAAGTAGCCCTTGTAGGAGATTTTCTCTATTGGGCATCGCTCACCCTGTAGTGGAAAAAAATGTTTTCAAGTGCTGGACGTACACTCGAAGGTGGAGACATTTGAGGTCACAGTGAGGGGAAAGGCGGTGGCTTATTCTCAGATTTATAATTATTCTAGACAAAACATCTAGTTTGATTTTGTAAATTGAGGAGTTTTGTAATAAAAACTTATTTTTGAACTTGTTTAGTTTAGTGTTAATGGTCTTTGAAATTTCGAATCTTATGCAAAAGGTTGTCATCGAAAAAAAATGAAATAGCGTGAACTAGGTGAGGCTAAGTGTAGGGTGAGAGGCGGCTCATTGCTGGTCGGGAGTTTGTGTCGCGACGAGAAGTTCTGCGTCACGATGGGAATGCTTCAGATCTTTGTATCGCGACATGGCCTTCCATGTTATGACATGGTGTAACGACCCGTACCAAATAATACGAGTTTGACCAAGTTTGACCAAGTTTGACCAAGTTGACCAAGTTTGACCAAGTTGACCAAGTTGACCAAGTTTGACTTTTTCGAGGAGGAATAGTTTTGGGTTAATAAGACGCACCATTTACCGTGAGCCTCGTCGTCGAGGTCATAGGCCAGGCGAACGTCACAATCGGGACTTACGGATAAAAAGTTACGGCCATTAGAAGTTCAACAGTAGCACTTTGCCAGGTGTCAAGTTATGCACTTGGGATTTTGCAAGCGACCTAGACCCTATATAAACATAGCTTGTGATACCAAATAGAAAACCCAGCCCAAAACAACACTTGAGCTCCCAAAACCCTAAAGAAAAGCTTTCCCTCGAGCCAGGAACACACCTTTTGGTAAAGTAGCCACTGCCTTGTAGTGAAATCGGACCGGGCAGAGGCACCACGGCCGGAGTTCTGTACACGAACCGGACCACCAGGTGCGCCACCGCCCGGTGATGCCGGCCGTAAATTCTGACCCGGCACGCCGTCGGACCGGGATCGGCCGGCCCGGGCCGGCGAGGCGAGGCTGCCGATTTTCCCCAGGTTTTGTGATTCCGTATTCTGGCCACCTCAGGCCACCCCATAGCTCCTTTCCACCATTTTTGGACCTTCTGGAACTCATCGTGGTCCCTTTTGCAGATTCGCACCGTTTGGAAGTTGAACAGAAAGCGAGGAAATGGGCGAGCTTAGATCGGGTTTGAACCTGTATTGTTGGACCAAGTTAATGGTACCCGATGAGTTCTGGTCTTGGAAACTCCATTGATGTGGTTTGTAAATTTGGTCATCGTTTGGTTGGGTTTCCATTTTTTAGGTTGTTCGAGGTGAGTGCAGAAAGTCGGGTGAAATAGAGTCACCCAGATTGGTCAAATTTAGCCAAAATTGAAGTTGTATTAGTGAGGTGGATATTTTTAGGAATTATTGGGCCAGTTCAATTTAGAGGTGTCGGGTGAAAAGCCCCAATTTTAGGTATCGGGCCTATAGGGCTGCCGTGTAGTGGACTATCGAGATCAAATTTTGATGGTTTCATAGTTAACGTTATTCTAAGGCCTTCGGGGCATCGTAAGGTTGTTGGTTGGGTTATTAGAGCCTAGCGGGTTTATCTATATTACAGGCACTCACGGCGGTAGGAGGCGATCCTGCGGGGGAGCGGGGCGAGCGTCTATAGTACGTGAGTGGTTTATATGCTTTAAAATGAATTTGGGGTATTATGTTGATATATCTATTGTGATAAAATACTTTACGCCATCTTTTGTTTTCATCGGATGTTAGTTGCATTCAAACATGATTTTCGGTTTCATATAAAACAAATTTATTATTTCATGTAGTTTTGTCAACATTTTAATTATTTTCAAGTTTTACTGTGTTCGTGGATGAGTTGGTGGTGTTTGGATATTTGGAGTACATGGATTGAGGTTGTAAACTATCTTGAAAAACTATTGTTAAAAAAAAAAAAGTGGATCTTGAGATTTTGTGGACTGACTCTAATACGATATTGTTGGAAAGGTACATGTGAGAAGAGCAGTTATATTAGATTACCATGTGATGGCGGGTTGCGGAGGTTTAATGTAGTTATTACCACGTGATGGCGGGTTTGCGGAGGTTTGATAGAGGACACGTGGACGGGTTCACTCGGAGGTTTGTTGGTGCCACGTAGCCGGAGTTTGGAGGTTTGTTAGTGCCACGTGATGGCCAAGTTTACCGGAGGTTTGTTAGTGCCACGTGATGGCGAGTTTGCAGGAGGTTTATTAGGTGCCACGTGATGGGTAAGACTTGGAGGTTTGTTAGTGCCACGTGATGGCCGGGTCTGCTGCTGGAAGTTTATTGAATTTGCCACGTGATGGCGGGTCTACTTGGAGGTTTGTTAGTTGCGTGATGGCGAGTGCACGGAGGTTTGTTAGTTGCCGCGTGATGGCGGGTGTAACCCGCGGGTTCATTAGTTGTCGCGATTATGCATTGGTGAAACTATCGACGATTTATGATGGTTATGTGGTATGGATGTTGTTGATTTTCTAAATATGGTATAACTATTTTAAATACTTATGATTATGGTGCACTTCATGGTTACTTTATTTCATGGTGACTATACATGCTTATTGTTTGGCTTTATGTTGTGTACAGTTCAGATTATGTTTTCTTAACATTGGGACGGCTAATTTGTTGAGCATGATCTGCATATGTTGGACTTGGGGTAAAAGTTGGGTTTTGTGAAATGTTTCTAAACGGGGAACTTTACAAAGAGTGAACGGAAGGTTTTGAGAGGAGAACCATTGAAATATAAAAATGTTATTTTCCTTATAAACTATGCCACTCGAGATTTATTATCTCACATTATTGTTTTAAATCACATTCCTAAGTCGGACGATTCGTAAGGCCTATTCACGCCCAGTTGGCGTCGCTCTCTCCGCCGGTTGTCGTACTCACATCGCATTTATCACAATCTGAGTTGTTGTATTGGACTTATTCATTTCTACTTGTACCCCTAAATCCCTGATACTGCTTAGAGGCAGCCTTTGATGTGCGTATGGAACTTTTTAAGACCTCATTTATAATTGTTGCGGGTTTTATATATATTTATGTATAATTGGGTTTTAAATTAATACATGGTGTTACTTCCCTCCTTGGGGTGGGGGTCCCACCGTATCTTCCTAGGGAGTATCTGGGTGGGACTTCACTTCAAATGAGACAAATCACGAGGGGGTATCGGGTCGAGATCTGTCGACTTAGTATCGAGCTCTAGGTTTCCTAAATTCCTTGGGGTTGTACATTGCTGTATTGCAACTCATCCAGTGTTTTGTATACCTTTCTAACCTTATCCTTGAAATTGATTATTTCTTCTTCCTGATGGCACTCAGAGGTTGTGTATAAACTACAGACAGTTGAATAAGGTAACCATTCGTAACCAATATCCTTTGCCTCGGATTGATGACCTATTTGATCGGCCCGAGTGCAAGTGTTCTTGAGCGAGCTTGAGGTTAGGGTTCCATTAGTTAAGGATTAGAATCGGACATTCCCGAAACTGACATTCAAGGCGAGATATGGGCGTTATGAGTTTCTAGTGATGTCTTTTCGGACTCACCAATGCTTAGCAAACTTTGCATGTGGATTTAATGGGCAGGTCTTAGTCCATACTTAGATCGATTGTCATTGTCTTCATCAGCCGATATCTTGGTAAACTCGAGAAGCCCGAGTTGGAACATGAGAACTGTTTGGGTTTGGTATTTGCGGGCTTTAAGGCAATACAGGTTATGTAAGTTCAGCATATGAGAATTTTGGGCCGAGTGGGGTTTCTTGGACATGTAGTTTCCGCTAATGGCATTTAGGTGGATCCTCAGAAAGTAGAAGCGTGGCAGGTGGGGAGCAACTACGGTGTGAGAGGTCAAGGAGTTCTGGGATTAGCGGGGGTATTGCAGCGGAGTTCATAGAAGGGTTCTCAAAAAATAGCAGGACCATCATTGTTTGACTAGGAAAGGAGATTGAGCCAAAGGTAAAGGTTGTTAGTTTGATTCTTGTAAATGGTTCTTTTTCTATAGGGTTTGGTTGAGGAATTTCTCTAACCCTAGATTTGAAGGATATGGGGAGGGTAAGACCCTGTCATGGTTGTGTGTAGGATTTGAGGGGGATTTTGTATGGGGGATACGATTCATGGATTGCTCTCTTTTTTGGAAGTTAGGATTTTATCCTAACCTTAGATTAGTTGAGTGATGAGTTGGAAAAGCCCTAGATTCTTATTTAGAGATGTGTTTTGGAAGATGTTTAGGGTTGAATAATTATTGGCTTTGATGTGTGTTTGAGTATTGGGATTGATTTGGTTGGGAAACTTATGGAAAGGTGGAGGAAAATCATAAATTCTTGCATTTTTGTGGGCTGAATTTTTAATTATGACGGTGTTAGTATTTGGCCATAACTTGATCATTTGCTCCAAAGTAGGTGATCCCGATTGGAAGAACCCATAGCACTTTATCTTCAAATGCCAGGTAATATGGAGATGAGGAATCTAGGGTGATTTATGTTGAGTCACGTTGTTTGTGTAACCCTAATGAGTGTTGAATCATTGGGTCTAGTATTGAAGTGTAAGAGAGTGCACTTGGGGATCAAGGTTTATGTTGGAAGTATAAGGATATATGTAGTCGAGTGGTGATAAGTAAATAGACCACTTGAGTAATTTTTATGTGACACGGATTGTGAGAGGCTAAGGAATCTTATGACTTGTTATTTCGCGAGACCCTTGGGAGTAGCCTCGGGTTTGACTTCCTTAAGGGAGCTTGCGGACATTTGAGTCCTAGGAAAGTAGGGATCTTATAGCCTTCTCCTGCTTATACTGTGGTTTGATGTTGTGGGGTCACGTACCATTCGTGCTTTGAGGCGTGGCGAAGTCACAGGACTTATGTAGTGGACACGGGATGATGACTAGTTCCTAGGTTGCTGATCATAAAGGTCCACGGGACCCTTGCGGATGTGGGCATATCCCTTGGTGGTAAGTCCCAGCAATTTGTCGTTGCTCTGGGATGATTGTCTAGTCCTTGGGTGAAAGCCTAAAAGAGTCACTGATGAGGGGTTGTGATGGTGGTAGTATTGCATTCATGTGTTTCCATCATCAACTATTATCTGTAAAAAATGCTCATGTTTTGAGATAATACTTGAATTATGTATAATTGGAAATGTTTTATGAGCGGCATGGCGGCTGGGGATTCACTCTTTTGGTACATCGAACTCATCCCATTCTTTCCCTCCTACACCTAGATGTAGGTAAAGAGACCAGGCTGCATGACATGAAAGTTAGACCTATAGGGTTTTGGTATGGAAAGATTTTATGCCAACCTTAGCTTGTTGGTGGTTGAGCATACGTTTTTGATGAATATTTAGGGTTATGTGGATGTTCTAAAGGGATCTTGAGTTTTGGTCGAGGATCGAGCTAGTGCTAAAACTCTCTCCTTGGAAGGGCGTGAGTACGTTTTTTGAGCGAGGGAAATTAAGTCCTCGCTACATTGGATAACCACGGGATTGTTGAGGGTAGGTCAGTGGCTTATCGATCGGACTTCAGGAGCTTTCGAGTCCATAATGTGTTCCACATCTCCATGCTACGCAAGTATGTTCGGATCCCTCACATGTGTTTGAGACACGATTGGTAGAGGATGACTTTATCCTATGAGGAGCAGCTAGTCACGGTCTGAGTAGAAAGAGGAAGGAGCTTCGCAGCAAGACAATATCATGGTAGGTCTTTGGAGGAACCACCTAGTCGAGACGACTTGGGAGCGGGAGACCAAATGCGAGACCGAGTACCTCACCTCTTCCATGACGCAGTGCGAATTTAGTGGATGAAATTTTCTTTAAGGGGTAGGTTATGTGACCCGTGCCAAATGTCTGAGTTTGACCAAGTTTGACCAAGTTTGACCAAGTTTGACGAGTTGACGAGTTTGACCAAGTTGACCAAGTTTGACTTTTCGAGGAGGAATAGTTTTGAGTTAACTAGACCTGGCCCCGTAGGCCTCGTCGATACGAGTTCATAGGCAGGCGGAAGAAGTACGATCGGACTACGGATAAAATTCACGGCCATTAGAAGTTCAGTGGCTAGCACTTTATCGGTGTCAAGTTACTATCGGGATTTTTACGGCGACCTAGACTATATAAAACATAGCTTGTGATACCAAATGAAAACCCACAGCCCCGAAACAGCACTTGAGCTCCAAGGCTAAGAAACTCTCAGGCAAGAACACCTTTTGGTAGGAGTAGCCACACAACGCGCCGTGAAATCGGACAGACGAGGCACCACCGGCTGGAGTTCTTTGTATGCGCTGGACCACCAGGTGCGCCGCGGGTTGATGCCGACCGTAAAATTTTACGGCCAACCGCCGTCGGACGTGGCAAGGGATCGGCGGCCGAACCGATGGCGTTTGCACTTAGATTTTTCACTGAGGATTTGTGATTTCGGCCATTTTCCAGCCACCTCAAGACCACCCCATAGCTCCTTTCACCATTTTTGGACATACGAACTCATCGTGGTCCTTTTGCAGATTTAGCACCGTTTGGAAGTTACATTGAAAACGAAATCGGCCGAATCTTAGATCGGGTTTTCCGGCCACCACAGCGATTGTTGGACCAAGGTAATGGTACCAATGAGTTCCTGGTCTCTTGGGCTTTCCATTGATATGTGGTTTGTAAATTTTGGACATCGTTTGGTTGGGTTTCCATTTTTGAGTTGTTTTGAATTAATTCACAGGAAGTCGGGACTGAAATAGATGCTGGAATTAGTCCAAATTTGGCAAGAGTGAAGTTGTATTAGTAGGGGTGGATATTTTTAGGAATTATTCTGGACGAGTTCGATTTCGAGGAATTAGCTCTCACGGGTAGAAAAGCCCCCGATTTTAGGTATGGGCCTATAGGGCTGCCAGTGTAATTGGACTATCCGGAGTCGATTTTGATGGTTTCATAGTTCTACAGTTATTCTAAGGCCTTGGGGCATCCTAAGGTTGTTAGTTCGGTTATTAGAGCCTAAGCGGAGTTTATCTATATTACGGGCACTCAGCGGAGTGGGGAGGCGATCTGCGGGGGGAGGCGGGCGGCGTCATAATTACGTGAGTGGTTTATATCTTTTAAATGATTTGGGGTATTATGTTGATATATCTATTGTGATAAAATGCTACATAAATCTTTGTTTTCATCGGATGTTGAAAGGTTGCATTCAAACATGATTTTCGGTTTCATATAAAACAAGTTATTATTTCATAGTTTGTCAACATTTTAATTTATTGCAAGTTTTTGCATGTGTTCGTGGATGAGTTGGTGGTGTTTGGATATTTGGAGTACATGGATTGAGGTTGTAAACTGAAAAACTATTGTTAAGAAATGGATCTTGAGATTTTATTGGTGACTCACAATACGGTATTGTTGAAAGGTACATGTGAGAAGAGAGCGGTTATATTGGTTACCGCGTGATGGCCAGGATTGCGGTTTGTGGTTACCGCGTGATGGCGGTTTGGAGGACTGATAGAGGACACGTGATGGACGGGTTCACTCGGAGGTTTGTTGGTGCCCGCGTGATGGCGGGTTTACGGAGGTTTGTTTAGTGCCACGTGATGGCCAAGTTTACCGGAGGTTTGTTAGTGCCAAAGTGATGGCGGGGTTTACGGGAGGTTTATTAGGTGCCACGTGATGGCGGGCTTGCGGAGGTTTTACGTGCGTGATGGCCGGGTCTACTGGAGGTTTGTTAGTTGCCGCGTGATGGCCGGATCTGCTTGGAGGTTTGTTGGTTGCCCGCGTGATGGCCGGATCTACCTGGAGGTTTGTTGGTTGCCGCGTGATGGCGGGTGTAACCCGCGGGTTCGATAGTTATCCGCGGTGTCGTGGTGACTATCGACGATTTATGATGGTTATGGTATAGATGTTGTTGATTTTTCTGCAAATATGGTATAACTATTTTAAATACTTATGATTATGAGATTGCACTTCATGGTTACTTTTATTTCATGGTGGTATACATGTGTATTATTTGGCTTTATGTTATTATGTGGAGTTCAGATTATGTTTTCTTAACTGTTAGGACTGGCTAATTTATTTAGACATGATCTGCATATGTTGGACTTAGGGTAAAAGTTAGGTTTTGTGAAATGTTTCTAAGCGGGAACTTTACAAAGTGAAACGGAAGGTTTGAGGAGGAGAACCATTGAAATATAAAATGTTATTTTTCCTTATAAACTATACCACTCTTTCGGTTATTATCTCACATTATTGTTTTAAATATGTTCCCTAGGTCCAGACAGTTCGTAGGGCCTATTCACGCCAGATTTGACGTCGCTCTCTCCGCCACAGCTGTCGTACTCTATCGCATTTATCTATTCTGAGTTGTTGTATTGGACTTATTCATTTCTACTTGTACCTAAATCCTGATACTCTTAGAATGCTCTGATATTCGTATGGAACTTTTACAAGACCTCATTTATAATTGTTGCGGGTTTTTATATATATTTATGTATAATTGGGTTTTAAATTAATACATGGTGTTACTTCCCTCCTTAGGGTGGGGTCCCACCGTATCTTCCCTAGGGAGTATACAGTGGGACTCGCTAAACCGAGACCACCCGGGAAATCTGGGGGAGAGATATCGGGTCGAGGTCTGTCACATAGTCCTTAGGCAGTGCGGCCAATTACCCACCAAGTGCGACACGCTGAGCTTTCTATGCAACGAAGGATTTGGGTTGTTCTTGAGCCTTGTTCATGGATACTATTCACAAATGTTTAAAAAAAAATACCCTAGAATTTGGGGCATCACACTGTGCGGAGCTTCCGCAACTCCAAGACGTCTAGGTAGTTGAAGACTCTTGTATATTTAATTTTAATTTTATTTTATTTTTAGTAGAGTTGGTTTTAGTAGAGTGTGAATGTAGATTTAAATTGGTATTCTTTTAGATTTCTGTATTTGGGTATTGAACTGAAGTGCAGCTTCGAGCTAGAATTTGTTTATAAAATCATTTTTCTCATTACTGTCTGAGTTCAAATGGAGGATGGAAGGTTTCCATAGTTCATTTATTTTAGTTTGTTCATGATTTCAGTGAATTTTCCTGATCAATTAGTCATTGATATGAGTGAATCAGTTTTGAAAAGTTGAGCTCTCTAGAAATAGGTCAATGATGATATTCATTTTTATGCATAAGGTAGAAGAATGCCTTAATTAGAATTCTTGAATTTATTTTATTGGTATTGTTCTTGAATTTATTTATTCCTAGTATTAGTACCGCATACCCAAGCAAGGTCCTGTATCTTACTCTGATTTCCAGATGGCCCTCTAAGTGACATAGAGATGGAAAATCCTGAGAGTATAGAGTTGTTCTTTGTGGGTATGGTAGACTAATACTAAGGAAATAATGAACTCTAATGGGTTACTCAAATAGATCACCAACTTACTCGTAATTTGAGGATAGTTGAATGAAGTATTAGTTTAATAAATCAGATGTTTATTCTCTTTCTGCTGAATTGATTCGATCCCGTGTTAGCAAGGATCTAATCAAGGAGATGGAAATTTTCATAAGAAATGAAGGATGAGGTGTTAATCAAATTGGAGAAGGCTTGCAATATCCTGTCTATGGGGGCAAGAATTCTCCAATCCTAAGATATGGGTATGAAGTACTGAAAAGGAAAAATACTTAAATCTTAATATTCAGAAATGAATATGAATCTTTAATTAGTGAAAATTATGGTTAAGGGAGAAATCCAAACTATACTACCATGCATCTTGACAAACTCAGTTTTCCAATTTAAGGTTGAGCTATGAATCAATAAGATGCAGAAATTGATTATCACTCATTGATCTATATTCAGTTTTGTCTCACTCGGTAAATTCCCAAACCCATTTTTATTAAAAATTATTTTCATGTATATTAAGGAATTGAATCTAGGACTAAAATTCTCTTTAGTCATCTCATCATCATAACAATAGATTTCAAATAGTAATGATCTTGAGTAGTTGGGGTAGTTAGTCTTTTGATTTATCATCATTCCTCGTGGGAACGATATCTGGACTTTAAATATCCACTTTTATTACTTGTACGACCTATGCACTTGTAGTAATCAAGACCAACTCAATATGTAATGAATACAATAAAAAAAAAAAAAAAAGAGTTAATCACTCTTTTCATCTACACAAGCATTTTATTCAGAGTTTTTGGCGCGGGTTGCCGAAGTGTTGGATAGTTCTTAATTAAGTACGGAAATTTGGCATACATAGCTAGCATTATACGGTTTAATTACGTAACAGAGTTTTTAGGCGTGTTCTAGGGATTAGCTAATAGTACTTTGGTAAGGACTTATTTTTATTTATCTCTTTCACCCTTTTGATCAAAGATCTTGTTTCTTTCTTCAAAGGTCAATATTTGCAAATAAGAATCCAACATCTTTAGAATCATTTTCGAGAATATGAAAAAGGATTTTGAAATAGGTAAATAAATGAGAACTTAAATAGTTATATGTGAAGGATTACTATGGTAAATTACTAATACAATAAACTATTATCTTTATTTTCATGACTTTCTTCTTCATCACCATCCACACACTCATGTTCACTAGTCATCTTTGCAAATCTAACTTTTATGATATTCTTTGAGGACTCGACTTTCTCTCACCAATATCTATCGTACATAAAATGATAAAAATTATGAAAGCCGGAAAATTAGGGTTTGGATTGCAAACAAGTTGATTTCTCCCATCTCTTTCCACAAGAGAGAAAACTAGGTTTTGATGTAGGTCTTTTGATAGGATTCAGGTTTTTTTTGTTATTTCCCCATCTTTGGACCAAAGGCAAAACTCAAATTGGAAAAAAAAAATTTATTTTTTTCACTACAAGATATTTTCAATAGTTAAAAAAAAGTAAATTGATATATTCACTTTTTAAATTTTTTAAACTAATTTTTTACGAAAATAAATTGGAAAAATATCATCCAATGTATTTTAATACCATGTTTTTAGCTTTTTGAAAAAAAAAAAAACCGCTCAAACAAATTGGGCCTTGCTTTGTAAGAAAACAAAATAATACCTTCTCCAAGAAACAATTTGTGCTCTTATTCATATCTAGAAGTCTTCTATTAGTGATTGAATTCATCTTGATTCCATATCTAAAAAAGTGAAGGAAATACCTAAACATAAATCCTTCTAACCAAAGAAAAAAAAGGGTTTCTAGATCTTTTAACAAATTAACTTTTTAATGTCCATCTTGATTCTATACATAAAATATTGAAGGAAATAGCTACATAGATATCCTTTTAATGAAAAAAGCATTAGGGTTTCTAGGTCCTTTAACAACTAACTATTCATATATAGAAGTCTTGAAGTAGTCATGGAAGTAATCTTGATTCCATATGTAAAATAATGATGGGAATACCTAAACATATATCCTTCTAAACAAAAGAAAAGAAAAAAATTTGTGTTACAGAATAAAAAACAGTTTTCAAAAACTATAAACAAACATGCAACTTTTGATTCCTTTTTTTTTTTTTTTTTTTTTAGAACACATAAATCACTAAATTCAGAACACTAAATCGTATTCCCAATAAATTTTTTTTTTTTTTTTGTGAGAACAGAGAAAACACTAAATTCATCTTCTACTTTTTTTTTTTTGGTTGGTGCTGTTAGGTCCGAGTCAAAGCTCAAATAGAATTTTGTTCTCTTTAGGGAAAAGAACAGAAAACCATAAAACTTGCTTGATGCAAAAATCTCTTCTCCTCTCTTTCATTACTTGCAATACGTTTAAATAAACAAATTACTAAGTCCCAAGCAAACATGACCCCACTACTAACACTAACTCCTATTTCCTAGGACCCACTCATTCCATATGGAAGTCCCATATGGTGAATGCTTTATTGACTTCTTCAAATTACTACTAAATCATAAAACAACTCTATCATTACCCTCTGCTTCAATAGAAACCTTGTCCTCAAGGTTTAGATTGAGGAATATGTTATGTAACTCGTGACACTACACCAATTTCTTCTTCATCCTCTTGCCCCGCATCTTGGACAGAGATATTCCTTTGCACTTGTGCCTCGATTGACTCGACTTTCTTCTACACCACATCTTGGTTAGGAGTTTTTCCTTTTACTTCTTTGCTTGTGCTTGGGCTATTTGGCACAAGTTTTTCCTACAACAAAACATTCTTAATAGTTTTTCTTTCTGTATCCTCGGTGCTTTCTTTTGATTTGGATCCACACCCTTTCGATCTACTAGACTAGGTGCTAGAAAGATCCTACTCCAGAGACTTATGAAATATTTCTTTGTAACTACCATTATTCTGCTTGAGTATATTCTCAAATTCAGAACAACATTTCACTGGATCCGCATACAAGTAATTATAGCTTCCATACGCACAAACAAGAACTTCATCCTGAGTTTGCCCATTTGACGATTGTGCAGCCTGCACATTAGGGCCGCCAGAGGAAGTCTCGTGCATAGTAATTAGGATGTCGAATCCGACTAATAGTAGCTTTGATTTGTTGGAGTATATGATTGATTCCTACTTCCATTCGATCGAATTTGGTTTGGAGGTTTCCAAAGCTAGCCCTCAGATTTTCGATTCTTTCTTTATTGGTGGACATAGTGTTGAGCTCTGATACCAATGTTATGTCCCAGTCAAAGCCCAAATGGAATTTTGTTCTCTTTAGGGAAAAGAACAGAAAACCATAAAACTTGCTTGATGCAAAAATATCTTCTCCTCTCTTTCATTACTTGCAATACGTTTAAATAAACAAAATACTAAGTCCCAAGTAAACATGACCCCACTACTAACAAACACGACCCCACTACTAACCCTAACTTCTATTTCCTAGGACCCACTCATTCCATATGGTGAATGCTTTATTGACTTATTCAAATAAGTACTAAATCATGAAACTACTATATCATGACCAGTTATGTCTTTTTACATGAAGGAGAATGTGATGTTAAGTAGTCTTGAGAAAGGGGCAGAGTTTATTTCATGAAGCCGCTTTATATGGAGCATATGTCCGACATTTGGCAGTATGTCTACACTAGGCAACATTTGAGGAAGAAGAGGAAATGTATGAAGATGAAGGTAGTGCTATGAGTGATCGGAGTTATGGAGATGATCAACATAAGAGACCGGAGAAGATGAGGTTGCGGAGGAAGAAGAACAGCTCATTTTGTCGCCAATAACCCCAGAAGGGCAGGAAATGCACAAGAGTTCTAAGGCTGAACCAAATGCACATGGATTAATGGCGCATGATATCCAAAGTAATAATCTCACTCTAGAAATATGTACAAAACAAATTCCATACTTACACTTCCACTTGCATCATCGTTTCTTCAAATCTTTAACAACAAACAAGAATTGAACACAATTAGAATTATGCTGGATAATAATATTGTCTTAGATTCATAAATATCTTAGAAATGAAAAAGTCTCGTGTGACAGATTACTATGGTAATCACTAAACCAATGGAATGTCATCGTCACATTATTTTCATTGTCTGCTTTGTCTTCATCGGCATTACCACTGTCACTTGTCATCTTTGCAGACATAAGGGGAAATGGAATCAAGATTATGATTGCTTCCCCTCCATAAAGAGATGCAAATTAGGGTTAGGGCTGGCTACCAAGAGGTTGATTTCTTCATTCTAAAAAGAAATGCCCCTTATATTATATTTATATTATGTATATGTAGTATGTCTTTCCATACGTTTAGGGTTTTGAGGTTTTGCGCCTCCTTTATCCTCTTTTAGACTTAGGATAGAAGATTTTAAAGGGAAAACATTAATATTATAAAATTTTTACTAAATATTACATGACTTTCTATGTATGTAAGAAAAAAAAACAATTCAATTGTAAATAAATTTGTCCTTCACTATTTATTAAGCATTTTTTTACCAAAAAAAATGTAAGCAGTTCTTGAAGTAAATTTACCCAAATGCAAACATGAATTATTGTTTGGCAAGAAATGATCATTTAGCTTTTAAGGAACATAGAAACAATTTTACAAAGTAGTTCTTAAAATATAAGCAAATTTCGTGGGCATGATGCTTATGGGTTCTTTGATTGAAACCAAATATATACCAAAAACTGCTCAAAAAATTTATACTATAATTAGTATAAATCTAGTATAGATTGACACTATACTTCATTATACTATAATTAGGGGCCAAGACCAATTAGAGAGAGAGAAAGAGAGGAAAATATGTTTTGAAAAAGAAAAATATTTTATAATTAAAAAGGAAAACAAAGCCTTTTATTAGAAGCAAGTTTTAGTTGTTTCTAACTTTTTTTTTCTTCAAACTCTATGGCAAAACAATGAGATAAATATTAAAATTGATTAAAAAAATCCTATGACCCAGGGGAAACAAGCAAAATTAAGAAATCCTTCCTCACAATAAAAAGTGAATGGTTATGGCATCTAATAAATTAAAAATGGATGGGAGCCCCCCCACCCTCATCCCATTTATTCTTGACATCGAGTGGAGTTTCACTGTATAGAAAATTGTACTCATGTAACAGAAGCATGAAATATACTTTGAGTCACTCTTGAAAGGCACATCGAATGTGAAAGTTTCAAAGTGCATAAAAACTAATTTTTTTTAACTCTAAACATAGTGATATGGGTAATTTATCTTCTAACCCTTGAGAATATACTTTGAATTAAAAAAATGACATGAAATAGGTTGCCAATCCATGTAAGAGAACTCTCATGGTACATAATACAGTCATCAGGTTGTGACTATTGGTCGAGCCAACATATCAAGCTATAGATACATTCTTACTGTTTGTGGTAACCGACGCCATCTCAAAGCAATAAAACACATAGTACTCATCTTGATTCCATATGTAAACTAATGAAAGAAAATCTATATAGACCTTTTTAGTGGGGAATTAGGGTTTCTTGATCCTTTACACACTCAACTTGTCATTGTCTTTGATTAACAAAAAACTCATTTAAATCCCATATGTAAGTTAAAAATTAAACTGCCAACTATATCGATTGTTTTAGGGAAAAAGACTAGACCTAGGGTTTCTAGATGTATTGAGAAAAAATTAAGGTTGGTTTCTTGATCCTCTAAAAACATAACTCTGATGTTTTAGGTTACTGTTTCATTCCAATGCAAGATACTATGAACAACACTAACATTCCCTTGGTTTGGGGCTTTTGATCCAAAGTCATAATCTCTATAACAGGTCAGAAAAGCAGATAAGCAATAGGTAAAGGACAAAGCAAACTATAAACTTACACTTCAAACGGTCCTCCCTTTTACATATCTGTGACAACAAACAAGTATCCAACATTGTTAGAAACAATTTCGAGAATATAAAAAAGGATTCTAAAATAGGTAAATAGATGATAAGTTAAATAGTTAATGTGAATGATTACTATGGTAAATTACTGAACCAATCAACTATCATCTTCATTTTCATGAATGTCTTCATCATCAGCCTCCACACTCTCATGTTTAGTAGTCATATTTGCTAACCTTATATAAAACAAAACTCTAAACTTGAAACCAACAAACAGTCTCCTATCTGCCTGAGGATTTTCTACTCTAAAACCTCTTAATTAGAGAACTCTCTTGAGAAATGTCCATAGAACATAGCCCCATAAACTGGTTACTGTGCTCTCCTTGCTCTTCTTCCAAGTACTACATTCAAATGAAAAGAAAAAGAGAAAAAGAGAAAAAAAAGAGAAGGTTAAGAAAAACTTTTTCGGTTATTTGGAAATGGCTAAAGAAGTAAAACAACTTACAGGAAATTTTTTGTATACTGTCTCAAGAAGGGACCCAGCAACATACTGTTCTGGTGCTTATACAACCCTCACAATGTACGCCTAGAAAGTTGGAGATAAGTTTAAGACAGAAAGTTACCATTAAAACAGAGAACAATATGAAGAAATAGAAAATTCCAGGATTAACCCTGATGATCCGCATGTCAAAGGAGTATGAAGTCAGAATCACAGAATCTTGAAGAAGTATGAATTAACCTAACAAGGGTATTCCTTCTATGGTTTTCTCGTGGAGTTTCATTTCCAACCCTTGAGGTGAAGTTCAATATTCCAAGTGCACTGAAATTGGCCATTAATGTGAAGCATAACAAATAATTTGATCACTAGATTTACCTACTATTTCTTGCATTGTTCTGTTTTCCCTAGAAATCACACACTCAAAATGTTAAAAAGGATGAAATTCAGAAATTAGGGTTTGGATTGCAGAGGTTGATTTTCTCCTCTCCTTCCGGAAAATTCTTTGGACCTTAGCCAAACACTAAAACTTTAGATAAAAACATTAAATTAATATTTTAAGTTTTTCAATGTTTTAAAAACTCAATTTTTGAGAAAATAAATATTGGAAAAATATCACCCAAATGTTTTTAATAACTTGTTTTTAGTTTTTTGGAAACGAAACAAGAAAAAAGTTTTAACAAATTGTGTCTTGCTCTGTATGAAAATAATATATAATACACTCTTTAAACAACAATTTGAGCTCTTATGAATTTATATATAGAAGTCTTGGATTAGTAATGGAGTTCATATTGATTCCACGTGTAAAATAGTGAAGGAAATACCTTAACATAGATCCTTCTAATGCAAAAAAATTAGGGTTTCTAGATTTTTAAACAAATTAACTTTTCAATTTCTATCTTTATTCCATACATAAAATATTGATGGAAATACTTGCATATAGATCCTTCTAACAAAAAAATAATAATTAGGGTTTCTAGATCCTTTAACAACTAACTTTTCCATGTCTTGAATTAGTAACGGAACTAATCTTGATTCCATATGTAAAATAGTGAAGGAAATACCTGCACATAGATCCTTCTAAACACGAAGCAAAAAATCGAGCATTATAGGTCCTTTAACAAATACACATGGATTAATGGGGCATGGTATCCGAAGCCATAATCTCACTCTAGAAACAGGTAAGTACAAATAAAATTTCATACTTACACTTCAACTTGCATCATCCTTTCTTCAAATCTATAACAATAAACAAGAATTGAACACCATTAGAATAATGCTAGAGGAAAAGATTGTCTTGGATTCATAAATATCTTAGAAATTAAAAAGTCTCCAATGAAAGATTACTATGGTAAATCACTGAACCAATGAAATGTCATCGTTATCATTATTTTCATAGTCTTCATCGTCTTCCTCAGCACTTCCGCTGTCACTTGTCATCTTTGTAGATGAAGGGGGAAATGGTATCAAGAGGATGATTGCTTCTCCCAAAAGAGATACAAATTAGGGTTAGGGCTTCCAAGAGGTTGATTTCTTCCATCTAAAAAGAAATGCACCTTATAGTATATTTATGGTATGTACTATCATGTTGAGGTTTTCTCCTCGTTTTCTTCTTTTAGACTTAGGAAATAAGATTTTAAAGGGAAAACTTAATATTATAAATTTTTTACTAAATATTAAATGACTTTCTATGTAAGTAAGAAAAATCAATCCAATTGTAAATAAATTTGTCCATTATTTATTAAGCATTTTTTTAAAGAAATAAAATGTAAGAAGTTCTTGAAGTAAATTTACCCAAATGCAAACATGAGTTATTGTTTGGCAAGAAATGATCATTTAGCATCTAAGGAACTTAGAAGAAAACATTCTTATGAAGTAGTTCCTTAAAATATAAGCAATACCATGGGCATGATGCATAAGAGTACTTTGATTGAAACCAAATATTTACCTAAAACTATTCAAGAATTTTACACTATAATTAGTACAAATCTAGGATAGATGGACACTATATACTTCATTATACTATAATTAGTGGACAAGACCAATTAGAGAGAGAAAGAGAGGAAAATATGTTTTGAAAAAGAAACAAAAATTTCCAATTAAAAAGGAAAATAAAGCATTTTATGAGAATCAATTTTTAGTTGTTTCTACTTTTTTTTCAAGCTTATGTTAGAAAAACAATGAGATAAACATTAAAATTGATTCAAAAAGCATATGAAGCATGAGAAAAAGGTAAAATTAATAGAACAAATTTTTATTAAGGAAATCATTTTCCTCCATTTTATATAGGCTATTAAAGAGAAAATAAGTAAAATAGAAACCAACCCTAAGGTTATCTTATTCCTTGAGTTAAAGATAAAGGGATACTATAGATCCTTTATTTGGGTTGCATTTCTTTGCAAAAAGTCCTGTTCTCAAGGCTAAACAGTAGAAACTTTTGTTGAACGTTGTAAACATCTTTCCATGTTGCATCTTTAGGAAATGAAATGGATATTTTCCTTGTTTTATTAAGGAAATCATTTTCCTCCATTTTATATAGGCTATTAAAGAGAAAATAAGTAAAATAGAAACCAACCCTAAGGATATCTTATTCCTTGAGTTAAAGATGAAGGGATACTATAGATCCTTTATTTGGGTTGCATTTCTTTGCAATAAGTCCTGTTCTCAAGGCTAAACAGTAGAAACTTTGTTGAACATTGTAAACATCTTTCCATGTTGCATCTTTAGGAAATGAAATGGATATTTTCCTTGTTATTTTACTCATCTCATTATATAAATGGGAATTTGAACCATTGATGCTTGAGGCATAAGCCTTATATCCTCGTGATATCAATTTGTTGAAAGGAACTTCTTAGGACCTATAATTGCACCTCTCAACAAATTTCCTTCCATCAATAACATTAGTGCCATTTTTAAATTGTTGAAATCCCCCAACATGGTCGCATGTAACTAACCATTGCGTTCCTATCTCCTTATTGCACCCAACATTTTCAAATTTCCTTATTGCCTCCTATAGGTGTGAGCTTCAAATTTGCATAAAATTTCCTTCCCTTGCATGTTCCATGTCAAATGTTTGTAAATTACATAGTAAGTAATTCTAATTACATTTTCAAGTACGACCTAAATAACCTAACATCTTTTTCATTTGGCTTTACGTGATGAAGGAAGTTTACATGCTTCATGACTCAATTAGTATAGTGAAAGCCTTCTTGATGCTGTGACGAACTATCTTGGTTTAGTGAGATGTCTTACCAAATGTTGCATTAATATCAACCTTAAGATTATCCTCTCCAATATCATTTTAAGCTTTACATGTGAATGGTTCATTGAGGTACTATACCCACTCGAAAGTCGCCTAGATAAATTCTTCTTCACAATAAAAAATAAATGAGTATGGAATGTAATAAATTTGTAATATCTAGTTGAGTTTCACTATATAGCAAATTATACTCTTGGAAAAGAAGGATGAAATATTCTTCACGTCACTGATCTTAAAGACACATCTACTATGAAAGTTTCAAAATTGCATAAAAATTATTTTTTTTCTACTTTTTTTATTCTAAACATAGTGGTATAGATAATTTATCTTTTTAACCGACGAGATTATACTCTATTAAATAATGATATGAAATATTTTTAGCTCAATCTCTCATGGGGAGATTCAAATCTGTAGTTATTATCATAGAGGAAAGTAGGAACGTTGATTCAATAAGGAATATTGATGAACTTCTTGGTTCTATACCCATAAGATGACTTGTCCTGATTCGTGAAAGCCTCAATATTCAGCTTTTAAGATATTTGAGAATAAAGTTTATTTGTAAAACTTTTTTTATTAAAAAAATATATATATGAGATTGAAGAAAAAGAAAGCAAAATGCTAAATAATATATCTAGGAAAGAGTTGGCTGATATTGTAAATAAATAAATAAAGAGGTGATAAGATTAATTAGATAAGAAATTGAACAAAAAAAAAATCAAGAAGTAGAAAAGGCCGAATGAGTACCCAGTGAGAAATCATCTAAATAAATGAAATTTTTTTTAGTAGGGTAAGAAAATTGAATGAGATAGCTATGGTGGCTTGGGACACTTTGGTTGTGACTATCCTGGCCCTAAGGTATTAAAAGTCCAAATAAAATGAATACCCCATTGATATAATAAAGAACCATAAAATAAGATTAAATAATATTTTCATTTAATATATTAGCAGCATAATATTTCATTATTTTTTATGAAATATTTTCTTAAAAGCTAAATACCTCTAATTTTCTTTCTTCTCTCTTCTCTCTATATGTTAATTAAAGATCCTAATTTCTAATGTTTTTAAAGGCAATAACAATCATATGATAAGTGAAGTTTAATAACATCTACCATTTCAACACTAAAAATCATTGGTCAACATATTAATTGAATAAAAACTAAAAGTACTCCATACAAAATGAGTCTTTAAGAATAAAACACCATATATAAATAATGAAAAATTACAACGCACATTGTTGGGATCTCAACATTCCAGAATATTTTAAAATATAGAATTACTAATAGTAGAGGAACTTAGTTATATGGATAAAAATTTATAAGAGTTAAATGACTAAATAATACATTTCCTTTTGTGAGCATTAGAAAATCATGCACTTAAGACATCTTGACCAAAGCTAACGTAAATAATATACTCGAGATAGGTACGAGTTATGTTGGGAAGACAACATTGTCTCTACGTATATACTTAGAAAATAAAATGAAAAAAGGTTAAACTAACATTCTCTCTTATGACATCTTAAACGTCACTAAGGTAAATAATATACTGAAATGATGCAAGTTGAATACATAAAAATAATGACAGTAACAAAATCATAAAATTTTATTTCATTAAAATGTAAATGAATTAACTAAAAAATATATAAGGTCGATATTATCTAAAATCTTATACCGATATTCATTAATCCAATCAACGATTACTTAAACACAGCCCGAGATGGCCACCACCGAGATATACATATAGATTCATCTTCATTCTAATTACTTGAAGGTTTCTTTGAGGGATGTGATTATTAATGTTTTCCAATATGCAAAGTTCAAAATCTTTTGAGCTTTGAAGCCAAAAATTTCTGTAAAAAAAAAAGACATGAGGATGGTAATAGTGATAACTCATTAATTCATACTCCAAATATTACACCATAAGATTTTCTTAAAAATATTAGTTACTAAAAGAAATTAGCTCTGCAAAGATTATAGTAAGTATTTCATTAGGGTCATGCATATAGTTATAAAGATAAGAAAGACTTCCTTGTATTTCTCATAATGACTGGAAATATAGGGATAAGGCGCATAAATGACCCTAGTGTTTGGTCATATTTCTAACTTAGCCCTTAAACTTTTTTGGGTCAGCTACCTCTGCGATATTCACCGCTAAAATGGCCTACCATCAACAACATTAACAGATGGACAAACGATCCTCTAACAATGCTGATGTATTGCTCTTACTGGGAAATTTTGCTAATGTGATGATCCTCAATATCCTCTCTTCCTCACCAACCCAACCCATTATCTCTGTTTGGTTAGCAAGAAATCAGACAGGAAAATCAACAAAATATGTAACTTTGAATTGTTAAGCATCATTTTTTTTGGCCTATACACAGAACCCAACCTATACCCTGGTTTGGTTCCCAAAAATTTGAACAGGAAAATCAACAAGCACACAACTGCTAAATTTTTTTTCAAGAACCCAAAATAAAACGAGCCAGCATTTAGCGTATCCTCAATTACTTTTCGTCGATTTACTTTCCCAGGCACGAGGAAAATCAGCAAAACACACAACCCCAAACCTTTTCAATCACGATGCTCAATTCTTACCCCTGGATCATTTACTTAAAAAATTCCAAAATAAAATCAAAATGGGCAGCAAACCTCAACAAAAAAATCAACAACTTAGAACTCTAGATCATATTTACTCATGAAACAGACCTTTCCAAGAGAGGTGAGGATGTGTTGCTCAAGATCTACCATGTTCAAAACTGATGAAGCAAAAATATGGGGTAGGTGGCAATTCAGAAATCAATCTAGAAATATGTTTCAAACTTCTAACTTTTATAAAGAGAATTATTTATCATCAATTATTGGATTGCAAAGAAGTTGATTCCTCCTCTCTCCGCCCACAAGAGATAAGTTAAGATTTGGATTGCGAAAGGGTTGATTTCTCCCCTATCCTCCCTCAAGAGAGAAACTAGGGTTTGGATGGTAAAGAGATCGTTTTCTCCCATATCCTCCAACAAGAGAGAAACTAGGGTGAGGATCCTAAAGTGATCGGTTTCTCCCCTTTTCTCCCATAGGAGAGAAACTAGGGGTTGGATAGCAAAGAGGACGATTTCTCCCCTCTCCTCCCACAAAAGAGACTAGGGTTTGGGTTGCAACGACATTGATTTCTCCCCTCTCCTCCCACAAGAGAGAAAATAGGGTTTTGACTGGAAGGAGGTTGATTTCTTCCCTCACCTCTAACGAGAAAGAAACTAGGGTTTGGATTGTTAGGGTGTTGATTTCTCCCTACAACTCAAAAAAAGATATGCGCCTCACACTTGTATCATCTATGCATTATGCACTCTATATGTATGGATTTATTGACTTCTCCCTACAACTTAAAAAAAGAAATGCGCCTCACACTTGCACCATCTATGCAGTATGCACTATATATATAACTATTAGGAGAAGATTAGGGTTTTGAGGTTCTTTTTCCTTCCGTGGACTAAGCTAAATTCCAAAATTTAGATAAAACATCAAATTTACATTTTAACTTTTTCCATTTTTAAAATCAATTTTTGATAAAAGAAAGTCTTTGCTTTCTAAGAAATTAAATTATACATTCTCCAAGCAATAGTTTGTGTTCTCATTCAGATCTAGAAGCCTTTATCAAATGCTTTCCACAACATTTCTTATACAGGATTACATATTAATGTATAAAGTGTTGGTTCTACTATGTCCTTTTCATGAACATAAACCAAGAAAATAGCGAGAGATGTGTTAAGTACACCAAGAAAGTCCCCAAGTAAGTGGAAGGGTCACAATGGCATGCTATACCCCACTTGCCTTAAGCTCTTATCGCCTTGTTGACAGGACTTTCCTAGACATGTACTAACAAGTTACCGCTTACAACCTTAGGTGTTTTGATACCACTAAAGAAGATCTTTTACAAAAAAGATTAGGGAGTTTGACGAAGCCCAAAACAAACCAAACAAGGAACAAATGAAGTAAGATGACTTATCTGATTAGATGGTTGAGGCTTGCAATAGCATCCTCAAAGTAGATTAGCCCTCCTTCGGTTTGTAACCTTGGTACAGTAGGCAACCGGTGCTCTACCTCCAGGATTCAACAACCAGATCTTGCCTTTAGTGCACTCCTTTGGTAAGATACAATACAACTCAAACAATGATGTTCCTCCTATGTGCTTGCTATGAAAGCACTTGAAACTTGTAGAGAGTGCTTGGGAGCACTTAAGAGAAAGAGGAGTGCTTGGAAGCACTTGAGCAAGAGAAGAGTGCTTGGAAGCACTTGAGAAAGAGAGATGAGAGAGCTTGAGAGAGATATCTAAAGATGAAGTGTGTGTGAAATGAAAGGGGAGGGGCACCTTTATATAGGTGGAGTCCCAACGGATCTCTCCATAAAAGGTGCCAAAAAAGATTAAAAGAAAAAGTCATTTCAGACAATAGATTTCTAAGCCACTCGGCTTTAGAACTTGCCTTCTCTAAGGCTATAAACTCAGCCTCCATAGTGGACCGAGTAAGGCAAGTTTGCTTGGATGGTTTCTAGGAAACTACACCTCCTCTAAGGGTAAAAACGTACCCATTGGTTTATTTCATCTCATTTGAATCAGAGATCCAGTTGGCATCACTAAATCCTTCAAGGACATTTGGAAATCCACTATAGCACAAACAATAGTCACTGGTGCCTCTCAAGTACTTTAGTACTCTACTAATGGCAACCCAATGATCCTGATTAGGACTTTGTGTGTACAAACTCAATCTTCCAATTACATAGGCAATGTCAGGTCTGGTACAATTTTCCAAGTACATTAGACTACCAATTATCTGAGCGTACTCAGTTTAGGCAACACTATGTTCTTTATATTTCTTCTGTTGTGAGCGGGATCATAAGGAGTTGACACTGGTTTACAATCAAAGTGTTCAAATCTCTTTAAAATCTTCTCAATATAGTGTTCTTGAGAAAGGTTAAGCCTATTAAGTGTTCTAGTTATTTTGATTCTTAGAATCACCTCAGCTTCTCCTAGATCTTTCATATCAAACTTCGAGCTTAGGAAACTCTTGGTATTAATTACAACTTGTAGGTTAGTCCCAAATATAAGCATATCGTCAATGTATAAACAAATGATGATGCATGAGTTATTTTAAACTTTGTTATAAAGGCATTTATTAGTATCATTAACGGAAAATCCATTAGATATTAACACATGATCCAATTGTCTATGTCACTGTTTGGGTGCTTGTTTTAACCCATAAAGCGATTTAACTAGCCTATAAATTTTTTCCTCATCTCCTGGAACCATACACCCTCCAGCTTGATCCAAATAAATTTCCTCTTCCAGTTCTCCATTCAAAAAGGCGGTCTTAACATCCATCTTGTGTATCACTAGGTTATGAACTGATGCTAAATCAATTAACACCCTAATTGAGGAAATCCTTGTCACAGGAGCAAAGGTATCAAAGTAATCAACACTTTTCTTTCGTTTAAAACCTTTAGCAACTAAACGTGCCTTATATTTCTCAATCGACCAATCTTATTTTAATTTCCTTTCAAATATCCATTTACAACCTATAGTTTTAGCACTAGGAGGCAAGTCTACTTTCTCTCAAGTATGGTTATGCATTATTGATTCAATTTCACTATTAGTGGCCTCCTTCCATAAAGATGCATCAGATGAAGTCATAGCTTCCTTATAGGATCTAGGGTCGTCATCAACTAGGAAAGTGTAAAATTCATCACCAAGATTAGTTTATTTCCTTTCCCTCTTACTTCTTCTCAATTCTAGTTCAGATGGATCACTAGACGCAATTCTAAGATTTCTTTGAATTTTTTTTTGGCCATTTGTTTTCCAAGGAAAAATATTTTCAAAGAAGCCAGCATTCTTAGTCTCAATTTTAGAGTTTACTTCCACTAGGCCACTTTTTGATTTGATGACAAGAAACCTATAGGCAACACTATTCTTTGCATAACCAATAAATGTTGCATCAAAGGTTTTAGGATCTAATTTTCTTTTCTTTGGTTATGGAAGAAGTACTTTTTCTAAACACCCCCACACTTTTAGGTATACAATGTTAGGTGTATATCATTTCCATAACTCATAGGAAGTCTTACTAGTCTTCTTGTAGGGTATTCTATTTTGAATATGACAGATTGGGAGGGATAAGCTACCCAGTTCAGGATGCTCTTGAACTTACTAACATGGCATTCATCACCTCTTTTAGGGTTCCATTTTTTTCTTTCAGCTACTCCATTAGATTCAAGAATAAGGAGTGGTTTCTTATAATTCATTGTTCTCATGAAATTCAAGAAGTTGGTTTCAATATTTATCTACTGTATTTGGATCAAGTCTCTTGTTTTCTTACTTGATTGGGTTCATCTATTGTTTTGCATGGTGAAGCATCATTAGCCATCTTTGTTTCTGTAAAAGATACACTCTTGTATATCTTGAGTAGTCATCTATGAAGGTAATATAAAACCTTTTACCGCCTCTAGTCATAGTGTTTTTCAAGTCTCCTAGGTCACTATGAATCAAACTTAATAGTTATGAGTCTCTTTCTATCGGTTTGAAAGATTTCCTTATTGTTTTAGATTCTACACACACTTCTCATTTTCCAAGGTTTTTAAGGATAATTTGGGAATTAAATTTAATTCAACAATTTTCTTAATATAAGAGAAGTTCACATGTCCTAATCTACCATGCCAAACATCACACGAAACAACTATGTAAGCAGAAGATGAAGATGCTTTATTATTCAAGATTTTTGAAACATTTAACATAAAGATACCTTTGTTACAAAAACCTTTCCCAACAAAAGCATAATTCTTTGTTAATATTATTTTGTCTAACTTAAACATGATCGTAACTCCTGCTTTCCCAAGTAGAGACACTGAAACTAAGTTTCAACAAATATTTGGCACATAGAGAACATCATTAAGGGTGAGAACTTTTCCAAAGGTTAGCTTGAGGAGAACTTTCCTTTTCCAATCACAGGGGATGATCTTGAATCGCCCATGAACACTTGTTCTTCTCCTTCCTTCGCCGTGGTGTAGGAAGTGATTGCACTTATGTTGCCACAGATGTGCCTAGTAGCCCTAAAGTCTACTGTCCAGTCCTTCATATTGGTGACCATGCTCTTCTCAAAGGAGACTAATGTTGTAATCATCTCTGCTTCTGCCAAATTTTCCTTTGGTTTGACTTTCTCAAGTCTCTTTTGGTTGCAACACTGAGGTGCATGGTGTACAGGCTTGCCACAAACAAAGCAATTACCTTTCCTTTTTGTAAAACCCGAGTAAATATTAATTTTTTTGAAAAAGGGCAAAATGGTAAATTGATGTTGTAGTACAAGCTGTAGACCTGAAATTTTCTAGATCTCGGATGACCAAACAGACCACACCTTTGGATTCTTCTCTCAAAATCTAGTTACCCAGACGAATGTCGTTGAATTCTAAAATAGTCAGAATTTCACGTTTTTTGGGGTGACGGGTGTCTGGTGCCCTAAAAACATGATTTTTGAGAAAAATCTTGAAAGTGGAAAATAAATTAAGTGAAGTTCAATTGAAATGATTTGAACTTGAACCGGGACGAAATAAATTGTTTTGGGGCAAAAACGGACCTGTAATAGTCGTGTACACGTGACACAACTTGGGCCAAGTGTTTAAAAGTGTGTATAAGGTTAAAAAAGAGGAATTTTGGAGCAGAACATATCCATTTTTTCTTTGGGAAGGCAGTGGAGAAAGGGAGGAGGAGAGAGCAAAGTGCTTCTTTCGACGATCCAGGAGTTCCATTAGTTGGAATTCATCAAGCCAAGAACCAAAGTTCATCATCTTGACAAGGGCTACGCGTGTGTGCCAAAAATGAAGGATTTCACTAAAGATCCAAAGGAGGAGATTTGGAGAATTCAAAGTTTTTGGGCTTAGGAGGTGTTCTTGAGACCTCTTTTAGTTCTACTACGCTTCAAGAGGTAAGGATTCTTCCTACTTTGGATTATATTGCCCTTAAGGGCTATTTGGAACTATTTCCACCCTTAGGATTTGTTTGGCTCTATTTTCTGCCATAAGGGTTGTTTGGCTGATTTTAAGCCTGTTTAAAGGGTTGTTTGGCACGTTTGTGACCTATTTTAAGACTTGTTCGTGGTTGGTTTTGTGTGCTGGTTTGGAATTCTTTGTGGTATGTTCAAAGAAGCATTTTAAGGGTTGTTTGGCTAATTTTTAGCCTGTTTAACGAGTTGTTTGGCACGTTTTGTGACCTATTTTAAATGGCTTTATTAATAATTCGTTTCTTTTACTTTGTTTGTAGATTTAGTGAATTGATTTGTGTGGTTGTGTATAGTATGTCCCAAAAATTGTTTAGGAATTTGTTTGGATTAAAAGAATAATCATTTGCTAAGGGTTATTTGGCCTATTTTAAAAGCGGCTTTGTAGCGTTTTAGTATTTATGCCCGATTTGGTGAATTGATTTGTGGTTGTGAATAGTATGTGCCAAAAAAAATTTTGGGACTATTTGGATTAAAAAGAATAATCCAAACTATTAAGGGCCTATTTGGCTGGTTTTGTGGCCAATTTAAAGGCTTGTTTGACCGATTTTATGACCCGTTTAATGGCCGGTTTAGGGCCATTGTATGGGCTGTTTTTGTGAGCATTTTATGTCATATTTGGCCTTGAGAGTTAAAGTTGTTATTACTTGATTTTGTAATAACATAATTTGGTTAATGCTTGTTTGATGAATGTTAATATATGTGTGCTTATATATTGACATTGAACTAAATGTTTATTTTGGAGATTATAAGCGTGTAATATAATTGTCCATGATACATGGTAAAATGTATGGTTTATATTGTCCAAATGGCATTCATTACATATGTGGCTTGACATTGACATGCAATGGTGCATCACATTGCATATGCATGGGAATATCGCATTTCATGGGTGTGAGTGCATGGTTGAAATCAAACACCTCATTTGGTGGTTGATAGGTGGGTTCGGTACTGTTGGATGAAGTTCAACAGAGTCGCACATTTACATGACATGGAAAAACTTGTGTCGGGCTAGACACTCTATCGGGTGAAAGATCCAGTTATTGGTTTATACACTCCAACGGTGAAAGTCCAAAAAGTGTAAAGGCATGCGGAGCCTACGGTGCGACTCCAAAATCTGCTGCCCGAAAAGACACATGAGTTTTGTATATGAAATGATCATTTGAGGTGTGACATCCAACAAGTTTTGGTTTATAAACAAATGAATTTTGTTTTAAAAATGATCATTGGATGTAATCCATCAATGACAGATTTTATCACACATTGGCATTGCATTGTGTGATGGGAGTCGGTGAAGACTCGGAGTATGATGCATAAGTGAGTTTCAACTCATTTCATAGCATGGCATGTAGAATTCCAACCTAGAATATGCAAGTTCTTACTTGGAATGTTGATGTGAATATGAAGTGTCAAGTGTGAGCATTGCATGTGCACTTAGGTAGGGAGTAGCCTCTCTAGGAATTACTTTACTGGGCGTGGCTCACCCTATACAGGAAAAACATTTTAGGTGCAGGAAATATGCCTATGGGCGTCTCTCATTCGAGACCACAAGGGTGAAAAAAGCCGACTTGTGGCTTTTATAATTCTTTTCATGAAATTTTTGGAACAAACTAGTTTTGGCATGTACCTTTATGTAAAAAAGTTGTAATTGAACTCATATGGACTGCTTTTTAATATAGTCTTACATGCTTTTATATGAATGTGGATAAATGGGCACAGTGTTGTAAATTTTTACTCATAAATGGACCTGGTGTGATCATTGTGTTATATTGGGCCTCAAATGGGTCATGTTATTGTACATTGTGTAGGTTGGGTTTTGGATAGAGCTCCCCGTACAAAGGAGACTATGTCCAATTTTTGTTAAATTATGGATCCCGGTAAATGGGACACAACGATGTGGTATCGAGTTACACGATATCCATAGGCATTTTGCGGGTTGATGGGTGATCAATGGACTCCCGGATTTTAGGGCGTCACATTTTTAAAAGTAGGATTTTGGACCTTGTTTGATGAGTTCGGCATAGTCCTAGGGTTTTGTCTCTTAGCCATATTGAATTTGGGCCTTGGGCTATTTTCTACCACATTTGCCTTCGAGGATAACTCATTGGCTCTTTCAGCTTTATCCCTAGTTTTATTTTGCTCTTCAATACTAATGTGTATTATAACATCTTCTAGGGACATTTGTTTCCTTTTGTGTTTCATGATATTTTTTTAGTATTTACAAGAATCTAGAAGGGTCTCTATAAGATAGCCAGCCATAAAAGGTTCAGGTAATTTTATGTATTCAGTGACTAGGTCATTGCCCAACATGTGGTAGTGATGAGTGCCCAAAACACTCATCATACACCCGTGTTTGATCACATTTTCAATTCATTTCATCTAGTAATAAGTGCATTTATTGTCGTATATCTGATACTCGGATTTTTGTGTATTTTAGGTGAAAAATGTGACATTTGGAAGATGTGTGAAGATTTGAAAAAGGAGATTGGAAGAGAGCTCAGCCTCAACATCGCGACGTTGAGGTCATATGATGTGTAGCCTACATCAGCCAACGTCGTGACGTTGAGGTCGTATGATGTGCAGCTTACATCAGCCAACGTCGTTACGTTGCCAGGACTCATCCAACGAGAATTTTTTAGATATAAAAAATAAAAATAATGACAAAAAATAAAGAACGACGGAGGAGGAGAGAGAGGCATAAGATCTAAGACGAAGACGACTACACAAGGTGATTGGAGAGATCATGTAATCACTGTATTTCATATTTTCTTTCTTGAACTCCTATTGATTGAAAACAAAATGATTGTAATTATCATAATGATGTTCTAGTTTTATATCTAGGGTTTTTGTTGTACTCTTGTCACACTCGTATGGATTAGTGATTAATTCAGTTTCATTTAGTATATACATAGATCCGATATTGACTTGCTTTGTTACGCCAGATTATCTATATGGTGGTGTTTGGCGTAACATCAACATACTATCAGCTGGGGATCAGGTAAGTGACACTTGGTAGAAATCGGAGTGAGATCTCCCGGTTCCAAGTGTGGCGATCAGGATTTAACTATTCAAGCGTCTCGGAGTTTAGGGTTGATGCAGAGATGCAATAAACCCTACTAGTGAGATAGGTGAATAAACCTCAAGAGAGGATATCTAGTAGGCACAATCAACCTGCCAGCGTGAATTTGTGAAAGTATTGAATGATCAATTCTACCTAGATAGTGATCCATTGAGTGTGGTAAGGGGAGGCAAAAACCCTAGTCCCCATTAATTGAGTTAAGAAATCATTTAGGATTAGAAGTTTTGTTATATTAGCCATAATTCACTAAAGTTTGAGATCTGATTAATACTCTAGAGCCAATTCCGGTATTCAACACACTTCTCCTTGTGGGAATGACACTTGACTAGCCACTATATTACATAAACTTGACGTGTATACTTGCTCGAGCGGGCCTACGTTTTACATTAATTTTAAATAACCTCTACGGTGCCCGTCAAGTTTTTGGAGCCATTGCTTGGGAGAAGTTTCGTATTGATATTGACAATAGCATGGTTAGATATTATTCTAGAAATATTTTTTTATATTTTATTCTGGTGACACAAGTGCTTGTAATTTGGTCTCTGTGTTTGCGCATGTGATTGTAGTAAAGGTTAATGTGTGTGTATGCAAAGACGGGGTCAAGTTGAACTACTTTCGTTCGATCCTAAACCGGAAAGAACCTTACACCGATTACACATAGAAACGAGAAGCACATAAAGTCTAAGCGGACAGCTGCAGAATCGGGAAGAGGGCAGATCAGGGCCAAGAGCAAAATGAGCCGCAAGGGGGACAAAATGGGAATAATGGTAGGAACTATGCTCCTAAGTCGTTTATACAGCCAGATGATCTGTTTATGTTGTTAGAGGAGTTCGCTTTACTGCCTACGGTTGTTCAGTCTGCTATCCGAAGACCACCTATTCAAGCAAATAATTTTAAGCATAAAACAGTAACACTGCAAATGCTTCAGAACATTCAGTTCCATGGTTTGCCAAGTGAGAACCCGAACACGCATTTGAAAAACTTCATTGAAGTATACAACACAGTCAAATACAATGGAGTGACAGAAGAAGCACTAAGATTGAGATTATTCCAGCTCTCATTTGGTGATAGAACTAAACATTGGTTGACGAGCCAACCACCAGATTCCATTACCTCATTGAATGATTTGGTACAAAATTCCTGACCAAGTTCTTTTTGTTGTCCAAGATCCCACAGTTGGTGCAAGAGATTAACACATTTAAACATCTGGAAAGGGAGAATTTAGCTGAAGCCTGGGAGAGATTTCATGAACTGTTAAGGAGGTGTCCATATCACAAGTTGATTAGATGGATGCAAGTCCATACCTTTTACAATAGTCTAAGTGATTCTACCAGAACTGTTATAGATGCCTTAGCAAGGAGCACGTTGATGAAGAAGACTATAGATCAAGCATATGGAATTGGTAGGCTTACAATGTTTACAAGCCTTAGATTAGTGAAATTGGCATGATTTAGACCTTGTCCTTATTTCCTTGGATATATTTTTAATTTTGGAATATATTTCCCAGGTATAAAAAAACATTGTGATATATTATTGTAGTTTTTTAGTATTATCATTTTAATTTACTCAAGTTTTAATCTCCATCTATGCAGTTGAGATGTACTTGAATGGAAATAATTTTTAGTTGATAGATGGATCTTAAGGTGAAACTGAAATTTTGTTTAATTTTTATCTTTTGTTTACTTTATGCATGGAGAATGTTATAAATAGATAATTGTGAATCTTTAGTCTAGAGTTTATTGTATTTAAGTAGCCGCTTATGTATTAGGATTTTAGGTAGGTGAGATATTTGTAGTTAATAAAAAATTGGATGCATGGATCTTATTTTAGGTTTTGTATTACTCATACAAGCATCCCTTTTCTTAAAATGGTATCATACATATATGGCTTATCCTTAGTTCCATAGAGTTTCAAACTCATGGCATGGTTTGAGAATTTTCTTCAACTCTCATGATAAACCATGAATCATCCTTGCACACCATTGGTTTAATGAGATGACTTAATTTCCCTTTTTTCTTGAGACATCTTTACCAATTGTGACCCCTCTAAATTATTTCTCCCATTAAGTCCTTATTATGTTTGAAGGATCTTACCATGTCAAGAATTCAACAAGCGGTTGATTGTTGGATTGTGGCTTGACTCAATATTGAAGAATTCACCTTTGAAGTGTTTGACATCACGATGGAAAGAAGGTATATGGAGGTTGGGAAAAAAAATAAGGACAATGAGTGCCTAATTTGGAGCAAATTTTTTAACAAAAGGTCAAAACTAATGGAATATGTTGTGGGAAAAAATTGCAAGTGATAAACCCAACTATGATACTCAACAAGGAAAAGAAGACAATTCACTATCCATGTTTCTTGGACTAAATGTAACAAGTATTTATTGTACCTTGTTAATCGATGAATAAAACGATAAATAAATGTAAAACCTGGGTAAATTTGAAAATTTTCGAAAAAGGGCAAAACGATAAATTGCCGCTAGAGTACAAGTTGCAAACTTGAAAATTTTCTAGTTCTTAGACGACAAAATGGACCTCACCATTGGTTTCGTCTTGCGAAATCTAGTTACCTAGACGATTTTTTTTTGAGTTACAAGGTAGTCGGATTTTCACGATTATCGAGGCGTCAGACGTCTAACTAACCCTAAAAACAGGATTTTAAGAAGAATCTTGAAATCTGGAAATGATCTGGATAAAGTTTAGATAAAATAATTTGGACTTAAACCAAGACGAATTAAATTGTTTCGAGGTAGAATCGAACCTGGACCAATCGCGAACACATGGTGTGACGTGAGCCATTGACTTAAACTTAAGTGAGGGGCTTGTGGGACAAAGGAAAGGGAAAAGATCCCATTTCCTGGTTTTAACCAAGAGAAAGAGAAAGGGAGGGAGAAAGAGACCTAGACTTCTCTCTACGATCTACGGGATTCTGTCAGTCGGAATTGTCGAGCCAAGAGTGAAAGTTCATCTACTCTCAATGAGGGCTATGTGTGGGTACCAAAAAGGAAGGATTTCGATGAAGATCCAAAAGAGGAGATTCGAGGAAAATTAAAGTTCTCGAGTTTAAGAGGTGTTCTCGAGACCTCCTACCAGTTCTACTACGCTTCAAGAGGTAGGGATTCTTCCTACTCTAGTTTTAGTCTCCATCTTTTTTGCTGATTTTTGGGTTAAAATGGTGGAACGTGTTAAGGGTCAATTTGGGCAGAAAAATGCCCAAAACCCGACGTTCTTCACCTAGGCGATGGTAAGCTTTGCCTAGAAGAAGGTGTTCGCCAAGGCGAAGGTGGGCTTCACCTACGCAAACCTAAGGTCAGCTTTCAAGTTGTGTTCTGCCTCTCCTAGGCGTAGGAAAGCTTTTCCTATGCGAAGGTGAAGGCCTGTCATGGCCTGTTTGTGGCCGAGTTTGGGGCCTGTTTCAGGGCCGTATATGGCTTGATTACAGGATGTTGTGTGGGCATTACACATGCCACAATGGGTCTTGAAGGTAAAGGATGTTATTACTTGCCTTTGTAATAGCATGCTTGGTTATAGTTGCTTGATTGAATGTTAATATGTGTGTTTATGTATGAAGTGAAGTAATGGTGTTTGATGAGTGTAATAAATTGTAATATGGATTTATCCATGATACATGGTTATATGTATGAGTTAAGTGTCCATATGAAATAAATCACATATGAGGCATGGCATTGACATGCAGTGGCGCATCACATTGCATTATGCACAGGGACATCACATATCATGGAAATTATGTGCATGGGTTGCAATCATTCCGCAATTAACCTTATAATAATAATAATAACAATAAATAATGTATGTATAACTTGTTGTCAAGTAATGATGGTGACTTCAAATGCGGTTGGACGAAGTTTAACAGAGTCGCATGGTTGTATGAAAAGAAAAGAAAACTAGTGTCGGGTAATAGCAAGAAGGGCGCTAGATACTCCCTCGGGTGAAAGACTCGGACTGGTTCAGACACTCCTATAATGAAAGTCTAAAAAGTGTTGGAAGGCGTGCGGAGTTTGAGGTGGGACCCCAAAAATTAGTTGCCCACAAAAGACATAGTTTTTTATATGAAATGTCATTTAGGGTGTAAAATCCAACGACTTTTGGTTTATAAACAAAAGACTTTGGTTTTGAAAATGATCATTAGATGTAATCCATCAATGACAGGTTTTTCACACATTCAGATTGTATTGTGTGGAGGGAGTCGGTTAGGACTCTAGGCATGGCACGTGAGTGAGTCTTCATTTCATTTCATGGCATGGATTTACATCACACATTGGCATTGCATTGTGTGGTAGGAGTTGGTAAAGACTCCATGTATGGTACATGGATGAGTCTCACCTCATTCTATAGCTTGACATGTAGGATTCCAATCTAGAATTGCACATTCTCCTTGGAATTGTTGTCGATAATGTAAATTGCCAAAGGTGAACATTGGCGTTACATTGTGTGGTGAGAGTAGGTAAAGACTCGGTGTATGGTGCATGGATGAGTCTCACCTCATTCCACAACACAACTTGGTATCAGAGCATAGGTACATGATTACCTAAGGCTTGTATGTCTGATACCAGCATTATAGCTTGGTATCGTGGATTGTTAAGTGTAAGCATTGCATGTGCACTTAGATGGGGATTAGCCTCTATAGGAATTTTACTCTATTGGGTATGGCTCACCCTATATGGGAAAAACATTTTAGATGTGGGGCAAGCGTTGGTGGGCGGCTCTCATCTGGGACCGTAAGTATGACGAAAGCCAACATGTGGCTTGTGGAAGCTTTGTTTTTTGTAAATTAAATGTTTGGAACAAACTAGTTCAATCCTGTAAATAATGTAATAGAGTTGTAATTAAACTCTTATGGATTATTGTATAATAACCACAATAATGTTAAGTCATGGGTCCCTTATCATAAGACTAAGCGATTGGCCAATTATTAGGGTTATCACGACATCTGAGATATTTTAAATTAGGTTGATGGTGGATCAACGGACCCCTAAGTTTTAGGGGCATCACATAAAATGTGTTCAACAAAAGTAGGAAACATGAGTATGGTATACTTGTAAAACAATAACATTATCATGACATAAATAGGGGATTTCTAATTGCTAGCTCTCAACTAAAAGGAAATTACCGATACCATAATAATCAACAAGGAAAGAAGAAGTAATAAAATAAAGAAGAGAATTCACTATCTATGTTTTTGGGACTAAACGCAACAAGTATTTATTGTACCTTGTTCGTTTATCAATAAAATGATAAAAAAAAAATATGTTCACCAAAAGTAGGAAACATGGAAGTTTGGTATACTTGTAAAACAATAACATTATCATAGCATAAATAGGGCATTTCTAATTGCTAGCTCTTAACTAAAAGGAAATTACCGATACTATATTAATCAACAAGGAAAGAAGAAGCAATAAAATAAAGAAGAGAATTCACTACCTATGTTTCTGGGACTAAACGCAACAAGTATTTATTGTACCTTGTTCGTTTATCAATAAAATGATAAATAAAAATGTGTTCACCAAAAGTAGGAAACATGGGAGTCTGGTATACTTGTAAAACATTAGCATTAACATTATCATAACATAAATAGGCATTTCTAATTGCTAGCTCTGAACTAAAAGGAAATTATCAATACTTCTCATTGGTAAGAAGAAAAAATGCTAAGGAACAGAGAAAAAAACTGTTGCAGAAACTTTCCTCTCCATATTCTTTAAGTTTGGGAAATAGGAATTTCTCATATAATTTAATTTTTTCTTTTCCAAATTTTTTCCAATGACAGCAAAAAGTCTTACAATTTGTTTCCTTTTTCCATCAATATATTCAGGAATAAAAATAGTCTTAAGGTTATTTCACTAGTACAATCATCTTGGTAAACTCAACATTGCTCCTGGTTTATATCAACATTCCTATATAGTTATTAGTTATTGAATATGATAAAGTGTGTAAACATGTGTATATTATTTTGGTTTTAAAATCGTTATGAATAGTACATGTTATATATCAAGTATAAAGGTAAGGATTATAAGCTTTTATAAGGTAATTAAATTACATAACTATAAAATGAAATTATATTTATCCATAGATGCATTGGGTTAAACACATCTGTATAAGAAAAAAGAATGTACACATCTGTATAATTAGCTTATTTTTATCTCTTTTCTTTCCTTAACTGCCCTTTATTCCCAAAATAAAGCCTACCTTAAAGCCTACAATTAGATTTATTACCGAAGCCCTTGTGAATACCAAGTCACGAACCAATCTTCACAATTAGCTTTGCTATCTAGCTTGTATGAGTAGGAAAAGCGTATACTTAGAAATTTTCCTCTCCAGCTTCCTCATAAATTGAGTTTTCTTTCAACAAATTTCCCAAAAACAAATATTATAAGTTCACATTTTTCCCTTTCCCTTTCTCCCCTCCTTTTCTTCCCCTCTTTATTTCTATGAAGGAACACAATCTTAAGGTTTATTGATCATCTCTTAAAACTTTACATCTTTACCCTTTTTAGGTTGGTAATTTCAAGTTATTTTCCAAACACTAAGTGTTTTAGCAATATTGAAAATGATAACCCATGTATTGGAGGTTTGTGTTCAGTAAAAAGGAAGAACTATACAAGTAGTAAAGATTACATATGATTCTTACACAAAGTAGCAAAGGGAAAGGTAATAAGAAATAGAGCTTGTACGGATGTAATTAAGATGGAAGTTTATATCATCTGAAGAGATCATTTTCAATTTAGTTGCTAAGCTATCTAGCTTTGCAACAAAACGAAAAATCTATGTCAATTATGAAAGAGATTAATTGATGAAGGAAGGTCTATACATCAGTAGGGAACTGATAATTAAATATAACATCAAGAAAATTTTTTACCCGCAATTTTATTAAGACTGGGTACTCTACTGCTCGGAAGCACTGCAGAGTATGATATTAGGAGGATGTGTGTACACTTCCTTCTTCAATGGGGTTGAGGTATTATATTCTCTATTTGCATTCAGAGCTGCAGAGATTGAAAGATATTGTAAGATGAAACTCTTCAAGAGGAAAGATGAGAATGATAATAGTAACAACTAATTAATTCATATTCTAGATATAACACCATAGAGTTTTTCTTAAAAATATCAGTTAGTAAAATAAAGTAGCGTTGCAAATATTATAATAATATTTCATTGGAGACATGCATATAGTTCAGAAGGTAAAAAAGAGTACCACGTATTTCTCATAATGACTAGGAAATATACTTTATCTGTCCAAATTATGCAAACTTAAACCTTTACAAAAAATGGTAACCTAACACAAAAGAATGATTTTTCAATTTTTCAACTTGAAGGTGGGTCCTAATGCGAGAAACTGAAAATCTCTGTCCATCCATAATTCTGCAAAAATTATCTTTAGATTATCTCTTTGAAATTAAAACCCATAATTTTGGTGGACAATTTTTGAATTTCTGAGTTATCATGAAGTATTGGATTTGAGTCTAATATTAGAGCTTGGACAAAGAAATGAAGAAAATGTGAGTCTGACTTTAATTATTATTTATAAATTTACCAAAAGACTTCTTTCTACTCCACATAGTCTTTGCACCTGCAGCCAAAGAAGTGAATATAAATCACATAGCACGCTCAAGCTCATCTTAAAGGATTAAATCACGTAGCACCCATCTTGATTCCATACGTGAACTTCTTGAAATAATAATTTTGATTAAATCTAATAACATAGCACTCAAATTTTAATTATGGATACACCTTATTAGGGGTAAATTAAGGTTTCTTGATCCTTTAAGCACTCAACTTGTCAATGTCTTGAAATATTGATAAAACTCATCTTACCTTTATAAGTATCCTAAAAATTCAACTGCTAGCTATATGGATCATTCCACGGAAAAGAGTAAAACAGCATTTCAAAGTCTTTTGGGAAAAAATAAAATTTAGCTTCTAAGTTTCACTCTAAAGCAACTCTTTAGATTCGTGTTTCACTTCGACAGACGATACAGTGAACAACACTAACATTCCATTTGTTTGGGGCTTTAAATCCAAAGCCGTTATCTCTATAATAGGTCAGAAAAGCAAATAAGAAACAGGTAAATGAAAAATGAAAACTTTACACTTCCACTTCAAACAGTCCTTCCCTTTACCAATCTGTGACAACAAACAAGAATCCAACATCGTTAGGATCATTTTCAAGAATACGAAATACAATTCTGAAATAGGTACATAATTGAGAACATAATAGTTATATCTGAAAAGTTACTATGGTAAGTACTGATCCAATCAACTATCATCTTCATTTCATGACTGTCATCTCATCATCATCCACACTCCATGTTCACTAAGTCATCTTTGCAAACCTAGCTTTTATGATATTCTTTGCAGGACTACATTTCCTCTCACTAGTATCTACATTACTTAAAATAATAATGAATGAAAGCCGAGAAATTAGGGTTTGGATTGCCAAGAGGTTGATTTCTCCCTTCTCCTTCCACAAGAGGGAGAAACTAGGTTTGGATGTAAAGAGGCCTTTGGAAAAGATTCGGGGTTTTGAGGTTTTTCCCCCTTCTTTGGACCTTAGCTAAACCCCAAAACTTTAGATAAAGAATTAAGCCCATATTTTTCACTTTTCTATTTTTAAACTCCATTCATGAGATAATACCATGTTTATAGTTTTTTGAAAAAAAAAAAAAAAAAAAAAAACAGTTCAAACAAATTGGGCCTTGCTATTTAAGAAAAAAAAAACACATTCTCCAAGAAACAATTTGTGCTCTCATTCATATCTAGAAATCTTGGATTAGTAATGGAATTCATCTTGATGCCATATGTAAAGAACTGAAGGAAATACCTGAACATAAACCCTTATAACAAAAAAAAAGTTAGGGTTTCTAGATCTTTTAACACATGAACTTTTCAATATCCATCTTGATTCTATACATAAAATATTGAAGGAAATACCTCCATATAGATCCTTCTAAAGAAAAAAAGCACATTTGGGCTTCATTGGTTTAACAACTGCTATTCATATCTAGAAGTCTTGAATTATTAATGGAACTAATCTTGATTCCATGTGTGAAATAGTGAAGGGAATACCTGGACATAGATCCTTCTAAACAAAAGGAAAAAAATAGGGTTTCAGAACAAAAAAAAAACAGTTTTAAAAAACTGTAAACAAACATGTAACTTTTGATTCCTTTTTTTTTTTTGCCAGAATACATTAAGCACTGAATTCAGATTACAATAATTGTTTTAAGAAAGAACACTAAATTGTATTCCTCCCCTTTTTTTGTGATAATAGAGAAAACACTTAATTCATCTTATGCTCTTTTTTTTTGGTTGTAGTGATGTCTCTTGAGTGGAATGAGAATATGATGTTAAGAATTCTTAGGGCAATTTTTATTCTGAAGCAGCTTTATATATGTCGGACATTTGGCAGTATGTCCACACCAGAAGACATCGGCAGCAAAGGCATAGGCTGGAAGCTGAGAAGAAGGAGGTGGCTGCTCTTGAGGAATCATTTGAAGAAGAGGAAACGTATGAAGATGGAGGTAGTGCTGTGAGTGATCGGAGTTATGGAGATGATCAGTCGACGGAAGAGACCGGCAAAGATGCGGCGGCGGAGGAAGATACCCTCACTTCACCCTTACGCAAAAGGGAAGAAGCCCTGGCTCCCAAACTGCTGGCGGCCAGTTGGGTCTCTTCCCTGTTCCCACAAAAGGAGCAGCTCAGTCCGCCACTGCCACAGACACCCCCACAGGAGCAGGAAATGCTTAAGATTTATGAGGCTGAACCAAATGCACATGGATTAATGGTGCATAATATCTACAGCAATAATCTCACTCTAGAAATAGGTAAGCACAAATCAAATTCCATACTTACACTTCCACTTGCATCATCCTTTCTTCAAATCTGTAACAACAAAAAATTGAACACCATTAGAATTATAATTGTGAATAATAAGGTTGTCTTAGATTCATAAAATATCTTAAATGAAAAAGTCTTATGTGAAAGATTACATAGTAAATCATGAACCAATGGAATGTCATCATCACAGTATTTTTCATTGTGTGCCGTCTTCATCGTACAGTCACTTCTCATCTTTGCAGACAGAAGGGAAATGGTACCAAGAGGATGACCTTCCCCTCCAAAAAAACCTCAAATTAGGGTTAGGGCCGGCTACCAAAGGATTGATTCTTACGTTCTAAAGAAATGCCCCTTATATTATATTTATATTAAGTATACGTAGTATATGTCTTTCCATACGATTAGGGTTTGAGGTTTTCGCCTCTTTTACCCTCGTTTGGACTTTGGATGGAAGATTTTAAAGAGAAAACATTAATATTATAAAAATTTTACTAAATATTAAATGACTTTCTATATATGTAAGAAAAAAAAATTCAATTGTAAATAAATTTGTGCTTCATTATTTATTAAGCATTTTTTTACAAAAAATAAAAATAAAAATGTAAGAAGTTCTTGAAGTAAATTTACCCAAATGCAAACATGAATTATTGTTTGGCAAGAAATGATCATTTAGCTTCTAGGAACATAGTAATTTTACAAATTAGCTGATTCTTAAAATATAAGCAAATTTCATGGGCATGGTGCTTACGAGTTCTTTGATTGAAACCAAATATATACCTAAAACTGTTCAAAAAATTTATGCTATAATTGGTTTATACTATAATTAGTAGCCAAGACAGAATTAGAGAGAGAGAGAAAGGAGGAAAATATGTTTTGAAAAGAAAAATCTGGTACCAGAATCGTGATCTTGATATTAATTGTGATTAAATCAAATCACATAGCCTCAAATTTTAATTATGGATACACCTTATTAGGGAAAGGTAAAGTTCTTGATACTTTAAGTACTCAACTTGTCAATGTCTTGAAATAGTGATAAAACTCATCTTTGCTTCATAAGTATACTAAAAATTCAACTGCTAGCTATATGGATCATTTCACGGGAAAAGAGTAGGCCTGGCATTCCCAGATATTTTGGGAAAAAAAATAGGTGGCTCCTAGATCCTCTAAAAACAATACTCTTTAGATTCGTGTTTCACTTCAACAGAAGATATAGTGAACAACACAAACATTCCATTGGTTTGGGGCTTTAAGTCAAGAAGCATTACCTCTGTAATGAATTAAAGCAAATAAGTGGCAGAGTAAAAGAAAAAAGCAAGCTTTGCACTTACACTTCAAACAGTCCTACCCTTTACCACTCTGTGACAACAAACAAGAATCCAATAATTTAGGATGTTTCAGAATGTAAATGAGTAAACGATTGAAGACATAAATGATTATATGTGAAGGATTACTATGGTAAATTACTGATCCAATCAACACTATCATCTTCAATGTTCATGACTGTCATCACCATCATCATCCACACTTTCATGTTCACTAGTCATCTTTGCAAACCTAACTTTATAATATTCTTTGGGGACTGGACTTTCTCTCACTAGTATCTACATTACTTAAAATAATAAAAAGAATGAAAGCAGAGAAATTAGGGTTTGGATTGCCAAGAGGTTGATTTCTCCCTTTTCCTTCCACAAGAGGGAAAAACTAGGTTTGGATGTAAAGAGGCCTTTGGACAAGATTCGGGGTTTTGAGGTTTTTCCCCCTTCTTTGGACCTTAGCTAAACCCCAAAACTTTAGATTAAAGTGAAATTTGCTTTCACTTTTTCTATTTTTAAACTCCAATTCATGAGATGATATACATGCTTATAGTTTTTGAAAATTCGAACAAATTGGGCCACATGCTATGTAAGAAAACAAAATAACACATTCTCCAAGAAACGAATTTGTGCTCTCATTTCATATCCCAGAATCCTTGGATTAGTAATGGGATTTCATCTTGATGCCATATGTAAGAACTGAAGGAAATACCTAGACAGAAACCCTTATAACAAAAAAGCTAGGAGTTTCTAGATCTTTTAACAAATTAACTTTTCAATGTCCATCTTGATTTATAAAATATTGAAGGAAATACCTTCATATAGATCCTTATGAGAAAAAGCATTTGAGTTTCTAGGTATTTTAACAACTAACTATTTACATATCTAGAAGTCTTGAATTAGTAATGGAGACTAATCTTGATTCCTGCAAGCAGAAACCATATAACAAAAAAGTTAGGGTTTCTAGATCTCTTTTAACAAATTAGCACCAATGTCCATCTTGATTCTATACATAAAATATTGAAGGAAATACCTTCATATAGATCCTTGTAAAGAAAAAAGCATTTGGGTTTCTAGGTATTTTAACAACTAACTATTCATATCTAGAAGTCTTGAATTAGTAATGGAACTAATCTTGATTCCCTGTGTAGATCCTTCTAAACAAAAGGGAAAAAAAAATAGGGTTTCAGAACAAAAAAAAAAACGGTTTTCAGAAACTATAAACAAACATGTAACTTTTGATTCCTTTTTTTTTTTTTGCCAGAACACAATAAGCACTGAATTCAGATTACAATAATTGCTTTAAGAAAGAACACTAAATTGTATCCCCACCCCCCAACCGCCCCCCTTTTTTTTTTTTTTTGTGATAATAGAGAAAACACTTAATTCATCTTCTGCCCTGCTTTTTTTTTTTTTTTGTTGATTGTGCAGTGATGTCTCTTATGGGCCGAATGAGGAATATGATGTGGAATTTTGAGAAAGGGGAAGAGTTTTATTTCACGAAGCAGCTTTATATATGTCAGACATTTGGCAGTACGTCCACACCAGAAGACATCGGAAGCATAGGCAAAGGCTGGATGCTGAGAAGAAGGAGGTGGCTGCTCTTGAGGAGTCATTCGAGGAAGAAGAGGAAATGTATGAAGATAGAGGTACTGCTGTGAGTGATCAGAGTTATGCAGATGATCAGTGGACGGAAGAGACTGGCGAAGATGAGGCAGCGGAGGAAGATACCCTCCTCACTTCACCTTGCTTAAAGGGAAGAAGCCTAGCTTTCAGGAAACTGCTCGTGGCCGGTGAGGTCTCTTCCCCATTCGTACCAAAGAAGAACAGCTCATTCCACCGCTGCCACAGACACCCCCACAGGGGCAGGAAATGCTTAAGAGTTCTGAGGCTTAACCTAATGCACATGGATTAATGGGGCATGATATCTACAACAATAATCTCACTCTAGAAATAGGTAAGCACAAATTATATTTCATACTTCCTTCCGCACATCATCCTTTCTTCAAATCTATAACAACAAACAAGAATTGAACACCATTAGAATTATGTTGGATAACAAGATTGTTTTACATTCATAAATATCTTAGAAATGAAAATGTCGGGTGTGAATGATTACTATGGTAAATCTCTGAACCAATGGAATGTCATCATCACATTATTTTCATTGTCTTCTTCGTCTTCCTAGGCATTACAACTGCCACTTTGTCATCTTTGTAGACGTAAGGGGAAATGGTATCAAGAGAATGATTGCTTCCTCCAAAAGGAATGCAAATTAGGGTTTGGGCCCGGCTACCAAGCGGTTGATTTCTTCCTTCTAGAAATAAATGCCCCTTATATTATATTTATATTCATATATATGATATGTGTTTCCATCGATTAGGATTTTAGAGTTTTGGCTTTCCCTTTTCCTCTCTTTTTAGGCTAGGGATAGAAGATTTTAAAGAAAACATTAATAGCATAAAATTTTACTAAATATTAAATGACTTTCTATATATATAAGAAAAAAAAACAAATTCAATTATAAATAAATTTTCTTTATTTATTAAGCATTTTTACAAAAAATATGTAAGTTCTTAAATAAATTTTAGAAATACAAACTTGAATTATTATTTGGCAAGAAATATATTTAGCTTCTAAGGAACATAGAAACAATTTTACGAAGTAGTTCTTAAAATATAAGCAAATTTCATGGGCATGATGCTTATGAGTTCTTTGTTTAAAACCCAATATATAACTAAAACTGTTCAAAAAATTTGTACTAAAATTAGTGGCCAAGACCAATTGGAGAGAGCGAAAGGGAGGAAAATATGTTTTGAAAAAGAAAAATGTTTTGTAATAAAAATGGGAAACAAAGCATTTTTATGAGAAGCAGGAGTTTTAGTTATTTCTGTTTTCTTCTAGCTCTAATGCAAAACATTGGGATTAATATTAAAATTGATTTAAAAATCCTATGACCCAGGAAACAAGCAAAATTAAGAAATCCTTCTCACCAATAAAGTGAACAGTTATGGCATATTATAAATTAAATACGGATGGAATATTACCAGCACTTGCCACTGTCATTTATCATCTTTGTAGATGAAGGGGGAAATGGAATCGAGAGGATGATTAATTCCCCTCATAAAAGAGATACAAATTATGGTTAAGGCTGCCAAGAGGTTGATTTCTTCCATCTAAAAAGAAATGCACCTTATAGTATATTTATGGTATGTACTATCATGTTGAGGTTTCCCCTTATTTTCCTCTTTTAGACTTAGGATAGAAGATTTTAAAGGGAAAACATTAATATTATAAAATTTTTACCAAATATTAAATGACTTTCTATATAAGTAAGAAAAAACAATCCAATTGTAAATAAATTAGTCCTTCATTATTTATTAAGCATTGTTTTAAAGAAACAAAATGTAAGAAGTTCTTGAAGTAAATTTACCCAAATGCTAACATGAATTATTGTTTGGCAAGAAATGATCATTAGCTTCTAAGGAACTTAGAAGAAAACATTCTTATGAAGTAGTTCCTTAAAATATAAGCAATACCATAGAGGTATGATGCATAAGAGTTCTTTGATTATAAGCAAATATTTACACAAAACTATTCCAAGAATTTTATACTATAATCAGCGAGAAAGTATAAATCAGGATATATAGACACTATATACTTCATTATACTATAATTAGCGGACAAGACCAATTAGAGAGAAAGAGGAAAATATGTTTTGAAAAATAAATTTTTTTGCAATTAAAAAAGAAAAGAAAGCATTTAATGAGAAGCAATTTTTAGTCGTTTCAAAAAAAATTTCAAGCTCTCTTAGAAAAACAATGAGATAAATATTAAGTGATCAAAACTCCTACTGTGCATGAGAAAAAAGTAATGTAAGGAATGGATTTTTCTTAATGAAATCATTTTCCTCCATTTTATATATGCTATTAAAGAGAAAATAAGTAAAATAGAAACCAACCCTAAGGATATCTTATTCCTTGAACTAAAGATGAAGGGATACTATAGATCCTTTATCTGGGTTGCATTTCTTTACCAAAGTCCCATATAACAAAGGGCTAAGCAGTGAACTCTTATTTGAGCGAACGCGACATCTTTCCATATTACTGCTTAGGAAACGAAATGGATAATTGCCTTGTTTTACGAAAATCTCGGAAGTTAGGAAATATCTTGAGTTAAGTTCATGGAATATGATTTGAACTTGAACTGAGACAAAATAAATCGTTTCAAGCCAAGAATCGGACTCGAGTAAGTTTGGACACATGGCGCGACGTGGGCCATGACTTAAACTTAAACAAAAAGGGGAAACTAGGACAGAAAATCACATTTTCTACTATTGGTTCATGCGAAAGTGAGAGAAGAGAGAAAGAGGAGAGATGAGTGCTTCCTTCCACGATCCATGGAGTTCTGTCGGTTGGAATTCATCGGATCAAGAACGAAGGTTCATCGCATCGTTGAGGGCTACGCGTGGGTGCTGAAAATATGGGATTTCGCCAAGGATCCAAATGAGGAGTTATGGAAATCAAAGGTTTCAAGTTTAGGAAGTGTCCACAAGACTTCCTTAGGTTTCTTCTATGCTCCAAGAGGTAAGGAATTCTTCATACTTGGGTTTATTTTCCATTTTTGGGAAAAAAAGATGGGAGATTGTTTTTGCGTTCCACCTTCGCCGAAGAGGACATGGAGTTCTTCGAGAAAAAGGAGTCTTCGCCTAGGTGAATGAGGTGTTCACCTAGGCGAGAGGGTGCTGCTGGGTGAGGAGATGTTCGCCTCGGCGGAGAATGCGGGGACATAGTTGTGAGTCCTGTTTAGTGCGCCTGGGTGAGGTGTTGCTGGCCAGGCGAAGTGGCGAACCCTTCGCCTATTAGAGCTTAATGGCTAATGTTCATGGCATGTTGTGGCCTATTTAGGAGATTCGGTTTGTATTTCGGTTTGTGATTGTTTGTGGCTTGCTTCTAGGCCATTGTATGACATTTGAGTGTGCATTTCTCTTAACTAAGAGTGACATGGCTGGATCTTCGATATAGTGTGTTCTGTCATATTGGCATGTGATATGAGTTTATATGTACCCAAAATGGCCATTTACATGGCTTGATTGTAATGTATCATTGCTTGAACATAGAATGATATGTTGTATGTTGTTGATATATGCGTGCATAATATATTGACAAGAGTGAAATGTAGTATGGAAGTCATATGTAGGTGATGTGATTGTCCATGATACCTGGTGAGTGGTGTGGATTATGTTGTCCATGTAGCATTCATTATACATGTGGCATGATATAACATGCATTGGTGTATTACACTGCATATGCACGAGGAAATCGCATTGAATGGATGTGAGTGCTTGGTTGAAAATCAACATTGCGTTTGCTGATTGATTTGGTGGGTTCGGTCAAGTTGGAGAAAGTCCAACAAAGTCGCACGGTTAAATAAAGTGGTAAAGAAAACTTGTGTCAGGTAATAGCAAGAAGGGATAGATACCCTCTTAGGTGAAAGATCCGGTATTTGTGGTTATACATATTTCCAACGGTGAAAGCCCGTGAAAGTGTTCAGGCTTGCAAAGCCTACAGTGCGACACCAAAAATTCATTGCCTAAAAAAGACACATGAGTTTTGTATATAAATTATCATTGAGGTGTAACATCCAAAAAGATTTTGGTTTGGAAACAAATAAATTTGTTTTGTAAAATGATCATTGGATGTAATCCATAAATAATGGATTTTATCACGGATGGAAACTGGCATTAGATGAGTCGATAAAGACTCAGGTGTGATGAAATTAATTGGGACTTGGGCGTAAAGTACATGATTGAGTCTTATCTCGTTTCACATTGCATAGCTGGATTCCATAGCTAGAAATTGCATAGATTACTTGGAATGTGAATGTAGATTTGTGGAACATGACCATTGCATAGGCATAGGTGGGAGTAAGCCCGCAGGAAATATTCTCTGCAGGCGTGGCTCACCCTTTTGGGAAAACATTTCGAGTCCGGGAGTTATGCACGGTGGATGGCTCTCATTGAGGTCGGAATTGTGAAGAAGGCCAACATGTGGCTTTGATAAATCTTTATGTAAAAAATTTGGAACAATCTAGTCCCGGTATGTACTAATGGTAAGAGAGTCGTGATCGAACTCTTACGGGTTGTTTTAAATGTAATTTTGCATATTTTTAACTTAAATATGGATGAATGAATCCCAGTAAATGGGACCTAACGATGTGGTATTGAGTTACTTGGTATCCATAGGTATTTGATACCATTTTGGTATCAAAGCTTAGGTATGCTATTACCAAATGTAGTATTTATGTGGGTGACGGTTAGTCAATAGAACCCCCGGGTTATGGGGCGTTTGATGAGTCTTAAACTCATCTATTTTTAATCCATTTTCTAGCATGTTTTTAATAGTTTGATCCTAACATACCAAGGTGGAATATTCACCAACTTTGTATTTCTAGTTTTGATTCAACAAAAAGAAAATAAAATTGCAATTACGGCTACATTCTTTATTGCGACATACTTTTAATTTGTCACGACATAATTTCAAGCAGACCAGAAGAACTATGTCGGAACCTTACAAGCTATATGTCATAGCAAAGTCGAGCTGAACTCGAGAAAGAAGAGAATCTTTGTGCGAGCCAAGGTTTTTCTATCACAACATTGCTTTGAAGAAAGATGTAAACATCAACTGACTACGACACCCATAACTACGGCCCGACAATGATCAAAGGCAAATAAGCAAGGAACTTTATCATAGCAATCCTTCCTCTGTCCTGACATAAAGGCTGAAGATTAATAGGTGGAACTCTTAGCCGACAAAGCGATCTTCGCGACATAAAATGGCAAGAATATAACAGTTCATTTGAGACAAGTGTTTTTATGTTATTTAAATCAAGTTTTAGCATGGAAGTTGTATTTCAAGGGAAGAAAATTTTTCGTGACAAAGAAAATCCACAGTGACATAACATTGAGTTCACAACAGCCCAGAAACAACGAGACTTTGCTCGCGACAAAGATTATTCACATCGCGACAAACGAAAACCATGAGGGAATTAGATTCTGCTCATCGCGACAAGAGTTTGAAACCATCTGAAGTCATAGTGACGAGAAATTCATCGTTGCGACATAGTAAAATTTAGAAAGAAAGAATCTACATCAGCGATGAAGAATTCTGTCGCAACAATAAAACTCTGAGAATGATGAGTTCTGTCTCTGACCAAAGAAAATTTAATTGTGACGAAGCGAATGAAGTGAGATTAGCCAAGTCAAGTTATGCATAATAAAGATTTACATTTTTTGGAATAAACAACTCAACGATGATAAAGATTTGAGAAAGAAAAGTTATGGGACAAGAAAGTCTGTCATGAAAGAAATTATTAAGAATCAAAGAAATCCTATACGACATAGAAAATGCATGCAGCGACAAAGTAAACAGAAGATGAAGAAATATACTTGTAGTAATAAAAGAATTAATATCTTTGTGATTCAGTAGAAAATAGAATGGTCTTTGTTACTGCAAATCTTCATTGACTGAAATTTCATTTTCTGATCTTCTTTCCTGATCAACACATTCATTTATAATGTGGGAGAAGTTGCAATCTTTCCACGATTGCAATTCCCGAATTAAAAGCTGAGGTCCATTCTCTCCTCGCTCCCCGGATGAAGTATTTCTCCTTGTGGCCAGTTTCTCTTTTTCTTTACCCATCATTTGGACTCTTTAAGTATGTAGAAGCACCAAGGCGCATGCATGGGTGATGAGCTATTATGGGACACCTTTCTCAAATAAGTACATTATAATCGTAGATCCTTTAACAACTAAACTTTTTCAAAGAGTTAGGATCAGGTAATTTCACCACTCAACACACCATATAATCTCTCACTAAAGAAAAAAGATAAAATATATAGATTACAAGCCTCTAAAATATATGATTCTTAATATAGCAGTATGGATAGACCATATGACATTTATACTCATTATTAATATAAAGAGAAATAGGTTCAATAATCTAACGTTAAACTTATTGCTAAAACTATATTCGAAGTTAAGTTATTTTTTCCAATGAGTATTAGAAAATTTCCTTTGATTAGTTTGAATCTTGATGATAAAAATAATGATGCTTCATAAATATGTTTTTTTTTACCGAAGTAATACTAGTATTTTTAATGATTATGTCAATTAACAACACATGAGTATGTATGCCTATTTAAAATTTGCAATCAAAAGCCATAACTACATGTTTAATAAATTTATTTATGTGGATTATATGATTAATAAATATATTTAAGTCATATTTTGTTAACTTCAATCGGACATACTTAATATGAAATGTTTTCATATACTTCATTCTTTCAATGGGTACACACATAAATATATATATATATATATATATATATATATATATATATATATATATATATATGAGAGTAGAGTAAAAGAACGAACTACCTTTTATCATGCAGTGAGTCTGTGATTATTTCTTCTTCTCAAATCATGTGCCTCATTTCGCAGTTCTTTAATTTCTTCTTATCTGATTTTCTTTTTTTTCTTCCCTTTATTTTCCTTGGTTTTTTTAGGAGAAATTTTTTGGTTTTCTTCTTAGTTAAGCACCTAACTTTTCAATGTCTTGGTTGTAATAAAACTCATCTCAGTTTCATGTGATTAAAATTTTATACAAAAACTAAAAACTGTCAATCCTAGGGTTTCTAGATCTAAAAACTAGGTCTGGTTTCTAGATCTGAAAACTTGACTTTTTTATGATTTGGATTAGTATTTCACTCCAATAGAACATCCTACGAACGACACAACTTTTCTTGGTTTGGGGCTTTTGATCCAAATCCCTAATCTCGACATTTAGTAAAAAAAAACAGCAAATAAGAAATAGTAAATGACAAAGAAAACTTTAAACGTACTCTTCAAACCATGATTCCCGCCGCCGTCTAGTAACAAAATGATTCAACAACGTTAGAAATTAAATTAAAAAGGTATAAGAATAGAGCTTTTTAAATATACAAATGTAATAGAAATTAAAAACGTTGTATGTGCAGGATTAATTTATAGTATTGATTCGATCAACTATCATCATCATTTTAATGACTGTCTTCATCATCCATCATCCCTCCTCTCATTTCATATCATCCTTCAAAGTTGAGTAGATTCTTGAGGGCTAGACCTTCTCTTGGTTACGAGTATCTACACTCAAAGGAAATGATCTAAACCGCATCTACGGACGGGTAAAAGCGGTTGGCTGTAACCGCGATCTCGTAACCTGTAAGTGAGAGGTAATATAAGAAAAACGCAACATCCTCAAGTCATTGTCTACCATTTTTTTTGTAAGGTGTACAACTCCTTGTCCTGTCTTTCCACTTGGTAAGCATATCTGTCTTCATGTTATTTCTTCCTATTTAGATTCCAAGTTTCTGTGGTTTTGTTCTGTGTCATCGGAAAAAAAAAAAGTTAAAAATTACGCAATGGGGCCTCTAGGGTTTATAAAATGAAGCTTTAGCGTAGGCCGAGAGACTGAGAAAGCGCCGTCCAGTGCCGGCAGTTATCCCGGATGGAAAAAGACAAGCCGTAATAATTATAGCAGCACGACAGCCGTTCAAACAAACGGAGGAGGTTTGACCGATACTCCGTGACAGTTGAACTGCCCAACTTGGTTGTTTGTACGACCACATCCTCTATTAAATTATTCTGAAAGGGACCAACAGTTCCGTCTCGTGAATTAATTTAATTATTTTAGCCCTCGCCATTCCACTTGCCGCTTTTTCTTGAATTTGGGTTCATTAGCTATATTTTTCCATTAGAGCCGCGCCTCAAAATAGGTTGGGTTAATCTAATCCATTTTTATTCGAGTTAGTTTCTATTAGTATAACTCAATTCATATAGTTTGTGGGATAAAACAGGTAAAAACCTTAAAAAATGTTTTTATAAATTCTATCATTCTTTAAGTAAAAATGAAATTAATCTCAAAATAATAAAATAACAACCTAATAACATTTCTAAAAAAACAACTTAAAAGTATTAAATGAAATTTCATGTACATATAATCTTTATTATCATTTTCATTATATCAAATAATATCATTGAGTCATCATCATCACCTATTAATAAAATTTTTAAAATATTAATAACATAGTCCATATGCCTAGCTCAATTAATAAAGTGTTTAAAGTTTCAAAAGGCAAAGTATGGTTTCTTCCTTCTCCCCCAAGAGAGAAAATAGGGTTTTGATTTAAAAGAGGTGGTTTATCCCCTCTCCTCCAACAAGAGAAAAACTATTGTTTAGATTTCAATAAGGTTGATTTCTTCCATCTCTTCCCACAAGAAAGAAACTAGGGTTTGGGTTGCAAAGAGGTTGATTTCTTCCCTCTCTTCCCACCAGTACTGAGAAACTTGGGTACTAGACTGTAAGGAGGCTGATTTCTCCCTCCCATGACAAGAGAAACTAGGGTTAGGATTGTAAGGAAGATGATTTCTCCCCATAACTCAAACAAACAAATGTGTTTCACACTTGTACCATCTATGCATTATGCACTATCATATTGAATATATATAGCGACTCTTTTGAAAAGATTGGGGTTTTGAGGTTTTTTTCCTTTTTTGGACTTAAGCTATACACCAACATCAAATTTACATTTCACTCTTCCCATTTTTAAACTCAATTTTTTGAAAAAAAAATTTAAAAATATTATTCATATATATATTTTTTATACCTTATTTTCAGTTCTTTGAAGCTTAAAAAAAAAAAAAAGCCCTAAACAAATTGAAGTCTTTTTACTTCCTAAGTGAAGATACTGCTCTGCTGTGTGGCTGATTGCAGGCAACCAAACACAGCCTTAGAGAGTCATGCTGCGCTCCCTCAGCCAGCTCAAAGGAGGCACATCCTTCACGTGCTTCAACAGCCTTCTAGAACATACCACAATCAAGCTAGTTAAACACAACAGTCGATCAACGTGCTCCCGACGCTCCCTTGTAACCAACCAAGGTCAGTGTGAGTCAGATTACTCACCTGTAATCACTTTGATTCCTGTTCTAGAATCCTCCTAGCTGTACTTAAATATCACTGGTTCTATCCATCAAATTAATGATTGAGTTTGAATTTCTCACTTCCATTTCTCTTCTTCTCTATGATCTTAATCTAACACTAAGAAATTAAATAATACATTCTCCAAGCAACGACTTGTGTTCTCATTCATATCTAGAAACCTTTATCAAATTCTTTCCGTTGCATTTCTTGTATAAAATTATATATGAATATATAAATAATAATTGTATAAAAATATCCTTGGAAACAATGTTTACGATTATGCTACCAAAAAGAAATAAAATAAATTAGTATGCCGCAGTGAAGAAATCCTAGCAGTTCATATACAAATTCTTAATTGTTTGAGCTCATGAGTGGAAAAATAGTCAATAATCTATCAAGTTAGCTAATATTACAATTGCCAAATTTTTCAAAAGTCCTCTCAAGTTCAGGATTAGATATTTTTCATTCCCAATTTGCTTAAGATAGTTAGAAATGACTGTGATGAAGCTATTTGAAATATCATTAATGAAGTTTGTAGATTATAGAGAAGTACAAATTAACCCATTTAAAGTTTTCTCTTTTATAATTTTGGCCCACTTCCATGCTTAGTTTCAATCATATTGCATAAAGGATTAACGTGCACATTTCTTGGCTAACATCACTAACGTAAAGTTTCATAGGTTCTTCACGGCATTTAATTCAAAAAGTCACTCAAAATATGTAATGGAAAGAGGAACCTTATGTATTCAATATATCATAACAGCCAATTCTACTTTACGCACTAAAACATTGCTATAGCGTAATTTATTACTTAATTTTCTAAGTCACACTAAGTTTAATAGTAATTACTAAAATTAAACATGTTATGAATTTATCATTAACTTGCTTTTGACCTATGATGTACATAATCCATCCAACTTGGAGATATAAAAAATTAGGAGGCTAGAGCAGTAGAGTTTGAGGTTGGGATTTGGTAAATAAAGAACTAAACTTTAGGAACTAAAAAATGATAGTGATATAAAGAAGGGTATAATAAAATAACCTCCACCTACCCACCGCCAAGAATACCAAAAATGGAAGAAATAGAACAAGAAAGATTACTCCTATAATACTAATGGCTCAATATATGAGAAGCGGGAACAATAAATTATAAGTATGACTTTCTAATGCCCTAAAAAAGCCCTCAAATACAAGTTAAAAAATGACATTTAAGTGCTCGACTTAATTTGGTCACAGAAATCAAATTAAAAGAGAAATTAGGTAAACTCAAGATGGATGAGAAAGGGAGAGATGAAGTGGGAAAAATTGTGTCTAACCTATGAACACATGACTATGATCCATCTGCCATAGTGATAGAGGAAGTTGAAGGATGTGACTAAAAGGTAGAAAATAGGTTAGAATTACCTGTCATGTGATTTGTGGCTTCAGTATCAATTACCCATTCAGAGGATGAAGAAAAGACAAGACATTTATTCTGGTTACCTGACTCAGCAATAGCAGTAATTGGAGTAGATAGAGATTTCAATGATTCCTGATGCAAGTGGAGCTTGGCTAATTCTTCTACTATGAACTGAACTGACTAATCCAATGCCTCATTAGGGGAAGCTACATGAGCAGACAAAAATCTCTAATTCCGACTTTGTCGCTTCTTACAGTCTTGTATCACATGTCCAGGCTTATAGCAATAATAACAAACAATTCCTTCAGAGCTTGTTCCTTTAGAGTTACCATCATGACCACTATTTCCCGGTATATTTTCGACTCACCAGTAAGTTCGACCCGACAAGGGCTTCTCATGCAGGCGGAAGGGAATAGATGAGGAGGTCTCCCGTATAGAGTATCTACATAAATGTTTCTTGGAAGATGGAATCTTGAGTTTGATGAACTGCGCCTTAACAAAATCTTGTCAAGGTAGATGGCTAGGAAACCATCGCGCCATCTTTCCCCATTGATCTTCTTTGAACCTTAACATAGGGACTAAATGGTAGTGGTGTATTCGGGTTCCTCATATGTCTTTTTATAGTCCATGAATGGATTACGCGAGGGACCGATCCTTGTTTCTTAGTCACGATGAAGGCTCTACATTACATCAAACATGTGAGAAATATTCTTTTGCTAGAAGACACAAACTCTAAATATTCCAGTAGTTCCTTAACAATTAACTCATAGTGATTAATAAGGTTGAGTACTTTACTGTCAATGGAATTACGAATTTTTAGGAAGAGAAGTGCATCGTCCTGTAGTCATCGCTCGTTTGAATCATCCTTAGGAGGGTCCTTATCAAGATGGTTGGCCATACGAATACTCCTCAAGTAGAGATGGATTGTTTTACTCAATTATGAGTAATTGAGACTAATTAGTTTGTTCTCTGTGATTTTAGACATCAATAGGACCAGTTCCAACGCTGGAGCCGAGACAAGTTTTGTATCTTCTAAACTACTCATTAGAAAGCCAATGAGAGAATTTAGGGACAAAGTAAACCTCAAGAAATCAAGAACACATAAGCCTTTTGAAAAACTCTAGGTGTATAACATAAATCCACGAAGAAAAGTCCAAAGCAGGTGTTGAAGGAAGCATAAAACACCTCGGGATGCTACTACAAATCGAAGGGATCAGAAAAGGACAAAGTAGAACGATCAGAATCGCAAGAGATTGGACCAAACTTGTTTAGAAAGACCTTGTTCAAACGACTGAACTTGGATGGCAGGTGTCGAAGAAGGTGTGTCAGGGTTTGGTGGCTCTGCTGGAGGAGTCGTGCTGACGGCGGAGTCCCCACGAGCCCTCATGTGCCGGTGCATGGGAGGAGGGCAAAAACTGAAGATCAGTGTATGGGAGTCACGTGCTCACTTTCTAGCCACTGGACTTGGTGGTTCCAGTCATCGGTAGGTGGCAATCCCCCTTAAACAGGCGGTATCACAAATTACAATAATATCAGTTAGTAAAAGAAAGTAGCTTTCCAAATATTATAATAATATTTCATTGGAGACATTCATATAGTTCAAAAGGTAAAAAAGAGTCCACAAATTTCTCATAATATTTGAAATATACTTTATCGGTCAAATTATACAAGCAAACCTTTACAAAAATGAGTAACCTAACACAAAAGAATGATTTTTCATTTTTCAACTTGAAGGTGAGTCCTAATGTGAGAAACTGAAAATATCCGTCCATCCATGATTCTGCAAAAGTTATATTTATATTATCTCTTTGAAATTTAAACCCATAATTTTGGTGGAAAATTTTTTAATTTCTGAGTTATCATGAAGTATTGGATTTGAGTCTACTATTAGAGCTTTGACAAAGAAATGGAGAAAAGTAATCCAGTGACTAATTATTGTTTATTTTGCAAGAACTTGCTTTCTACTCCACCTAGTGCTTTGCACCTGCAGCTTAGTGAATATAAATCACATAGCACCTCAGAGAGCTCATCTAAAGTTAAATCACATAGCACCCATCTTGATTCCATCGTGAGCGTCTTGAAATGTGGTGTGATTAATCAAATCCACGTAGTACTCAAATATTAATTCAGATACACCTCAATAGGGGTAGAGTTAAGGTTTCTTGATCAACGCACAAGCACTCAACTTGTCAGTGGTCTAGAAACAGTGATAAAACTCATCTGCCTTGTAAGTGTGCTAAAAAATTAAAATGCTAGCTATATAGGTCATTTCACGGAAAAAGATTAGGCCTAGCATTTCAAGATCTTTTGGGAAAAAATTAGGCGGCTTCTATAGCCTCTAAAAACATAACTCTTTAGATTAGTGTTTCACTTCAACAAAAGATACAGTGAACAACACTAACATTCCATTAGTTTGGGGCTTTGAATCCAAAGCCTATACCTCTCTTCGTCAAGAAAAGCAAATAAAAATAGATGAAAAGAAAACTTTACACTTACACTTCAAACAGTCCTTCCCATTGCAATCTGACAACAAACAAGGAATCCAACATCAGGTGATATAATTTTCAAGATTACAAAATAGAATTCTGAGAATTGGTAAAATGGTAGAACAAAATAGTTATATGTGAAGGATTACTATGGTACATTTACTGATCCAAAATGCTATCATCTTCATTTCCATGACTGTCATCATCATCACCATCCACACTCTCATGTTCACTAGTCATCTTTGCAAACCTAACATTTATGATATTCTTTGGGGACTGGACTTTCTCTCGCCAGTAACTACATTACTTAAAATGATAAAAAGGATGCAAGTCAGGAAATTAGGGTTTGGATTGCAAAGAGGTTGATTTCTCCTCTCTCCTTCCACAAGAGAGAAACTAGGTTTGGATGTAAAGAGGCTTTTGGACAGGATTTGGGTTTTGAGGTTTTTCCCCCTTCTTTGGACCTTAGCTAAACACCAAAACTTGAGATAAAAAATTAAATTTATAATTTAACTTTTTCGATTTTTTAAACTCAATTTTAGAGATAATACCATATTTTATTTTTTGAACATGAGAAAAACAAGTGGATTCAACAAATTAGGCTCGTTTTGTAAGAAAACAAAATAACACATTCTCCAAGAAACGATTTGTGCTCTCATTGATATCTAGAAGTCTTGGATTAGTAATGGAATGCATCTTGATGCCATTTGTAAAGAAGTGAAGCAAATACCTGAACCTAAATCCTTATAACAAAAGAAAATTAGGGTTTCTAGATCTTTTAACAGTTTAACTTTTGAATGTTCATCTTGATTCTATACATAAAATATTGAAGGAAATACCCGCATATACATCCTTCTAACGAAAAGAGCATAAGGGTTTCTAGGTGCTTTAATAACTAACTATTCATATCTAGAAGTAATGGAAATAATATTGATTCCATGTGTAAAATAGTGAAGGGAATACTTGTACATAGATCCTTCTAAACAAAAGGAAAAAGAATAGGCTTTCCGAACAAAAAACAAAACAGTTTTCAAAAACTATAAACAAACATGTAACTTTTGATTCTTTTTTTTGCTAGAACACAGAGCACATAAAGCACTAAATTCAGATTACAATAATAATTTTAAGAAAGAACACTAAATTGTATTCCCATTTTTTTGTGAGAATAGAAAAAACACTTGATTCATCTTCTCCTCGTTTTTTTTTTTTTTGGTTGTTGGTTGTGCAGTGATGTCTCTTGAGCAGAATGAGAATGTGATGTTAAGCAGTCTTGAGAAAGGGGCAGAATTTTATTTCACAAAGCAGGATTATATATGTCAGACATTTGGCAGTATGTCCACACCCGAAGACATCGGCAGCAAAGGCAAAGGCTGGAAGCTGAGAAGGAGGTGGCTGTTCTTAAGGAATCGTTAGAGGAAGAAGAGGAAATGTATGGAGATGAAGGTAGTCCTGTGAGTGATCAGAGTTATGGAGATGATTAGTTAACGGAAGAGACCAGCCAAGATGAGGCGGTGGAGGAAGATACCCTCACTTCACCCTTGCGCAGAAAGAAAGAAGCCCTGGCTCCGAAACTGCTGTTGGCCGGTCTGGTCTCTTCCCCATTCCCACCAAAGAAGAACAGCTCATTCTGCCATTGCCAAACACCCCCACAGGGGCAGGAAATGTTTAAGAGTTCTGAGGTTGAACCGAATGCAAATGGATTAATGGGGCATGATATCTACAGAAATAATCTCACTCTAGAAATAGGTAAGCACAAATCAAATTCCATACTTACACTTCCACTTGCATCATCCTTTCTTCAAATCTGTAACAACAAACAAGAATTGAACACCATTAGAATTATGTTGGATAATAAGATTGTCTTAGATTCATAAATATCTTAGAAATGAAAAAGTCTGGTGTGAAATATTACTATGGTAAATCACTGAACCAATGGAATTTCATCATCACATTATTTTCATTGTCTTCTTCGTCTTCATCGGCATTACCACGGTCACTTGTCATCTTTGCAGAAGGAAGGGGAAATGGTATCAATAAGACGATTGCTTCCCCTCCAAAAAGAGATACAGAGTGAGTTAGGGCCGGCTGCAAGAGGATTGTTCTTCCCTCTAAAAATGCCCTTATATTATATTTATATTAAGTATACAATATATGTCTTTCCATACGATTAGGGTTTTGAGGTTTTCGCCTCCTTTATCCTCTTTTAGACATTGGATAGAAAATTTGAAAGAGAAAACATTAATATTATAAAAAATTTACTAAATATTAAATGACTTTCTATGTATCTAAGAAAAAAACAATTCAATTGTAAATAAATTTGTCTTTCATTATTTATTAGGCATTTTTTTACCAAAAAAAATGTATGAAGTTTTTGAATTAAATTTACACAAATGCAAACATGAATTATTGTTTGGCAAGAAATGATCATTAGCTTCTAAGAAACATAGAAACAATTTTAAGAAGCAGTTCTTAAAATATAAGCAAATTTCATGGGCATGATACTTCTGAGTTCTTTGATTGAAACCAAATATACACCTAAAACTGTTCAAAAAAAAAAGAATTATACTATAGATGAAGTATAAAATCTAGTATAGATTGATACCATACTTCATTATACTATAATTAGTGACCAAGACCAATTAGAGTGAGAGAAAGAGAGGAAAATATGTTTTTAAAAAGAAAAATGATTTGTAATAAAAAAGGAAAACAAAATAATTTATGAGAAGCAAGTTTTAGTTGTTTCTAATTTTTTTTCTTCAAACTCTAATGCAAAAACAATGAGATAAATATTAAAATTGATTAAAAAGTCCAAACCCTTTGCCCACCCCACTTTTATTTTATTCACCCGATATAGTGTTTTTCACTATATAAATTGTACATGTTAGCAAATTGTACATTTATTCTTGAAAAGATTGTCTTAGATTCATAAATATCTTAGAAATGAAAAAGTTTCCTATGAAAGATTACTATGATAAATCATTGAACCAATCAAATTCCATCATTATCATTATTTTCATCGCCTTCCTCGTCACTTCCACTATCACTTGTCATCTTTGTAGATGAAAGGGGAAATGGTATCAAGATGATGATTGATTTCCCTACCAAAAGAGATACAAATTAGGGTTAGGGCTGCCAAGAGGTTGCTTTCTTCCATCTAAAAAGAAATGCACCTTGTAGTATATTTATGGTATGTACTATCATGTTGAGGTTTTTCCCTCAGTTTCCGCTTTTAGACTTATGATAGAATATTTCAAAGGGAAAACATTAATATTATAAAAATTTGTACTAAATATTAAATGACTTTCTATATAAGTAAGAAAAAACAATCCAATTGTAAAAATATTTGTCCTTTATTATTTATTAAGAATTTATTTAAAGAAATAAAATGTAAGAAGTTCTTGAAGTAAATTTACCCAAATGCTAACATGAATTATTGCTTGGCAAGAAATTATCATTGCTTCTAAGGAACATAGAAAACATTCTTGTGATGAGTTCACCAAAATATAAGCAATACCATGGGCATGATGCATAAGAGTTCTTTGATTGAAACCACATATTTACCTAAAACTATTCAAGAATTTTATACTACAATTAGTATAAATATAGGATAGATAGACACTATATACTTAATTATACTATAATTAGTATAAATCTAGGATAGATAGACACTATATACTTCATTATACTTCAATTAGTGGACAAGACCAATTAGAGAGAGAAAGAGAGGAAAATATGTTTTGAAAAAGAAAATTTGTTTCCAATTAAAAAGGAAAATAAAGCATTTTATGAGAATCAATTTTTCATTGTTTCTGCATATTTTTTCAAGTTCTGTTAGAAAAACATTGAGATAAATATTAAAAATGATTAAAAAATCCTATGACGCATGAGAAAAAAGTAAAATTAAGAGAACAAATTTTTCTTCATGAGAAATCATTTCCTCCATTTTATACCAATATTATTGTACTTCTTTTAGAGTGCTAAAACTCACCACAGGTGTACGGATCATTCAAGTAATACAGGCTTTCAAATTAAAAACCTTAGATATCGAACCCACAAGAAGTTTGATGAGTGTGAAACTCATATAACTTTAATTAGTTCAGATGTGTATTTTTCTTGTGCTTGGTATATTAATTTTATGCACCAAACCACATGATTTGTTCCAACACCTGATATCTAGGATCCCCTCTAGTGACAGTTGAGGTGTGTTCTTGAGGCTAGAAATAATGATCCCTTGGTACATGAATTAATATTTTAAGAGTTTGTCTCATTTTAATCTAAATATGTCATTTATGTTAATAGAAATGAGTGTATTGATTAATATGTAGAGTGAAGAATTGAATATATTGAAGAAAGCTTGTGTTGCCTTGGTTTTGGGAGCAGGTTAACTTAAGTCCTAAGATTTGGTTGAAGAGTCCTGGTTTTGGAAGTCATCCAAGTCTTAAAGGGAATCAGATCTAAAGTAGATTTTAGACACATGTTGTCCTTGTTTGGAACATGGTAGTCCTAAATTGTAAATGTATAGTAGTTGAAGAGTGTTTTCCAATCTTTGTACTAACATACCCTTGGACAAGTTCAGGATTCAACCCTTAAATAATTTGTTTTTATGAGCAAAGTGCAAGCTACTAGTCACGTTATTAATTCCCTTCAAGTGTTTACTCAAATTAGAGAAACTTCTAGTTGTTAAAATATAGAAAATCTTATTTTTAGCATTCAAATATATTAACTCTGTTGATTAGTCAGTTTACAATTTAGAAATCTTAGTTCAAATAGTGATATCCTCGAGTAGTTTGAGTAATTAATTTATGAAATTTCCTATTGATCCCTATGGGTGCAATATCTTGACTTAAAATCCACTTTATTTCTTGTTGACCTGTGCACTTGTAATAATGACGGGCCACTAAATGCTTGTGTTATTTCCATATATATCCACCCGTTCGCGCAAGTGCATAAGTTGAGTTTAAGCAGTTTAGTGATAAGTCAAGGTCATCCCACAAGGAGTTTGGGTGTCAATCTACTGAACCAATTTACCCTAATATTATTTCGATCTACCAAATTAAGTCTAAGTCTAAGTAATTTAATAAAGACAACTAAATTAGTATTCCTTCCAATTAATTAAATGTCTAGAGTTTTGAGTTCACTGATCACAGTTGATGGATATTTAGAAAATTGTAACCTAGTTGTATCACTTGCAATTATTAATGGCGAGTTGATCTTTTATATGCATCAATCTCTCTCGAGCACTGCATCTCTACCTCAAACCTTAAGATTATCGATTGCATTACTGGCAAACCCTTTTTACCATGTAGAAAATCAAGGTATCTCTACTCTCTGATTTATTATAGGTGTCATTGTCCCTAAGACTAATATATAGATCTCAAAACCTAGCACAGGCATACCTATATTGATCAAGTACAAGTACGAATTTAATGTAGAAATAAGACATTCAATAATCGCAAGAAATAAAACTGAGTATATAAATTAATGCTAATCCATCATCCGAAATTAGGGTTCCATCAAAATCCTAGCCTAATAGTTTCACTCCAAGAGAAAGAATACACATCATGGCATGTTTGTAGAATCCATACAGTTAAGGCGAGAAAGAAGGAAAATTAAAGAAAACGAAAAGAGCTATTCTGATCCGAGCCTTACATGCTACTCTCTTGTTCGCGTTCGTATGTCTTCTCCCCCTTGTTTGTCTTGGTGATTTTTGCTTTTATTCTTAAAATTTGGTGAATAGCTCTAGGTGACATCACGACGTTAGAACGTCGCGATATTGGATGATGAGGCTGGAGTAGAGCGTCGTTGAACCTCGATATCAGTTATCACGCCCCGATCCGGCTGACCGATTAGGATCGAACCCGGAAGTCAGAGTGCGAGACTATCTATATACTATATACTATACTTTACTGGGACTCTCATTGACACATTCTTTCGGTACATTTTTAATACGTAGGTATACAAACAATTTACTAGTAATAACAAAAATCATTTTACATATACAAGAACTACACCGGGGTGGTGTCCATCACAATCTATACATAACAGAGTCCTTTACTTGTACTATTACAATTTTGCAATTACAAAACTTGAGTGCAGGCAATGGCTGGTGAGCACCTATCTACGAGTCGGCCTTCTTTGTTGATGTGAATATCACATCCTCTATCCTTGTCTTCTGCCTTGTACCTACCACGGATTGAACACCCGTGCTAAACTAAACAGTGGGGACATAAGCATGGACAACCACCAATATTATCTGACATACATATGCATATTATCTATCTATACATATTTATATATAACTTTAATTACTTATCATCTCTACACATTCTATTGCATGTCAATCTTTTACATTACATATTCTATATCTTTGCTTTATCTCTATGCTTTTATATTCCATACTTGTCATGTGTTTATCTTTCCATAGCTTGTCATATGTCTTTTTTTCATCTTTAGGTTCCTATGTCTTTTATTGCATTCTTTGTACATACGTATCATATCATTTCCTTATCTATCAGATACTTTGCATTCTTGTCCTTGCTTATATCGTATGCTTGATCCTATTTCATCTTATTTCTTGTATCATGTTCTTTTACCAAGTTTCCTGTGCTTTCATGTCTAAATATACTTTCATATAACCCTATCATACTATCATAATACGTTTATCTACATTCTTATACTTTTCATATCTTTGTTCTTTCATATGTCTTTTACTGTCTCTAGTCTTTTTCATCTTTTATGATCGTATCTCTGATATATGTCTTTGGCATATGTATATATACTTTTCATACATACATATTCATGCTTAATGCTATCGCGTACATTCATATTCCTATCCTATCATCTACTTTGTACTTTCTCTTATACTTTCATTTACTTTTCTTGTGTTCATATACTTATTTTCCTTATCAAGTTATACTTTCTTTATTCTTATGTATCTATACTTTCATCGTAAGCGATCTTATGCTTCATATCATATCGTATATTCTATACATGTCATTTCCTTTTAGGTTCATATGCCAAATACCTTAGAGCGGAGCTTGAGCTACTGTGTACCCGAAAATTACTATCAGCTGTCTGAGACAGTGATCTCATCTGATAATACCGAATTATCGTCATGCAGAGACGGAGTGACCTATACCCATATGCTATCGGTGCAGAAGATTACTATCCTTTGTCTGGCGGTGATCTGTCTATTAGTGACCCTTGCGGGGCCACCTGATCCAAAAGCAGGATCTATATCATCGACAAACGGGGCCTCAATGTCTGTCGATAGATATCTTTGCGATAGCTGTAATCTTTCTTCCCACTATAGGCATGCCTGTCTATCCCTCTGCTGGGTTCTAAGTGAAATGATCCGGATATTTTCATATCACGTTTTATTACATATTTCATAAGCATGAATAACTATTGTTATCATGATCGCTTATGCAATATATACTATCATTACTTTACTCTGTATTCGTTCTCATATCTGTAGTTTCATATTACGGTTCTCATATATCTCTATAATACATATATTCATATATTTTTCTATCATTTAGTTTTATCTATCATATGGTACATCTATGCATTCTTGTATTCCATATATTCATATATGAGCTTTCTATGTTCATATCACTATATCATTTACACGTATTCCTGTCATGTCTACATCTATTCATATACTTTCTATATTTCTATCATGTATGTTCTTACTTATTCATATATTCATATCGTATACGCTTATATTCATATACTTTTCCATATTACTTACTCTGTCATGTCTTTACTATGCCTATCATTTATGTACATATACTTATTCTTATGCTTTGTCATATTTTACTTATCTCTATCGTTCTTAGCATTTACGCATTTTCTATATCATGTGTTCCTAGCATGTTCCATATTATTCATTTCGGTATAATAACTATCGCCTCTTCTTATCATTTACTGCTATATTCATATGTACCCTATCATTTTGTGTACTTTAGACTATCATATCTTATGACGGCATACTTCTATCATATCTCATCATATCTTACCAAACATACCACCATCATATCTTATGACATATCCTATAATATCATATTCATGTTTATGAACATATCTATACATGTGCATTTTCTATATTTTCCTTGTTTCATGGCTATTACATATAGCACTTCATATATATGAAGTATGATGTGTATGAAATCACACCTCATTCATATATTCTTATTCCACTGAATCTATTTTACTTGAGATTGGAATCAATCCATTCAGATCATCCAAAATAAAAGTTATGGCATTTTTATGCCAACTAGTCATTCTCGATTTTCTAGGGACAGTTTGTATTACTCATTTTACAGGGTCTTGCTTGTATTTGTACTGTATTATATATGATTTAAAGCTAAGGTGCTAAGGGTTTCTATTCCAGCTGGAATCACCCAATTCGAACACCAGAACTCAAGTTAAGGTCCAAGAACAGCCGGACTTCTCTATGTTAACACTGAAACCAGAATTTGGTTTGCACAAGGGCCCACTTCGAGTGGATTTTTAGGCCCACTTAGAGTCATAATTGACAATGTCTATTTACATATGTATGGTTTTACATGCAGAGTACATTTTAATTGGCCCTTGAATTACTCAAATCGGATAATAAATGAGGAAGTATGTCCAAAATACAAAAGTCAAAGCTGGAAGAACGGAACAGGGTTGTACCGGTACATATCTAACGCATGTACGATGCAGTAACAAATGACCAGAACACAAGATGCCTGCAGTACATGTTGGGGATGTACGGTATGTCACCGAAATGCCAAAAATGTGTATTTTTTCTCCCATTTTCCATGTTTTGATCCCCCGATTCAACTCTATACTTCATCTACACTTCAAGACCCTCCATATGTCTCTTGTAAACTCTTTTCCTACTCAATTTCCTCTTTAAATACTTATTTTCTTTCCAAAGCATATCATGAAATCCTTAAAACAAGTTTTAATATGGGTCATATCCATACGCAGTCCAAACATAGAGAGTTATTTAGGGTTTGTTCTAAACCTAGCTTCATTACACAGAATTTAACCATGAATTCAACCTAACAAGTGAATTAAGCTACTTTATCTTGTCGTAGGTTTCTGAGCCTTGGTACAAAGTCTAAGGTTAAGATACGAGATTCAGTCAAAACTCTAGATTTGGAGACTAAGCCTTTAATCCATGTAAGGCCTTACAATTCCATGTGATCCATACAAAATCCAAAGTTCCATACCTTAGTTTGGCTTTGCTTCTCTTCTCTTCTTCTCTTCCTCTTCCTCTTCCTCTTCTTCTTCTTCTCTCCTTCTCTTTACTCTTACCTCTGGTTTTCTCTCTTGAAAATGAGACAATTTTGATGCTTATCCAAATGGGTTTATTAAAGCCATGTTTGGCGAAGTAAATAAAACCCATTTTTGAGTTCTTCTTTATTGCCTTTTAACTTCCCCATACTTCCAATCTATTTACATTTCATTTTCAAGCATTTTTAAACATTAACACCTAATCTTTCACTTTTACTTGACCAATAGGTCCTTTTTAACAAATTACAAATTGCCTTGTATCTCTTGTAAACTTTAAGATCTCTCGTTTTATTTTTCGAAATTCATATTTAGCTTTTAATATACCCTAAACAAGTCCGAAAACTGCTAGGGGTATATTTCGAGTGTTAACTCCCTCCTTATAGAGGAAATTCGTCTCGAAATTCAATCTATGCTATACATTCTATGTCAAGTCTTTTATTTTCATATCTTTTACATATGACCTTTCTTATACTTTCTTTTCATTTCTATTCTATATGTCGTGTCTATATCACTTCACTGTCATCTATACATTACACAAGGACATCCACATCAGAGGCCAATACTTTTCTATACATATCCATGTCTATCTTTTCTATCACCTCTCTATCTAGACTACTTCTTATCTTTCTATCTAGAAGAGCATCTTATACTCTATCTATGTTTAGCATCTTATACTCTATCTAGAAGAGCATCTTATACTCTATCTATGTTTAGGCTCTTCCAGAAACGCCTAAACCTTTGCTCTGATACCACTAATTTATCCTTGATCTAGGCTGACGATTGGCTGATCGAGCCCAGAAGTCGGGCGCGAGGACTATCTATATACTATACTATACTTTTCTTTGGGACTCTCATTGACACATTTCTTTCCTCGATTTGTACACATACTGTGGATATACAAACAATTCTGTAATAACAAAAATCTGTTTACATATACAAGAACTACCACCCAGGAATTAGTGTCCATCACAATCTATACACACATATACAAAGTCCCTTTACTTGTACTATACAATTTTACTATCACAAAACTTGATTGTAGGCGGTAGGCACCTATCTACAGTCGGCCTTCTTTAAGCGATGTGGAATATCTGTCCTCTATCCTTGTCTTCTATACCCGTACCTACGGATTGAACACGTGCTAAGCTTTGCGCTTAGTGGAACATAAGCATGGACAACCATAATGTGTATCACAAGCTTATACATATGCATATTATCTATATATACATATTTATATAACTTTAATTACTTATCATCTCTACATTTCTATTGCATGTCTAATCTTTTACGTACATATTATTCTATATCTTTAGCTATCTCACATGCTTTGCGTATTCACATACTTGTCATGTGTTTATCTTTCCGCTTGTCATATGTCTTTTTCATCTTCGGTTCTATGTCTTTTATTGCATTCTTTGTACTCATCATTATCATATCATTCATATCTATCACAAATCACTTTTTATTTCTTGTCCACTTGTATATACGTATGCTTGATCTATTCATCTGTATTTCTTGTATCATGTTCTTTTATAGTTCCTATCTTTCATGTCTTCTATACTTTCATATAACCTATCTTATACTATCTGTCGTTTATCTACATTCTTATACTTTTCATATCTGTTCTTTCATATGTCTTTTGCATCTCTGATCTTTCATCTTTGTAAGTCATGCTCTATTCTATGTCTTTGGCGTATATTATATCTATCTTTTCATACATACATGTCATACTTGTACTATAGCATTACATTCATATTCTATCTATCATCTCTTTGTGCTTTCATATACTTTCATTACTTTTTTCTTGTGTTCATATACTTATTTTCATATCAAGTTATACTTTACTTCTTGTTCTTGTAACTGTCTATACTTTCGCCGCATAAGCGATTACTATACTTCACATATCATATCATATATTCTATACGTATTGTCATTTCCTTTTAGGTTCATATGCATAAATACCTTAGAAGCGGATACGAAACTATGTACCCAGAAGGTACTATCCTTTATCTGAGGCAGTGATCTACGCTCTGATAATACGAAGGTATATCGTCTTGTATCTGAGACAATGACCTATGCCATATGCTATCCAGTACACGAAGAATTACTATCATATGCGAGCGGTGATCTCATCTATTGAGGTGACCACTTGCGGAACCGCACGATCGAAGCGGGATCTATATACGTGACCCAAGCGGGGCCTCAATATATCTATGAATATCTTTGCGGCAAGCCCATTATCTTCCCCTATAGGCATGCCTATCTATCCCTCTACTAGGTTCTAAGTAGACAATCCAGATATTTTCATATCACATTTTTTGTACATATTTCATAAGCATGAATAACTATTGTTATCATGATAAACATGCGATATATCTATCATTACTTTTACTCACGTATTAGTTCTCATATCTGTAGTTTCATATTACGGTTCTCATATATCTCTATAATACATATATTCATATCTTTTTCTATCATTTAGTTTTGTCTATCATATATCATGAATGCATCTATGCATTCTTGTATTCATATATTCATATATGGCTTTCTATATTCATATCTCTTTATATCATTTACGTATTCCTGTCATATATTCATCTATTCCTTATACTTTTATATTTCTATCATGTGTATGTTCTTACTTATTCATATATTCATATCGTATCGGCTTATATTCATATACTTTTCCATATTACTTACTGTTATGTCTTTACTATGCCTATCATTTGTACATATACTTATTCTTATGCTTTTGTCATCTTTTACTTATCTCTGTCGTTCTTAGCATTTCGCATTTCTATCATGTGTTCCTAGCATATTTCCATCTTATTCATTTCGGTATAACTATCATATATTCATATCATTTACTCTTATATTCATATATGCCTATCATTTGTGTACTTTAGACTATCATATCTTATGACATGTTCTATCATATCTCATCATATCTTATGACTTATATCTGTCATATCTTATGACATGTCCTATATTAATATCATATTCATGTTTTATGAACATATCGCCACATATTGCATTTTCTATATTTTCCTTGTTTCATGGCTATTACATATAGCACTTCATATATATGAAGTATGATGTATATGAAATCACACCTCATTCATATATTTTATTCCACTATGAATCTATTTTACTTAGGTGGAATCAATCCATTCGGATCATCAAAATAAAGTTATGGCATTTTATGCCAACTAGTCATTCTAAGTTTTCTAGGGACAGTTTGTATTACTCATTTTCTGAGTCTTAACTTCGTATTTTGACACTATGTCCTTATAATCATTTTAGGCTAAGGTGCTAGGGTTCTATTTCAACTTCAGATCACCCAGGTCGGAGCACGGAACTAAAGTTCATCCTAAACAACCAGGACTTCTCTATGTTCATACTGAAACCAAATTTAGTTTGCACAAGAGGCCCACTTAGTGGATTTTGGAGCCATAGGTCATAATTGGACAATATCTATTTCTATATGTATGGTTTTCCTTGAAGTCTATTTTAATTGGCCACTTTAATCACTCAAATCGGATAAGAAATGAGGAAGTTATGTCTAAAATACAAAAACTGGTCAAAACTAGAAACGAACGGGGTTATCACCAAATTTGCATATCTAACATTTGGTACATATTAATAAAAAATGACCGGAACACAAGATGTGCAGGTACATGTCAAGTTGTACCCGGTACATGTCTAAAATCCCAAAATGTGTATTTTTCTCCCATTTTCCATATTTTTGATCCCGATTCAACTCTATACTTCATCTACATAGGGACCACTCCATATGTCTCTTGTAAACTCTTTTCTACTCAATTTCCTCTTTCAATATATTTTCTTTCCAAAAACATATCATAGAATACTTAAAACAATTTTAATATAGGTCATATCCCATACATAGTCAAACATAGAGGATTTATTTAGGGTTTGTTCTAAACCCTATGCTTCGTCCTACAAATTTAACCATGAATTCAACCTAACAAGTGAATTCCTTACTTATCTTATTCCTTGTGGGTTTTACCAACCTTAATTTCAAGAAATCTAAGGTTAAAGATGCAATTAAATCAAAACCCTAGATTTGGAAACAGAAGCCTTAATCATACAAAGCCTTACAATTCCATGTGATCCATACAAAATCCAAAGTTCCATACCTTAGTTTGGCTTTGCTTCTCTTCTCTTCTTCTTTTCCTCTTCCTCTTCCTCTTCTTCTTCTTCTCTCCTTCTCTTCTCTCCCTCTACAGTTTTTCTCTCTTCAAAATGAGACCAATTTTGATCTTATCCAAATGGGTTTGTTAAGGCCATGTTTGGCCAAGTAAATAAAACCCATTTTTAGGTTCTTTTGTTTATTTGCCTTTTAACCCCATAACTCCCTCTATTTACATTTCACTTTCAAGCATTTTAAACATTAACCCCTAATCTCATACCTTGACCAATAGGTCCTTTTTAACAAATTACAAGATTGCCCTTCTTGTATCTTATAAACTTTAAGGTCTCTCGTTTTATTTTAAAAATTCATATTTAACACCCCAATATACTAAACCAAATTACGAAAACTGCTAGGGTATATTTGAGATATTCTGATCGTGATGTGCGAATGTCACGATAATTGGGCAGGATTTTCATTCTCACTCAACTTTAAGTCTCCAACATGTCTCCAACTACACCATTTTACCTTAAAGATCAAAGATAAAACCAAATATTAGGTATGAAGCAAAAACACCACTTGTTTAAGTACAAACTAGATCGTAAACACACTAAAACACGGGAATGAGTGTTTTGGATACTCATCACACCCCCAAACTTAGCTTCTTGATTGTCTCCAAGCAAGAGACTGACTCAAAACAAACCAAGACTTGAAAATGAGACCAACAAATAGATGAAATTGGAATCATGAACATGCTACTAAAAAGAAAGATCAAACTGAAGTCAACTTGGTAGTATTAGCTTTTTCGACCAAAATTTAGGATCCTTAAGGTTTTTAATTAGACTCTCTAAGGAACTTAGTCATGCAAAGAATGGTCAATCGAACGATCAACCCCTAAATTTATGGCCATGAATCTAAGTGTAGCTTATTCATGATCTCCAATGTATAATAGGGTTCTAACATCCCCAAAATTTAGCTCAACTCACCTATTTGGAAAAAAAACTAAGAAAGGATGAGAACTCACCCTTTTAATTCACATTAAACTACCTAAAATGAAAGAAAACCAGTGCCTAGAAGTTTTAGACAAGTGTTCCTGTAGCGGGGGTCCATTGGTGACTCCCCACCGGTTGGTTAAGGGCACCTGGCATTTAGTTCCCCTCGAGCTTCACCGGGCCTCCCAAAAGCAAAGGCTCTAGGTTGTCAGGATAGGTCCATCTTACGTCGTAGCGGGCGGTGGGTTAATGACTCGACGATTGGCTCAAGGCATTAGGCTTTGAAAGGCCCCTCGGACTGTGCCTAGGATTTTGATTGGATGGTCCCACTTATTCTAATTCACTGACTTCTTTTTGATATTTTTCTTTTTTTTTTCTTATTTATTGGGGCTCAATGACAATCCTCTTTTGCTTAAGTGTCCTATCACTTAGGTGGCTAGAATCCCCTAAGATTAGTTGAATTGATAGAGGTTCTGGACCAGGTATCTGCTTGGAGATCAACGTGCGTGTGTGCTTTAAGTTTCTAAATAACTATGTACAAACATAAGGAAATGATTAGGCTAAGCCACTATATTACAAGCTTGATTGATTATTTGTCTAAGGATCCCACTTCCATTTACCAGCACTGTGGTATGATAAAATGATGTCTATTAGCAATCGATCATCAAAGCTGGTTTGAACACTAAACACACCAAAAACAAGCTAAAGGAAACAAACACACAATGTACAAAAAGCATTAAAACAGCAAGCACATTCATATCACCGAAAAAATAATAAAAAAATAAAAACTTGCACCTTATTCTAAGACATAAAGTGAACAAGATTACCTTAACGGAGCTCAGGCTTTCTCTATGCAAATTAGAGTGAAACTAATACTACCCATATACCCTAATGTATGCCTAATAAGCATGCTTTTGAACAGTATGCAATCTTAGCTAACAATCAAGTATGCACCAAAAATGCCACACCAAACCAATCACCCACATCCCCCTTTAGAGCTAAATTGGTGTCCTCGATATGAAACATAAAGGAAGGAGTAAAATCTCCCATACCAATCTATTGATCCACTATGGTGGTAGTGTGGGTGTATAATGTTGAGATCTAGTATTTGTTGTGGTGAACTCAATTACTTAGAGCAAGTGTTCATTTGGTTCTCGACTCTTCATACTCATTGAAGCGTAGTATAACGGGTTTCATCGAATGAATCGAGCCTCATTGTGAGGTCTTTTACTTGATTTTCAGATGGGTTGAAGGGTGGAGCAGCCTCCTTGAGATGGGTAGGGGAGGTTGGGTAGACGACTCGCTTACTTCTCTTATGTCATCATCTCTCATCCTAAACATGGTTTGATAGGCCTTAAGCTCTTAACTGTCGAGGTTCTATCTCAGAATCATACCTCTTAGGTCTTGGTACACACGACTTATTTTTCTTCATAATTACTAGTGGGTGTATCCAAACCTGTTCTTTCAATGCTTTTGACTTTCTTAGATAATCAAATATGAGGAAGGGGTGTCGAGGTTCATTCGTCATATTTATGGATAACATCCTGCATAGATAATCCATCAAAGGGGATATCTGAATGATAACTGTATGGTTCAACGGCGGCGTTTACCTTTACTTCTCGTCGGTAGTTGGAATGAGGTGGAAGTGATGAAATGATGCCACACTTGGGGAATGTGAGCTGACCAGCGGCATGAAGCTACCTTGCATGTCCCTACCTTTTATTCACCTTCATTCCCCTTAGCGCGATAGGAAAGATGAGAATGACAATAGTAACAATTAATTAATTCTAATACTCTAGATATAACACCATATAGTTTTTTCTTAAAATATCGTTAAATAAAGAAAGAAGTAGTTTTGAAAATATTACCTAATAATATTTCATTAGAGACAGTACATATAGTTCGGAGGTAAATAAGGAGTACCACATATTTCTCTGACTAGAAATATACTTTTATCGGCCAATTATACAAACTTAAACCTTTACAAAAATAGTAACCTAACACGAAAGAATGATTTTTCATTTTCAGCGGTGGGTCCTAATGTAAAGAAATTGAAAATCTCTGTCCCTCCATGGTCTATAAGATTATCTTTAAGTTATCTCTTTGTTAAAACCCATAATTTTGGTGGAATGATTTTTGAATTACGAGTGATCATGAAGTATTGGATTTGAGTCTAACATTAGGCTTTGTACAAGGGATGAAAAGTAATGATTGAACGAATTATTGTTTATAATTGCAAAGAACTTCGTTCTACTCCCACTGAATCTTTGCACTGCGTGAAAAGTGAATATAATCATATAGGACACTCTGTTTCAGCTCAAAGTTAAATCACATAGCACCATCTTGATTCATACGTGAACGTCTTAGTATGGTGGTGTCGTAAAAAAATACCATAACTCAAATTATAGTATGGATACACCTTATTCGTGTTCACTTTCTATGACGAGAAGATATAGTGACATAACAGATGTCCATTAGTTTGGGGCTTTAAAATCCAAAACAGATTACCTCTACTAATAAAATTCGGAAAGCAAATATAGGTATGATGAGGAAAAAAGCAAACTTGCCTAACCCAAAACGATTCACATAACTTTACCCTGATACTCAGTGACAGCAAAACGAGAATCCAACGTCTTTAGGATCATTTTTTGAGATATGAAATAGGTAAATATTAGAACATAATTAGGTATATGTGAAGGATATATAATAAATTGCAGTCCAAATCACTATCATCTTCATTTTCACCAGGCGTAAGCCTCATCATCATCATCCAGCGCTCTCATGTTACCGCTAGTGTCTTTTGCAAACTAACTTTGATGATGTAGGTGGACTTTCTCTACTAATTATCTGTTGTTCTATAAAATAATAAAAAAGAATGACGGGAAGTGGGGTTTGGATTGCCAGAGGTTGATTTCTCACTTCTCCTTCCATGAAGGCTTAGGTTTAGTTCTAAGAGCCCTTTGGACAAGATTTGGGTTTGAGTTTCCCCCTTCTTTTGACACTTGGCTAAACGGCTTTAGATACTTTTAAATTTATATTTTCCTTTTCTATCTTTTAAAACAAGTTCTGTAAGATAATACCATGTTTTTAGTTTTTGAAAATGAAAAAAAAAAAAGCGGTTCTAGGAAACAAGAATAGGGCCTTGCTGTAAGAAAAACGAAATATCACGTTCCTCGAAAACTTGGTGCGCTCATTCATATCTAGAAATCTTGGATTAGTAATAATGGAATTCATAATGATGCCATATGTATAAAGTGAAATACCTGAACATGACCCTTATAACAAAAGAAAGGTAGGGTTTCTAGATCTTTTAACATTAACTTTTCAATATCCGCTCTTGATTCTATACCCATAAAATGTCTGAAGGAAATACGCATATAGATCCTTAAAAAAAACATTTGAGATTTCTAGGTACTTTAACAACTTACATTTTCATAATCTGAAGTCTTGAATTAGTAAATGAGACAATCTTGATTAATAATAAATAATAGTGAGAATACGGACATAGTCCTTCTAAACAAAAGAGAAGGAAAAATAGGGTTTGAACAAAAAAAAAAAAAAAAAAACAGTTTCAAAACTATAAACTAAACATATTACTTTTAGATTCACTTTTATTTGCGAACACATTAAGCCTTTGATCGGATTACAATAATAATTGTTTGAAAAGAACACTAAAATTGTATTCCCCTTTTTTTCTTTTTTTTGTGATAATGAAGCTACTTGAATTCATCTTAACTCTGTTTTTTTTTGTTGGTTGTGCGAGTGACCTCTTTAGAGAGATGAGAATCGATGTGTGGAATTCTTGAAAAGGGAAGAGTTTTATTTCACAGGCTCTTTGCTAATATTAGGACATTTAGCGTTACATCCACGAACATTGGCGACAGGCAAAGGCTGGGCGGGAGTGCGGGGAATCGTCGAGGAAGAGAGGAAGTAATATAGAGATGGAGGTAGTTGTGGTGGTGAGTTATGAAAGTGATAGAGTGATGGAAGAGGCCCAGGGCGAAGATGAGGTGGCGAAGATGCCACTGCTTCCCTGCTAGCATAAAGGGAAGAAGCCACGCTCTCGAAGCTTGCGTGGTCAGTCTCTTCCCCCATTCTGGCGAAGAGCAAACAATTTCCTCCGCATTTGCCGGGGACCCACCCCAGCGAGGAGCGGGGGGGTCTTAAGAGTTCACGGTGAATCAAAAGTGGATTAATGGACATGATATCTACAATGACAATCTCACTACATAAATAGGTAAGCACAAAATCATATTTCATACTTACACTTCCGCTTGCATCATCCTTTCTTCAAATGTATAACAATAAACAAAATTGAACACCATTAGGGTATGTTGGATAACAAGATTGTCTTACATTCATAAATATCTTAGAAATGAAAATATGCAGTGTGAAAGATTACTATGGTAAATCACTATAATGGAATGTCTATCATCACGTATTTTTCATTGTCTTCTTAAGTCTTCCTCGGCATTACTTGCCCTTTGTCATCTTTGTATCACGGAAGAAGGGAAATGGTATCAAGAGGACGAGTCGTCCCCTCGAGATACAAATTAGGGTGCATGAAGCTGCTAAGCGGTTGATTTCTTCTATACAGAAATAAATGCCTTATATTATGTTATATTATGTGTAGTATATGTCTTTCCATACGATTAGGATTTTGAGTTTCGCCTTCTTTTCCTCTTTTAAACGGATAATTTTAAGAAAAACTTGAGTAATAGTATAAATTTTTACTAAATATTAAATGACTTTCTATATATATAAGAAAAAAAACAATTCAATTGTAAAATAAATTTGTCCTTCATGTTATTTATTAAGCATTTTTGTAAGAACTACTTGATGAAATGTACGAAATGCAAACTTATGGATTATTGTTTGGCGAAATGAAGTCATTACCTTCTAGGAACTTTATATGAAATAATTTTATGAAGCAATTCTTAAAATATAAGCAAATTCCATGGGCTTGATGCTTATGAGTTCTTTGATTGAAACCAAATATATACTACTTTTGTTCAAAAAAATTTATATATAGTATTGTGCATAAATCTAGTATAGATGACTTTTCTCATTACTGGTATAGTGGCCAGGCAAATTAGAGAGAGAGAAAGAGAGGAACATGCGTTTTGAAAAAGAAAAAGGTTTTGCAATTTAAAAGGGAAACAAAACATTTTATGAGAAGCAAGTTTTAGTTGTTTCTCCTTTTTTTTCTTCAACCTCTAATGCAAAAACAATGATACAAATATTAAAATTGATTAAAGATTCTATGACTGAAGCAAGAAAAATTAAAAAATCCTTCAAATAAAATGTACGATCTAGTTATGGCGGAGCACCAAACACCCCCCTCCCCATTTATTTTTATATCGAGTGGGTTTTCACTACACTAACAAATTGCACTCACTTCTTGAAAATAGAAATATGCTGTAGTCCTCTAAAGCATACATCTAATGCGAGTTTCTAAGTCTCATTAAAAATAATTTTTATATTTTTTTATTTTTTACTCTGGCAGCAGTGACAAGGGTAATTTATCCTTTCCCTTGATAATATACTGAATTAAAGAATGATATGAAATATTTTTAGCTTGGTGGATCTCTCTTGAGATTGAAACCTGAGTTATTATCATAGAGAATTTTGTGGGACGTTGCTGGGTTTGAAATATCCATATCTTCATTCGAGGGTTACCACGAGAAAATAATGTCTTTGAGTTCAAAGTTGATGAAGATTTGAAAGAAAGAAGTGTAATCCTTGGCGATTATCAAAGTAGTTAAGACTTAGGGATGTGCTAGATATAGAATGCGGTTATGACGAGTAGCGAGTGAGACACTGCGTGAGGTGTACTGAGTTTGAGACCGAGGAACTTGGGGAATGATAGCCCGATAGATGCGGATCTGTTTGGCAAGTGGATATGATCAGAGCTCTTACAGAATATCTGAACTTCTTATCAAGAATTCTAATGTTATTACAAATGAAGTAATAACATTGCCTTAACTCTCAAGGCCGATGACATAAGTATTCTAAGCGACCCATCTGACGGCCGAGCAGCCACAAGCGGGCCATGTCGTGAGCTCAAGCCTTCAAACTTGCCAGAGACCATTGAATAGGCGCAATAGTCAGTTATTATTTTTAATCCAAATAGTCCTAAACAATGCTTGAGGCATACTACTGTATACAAATCAATTTACTGGCACAGTACAACAGGCTTCAAAAGCAACGTAATAAAGTCGTTTAAAATAAATGACTTAAACCCCCTTATGATCAGGATTATTCTTTTACAATCATTAAACCTAAACAATTTTGGAACATACATATACAACTACAAATCCAATTCCTGTGACCACCAAGCAGAACACAAAATGGCCATTAGAATGTCGTTTAAAAAACGAGGCCATAATGTCTTAAACGATCTATTTAAATAGGCTAAAAATCATAAACAGCCCCTAAAATTCTTCCTTTAACATACCACAAAGAATCCCAAACCAACACACAAAGCCAGCCATGAATGGGCCTTAAAACAGGTCACAAAATGGCCCCAAACAACCTCTTAACCAGGCTAAAATAAGCGGAAACAACCGCCAGGAAATGGAAAGCGACGAAACTTGACCCACATGGGTGGAAATAGTGCTTAAACGACCTTACCAAGGTGGGATAATCCCAATGCGAATCACACCTCTTGGAGCGACAAGTAAACTGAAGAGTCTCAAGAACACCTCCCAAGTCAGAAAACTTTGATTTCTCCAAATCTCCTCTTTGGATCTTGGTGAAATCCTTGATTTGGTACCTACGTAGCCTCGTCCCGAGCGATGAACTTTGGTTCTTGGCTCAGCCGAGACGCCCGATGACGGAACTTCATGGATCGTCGAAAGAAGCACTTGACTATCTCCTCCTCTCCCTCTCTCTCTCCATGTCTCTCCTAGCAGAAAATGGGATATGTTATGCCCAAAATTTCCTTTTTTTGTAGCTTATCACGATTTTAAACACTCTTGGTATTGTACCCACATGTCCACGGCCCGGTTGGGGTCCATTTATACTCCCAAAACAATTTATTTCTGTCTGAGCTCAAGTTCAAAATCATTTTAAATGAACTTTTACTTAATTATTTTCCACATTAATAGATTTTCTCTAATCACATTTTTAGGGGGTCATAGAGACTTCAAATCTTATTAAAACATGAAATTTAGACTATTAAATTAAATGAAATTAAGTACAATTTGATCATCCAAGATCAGAAAATTTTAGGTCTATAGATTTCTGTGGCAATTTACTACGTTTGCCCTTTTGAAAAATTCAAATTTGGTTTTACAAAAAAGAAAAAGTATGCATTTTGTTTGTGGCAGCTTAGTACCGCTGCTGCGATGTTGCAATATAAAAAGACTTGAAAGTAAACCAAGGAAAATTTTAGGAAGCGAAGTGATTACAATAGTGATCTCCACCCGGTGATCATGGTTACCAATATGAAGGATTGGATAGTAGACTCTAAGGCTACTAGGCCCGTACAATGGCGACTTCGTCACGATCGCTACACCGGTGAAGGGAAGGGGAGAGCAAATGTTCATGGGTGATTCGAGATCATCCCATGATTGCAAAGGGAAAGTTCTCCTCGAAGCTAACCTTTGGAAAAGAGTTCTCGCCATAATGATGTTTTCCATGTGCTTTAGATATTTGTTGGGAACTTGAACAATGTCTACTTGGAAGAAGTAGGAGATTCTAGTCATATTTGAGTCGGACAAAATAATGTTAACAAGAATGATGCTTTTTGTTGGGAAGGGTTATTGAAACCAAGGTCTCTTTATTAAATGTTTAAAATGATATTATTAGATAATAAAGCATCTTCATCTTTTGCATACATAGTTGTTTCGTGTGATGTTTGGCATGGTAGATTAGGATATGTGAACTTCTCTTATATAAAGAAAATGGTTAAATTAAATTAAATTCCCAAATTATCCTTAGAAAAATTTGGAAAATGAGAAGTATGTGTAGAATCTAAAACCATAAAGAAATCTTGCAAACTGGTAGAAAGAGACTCAAAACTATTAAGTTTGATTCATAGTGACCTAGGAGACTTGAAAAACACCATGACTAGAGGTGGTAAAAGGTTTTATATTACCTTCATTGATGAGTACTAGAGATATACAAGAGTGTGTCTTTTAAGAAACAAAGATGAAGCAATGGATGCTTTCATCAGTATAAAACTGGATAAATCAGCCCTTGGAGACAGCAGAGGACTGAATAAGTCAAATGGATTTGTGGCGCAGCGTGGACAAGTCTTTAAGTTAGAATATGGTTAGAAAATATCTGAGAATTTTGAGACAAAGAGGTGCATTTTCACGGTTTTGTGAGAGGAAAGTAGAGCATCGAAGCCATCTTCGAGAGGCCTCTGCGTTCTACTACGCGGATGAGGATTCTTCCTACTTGGTTTGCTAATTCCTCTGGTACGTTGTTTTAAGGGAGGATGTTGTGTGTAGATGTCCCCCTAAGAGACTTTGCTTTGTGAATTTTAGACTATTTAAATGGTTCCTTAGTTTGTTTATAAACTTTGTTTGTAACACTGGATTTGTGGATTGAATGTGAGTGTTAGACATAATTTCAAAAATTGACTGGGGTTGTTGGATTAAAAATGTGGTTTATTAACATTATTAAAGGTTGTTTTGTTATTGCAAAATGAGTTAATAAGTTTTATGAAGCATTGTCTTGGCTTTGTAGAGAGTGTGTGGAATCAAAACATTGTTTTTTAAGAGCATTTTGATGATAGAAAAATCCGGAATGGTAAGGGCTTGTTTAGCTGGTTTTAGGCCAGCTTAAACATGTTTGGCCATTTTATCACGCTGGTTAAATTTGTATGGGTTGTTTGTTGGGCATTTACGGCCACTTTACCATGAGGTTAAGTGTTATTGGCAATTTTGGCGACCGCATGATTAGTTGTTGTTTGATAAAATGTTAATATATGTATTTTAATATATGTATTAGTTGTGTATTTAATTGATTATAGCCATGTGACCTCATCCATGATGCATGATAGTGTGGTAAAATATCTATCGGCATTCATTACATATACTTTGAACATCGCATTTCATGGGTGTGAGTGTATTGTTGAGATCAAACACTACATTTGGTGATTTATATGGAAGGTGGGCTGTGATGCCCGGATTATGGACGAGAAGTCGACCAGTGCACGGTTGCATGACATGGGAAAAAAAATTGTGCCTGATTGTTTAAGAAGGGCTGGGCGCTTCTCGGGAGAAGGCGATTCAGTTCTTACTCAATTGAAAGTCGAAAAGTGGCAAGTACGGGGCGGAGTGGTGAACGAAAATGCGAAAAGACACATGAGTTTTGTTATATATGATGATCATTGAGGTTTTAAATCGAAAAAGTTTTGGTTTGCCAAACACGTGGTTCATTTGAAAATAATCATTGGATGTAATCACAGTAAGCGGATTTTTATTGGCATTGCTGTGGTGGGAGTGATGCGGGCGTTCGATTATGGTGCATGTTAGATCTCATCTCGTCCATGAATATGTAAAATTCAACATAAGTTATATTCTTACTTGGAAATGTTGTGATGAATATGGATTGTCAAATGTGAGGCATGCATGTGTACTAGGTGGGAAATTAACCTGTAGGAATTATTGTCTTGGCGTGTCACCTTATGGGCAGCGGAGTGTGAATTGCAGAATATATGCGACGATTGGCGGCTCTTATTATGTTGTAAAAAAGAGTGAAGAAAGCGACTTGTTACTTTATAAATTTTTTAGCAAATTTTGAGAACAAACTAGTTTTGGCATTTATATAAAAAAGTGTAATTAGTGTGATATGGAGCCTTTTAATATCAAATCTTACATAACATATGAATGTGGATAAATGGGCCCGGTGTGGTCAATTTTTACTCATAAATGGACTCGGTGCGGTCATTGTGTTATATTGTGCCTCGGATGGGTCATGTTATTGTATATTGTGCAAGTTGAGTTTTGGATAGAGCTCCCCGTACAAATGAGACTCTGTTCGATTTTTGTAATTGGGTTTTGGGTTTTGCGTTTCATAGATATTGTAACATATTCAAAATCAATAGGAGACGACATGAGGATGCTAATAGTGATAACTCATTAATTCATACTCTAATTATTACTTCATAATATTTTCTTGCCAATAATTATTAAAAAGAAAGTGCATTACCAAGGGGATTATAGTAAGAAGAATTTCGTAGGGTCATATATAGTTAAAGATAAGAAAAGACTTCTTTGTACTTCTCACTGTGGCACAAATATAAGGATATGTGCATAAATGCCCCTAGGTTTGTCATATCTAACAGCCACCAAACTTTTTCAGTCCAGCTACCTGGCGTTGATACGTAGCTCGAGTGCCGCTAATGTGCGGTAACGATGTGGATGGATATAATAACCAGTAATCTTGACGTATTGCCCGCCATGAATTTTTTTCTAATAATGTAACCTTAATAATTGAAATTGTGAAGATTGTGCCTTAAAATATAATTTCGGTTGAATATGTAAAAATACAGCGAATGATTCGATTAAGACCATAATTTTAATTGTTTTGTTCCTTTTTAATATTCTTACGTTGTATTGTGGCTAAGTTTGGCTAAGTTTGGCCTCGTTTTTGTTAAAGTTTTGTATTCAGCTTCTTCTTGGGTGATAATATCGCGCATCGATCTTCGACCTTCGGTTCTCTCGTTTTAACCAGATTGATGCCGGGCCTCTTTCTTACGAGGGACTTGGTGAGTTGAGTGAGCTTCTCACCGCAAAACCTAAACACCTAAAAACACTTATTTCATTCACTCATGGTTCTAAAACACCATTAACATATACCGCTTACAACAAAATAGTGAAAATTACTCATATCATGTGATGGAATGGAGGCACCTCTGAGTGAATGACTTTTGGGTGGGGAGGGACTAAAAGTTCCTCCATTGCCGAGAAGTGGAGACAATGGCGCGGATCAAAATCACAAGGAAAGAAAAACAAAAGTGAAAGCCTAGCTTCTTTATTTCTGTTGTTTACTATGAAGGCCCCATATGAATCATGACTCTGGCTCGGAATTTGAAACTGGGAATTTCCTCAGCGAATATGAAGAGAGATGAAAGGATGGGGATGAGTGTTGAATACGCGTTGAGGAATTTGAAATATGAAAATGAAAGAATACGAGACAATCAAGGAATATGTAAATAAGCTATATATTATCATTCAGCGAAGTATGGATTGCCAGTTTACGAATTTTACGACTCTATGAATTGTTTAGAAAATACTTGTATCTTCAGTGAAAGATTTAGGCTACTATTTCTTCAGTACAAATTATAAAGATAAATCAAAAGATTACTTTGCGAGGTCATTGAATGCATTGCGGGCGTAGAAAAATGAAAAGGTGTGGTATAAAACATTATGAATAATATTTTTATTTTTATTTTTATTTTCTCAAAAAATAGAGTTTTAAAATGGAAAGAGTGAAAATGTAAATTTGATGTTTTATCTAACATTTTGGCGTTTAGCTTAAGTCAAAAGAAGGAAAAAAAAACCCTAAAAACCTGATATCTTCTCAAAAAGAAGTCTCACTATATTGACCTTTACGTATGCTTACAGTGTGACACTACCACAGGACTATTACTAATCCCAAGCAAATATACTTGCTTTGTGAGACCATTTCTGTCTTGTGAAAAAGATGGAATTGTTCTTTGTTTAAAACCAGCTCATTTAAAATTTGTGTTTATGGTTTCGATCAATGCTGAGTACCTGGTCATTACAAAAAAGTGGATATTTAAGTCGGATATCATTCCCACGAGGAAAGATGATAAATAAAAGACCTTTACGATTACTTTCGAGATCATTACTATTTAACTCCCTTGATATGATGATAAGAGGAGTTTAAGTATGAGTCTAGGCGGGAAATATTAAATATTGCAAAGTAAAGTTTATAATAAAGTTGGGAGGTTGAGGATTCTGATCGAGCCGCGGCTGGACATGGATCAAATAATAATAATGATTTTAACATCATTTAGATTCATAGCTCAACCATCAGACAGGAAGCTGATTAAAGTGCAGGGGTGGTATAGTTTGGATTCTCCCTTTAAACCATACTTTCTTGATTAAAAATATTCTTATTATTTCTGGAGACATGGGTTACAATGGTTGCTTTTTAGCCATAACCTCTTTCTAAAGATTTAAGTAATTTTTCCTTTTTGGTACTTCTTTGCGGATCTTGGGAATAAAAAATTCTTTATCCATGACCAGATCCTTTCAAATTAAGTCTCTGTTTTAGTTGGCACCTCATCCTACCTTACGGTGAAAATTTTCAATCTCATATGATTAAGATCTTTTATTCAACGGGATCATAAATCAGTTCTTAAAGATGAGAGACCTTTGATGATTCAATGAATCTTGATTAAGGCTAATCCTCCAGTTATAGTGAGTTAATTTGATCTATAAGAAATGATCTTCAAGTTCAATTAGTTAAAATTATTAAGTCTACCATGCCACTAATGTTTGCTCACATATCTCAGATTCTCATTATGTAATGCTCAAGAGAGAATCTGAAGATAAGGATGAGATACAGTATAATAAATTAGATTTTCAAATTCTTGTCTTACAGAACAAAGTAAAGTTATAGCAGATAATCAAGAATAGTTAAAGGTTCCCCAATTGAAACTTTCTTCCACCATGCGTAAGAAGTAATTATCATTCAATGACCCATTTCAGTTGATAATTTCGTGGTTTACTCTTATCGTTGTTCGTGATGGAAGATTCATGAAATCATATTAGGCGAAAATAAATGATTCAAACTTTCAAATCATTAAATCAGATGGTAAATGAAAGAAGAATTTATAAAAATACTGAAACCGAAGCTGCATGGTGCAATGCCCAGTCTGAAGATTGAAAATATAAGATAAAGACTGTATAAAGTAAGTCTGTTAAAAAAAGTAAAGTATAGAGGTCTTGACCACACAAAATCTTAGGATCGCGGAAGCTGTACTTTTGTTGTCTCAGATGCGGTGTGATTTATAGGCCTGATGTTTGAATCAACACCAAATTCGATGGTGGTTGTGGACTCCCAGGATTGATGGTCAGTTATCGGCACGCGAGTAACTGAAGATTATTGGCGACGAAGATCTGTGGCGAATCGAAGCTTTGGATCTTGTCGCCGCTCTGTCAGTAACTTCTTGTATTTTAATAATGACGTTCTCCGAACGCTCTTGGTTCGATATCGGTGTGCGCTCGTCCGATGAACATAAGTTATTCAGCGGATCTTAATCGCGACCGAATGTATTATAAATACCGACGCGTTGCCGCGCATTCTCGTCGCCGTTCTTGCAGTTTTTCGCGACGTGTTCCATGTCGCAATAACCAATTTCGAAGCGTGACTCGTTGTGACGATCGTTTTCTCGCGTTGACGGGTTTTCTTTCAAGATCGCCATGGTTGTAATAATAAGAAACTCTTTGATTCGTGGCGGAGACTTTTCTTCTCTGTTATTGTGCGCTGGTTATTTATCGCGATGTAGATTATCGTGTTGCCGCATAGTTGCGCCGGCCGTTCCGATCTTCTTCGAAATTCGTGATTATCGGTTTCTCTGTGGCGTTATGTTTTATCAATTCGCCAAACGCCGTTTTGCTGTAAAGCTTTAACGTCCGCGTGGGGTTTGTGTCGCTCGATTCATATTCGCGTAGTTCGCCGATCGTATTATTAATGTGTTAATATTCAACTGTTGTAATAACCATGTTACATCATTCGTCGTTGTTTCTCGCGATCGATTCGTTAACTCTTGGTTTGTGGATCTGTTCTTGTGTCGCGCGTAGTTTTATTCGTTAATAACGATTCTTCCGTAGTTGACCAATCGTTAGTGCGCGTTTGTAAAAAACGTCTCCGATTCGTCTTGATGATTGCCGTCGTTAATTGCGGTAATTGATAGATTGTCTTTGTTCGCGAATGAGGTTCATCGTGACGTGTTTAATGTTGCGATGGAAATTATGTTGTCGGGCGACTTCTTTATCTCCCCATTTTGTCTATTCCATTGGCAGAAGTAAAGTTAATGTAACCAGTTTCATTATCAATTTTTCTTCCGCATTAATGTTGATAAGAAAAGATTCCGCGCCGATAAAGATTTATAACCGATAATGGTTCGTCTAAGCTGTTTCGCGTTTCGTTGTTAGACATATATATCGCTGTTAGCGATTTTCGTGTGGCGACCGCGAATCTTTGTATTTTCGCGTATTCTTTTTCTTGTTTTTCTCGATTAATAATAAAACAAAGTTGTTGAATATTCCATAGTTGGGCGTCGAATGGGATCGTTGTCAAACCGTGCTCCGCCGTCTTGTTAAAATGGTTGAGGTTTAGTTCCGTCGATTCATCGAACCAAGTGATAGCGTCTGAGCGCGAAAATCGATTACGTTGTCTCGAAGATTTGACTTTGTTTAGGACGTTTTACGTTGTGTTCGGTCGGTGGGAACACCATTCGATTGTAAAATTGCCCGATATGTTTCGTCTAAATCGGAAGATTTTGATTAAGTTCCGCTAAGACCAGCCAATGGTCATGATAATGTAACAGTTTGATAATTCAAATCTAGTTTGTATGTGGGTTTTCGGTCGTTTCACTCTATATTCTTGGCGGATGAGTTAATCTTGCGGGGATGTGCTCAGTTGATATTATCGCTCTTTTGAGTCTTGTAATAGCGTTTATCATTATTGATCTCCACTCGTGGGCATAATACCACGTTGATCGATGGTCTTTGAAACGTAATCGGGGAACGATTAATGAGATGAATCGTCGGGTGTTTTAGACTCAGTTCCAACGAACTGCGGCGACATCTTCCGCCATTCGCCGGTCGTCATGGTTTCTCTTGATTCTGCCATTCTTCATAGGTTTTTATCCTTTCTGCATGGTACCGTTAATAGTTGCCTTTTCCGCGCTCTTTCCACACGGAAGATAACTTCATCTTTGTATTCCGGAAGCTTTTCGCTTTCGTTTTCTCGAAGTTTGGTGGATGGTGCGTCATTTTGTCTTTTAAAACGTTCTACTGCCGCCGCCAGAACTTCAGGTCGATTGGCGTTGGTTGACCGTTTACCTAGGGTTGTTGTTCCGCGGAGGCTCTGGATGACTCGTTCTCCGCGATTTCTTTCTTTCCGCCGCTTCTGTTTCTGATCTCTTCATCTTTCTTATTTCGCGCAGTTGTTTCTCGCCTTTTTGTTATTCTCTGCAGCGAAATAATATTCATCGAACGTCATCTTCGTCGCCGGTGCTTTGTCTATTGTTAGTAGAATAATAAGTTCTTTAATCGGATCCATAGTAAGGATGATTAGTTTTTATTTAATTCTTTGATGAGATTGGTTGTAAAATAAATAAGACTAAATTATATATATAAATAAAAGGTGACACGAAACAAACTTCAAAAGTGGCTAAATCGTTTTCTGTTAAATTGATATTGCTGCGACGTCAATAACCGATTGATCGAGACCGGAAGATAATTCCGATCTTGGCATAATTCTTGAAGTTAATTAATGATATGTTAATGTGAAGTTTATTCGGTTGTAACCAGCGGTTTGGCGGAATCTTGATTCGTATCGGTTCCGTTCAGTTTGTTCGACATTCTCAAATCTTGAAGTTATTTTGCTTTGCGTTCGTAACGCCCCCTTTGCGCCGTTTCCGTTTGTTTCTTCACCACCACAATGCGTATTATAGATTGCGTTGGTTTTAGTTATTATTAATCTTGTTTTTACGGATCGGTATATTAAATCGTAATTGGAAATAAACGATCCAACGATACGATTAATCATTCTTGGTTCAAATCAGCCGAACGTGTTTACAACATTTTCTTGTTTGATCGGTAAAAAGTGGTTTCGCTCGGTCATTCAACGGCTGTTTGTCGCGGTCAAGATTTTCTGCTTCATTAAACCTTGAGAGAGGCTTGAGCAAGAAAATATCAGGCAAAAATTTTCCGTCTTGAAAGATTTTACTGACCCCAGATATTTGAAGGATTGATATTGGGTGAGAGAGAGAAAGATATGGAAGGCAGATTATTATTTTCTTTTTCTTTCCGTGTGCCTATGGAGGATGGTGAGTTAACTGAATCTCAGCATATTGACTACGAGTGAGGTCGAGGATTTGGACTTATTATTTGTCTTTGTTACTAATTCTCCACTTTGTCGATCACGGACTGCTCAATGTGGTTAAAGACTATTTGTGATCATATCATTTTGTCTCACATGATGTGATTAGGGTTCCCTCAAACTCACCTGGGTGAGTATCTCTGAGTAGAGTTTTGTTGATCATATCTAAGCTTTTTGTCCAGCACTTCTCCATGTAATTCGAGTTGCCCTCCAGTTCAACATCTGGCTTTTTCAATTAAGCTTTGATTTCCTTCCAAATGTTGCTTTTTATGCGGATACGAGGCATATACCTTCTGCAACATGTTCTTTTCCATAGAATCCTTCATTTCTTTCATGATCTTGAATAGCTCACTTTCTCTTTTTAGCTGTTGAAAGAATAGAGCATCCTTCTCTTTTATGGAATGCGCATACGGCTCTTGTTCCCTTTGTTCCCGTCTACTTTTCCATTCTTCATCCCTGCGGCACAGGGCCTGCCCCATGTTTTAGTCCTGTTTTCAACTCGACCTCCGCCTTTCATCCTGGAGTTGTGGTTAGACCGGGTACTTGTCCCTCTTCCATTTTTCTTGCCTCATGGTGCATAATGGATTAACCCAGCTTTGGAGCTTGGCTGCTTTGCCAGGCTACAAAGCTTTCACCTGCTCTAGTTGGGCTTGTCTGCGCTTTAGGAGAGATGATCTTGGGCTCACACTTCTCTGCCCTTATGGGAATTTTGGTACTTCATCTTCAGGTTGGGACTGTTGTATTTCCACTGGTTCTTCTTCTTCCCTTATAGCTTCCACCTGTCTTCCCTTGTTTTGTACAGGCCTTTGTGATTCGGTTGCTGTCGGGCGATGTCTTGACCGAGTTCTCCTCTTCTTCAGATATCATGGACACCCCCGATATCTGGAGATCTTGAAATCGATGTTGGTGAGGATCAGCCAACCTCCTCTATAATAACTCATAATGAGTTTTCTATTATCTTTCCACGATGGATTGCAGCCCTTGAGGATGGCATTATAATATCTGCACTCTTATATACCGACCATCCATAAATGTTTGGAAAGGTAGCATGTGACTGAACACTAAATAAACCACACCTTTGTCGGTTCAATCAGTGCTCCTGTGATGGACTCTTGTGGGTTCTTCACGGGTGGCATTCACTTGCTTGCCCTGTTGGTAGATTACGATCTTCTAGTAATTGATTTTCTGAGTCTTGAATTTTGATTCATTCTTCCTATTTCACAGATATGCGTCTGGCGTAAATCTGTTCTCTTCTGAAGGGTATCCATTTCCCTCTGACGTAGACAACCTTATCTTTAATCCTCAGGCTTTAGATGGAGCCTTGTAGTTGCATTTGGAGGTCTTCAACCAGGTTACTTAACCTCTATGTCTTCTTCATCTTTGCAAAAGCTCCTGACGGGATGCATCGATTATACCCTTGAGCATAATTCTCTTGGCATAATAGAATATATCCATCTGAGTGGTCAGATCTATTCCATGCATTGGACATATTTTTATTAGTCTTTTAAATCTTTCCCATGCGTTGAAGAGACTCTCATCTTCCCCCTGCTTGAAGACAATTATTTCTCCTCTTCTCTCATGTGGGGGTTGTTGAGGAAAAAATGCGCTCATATGGGCCTCCACCGACTCTTCCCAGTGTTCAGTCCCACTGTGATGACTCAAACCATGTTAACACTCTCTGACAAGAAAGGAAGAATTTAGCGATTACCTCTTGTCCACCACAATTCAGTTTGATTGTGTTTGCCATCCTCGAATCTCCCCATATGCTCATTGGGATCTCTGAGGAGGATGACCGATTAATAGTGCTATTATACATAATCAATCTTTGAACCGATGTAAATTGACTTCATGGCAAAGTTATCTTACTGAAGAGTCCTCCATAGTATTAACTTCTGAGTTCTCTCTGGCTGTTGGAATAACATGATCTTTCTATTTGATTTCCATACTTACGGATTATACGAGTGATATTCATAGATAATGTAGTATTCTCTCAATTTCGATGTGCGGAGGCTTGATACAATCTGCTTAAGTTTTATACTGAAAATCTTCACAGAAATAGAACACAGCAAAGATCAAATGAATTATGTGGGAGACCAGGTTCTTATATCCATTAAACTCGAAAAAACTTGTCATTAACCTTACGCTCACCATTAAAGCGCATTTTTGTGATTTTCATAGAAAATAATATCAAAAATATTAAATTAGTAAATCCCTTTTTTGGTTAGAATATTGATCCTTTAAATTTATCATTCGATTCCGACCTTGATTTGAAAAAAAGTGTTGACCCTTTTATTATATCTCACAAATTTATGACCTTACTGAAGGACCCCCAATACACAATCTATGACCTCATGCTTTGTTGAAATACATTTATGTATGAAGAAAAAGATGGAATGTTCTTTGTTTAAATAGCTCATTTAAAATTTTTGTGTGTGGTCCCGATCGCTACAAGAACGATCATTAAGCGTAAATAAAGTGGATATTAAGTCCGGATATATTACGAGAAATGATAAATCAAAATAACTACTGATTATAAAGATCACATTGCTATTTGACTCCACTAATATGATGATAGAGGACTTAAAATATAGTCCTATAAAAATCTTAAATATTTTTAAAAGTAAAAGCAATAAGGCGTGGGTTGGGGACTGTTTGAGAAATGGCTGAAATGGATTCAATAATAATAATCATTACGCATCGTTTAGATTCATAAGCTCAACCATCGATTGAAAAATGAATTTGTAAAGATGCACGAGAGGCAATTATGATTTTGATTTCTCCCTCAACACTGCACTACACTGATTCAGGGTTCATTCATTGCAGACATGATTATAATGATTACTTATGTAATATATAACCCTATCTTTAGATTTACAGTATTTTTCCTTTTTTGAGTACTTCCTTACTAGATCTTGGGGACTAAATAGTTGGACTAAATAGATGGGATCTTTTCAGCCTTCTCTAAATTTTGATTATTTTACTCATCCTAGCCGTTAAGAAAATTTAAAATCTCATGTTCAGATAATTTGCTAACAGGTTCATAATAAATTCAGAAAAGAGGAGAGACCTACGGGTGATTCATGATACTTCACATTCAACTCTTCTATGAGTGCCAGTAGGTTTGGTGAATCATCTGGGTGATCTTAGGATTAGTGGTTCCATAATTAGTCATAACACTGAGAAGCTGTATGCACTCTCGGAGTTCTTCATCTCAGTGTCTTGAGTTACCTCTTGATCGAGTGGGAATGCGATGCCTTGCATTGGGTACTGCAGTACTAGTATTGAGAAGCAAGTAAATTCTCATCCTCGTATAATCAAACTAAATTCTAAAATTATGAATTGCAACTTTCTTCACCTTATAAAGCCAAAATGATTATCATCAATAGCCCATTCCAGTGAGCTTCAACTTCTAAGCTTGGTTTCTCTTGTATCGATATTCGTGCGATGATAGGAAAGTCACCCAGAAATCATAAGCAATTTAATAAATGAACATAAACTAGCTTTCCAGCATCCATTTTAAATCAAATAATAAGTGAAAAGAAAGAATTTATAAGAAAATATATCTGGCTGCCCTTTAGTACAATACAAATCTGAAAGTGTAAGGAAAACCATAAAATGGCTTAACACTAACAAATATCTACAAAAAAAAATAAAAATGTATAAAGTCTTCCAACCTGCCCAACCTAATCTAGAGCTGCAAACTGCATTGCCTAGGCGTCTGTATTTATAGGCTTTCGATGTTGACCTCCGTAGCCGTTAATTGTTGGCCGGATCTGAGTATTCAGTTAAATTGAATATCTTTGTCGCATGACATAGAAAGGTTTGTCGCGATATGAGCTTACTAATGTGCTTTTGCTTCCGGCTGCACTATATATCGTAACTTCCGCGCCATTTCGTGACACATTCTGGGCTTTATAACGGATTATTAATCCGCGACATCTACTTTACGTCATCATCACATGACGCAGGGTGTATTCCCTTTGGTCTTACGCGCGTCAGGCGGGCCGCGCTACGCGTATCCACGACACCAAACCTGTTTTTTGCCACATAAGCTTCTCATGTCTTGTTCATACGGAAGTTTTGGATGGGGGTACCGCTTGTCCAGGCGACTATGTGCTACTAGGCTAACGAAGCTTCTGTTTGCGATGGAGTTTTTCTCAAACAATGACAGATTTCTTTCAAAGTCCTTAGCAATTTATTGTCATAAAAAATAAAACTCTTTGGTTCTTATTGACTTTTCTTCTCAGTGCGCCTTTGTCACGACCTTAAATTATATATTGTGTTTCTGATTGCGCCTCGGTGTTCTAGATCTTCTTAAATTCTGTGATGATACACTTTTCTCCATCATGACAAATTTGTCTGTTCATAACTTTTATTGTTGCGATGAGAAAACTTCTTTGTGTGACATAGGTTTCATCAACTCTTGTTATTTTGCAGCTCAAAATTTCTTTGTCTAAGCCATTCTTCTTGTGTCTTGCTCTTCCCGGCTTTTCTTGTCGCGACCTGAGGAATTCACCTCCTTCATCTGTTTTTGTTTGCTCGATAGAGATTGTGTTGTACTCTTAATTGCCTTAATTTTAATATATGTCTAATAGGATTTTCTTTGTTCTTGTACACTGTTCTTTATTAGAGTTGGCCTAATGTTCCAGCTTTGTAACCGTAACCATAAACTTATTTGTCTCTCAGTTGACTTGGGTTGCCCTTTGTGATCTGGCAATTTATGTATGGGGTGTCTTTTAATGGCATTAATAGAGTTCATCACATTAGCCTTGTTTTTTATGTTAAGAGATAGAAATTTATATTTTCATAATCTGTTCTTTGCTCTCTGTTTTAATCTTTGTGACAAGGCCAAAAGGGGTCATGCAGTTTCCATGCCATAATTTTCTTCCAACAATGTCGACGAGAAATTCTTTGTATGACAAAATTTCTCCTTCAATAAGTGAGTTCTATCTAAACTTTGTTTCGACATTTCATTTGCAGTTTGTGATATATTTCCTTTACAGCCCTACTCGCAGTTTGTGTTGCGAAGTGAGTAACAAAATTATGTCTGCCGACATAGGCTACTGCATTTTCCGCAGCACATGCTTATTTTACGCATTTGCTTTTTTTCTTTTTGGCTTCGATTAACTCGGCCAAATGAAAGTTGGTGAATATTCCATAATTTGACGCTATCGGTACGATCAAGTATTAAAAAATATGCGGGGAAAGGAAATGGATTAAAAGCCAGATGAAGGTTTAAGACTCACTCATATATATTCTAAGCCGCTATGATAGTGCATAATGCATGAATGATGCAGAGGCGCATTTGTTTGTTTGAGTTGTAGGAGGAATCATGTCTTCTTCTGATCCTAACCTTAATTTCTCTCACTGTCAGAGGAGGGATAAATCGGCCTAGCTGCTTGTGAGTCTAGACCCAAGTTTAAGTCTTAGTGGAAGGAGAAATCGACCTCTTTATGACTCAAACCTAGTTCTTTCATGAGTCTGAAACAGAAAATTAGTTTCTCGAAAGATTAAAAAGCAGTGAATTTTGGTTGAAAATGTAGAGATTTTAAATCTGAGATGATGAGAAATGGACTTGGCTGCGTTGGAATTATACGTGCAATCTAGCTACCAGTCGAGATTTCGAGACGGTTAAATTTCCGTTTTTCGAAACGCAAGGCCATAGTGACCTGGCACACGTTCTGGATTGCTATTGGAAGTATTCATAGGAGAACAAGTCGAACGAGAGCTCAGTGGGACTTCATATTGGTGCATGTGCCACCATATAGGAGTTGGGAAATCTGTGGTTTAGGATAAATGGATACTAAGAGAATCAATAGAGCCAATGAGTTGACACGTGGCAGGACACTCGTGACCCATCTTGGACTGGCCGTTGGGATGGAGAGGAGGAAAGGAGAAGAAGAAAGAAATGAGGCGGGAAGAGGTGAGAGGGGAAACTCTATTCTCTCACAAAATTTCAGCAATCGGACCGTCAGTTTGAGACAAGTAAGTGCTTATGGAAGTAAGACTTCAAGGCTGGACCACGAAACTGGGTTTGACAAACTCCAAGAGGTAGGGGTTTCTTTCATACTCGGTTTATTCCTTGTTTAGAATACATTGATGACATGGTTTGTTTGGGCGTGAGTGGTATGGTTGATCAGCATTGGGATTTAATGTTGGAAAATTTTATTGTTCTCTGAGACGAGTGGGAATGTGTGAAGATGGATTTTGTGACGCCCCCGAGCCGGTGTGTCAAATTGACTTCACATTAACCTCTTGAGGAAAATCTATATTTCTGTTATCCTGAAACGCCTTACACTGATAAAATAACGCGAGCCTAAATCATATTTCATCAATATTGACTACTTCAATGATTGACTCTAAAAATCTATAATTTAACCAAATATATTACATGGTTTCAGAGTTATAACATTTTCTCTTAATAAATACATATTAAATCTATAATTCCTAATACATATTATCAAAACATCAAAGCTTTGGCAAGCTTTCTTGAATCGGTCTCTGGAAAACCATCTTCTAGAACACCCACCTGCCAAAATGCCTCGGCGGGTGTTTATCTTGATGTTGAATCTCACCCTAAATGTGATTACTCTCCACCCTAGTGCATATCTGATGTCCCGAATTTAAACACCTCAAGTAATCTGTGATTTACTTGAATGTCTAAATGATTCATATACCAGATATAAAGCTCACTCACACTTGCCCCTAAGCTATGCAGAAAATATCCTTCAGAAACAAAACTTGTTGTTCTTGAAAATAAACTAAAGTGTCTCGGTAAAAATAATGGGACTACCCTCTGGCGGTGGTTGTTGACTTTCGCAAAACGATCATGGTCCTCATCAGAAATGATCTATTTGGCCCATCTCTGTATGGTCTCCGGGAGAAAATCATCTGTGAAATTCACTTCGCACAACCATGTTAATTTAGAAAATTCATATGTGCACCTTTAACACCTAATCCTCTGGATTTACTATTATATGAACACATTATGCCATTTCAAACCATTTATCACAATATATATATCAATATATTAATTATGCAACATTCAAAATTTGCAGATTCACACCGCATGTAATTCTTGATAGCGGATAAACAACACCCCAGATTAGCTAAAGCAGAAACGTTCACATTTCAGCTCTCATTAACTGTACCTGTTATATTTCCATATAATTGAGTAAATCATTTTATCTCCAATGGTCTATGTTCCATTCTATTATATAATTGAGTAAATCTAAATTTATCTCTCAATGACCTATACACCCAAACACAATTTATTTCATAAATTATTAAACAAACACCCAAACTTACTTTAGTCAGGACTGTCGAATGTTTCCAAAAATTCTCGAAAAATTTCCACGCCCGGTTCCAAGATTTGGGACGAATCAACGACCACTCACGGCCTCGAGCTGGCTCTGAAAGCATTTACAAAAACACTTAAACAAAGGGGTAAAACAAGTAGGATAAACCCTACCTCCCATGAGTTTGTCGAAAACTCTAACTTTTTAGTGTCCACGCGTGGCTCTCTCGTTCTTGTCAGAATAAATTTCGCCTTGACCTCGATAAAAACCCTACGATCAGATTTTAGTAGATATAGAGAAAGAAGTAAAGAAGAAATAATAAAATAAAATCTCCTCACTTGAGACGCCTATATATGCAGAAAAAATGACGCCTCACTGGCACATTTTGATAATTTTTTCATTTTCTTATTATTATAATGTATATTATTATTATTATTATTATTATTATTATTATTATTATTATTATTATTATTATTATTATCATTTGGATAAACGATTTCTATTGTCCCATTCGGGTCCATTTCTGTCGAAAATATTTATTCTTTCCGGTTCAATTATTTTAATGAACTTTAACTCAAGCATTTTCGACTTGCAGAGATTTTTCGTAAAATTCTTGTCTACGAAGTTATTGACGGTTTATCACCCGAGGAAAGAAATCGTAAAATATTCTAAGCGTCTCTCATAATTCGGCCAGGCTTTCTAGTCCACTAGATTTCGTAGTGAACAAATTCTGGCCTTGATCAGTTTCATCATCGAATCTAGAAAATTCAGATTTTCATAAAAATTACCGTTTACCTTTTCAGAGAAAAATTGAATTTTCTGGTTTCTGATTTTATTATTTGTTGTCCCAAAATGAGGTCCATAAGGTTTTGTTAGTGTGTTTAGTGCCCAGGGTGTTTTGGCTCATTTGAAAATGGTAAAATGACAGGCTGGGCGGATTCAGCGGAGTGCATTTGGATAATACTTTCTACTATTGGATCGGTCCTAGGTGGATCTTTTGTGTGTTATTTCTTGTGATTGAATAACATGCAAGTGTGAACAAATTATGTTTGATATCGTGCTTGTGATGTATTAACATAGTGAATGTTGATGGATACAAAATTATATGTAGAAAATATAATTATCCATAAATTGTTAATGTTGCATGTAGTACACATTTATACATGTGACATGAAGTAAAATGCATTGACATCATGCATTTCATATGCACGAGAACATCGCATGACATGGGTGTGAGTGCATGGTTGTGATCGACACTGTATTTGGTGTTGATATGGTGTGTCTATGGGTACATAGTTGTTAATAGAGCTCGTATGTTATTGATTGGGTGGGCTCGGTAATGGGATAGCATCCAAAATGAATCGCACGAATAAATGAATAAGAAAATTATTAAATTCATGAAGTGAGGTGAGATCCTCCTCCACACCCTACCCCCAACCCCCTAAGGTGAAGACCCATCAATTGTGGTCGGGCTTATAGTCAGTCAGTGATGTGGCCAGTAAAGTGTGGTTTGTGGAGCTCGCGTGAGCACCAAAAATCACTACTAAAGGCGCATGGTTATGTAAATACATCTGAAATGATTAACAGAATAAATGTCTGGTTGTCATCGGAAAATATGTGATCGTTCCTGCCTAAAATTACCTTGAGGTCGGTGGATGTCAGACATGGGAAAGGGTGAATCACATTCTCTCATCAATTAACTGAATGTCCCGATATAAAATATGCATACTTTTCTGTGCATAATTACTAGGTTGGGAGTAGCCTTGTAGAAGAATTCATCTACTGGGCATTGCTCACCAGTCGATGAGAAAATACAGGTGCTTAAGGAATTTTGCCGGTGGACACGTGAGAGATTAGTTGAGAGAAGGACAGTTGGCGATGTGTGTGTTTGTAAGGATGCGGGAAGAAAAGCCGAGTTTGTTTATGTAAAAAGAAAGGAGTTGTAAAATTAAACTCATTTTATATTGATGTGATACATTTTGGCAGGACTTTCGAGCTTCATATTGCCTTGTAATAAAAGAAATTCTTCATCTTGAATTTTAGGTGTTTTTGAAAAGGAAAAAGAGAGAAAGCTTGAGTGCTTGGGCTGAAATAGGCTACTACACATTTAGCACTTTCTTGTTGTTCTCCATTTCTATTCTCTATTTTGGTTGCCTTCAAGAGTTAGTATTCTTTATTGCACAAATCTTGACCCGACTTGAATTTTCATTTTAAGATCTTCTTTTGGTCTTACATTCATTTAAAATGTGGGGAGAAGTTGCAATCTTTCCACGATTGCAATTCCACGAGAACTAAAGCGCAAACTAAGGGATGAAGTATTTCTCCTTGAGAATGAAATAAAGCTAATAATAGGACTGCCTTTCTCAAAATAAGGTACTGTCATGTCATTATATCCTTAGCAACTCAACTTTTCAAAGTTGGGGATCGATAATTCACCCCTCGACACACCATAATCTCAACCCCAAGAAAAGATAAATATATGGGTCTAAGCCTCAAAATATATGCTTCTTAATATGTGATATGGATGAATACATATGACATTTATACTCATTATTAATATGGATCGAGAGAAATAGGTTAAATAATCTAATGTTAAACTTATTGCTAAATACTATATTCGAAGTTAAGTTATTTTTTCCAATGAGTATTAGAAAATTTCCTTTGATTAGTTTGAATCTTGTTGATAAAAATAATGATGCTTCATAAATATGTTTTTTTTTTTCCGAAGTAATACTAGTATTTTTAATGATTATATCAATTAACAACACATGAGTATGTATGCCTATTTAAAATTTGCAATCAAAAGCCATAACTACATGTTGAATAAATTTCTTTATGTGGATTATATGATTAATAAAGATATTTAAGTCATATTTTGTTAACTTCAACATATGAAATGTTTTCATATACTTCATTCTTTCAATGGGTACACACATAAATATATATATGAGGTGATAAAAGAACTGAACTGCCTTTTATCATGCAGTGAATGCTATTGATTATTTCTTATTCTCAAATCATGTACTCATTTACCAGGTTCTTTAATTTCTTCTTTTGATTTTCCTTTTTTCTTCCCTTTATTTTCTTCGTTTTTTAGGAGAAAAATTTTGGTTCCTTCATCGTTCAAAGCACCTAACTTTTTCAATGTCTTGGTTGTAATAAAACTCATCTCAGTTTCATAGAGTTAAAATTTTATCTGAAAAACTAAAAGCTGTCAATCCTAGGGTTTCTAGATCTAAAAACTAGGTCGTTTCTAGATACAAAACTTAATTTTTATGATTTGGTTAGTATTTCACTCAATAGAACATCCTATAAAGAACGGCCTTCTTTTCTTGGTTTGGGGCTTTGATCCAAAACCTAATCTCGACATCTAGTAAAAAAACAGCAAATAAAGAGAAATAGTAAATGGCTAATAAAACTTTAAACCTACTCGTCGAGCCATGATTCCTAAATGCTTAAATGCCTGTAACAACAAATGAGGATTCAACAACGTTAAATTAAATTAAAAAAAGATATGAAAAAATAGGAAGCTTTTAAATATATAAATATAATAGAAATTAAAAAGTTGTATGTGCAAGGATTAATTTGCTAAATTATTGATTCAATCAACGCTATCATCATCATTTTCATATTTGTCTTCATCATCATGTCTCACTCTCATTTTCACTTGTCATCCTTCCAAAGTTGAGTATATTCTTAGGAGACTAAACCTTCTCTTGGTTACGAGTATCTACACTCAAAGGAAATGATCTCAAAGGATGAAAGCAGGGACTAGGGATAGGGGATCAAAAGTATGCTTTCTTCCTTCTCCCCCAAGAGAGAAAATAGGGTTTTGATTTAAAAGAGGTGGTTTATCCCCTCTCCTCCCACAAGAGAAAAACTATTGTTTGGATATCAATGAGGTTGATTTCTTCCCTCTCTTCCCACCAGTACTGAGAAACTTGGGTCTAGACTGTAAGGAGGCTGATTTCTCCCCTCCCCGCTGACAAGAGAGAAACTAGGGTTAGGATTGTAAGGAAGATGATTTCTCCTCATAACTCAGACAAAGCAAATGCGTATCACACTTGTACCATCGTATTACTCTGATATCATATTGAATATATATAGTGACTCTTTTGAGAAGATTGGGGTTTTAAGGTTTTTTTCCTTTTTTGGACTTGAGATATACGCCAACATCAAATTTACATTTCACTCTTCCCATTTTTAAACTCAATTTTTTTGAGAAAAAAATTTAAAAATATTATTCATATATATATTTTTTATAACTTATTTTCAGTTCTTTGAAGCTTAAAAAAAAAAAAAAAAGCCTAAACAAATTAAGTCTTTACTTCCTAAGTGTTGAGAATCACTCTGTGGTGACAGGTGCGGGCAACGAGCTCACCGACTTAGAGAGTCATCTTTGCGCTCCTCGGCCGGCTCATAGGGCACGTCCTCGCGTGGGGGTTCAAGAGCCTCCTAGAACCACCACAATCCAACCTAGTGAAACACAACGATCAAAATCCAACATGCTCCCCACGCTCCTTGTAACAACTTGAGTCGGTGTGATCCAGGTTGCTCCTGTAATGACTTTTGACTCTTTGTTCTAAGTCTTCACCATTGTGCCATATGCGAGTTCTATCCGTCAAATTAATGATTGAGTTTGAATTTCCTTCCATTTCTCTTCTTCTCCATGATCTTAATCTAACACTAGAGATTCAAACCATACATTCTCCAAGCAACAAATTGTGTTCTCATTCAGATCCTAGAAACCTTTATCAAATTCTTCTGCTCATTTCTTGTATAAAATTATATATGAATATATAAATAATTGTATAAAATATCCTTGAAGTAATGTTTATGATCGTGCTACCAAAAATAAATAAAATAAATTAGGTATGCCACGGAGTAGAAGAGAAATCCTAGCAGATTCCATATGCAAATTAAACAATTGTGCGAGCTCATGTGAGTAGGAAAAATAGTGATAATACATCAGTAAAGTTAAATTTAATATTACAATTGCGAATTTTCAAAAGTCCTCGAGTTCGAGTTAGATATTTTTCATTCCCAATTTGCTTAAGATAGTTTGAAATGACTGTGATGAAGCTTCTTTATAAGAATATCAGCCAACTAAGTTTTGTAGATTATAGGGAGGGTACAAATTAACCCATTTTTAAGTTTCTCTTTTATAAAATTTTGGCCCACTTCCACATGCTTAGTTTCAATCATATTGCATAAAGTTGTGTGCACATTTCATGGCTATCTTGCCACTAGTAAAGTTTCTGGGTTCACTTCACATTTTAATTAAAGGTCACTCAAAATATGTTTATTGGAAGAAGCTTATGTATTCAATATGTCATAGCCTTCAATTCTACTTTACGCACTAGCAGTCTTTATTAAGCGTAATTGCTTCTTAATTTTCTAGGTCCTGAAGTTTTAATAGTAGTGATAAAATTAAACATGTTATATGAATTTGTCATTAACTTGCTTTTGACCTATGATGTACATAATCCATCCAACTTTGAGATATAAAGATTAGGGCTAGAACAGTAGAGGTTTGGTTGGGTTGGTAAATAAAAAGAACTCTACTTTAGGAACTCAAAAATGATAGTGATATAAGAGGGTATAATAAAATAACCTCCACACCTACCCACCACAGAATACCCAGGAAATGGAAGAAATAAGACAAAGAAGATTAACTCCTATAATACTAATAAAGACCTTCCAATATGCGGCAGGGAACAATAAATTATAAGTATGACTTTCTAATGCCTAAAAATAGACCTCAATCTGAGTTAAAAAACGACATTTAAGTGCTTTCGACTTGTCTGGTCCACGAAATCAATTAAAGAAAAATTAGGTAAACTCAAGATGGATGAGAAAGGGAGAGATGAAGTGGGAAAATTTGTGCCTAACCTAAGAACACATGACTATGATCTATTTTCAATTGATAGGAAGTTGAAGGATGTGACTAAAGGTAGAAAATAGGTTAGAATTACGTCATGCAGGTTGTGGCTTAGTATCGATTACCCATTCGGAGGGACGAAGAAGAGACAAGACATGTATTGGGTTACTGACCGACAATGGGCGTGGTGGATGGAGATTTCGATGATTCTGATACAAAGTGGAACTTGGCTAATTATTCTCTTGTAGATTAGGCGGCGATCAATGCCGTAATGAAGCTACGTAGACGGACAAAATCTACGATTCCAGAGCTTTGTAAGCTTCTTCACGATCTCGTATCACATTTCCAGGCTTATAGAGTAATAACAAACAACTCCTTTAGAGCTTGTCCCTTTAGACTTACCACCTTGACCACTATTATTTCTGAGCCATGTTGTTTTTTACGACTCATCGATGTTTTGACCCGACAAATTGCCTTACTCATTTGCGCGAAGGAGTAGATGGGAATCTCTTGTATATAGTATCACAAAATTTTTCTTGGAAAGATGGAATCTCGGGATTGGATAGAATTTGCTCCTTGACAGAATCATAATCCTAAGGCAGTGCGACTAGGATACCCATCACTCCTATCTTTTCCTGTTGATCTTGCTGAACCTTAACATAGGGATTAAATGGTAGTAGTGTATTCAGTTTCTCATATGTCTTTTTATAGTCCATGAATAGTTATGTGAGGGACCGATCTTGTTTCTTAGTGTGATAGAAGGCTCTACATACATCAAACATGCGAGAAATATTCCCTTTGCCAGAATACATAAACTCTAAATATTCCATTAGTTCCTTAGCAATTAACTCACAGTGATTAATGAGGGTAAGTACTTTACTGTCAATGGAATTATGAATTTGTAGGAAGAGACGTGCATCGTCCTCTAGTCATCGTTCATTTGAATCATCCTTAGGAGGGTCCTTATCAAGATGGTTGGCCATACGAATACTCCTCAAGTAGAGATGGATTGTTTTACTCAATTCCGAGTAATTGAGACCAATCTGTTTGTCCTCTATGATTTTAGACATCAATAGGACCACTTCCGGCGCTGGCATCGAGACAGGTATTATATCTTTTAAACTACTCATTAGGAAGCCAATGAGAGAATTTAGGGACAAAGTAAACCTAGAGAAATCAAGAACACATAAGCCTTTTGAAAAACCCTAGGTTTATAACATAAATCCACAAAGAAAAGTCCAAAGCAAGTGTTGAAGGAAGCACAAAACTCCTCTGGATGCTACTGCAAATCGAAGGAATCAAGAAACTGAGACAAAAGCAAAACCTGATGCAGAACCATAAGTTGAGATTGGACCCAACTTTTTTTGAAAGACCTTGTTCCAATGACTGAACAGGGATGGCAGGTGCTGGAGAAGGTGTGTCAGCGTTTGGTGACTCTGGTGGAGGAGTCGTGCCAACGGCAGAGTCCCCACGAGCCCTCATGTGCCGGTGCGTGGGAGGAGGGCAAAAACTGAAGATTCGTATGTGGGCGTCACGTGCTCACTTTCTAGCCACTGGACTTGGTGGTCCCAGTCGTCGGCGGGCGACAATCCCCCTTGAACAGGCGATGTCACAAATTATAATAATATCAGTTAGTAAAGGAAAGTAGCTTTGCAAATATTATAATGATATTTCATTGGAGACATTCATATAGTTCAAAAGGTATAAAAGAGTCTACAAATTTCTGATAATGACAAGGAAATATACTTTATCAGTCCAAATTATGCAAACTTAAATCTTTACAAAAAATGGTAACTTTAACCACGAAAGAATGAATTTTCATTTCCCGACTTGAAGGTGGGTCTTTGTGCTTGAAATTGAAATCTCTGTCCATCCTTGATTTTGCAAAATTATCTTTAGATTATCTATTGGAAATTAAAACCCACATAATTTTGGTGGACAATTTTTGAATTTCCTGAGTTATCATAGTATTAGGTTGACTCTAATATTAGAGCTTGGACAAAGAAATGGAGAAAAGTAATGATTAGACTTCAATTATTGTTTATAATTGCAAAGAACTTACTTTCTACTCCACCTAGTCCTTACACCTGCAGCCAAAGAAGTGAATATAAATCACATAGCACACTCAAACTCATCTTAAAGGATTAAATCACATAGCACCCATCTTGATTCCATACGTGAACGTCTTGAAATATTAATTGTGATTAAATCAATTCACATAGTACTCAAATATTAATTCCAAATACACCTCAATAGGGGTAAATTAAGGTTTCTTGATCCTTTAAGCACTCAACTTGTCATTGTCTAGAAACAGTGATAAAACTCATCTTAGCCTTGTAAGTGTGCTAAAAATTAAAATGCTAGCTATATGGATCATTTCACGGAAAAAGATTAGGCCTAGCATTTCAAGATCTTTTGGGAAAAAATTAGGCGGCTTCTATATCCTCTAAAAACATAACTCTTTAGATTAGTGTTTCACTTCAACAGAAGATACAGTGAACAACACTAACATTCCATTAGTTTGGGGCTTTAAATCCAAAGCCAATACCTCTATAATAGGTCAGAAAAGCAAATAAGAAATAGGTAAAGGAAAACAGACAAACTTTACACTTACACTTCAAACAGTCCTTCCCGTGACCAATCTGTGACAACAAACAAGAATCCAACATCGTTAGAATCATTTTCAAGATTGCAAAATAGAATTCTGAAATTGGTAAATAATTGAGAACAAAAATAGTTATATGTGAAGGATTACTATGGTAAGTGCGGTCAAAATAAGCTATCATCTTCATTTCCATATTTATCATCATCATCACCATCCACACTCTCATGTTCACTAGTCATCTTTGCAAACCTAACATTTATGATATTCTTTGGGGACTGGACTTTCTCTCACCAGTAACTACATTACTTAAAATGATGAAAAGGATGAAAGTCAGGAAATTAGGGTTTGGAGTGCAAAGAGGTTGATTTCTCACATTCCATTAGTTTGGGGCTTTAAATCCAAAGCCTATACCTCTATAATAGGTCAGAAAAGCAAATAAGAAATAGGTAAAGGAAAAAAGCAAACTTTACACTTACACTTCAAACAGTCCTTCTGTTACCAATGCTGTGACAACAAGCAAAGAATCCCGACATCATTGAATCATTTCAAAGATTGCAAAATAGAATTCTGAAATTGGTAAATAATTGAGAACAAAAATAGTTATATGTGAAGGATTACTATGGTAAATTACTGATCAAATCAACTATCATCTTCATTTCCATGACTGTCATCATCATCACCATCCACACTCTCATGTTCACTAGTCATCTTTGCAAACCTAACATTTATGATATCCTTTGGGGCTCTCACCAGTAACTACATTACTTAAAATGATAGAAAGGATGAAAGTCAAGTGAGGTTTGGATTGCAAAGAAGGTTGATTTCTCCTCTCTCCTTCCACGAGAGAAACTAGGTTTGGATGAAAAAGAGAGTCCTTTGGATGAGTTTGTGTTTGAGGTTTCCTTCTTTGGACCCATGGCCCTAAACGCCAAAACCTTAGATAAAAATTAAATTTATAATACCATGTTTGGACAGGATTTGGGTTTTGATGTTTTCCCCCTTCTTTAAACTCAAATTTTGAGATAATACCATGTTTTTAGTTTTTCGAAAATGAAAAAAATAGTTCAAACAAATTGGGCCTCGTTTTGTAAGAAAACAAAATAACACACATTCTCAAGAAACAATTTACGCTCACATTGATATCTAGAAATCTAGTTAAGCTAATGGAATGCATCTTGATGCCATTAGTAAAGTGGCTTAAATACCTGAACATAAATCCTTATAAGAAAAAGAAAATTAAGGGTTTCTAGATCTTTTAAATTAACATACAGATATTTCATGCTTGATTAGAGCATTAGGGTTTCTAGGTCCTTTAATAACTAACTATTCATATCTAGAAGTCTTACATTAGTAATGGAAATAATCTTGATTCCATGTGTAAAATAGTGAAGGGAATACTTGTACATAGATCCTTCTAAACAAAAGGAAAAAAAAAAAAGGTTTCAGAAAAAAAAAAAACAGTTTTCAAAAACTATAAACAAACATGTAGCTTTTGATTCCTTTTTTTTGCTAGAGCACAGAGCACATAAAGCACTAAATTCAGATTGCAATAATAATTTTAAGAAAGAACACTAAATTGTATTCCCATTTTTTTGTGAGAATAGAGAAAACACTTAATTCATCTTCTCCTCGTTTTTTTTTTGGTTGTTGTTGGTTGTGCAGTGATGTCTCTTGAGCAGAATGAGAGTGTGATGTTAAGCAGTCTTCATCATCACATTATTTTCATTGTCTTCTTCGTCTTCATCGGCATTACCACGGTCACTTGTCATCTTTGCAGAAGGAAGGGGAAATGGTATTAATAAGACGATTACTTCCTCGAGAATGCAAATTAGGGTTTGGTGCATTTACCAAAGAGGTTGATTTCTTCCTCCAAAAGAAATGCCCCTTATATTATATTTATATTAAGTATACAGTATATGTCTATCCATACGATTAGGGTTTTGAGGTTTTCGCCTCCTTTATCCTCTTTTAGACATTGGATAGAAAATTTTAAAGAGAAAACATTAATATTATAAAAAATTTACTAAATATTAAATGACTTTCTATGTATCTAAGAAAAAAACAATTCAATTGTAAATAAATTTGTCTTTTATTATTTATTAGGCATTTTTTTACCAAAAAAAATGTAAGAAGTTTTTGAATTAAATTTACACAAATGCAAACATGAATTATTGTTTGGCAAGAAATGATCATTTAGCTTTTAAGGAACATAGAAACAATTCTACGAAGCAGTTCTTAAAATATAAGCAAATTTCATGGGCATGATACTTCTGAGTTCTTTGATTGAAACCAAATATACACCTAAAACTGTTCAAAAAAATTTATACTATAATTAGTATAAATCTAGTATAGATTGATACCATACTTCATTATACTATAATTAGTGACCAAGACCAATTAGAGTGAGAGAAAGAGAGGAAAATATGTTTTTAAAAAGAAAAATGATTTGCAATAAAAAAGGAAAACAAAATAATTTATGAGAAGCAAGTTTTAGCTGTTTCTAATTTTTTTTCTTCAAACTCTAATGCAAAAACAATGAGATAAATATTAAAATTGATTAAAAAATCGAAACCCTTTGCCCACCCCACCCCACATTTATTCTTGATATCGAGTGTTTTTTCACTATATAGAAAACTGTACATGTTAGCAAATTGTACATTTATTCTTGAAAAGATTGTCTTAGATTCATAAATATCATAGAAATGAAAAAGTTTCCTATGAAAGATTACTATGATAAATCATTAAACCAATCAAATTCCAACATTATCATTATTTTCATCGCCTTCCTCGTCACTTCCACTGTCACTTGTCATCTTTGTAGATGAAAGGGGAAATGGTATCAAGATGATGATTGATTTCCCTACCAAAAGAGATACAAATTAGGGTTAGGGCTGCCAAGAGGTTGGTTTCTTCCATCTAAAAAGAAATGCACCTTGTGGTATATTTATGGTATGAACTATCATGTTGAGGTTTTTCCCTCAGTTTCCTCTTTTAGACTTAGGATAGAATATTTTAAAGGGAAAACATTAATATTATAAAAATTTGTAGTAAATATTAAATGACTTTCTATATAAGTAAGAAAAAACAATCCAATTGTAAAAAAATTTGTCCTTCATTATTTATTAAGCATTTATTTAAAGAAATAAAATGTAAGAAGTTCTTGAAGTAAATTTACCCAAATGCTAACATGAATTATTGCTTGGCAAGAAATTATCATTTAGCATCTAAGGAACATAGAAGAAAACATTCTTATGAAGTAGTTCCTTAAAATATAAGCAATACCATGGGCATGATGCATAAGAGTTCTTTGATTGAAACCAAATATTTACCTAAAACTATTCAAGAATTTTATACTATAATTAGTATAAATCTAGGATAGATAGACACTATATACGTAATTATACTATAATTAGTATAAATCAAGGATAGATAGACACTATATACTTCATTATACTATAATTAGTGGACAAGACCTAATAGAGAGAGAAAGAGAGGAAAATATGTTTTGAAAAAGAAATTTTTTTTCCAATTAAAAAGGAAAATAAAGCATTTTATGAGAATCAATTTTTCATTGTTTCTACATATTTTTTCAAGTTCTGTTAGAAAAACATTGAGATAAATAATAAAAATGATTAAAAAATCCTATGACGCATGAGAAAAAAGTAAAATTAAGAGAACAAATTTTTCTTCATGGAATCATTTTCCTCCATTTTATATAAGCTATTGTTAGCACTTCTTTTTAGAGTGCTAAAACTCACCACAAGTGTATGGATCGTTCAAGTAATACAGGCTTTCAAATTAAAAACCTTGGATATCGAACCCACAGGAAGTTTGATGAGTGTGAAACTCATATAACTTTAATTAGTTCAGATGTGTATTTTTCTTGTGCTTGGTATACTAATTCTATGCACCAAACCACATGATTTGTTCCAACACTTGATATCTAGGATCCCCTCTAGTGACAGTTAAGGTGTGTTCTTGAGGCTAGAAATAATGATCCCTTGGTGCATGAATTAATATTTTAAGAGCTTGTCTCATTTTAATCAAATATATGTTATGTCAATAGAAATGAGTGTATTGATTAATCTGTAGAGTGAAGAATTGAATATATTGAAGAAAGCTTGTGTTGCCTTGGTTTTGGGAGCAGGTTAACTTTAGTCCTAAGATTTGGTTGAAGAGTCCTGGTTTTGGAAGTCATCCAAGTCTTAAAGGGAATCATATCCTAAAAGTAGATTTTTAGACACAAGTTGTCCTGGTTTTGGAACATGGTAGTCTAAATTGTGAAATGTATGGTAGTTGAAGGTGTTTTCAATACTGTACTAACATACCCTTGGACAAGTTCAAGGTTCAACCCTTAACTAATTTGTTTTTTTGAGCAAAGTGCAAGCTACTAGTCACGTTATTAATTCCCTTCCAGTGTTTACTCAAATTAGAGAAACTTCTAGTTGTTAAAATCTAGAAAATCTTATTTTTGGCATTCAAATATATTAACTCTGTTGATTAGTCAGTTTACAATTTAGAAATCTTAGTTCAAATAGTGATATCCTCGAGTAGTTTGAGTAATTAATTTATGAAATTTCCTATTGATCCCTATGGGTGCAATATCTGGACTTAAAATCCACTTTATTTCTTGTTGATCTGTGCTCTTGTAGTAATGACGAGCCACTAAATGCTTGTGTTACTTCCATATATATCCACCCGTTCGTGCAAGTGCAGAAGTTGAGTTTAAGCAGTTTAGTGATAAGTCAAGGTCATTCCACAAGGAGTTTGGGTGTCAATCTACTGAACCAATTTACCCTAATATTATTTCGATCTACCAAATTAAGTCTATAGGATTCCTAAGTAATTTAATAAAGACAACTAAGTGGTATTCCTTCCAATTAATTAAATGTCTAGGGTTTTGAGTTCACCCAATCACAGTTGATGGATATTTAGAAAACTGTAACCTAGTTGTATCACTTGCAATTATTAATGGCGAGTTGATCTTTTATATGCATCAATCTCTCTCGAGCATTGCATCTCTACCTCAAACCTTAAGATTATTGATTGCATTACTGGCAAACCCTTTTTATCATGTAGAAAATCAAGGTATCTCTACTCTCTGATTGATTATACGATATCTTATTCGTGTCCCTAAGACTAATCATCTCTCGATCTCAAAACCCTAGCCTGAGCATACCTATATTGATCAAGTACAAGAATGAATTTAATGTAGAAATAAGACATTCAATAATCGCAAGAAATAAAACTGAGTATATAAATTAATGCTAATCCATCATCCAAAATTAGGGTTCCATCAAAATCCTAGCCTAATAGTTTCGCTCAAAAGAGAAAAGGAATACATCATGTTTGTAGAATCATCTCAGTTAAAACAAGAAAGAAGGAAAAGTAAAAAGAAAACAAAAGAAAGCGTGTTACGTCCAGAGCCTTTGCCTTCTCTCCTGTTCGCGTTCGTATGTCTTCTCCCCCTTGTTTGTCTCGGTGATTTTCGCTTTTATTCTTAAAATTTGGTGAACAATAGTGACGACATCCTGACGTTTAGAGCGTCGCGATATTGAATAGATAGTGGTGAGGCGTCGTTGGACCCCTCCTTTGTCGTGATGTGCGAATGTCCTGATATTGGGCCAGGATTTTTCATTCCTCCAACTTTAAGTCTCCAACATGTCTCCAACTGCACCATTTTACCTCAAAGATCAAAGATAAACCAAATATTAGGTATGAAGCAAAAACACCATTTATTTAAGTACAAACTAGATCGTAAACACACTAAAACACAGGAATGAGTGTTTTGGATACTCATCACACCCCCAAACTTAGCTTCTTGCTTGTCTCCAAGCAAGAGACTGACTCAAAACAAACCAAGACTTGAAAATGAGACACCAACAAATAGATGAAATTGGTATCATGAACATGCTACTAAAAAGAAATATCAAACTGAAGTCATATTGGTAGTATTAGCTTTTTCGACCAAAATTTAGGATCCTTAAGGTTTTTAATTAAACTCTCTAAGGAACTTAGTCATGCAAAGAATGGTCAACCGATCAAATCAACCCCCCAAGTCCTTGTTTTCTTGATGAATCTAAGTGTAGCTTATTCATGATCTCCAATGTATAATAGGGTTCTAACATCCCCAAACTTTAGCTCAACTCACCTATTTGGAAAAAAAACTAAGAAAGGATGAGAACTCACCCTGACATTTAGTTCCCTTTGAACTTCACCCCGAACACCCCACTAAACTTAAAGGCTCTAGGTTGTGGGATAGGTCCATCTTCTGTCCAATGTAGCGGGCAGTGAAGTCAATGACTCCCGATCAATTGGCTCAAGGCATTAGGCTTTGAAAGGCCCCTCAGACTATGCCTGAGATTTTGATTGGATGGTCCCACTTATTCTAATTCACTAACTTCTTTTTGATATTTTTCTTTTTATTTATTTATTTATTGGGGCTCAATGACAATCCTCTTTTGCTTAAGTGTCCCATCACTTAGGTGGCTAGAATCCCCTAAGATCAGTTGAATTGAAGTACAGGGGTTCGAGACCAAGGTATACACCGGAGATCAAATGTGCGTGTGTGCTAGATTTCTAGAGAAATAGCTTCTTGAAACATAAGGAGGGCAATTAGGCTAAGTCACCCATATCATACAAGCACACAATTTCATATTATTTCAACTCATACAAGCACACAATTTCAGATTATTTCAAAACCTAAGGATCCACTTCCATTTTACACTTGGCCTTCTTCAAAAATTTGTGTTCAAAATGATATTCTATTAGCAATCAAGTCATCAAACTGATTCAGACACACTAAACACACCAAAAACAAGCTAAAAAGGAAACAAACACACAATCATGCAAAGAAACGTAAAACATGCAAGCACATTCATGCAAAAAAAAAAAGCATAAACTTGCACCTTATTCTAAGAACATAAAAAGTGAACTAAATTACACTAACAGGGCTCCAAGGCCTCCCTCTATGCCAAATTGGGAAATTGAATCACAATACTACCCATATACCCTAATGTATACCCTAATAAGCATGCTTGTATGAACACGGTATGCAATCAAAAGACTAGCAATCAAGAGACTATGCACAAAATACCACCAAACCAATCACCCACATCCCCCACCCCCAACTAGAATTGGACATTGTCCTCAAGGCATGAAACATAAAGGAAGCGTGCAAAAAACTCCCCTAGCTATCTCGCTGATCACTATGGTGGTAGTGGTGGTGTGTGATAGGCAAGGATCTGAGCGAGCTGTTGCTTTATGAATTCCTGATTGCTTAGAACAATGTTCATTTTGGTTCTCAACTCTTCCATCTCCTTACTCATTGAGACGTGATGCTCTTGGGTTTCATCCCATAATGAATCAAACCTCATTGTGAGGTCTTTTACTTGATCCTCGATGGGTTGAGAAGGACTGGGAGCAGCCTCCTTATGAGATGTGGGTAGGGGAGGTTGGGTAGACGACTCGCCTACTTCTCTTATGTCATCATCTCTCATCCTAAACATGGTTTGATAAGCCTTAAGCTCTTCTTCATCCGAGGGTTCATCCTCGGACACCTGACTTATTTTTCTTCACTAAAATTGCCTTAATTGGGTGTATCCAAGCCTCATTCTTTCAGCTGGCACCCGACTTTCTAGATGTCCGATGAGACGGTGTCACAGGTTCATTTTCGCGTCCTTGTTATATAGGATAACATCCTCTATAAGTTGTCCCACATCAAAGGGGATATCCTGAATGATAGCATAGTTCAACAAGGTGCGTTTGCCGTCACTTCTCATACGTTAGTAGTTGGAATGAGGTGGGAAGTGATGAAATGATGCCATGGGAATGTAGGCGATCGCGGCGAAATGTGCTTGCATGTCACCGCTATTCACCTTCCATTCCCCTTGGCCAATAGGAAAGATGAGAATGACAATAGTAACGATTAATTAATTCATACTCTAGATATAACACCATATAGTTTTTCTTAAAAATATCAATTAGTAAAAGAAAGTAGTTTTGAAAATATTATAATAATATTTCATTAGAGACATGCATATAGTTCAGAAGGTAAATAAAATTTTTATATGTCTCATAATGACTAGGAAATACTCCGCCTATCAGCCCAGTATACAAACTTAAACCTTTACATAAAATATTAACCTAACACAAAAGAATGATTTTTCATTTTCAACTTGAGAGTGGGTCCTAATGTGAGAAATTGAAAATCTCTGTCCATCCCATGGTCTGCCAAAAGTTATCTTTAGATTATCTCTTTGAAATTAAATCCATAATTTTGGTGGACAATTTTGAATTCACAGTGATCATGAAGTATTGGATTTGACTCTATGTGGAAACATGCAAAAGATGAAGAAAAGTAATGATTAGACTTCAATTATTGTTTATAATTGCAAAGAACTTACGTTCTACTCCACCAAGTCTTTGCACCTGCAGCCAAAGAAGTGAATATAAATCATATAGGACACTCAAACTCATCTTAAAGGATTAAATCACATAGCACCCATCTTGATTCCATAATTGAACGTCTTGAAATATTAATTGTGATTAAATCCAATTCATGTTGCTCAAATCTTAATTCCAAATACACCTCAATGCAGGAGTAGAATTAAGGTTTCTTGATCCTTTAAGCACTCAACTTGTCATTGTCTAGAAACAGTGATAAAACTCATCTTAGCCTTGTAAGTGTGCTAAAAATTAAAATGCTAGCTATATGGATCATTTTACGGGAAAAGATTAGGCTTGGCATTTCAAGATCTTTTGGGAAAAAAAATAGGTGGCTTCTAGATCCTCTAAGCGATAGATCAGTCGTTTCCATGACGGAGAAGATATAGTGAACAACACTAACATTCCGTGGTTGGGGCTTTAAATCCAGCCGTTACCTCTATAATAGGTCGAGAAAAGCAAATAAGGTATAGGTAAAGGAAAAAAGCAAACTTTACACTTACACTTCAAACAGTCCTACCCTTTACCAATCTGTGACAACAAACAAGAATCCAACATCTTTAGGATCATTTTTCAGAATATGAAATAGGTAAATAATTGAGAACATAATTAGTTATATGTGAAGGATTACTATAATAAATTACTGATCCAATCAACTATCATCTTCATTTTCATGACTGTCATCATCATCATCATCCACACTCTCATGTTCACTAGTCATCTTTGCAAACCTAACTTTTATGATATTCTTTGGGGACTGGACTTTCTCTCATTGAAGCCTCCCCACATTACCAAAATAATAAAAAAATGAAAGCCGGGAAATTAGGGTTTGGATTGCCAAGAGGTTGATTTCTCCCTTCTCCTTCCACAAGAGGGAGAAACTAGGTTTGGTTCTAAAGAGGCCTTTGGACAAGATTTGGGTTTTGAGGTTTTTCCCCCTTCTTTTGACCTTCGCTAAAAGCCAAAACTTTAGATAAAAAATTAAATTTATATTTTCACTTTTTCTATCTTTTAAAACTCAGTTCATGAGATAATACCATGTTTTTAGTTTTTTGAAAATGAAAAAAAAAAAAAAACAGTTCAAACAAATTGGGCCTTGCTATGTAAGAAAAATAAAATATCCACGTTCTCCGAGAGCAATTTGCGCTCTCATTTCTGTCGAAATCTTGGATTAGTAATGGAATTCATATTGATGCCATATGTAAAAGTGAAGGAAATACGAACATAAGCCATATAACAAAAAGAAAATTAGGGTTTTTGATCTTTTAACGTTAACTTTTCAATGTCCATGCTGATTCTATCATAAAATATTGGAAGGAAATGCATAAAATAGATCCTTCTAAAGAAAAAAGCATTTGGGTTTCTAGGTACTTTAACAACTAACCATTCAAATCTAGAAGTCTTGAATTAGTAATGGAACTAATCTTGATTCCATGTGTAAAATAGTGAAGGGAATACCTGGACATAGATCCTTCTAAACAAAAGGGAAAAAAGGGTTTGAAAAAAAAAAACAGTTTTCAAAAACTATAAACAAACATGTAACTTTTGATTCCTTTTATTTGCGGAACATTAACACTTGAAGTCAAGGTTTCATCATTGTTTTTTAATAAAGAACACTAAATTGTATTCCCCCCCTTTTATTTTTTTTTTTTGTGATAATAGAGAAAACACTTGATTCATCTTCTGCTCTGTTTTTTTTTGTTGGTTGTGCGGTGATGTCTCAGAGAGGAATGAGTCTGATGTTAAGGAGTCTTGAAAGGGGAAGAGTTTTATTTCACGAAACAACTTTATATATGTCGGACATTTGGCAGTACGTCCACACCAGAAGACATCGGCAGCAAAGGCAAAGGCTGGAAGCTTAGAAGAAGGTCTTGAGGAATCATTCGAGGAAGAAGAGGAAATGTATGAAGATGGAGGTAGTTCTGTGAGTGGTCAGAGTTATGAAGATGATAAGTTGACGGAAGAGACAGGCGAAGATGAGGCGAGGAGGAAGATACCTCAGCTACACCCTTGCGCAAGGAAGCCGGCTCGAAGCGCTACTTGTAGGTCAGGTCTCTTCCCCATTCCTACCAAAGAAGAACAGCTCATTCCACCGCTGCCACAGACACCCCCATAGGGGCAGGAAATGCTTAAGAGTTCTGAGGCTGAATCAAATGCACATGGATTAATGGGGCATGATATCTACAGCAATAATCTCACTCTATAAATAGGTAAGCACAAATCATATTTCATACTTACACTTCCACTTCCATCATCCTTTCTTCAAATGTATAACAACAAACAAGGATTGAACACCATTAGAATTATGTTGGATAACAAGATTGTCTTACATTCATAAATATCTTAAAAATGAAAATGTCTGGTGTGAAAGATTACTATGGTAAATCACTGAACCAATGGAATGTCATCATCACATTATTTTCATTGTCTTCTTCGTCTTCCTCGGCATTACATTTGCCACTTTGTATCATTTTGTAGACGGAAGGGAAATGGTATCGAAGACGTGTCCCCTCAAAAAGAATACAATTAAGTTTATGCCCGTACTAAAGCGGTTGATTTCTTCCTTCTAGAAATAAATGCCCCTTATATTATATTTATATTATGTGTATGTAGTATATGTCTTTCCATACGATTAGGATTTTGAGGTTTCCGCCTTCTTTTTCCTCTTTTAGACTGAGGATAGAAGATTTTAAAGAGAAAACAGTAATAGTATAAATTTTTTACTAAATATTGATAAGCTTCTATATATGAAAAAAAAAACAATTGATTGTAAATAAATTTGTCCTTCGACGTTGTTTATTAAACATTTTTTTTTGCAAGAACTTCTTGATAAATGTACTTTAAATACAAGCGGGTATTGTTTGGCAAGAAATGATCATTTAGCTTCTAAGGAACATAGAAATAATTTTATGAAGCAATTCTTAAAATATAAGCAAATTCCATGGGCTTGATGCTTATGAGTTCTTTGATTGAAACCAAATATATACCTAACGTTGTTCAAAAAATTTATACTATAATTAGTATAAATCTAGTATAGATTGACACTATATTATAATTAGTGGCCAAGACAATTTAGAGAGAGAGAAAGAGAGGAACATACGTTTTGAAAAAGAAAAAGGTTTTTCAATTTAAAAGGGAAACAAAACATTTTATGAGAAGCAAGTTTTAGTTGTTTCTACTTTTTTTTCTTCAACCTCTAATGCAAAAACAATGATATAAATATTAAAATTGATTAAAAAATTCTATGACCAAGGGGAAACAAGAAAAATTAAAAAACCCTTCCTCACAATAAAATGTGAATGGTTATGGCAGGGAGCACCCAACACACCCCCCTTCCCCCCTATTTATTTTTTATATCGAGTGGAGTTTCACTACATAGCAAATTGCACTCATGCAAAAGAAGAATGAAATATACTTTAAGTCACTCCTAAAACGCACATCTAATGCGAAAGTTTCAAAATTACGTAAAAAATAATTTTTACTATTTTATTTTACTCTCAACGCAGTGATAAGGGTAATTTATCTTCTAACCCTTGATAATATACTTTGAATTAAAAAAATGATATGAAATATTTTTAGCTTGGTGGATCTCTCTTAGGGAGATTCAAACCTAAAGTTATTATCATAGAGGACTGTAGGGACGTTTGCTGGGTTTGAAATCGTCCATATCTTCATTCCAAGGGTTCTACGAGAAGATAATGTCTTTAGAGTTCAAGGTTGATGAAGATTTGAAGAAAGAGAAGTGTAATCCCTGGCAGTATCAAGAAGTAGTTAAGACTAAGGGATGTGCTAGATATGGGATGTTAACACCCCGAAATATACCCTAGTCGTTTTTAAACATAATTAGGGTATTTTTGTAGGTATAATTTGAATTTTTCATAAATTAAATGCAAAATGAGAAAATATGAGAAACCCAGAAATAAGCAAGGGTAAAATTGTAATTTATCAAAATGGGACACAAAAGTCATGATTTAAGAAGATGATATGCTAATATGGAAATAGAATAACTTGAAGTGCAAATAGAGGAAGTATATGGGCTTTAAAGCAATTTGGGAGAACTTAAGTCAAAAGAATGCATTTTTGGTGACTAAACAAGGCCTTATGGAAATCAGACCAAATAAGACCAATTAGGGTCTCTCATTTGGGGATTTTTGAGAGCCAAACGTGAAGAGAGAAAAGAGAAGATAAGAAGAAGAGGAAGAAGGGATGAAAGGTATGGAAACTAGTTTTGTATGGAATAGCAAGTATTTGTATGGAATAGTATGATTTGTATGGATTCATATGGGATTTGTATGGATTTCTAGGGTTTAGTTAGGAATGCTTCCTAACCCTAGATTTGTTAAAAGCTGGGTTGGTAAAACCCTAGTTTGTATAAGATGAGTATGAAATCCTCCCTTTGCGTATGGATTGTAGGACTTCAAGTATGGATTCTTGGTTTAAGATGTATGGATACATGTTTGGGTGTTAGGAAGTTAACCTAACTTACAAGTATTTGAGATTAGGTTTGGAAAAACCCTAATTAATCCCTATGTTTGGTTTTGGTTGGGTTAGAATACACTTTGGAGATGCTTTTCTGGAAAGTACACAAGTATTCTTGTTGTTTTTGGTTGGATTTTTGATAAAGTGGCCTAAATCATCAAATCTGGACATTTTCTGGGGTCTTACGCTGCGGTGTCGAGAACCTTACGCAGCAGCGTAGGTCCATGCCACAACGTGGTATGCCCACGCCGCGACGTGGCCGAGTTGGAGGTTGATCGGCTTAGTGCGTGGGCGTGGGAGCTATCGTGCGAGTCTACGCTGCGTGGAAGTATTCATAACAAGGCGATTTTGATGTTTTGTTTCGTTTTGCTATTCTGTTAGTCCGAGGACTTGTCTATTAGACTAATGAGGACCCTATAAGTGTATGAAAGGATCCATTCATGTTTGTAAGGTAAGGGAAAGAAAAATTATACTGTACCTCGCTGCCTCGGTGAGTTCGATGCAGGCAGCAAACTTAATGCCCCTATGATAAGATAGTAGATTCCAGAACACATATCATTGTAGGACTGCCTAAGACCAGATATTGAATGACATGACACTTCAATTACGTGGGTAGGCATGTCTCACGTCGGTCTTGACCTTTGCTGCTAGTCTTACAACACTTCTGTTATGTGTAGCGGGCATGTCTGCGATTAGTGCTTCGGCACTCACCTTTGGTCTTTACGACACGCCTGTTCGTGGGCAAACACATCTCGATCGGTGCCCGGCACTCACAGTGCTCTTGCATACGTTATGTGGGCGGGCACATCTCGGTGGTGCTTCAACCTCTGCTTTGTCAGCACAGCACCTGATCTTGTCACAGTACCTTCGGGTACTTATTTATGTTGTGTCCTACTCATTTCTTATTACTAGTCAAGGTATTCCAACAGTTATATGATAAGAGTCTGAATAACGAATAAGGTTAAAGTATAAGCTCTGTAGTACCTACGAGTACTTTTGTACAACCATAAGCTCTGTAGTACCTACGGGTACCTCTGTATAAGTATAAGCTCTGTAACTCCTACGGGAAATCTGGATAAGTATAAGTTTGCTATAAGTATAAGTATATGTATTAGTTTGCTATATGAATTCATGCAAATTCTGATATCTGTTACTGTATATCTGTAATTGTTATATGCTTACTCTAAATGAGTATTAGTGCATGTGTATACGTATAAGTCATATGTTTCCCATTAAACGTAAAGCTTAGCACAGGTTTTAATTCGTGTAGGTACAGAGGAGGACGTCCGCAATCTTCCGCATACTGCTAGGCCAACACACTAGTAGGGGTTCATCACTGTAGGTTTCGCGCTCTGATTATGTAAATGTAAATATACAGTTTTTGTATATGTATATGTAATTGGGACTCAGGAATGTATGTATTGACACTGTAAACACCACTACGGCGGTAGTTTTATTTTTTATCTTTGTATATGATAGTTTGATTCAGTTATAAGACTTGGGCCCACCAATGTCTGAAAAAGCAGGTAAAGAGTCCCAGTAAAGTCTCGTGTCCCCTTCGTTTGCCAAGGCGGGGGTCGGAGGCGTGACATGGGAAGTCTGGACTAGAAGTAGAGTAGCCCTAAGAAACACGTGAGTCTCCTAGTTTGGAGGCCAAGGAACTTGGGGAGCAAGTAATTGATAGATCTAGGATCTATTTGGCAAGTGGATAAAAATCAAATCTTGGAATATCTGAACGTCTTAACCAAATTATGTTATTACAAAATCAAGTAGTAATAACAACTTTAACTCTCAAGGCTAAATGTGACAAATAAAATGCTCACGAAAATAGCCCATACAATGTCCCTAAATTGGCCCTTAAATGGGCCATAAAATCGGCCAAACAAGCCTTTAAACTAGCCACAAAACCAGCAAAACAAGCCCTTAATAGTCCAGATTATTATTTTTAATCCAAGTAGTCCCTAAACAATATTTAGGACATACTGTACACAACCACGAATCAATTCACAAAACCGGGCATAAACAGGCTTCAAAACGGCCATTAAAGCAATTTAAAACATGCCAAACAACCCCTTAGCAGTTCGGATTATTCTTTTTAATCCAAACATACCCTAAATAATTTTTGGAACATACTATACAACCACAAATCAATTCACCGAAACGGCCACAAACGAGGCTCAACAATAACCAAGCATGCTATTACAAAGGCAAGTAATAACATCCTTCACCTTCAAGACCCATTATGGAATTTGTAATGCCACCTGACAACCTCTTAAACATATCATTTGAAGCCTAGCTTAGACCATAAACGGGCCGTAGCGAGGCCTCGACCTTTGCTAGGCAAAACTTTCCTATACTAAGAGGCGAGAACCTGGCTGAGGCGGCCTCGGTTCGCCTAAATGACCACCTCCGCCTTAGTGAACACACCTTCTCCTAAGAGCGAAGAGATATCCGGAGCTTTAGGCATTTGCTGAACATACCCTTATTTCCACATCCATTTTAACCTAAAAATCAATAAAAAAGATGGAGACTAAAACAATAGTAGGAACAATCCCTACCTCTTGAAGCGTAGTAGAACTAGTAGGAGGTCTCGAGAACACCTCCTAAACCCGAGAACTTCAATTTCCCCCAAATCTCCACTTTTGGATCTTCGTCGAAATCCTTCATTTTTGGTATCCATGCGTAGCCTTCGTCGAGTTGATGAACTTTCACTCTTAGCTCGACGAATTCTGACCGACGGAATCCCGTAGATTGTAGAGAGAAGTCTAGGTCTCTTTCTCCCTCCCTTTCTCTCTCTCTCTTAGTCAAAACCAGGAAATGGAATCTTTTCCCTTTCCTTTGTCCCACAAACCCCTCACTTAAGTTTAAGTGAGTGGATCACGTCACGCCACATGTCCGCGACTGGTTCGGGTCTGTTTCGTCCTCGAAATGATTTAATTCGTCTTGGTTTAAGTCCAAATTATTTTATCTAAACTTTATCCAGATCATTTCCCGATTTCAAGATTCTTCTTAAAATCCCCTTTATAGGGTCAACCGACGTCCGACGCCTTGAAAATCCGACTACCTCGGAACTCAACGAAATTCGTTCGGGTAGCTAGATTTCGCGAGACTAATCCAACAGTGAAGTCCGTTTTGTAATCTGAGATCTAGAAAATTTTTATATTTGCAACTTGTACTCTAGCAGCAATTTACCATTTTGCCATTTTTCGAAAAATTTCAAATATACCCGGGTTTTACATTTTATTTATCATTTTATTCATCGATTAACAAGGTACAATAAATACTTGTTACATTTAATCCAAGAATTATAGAAAGTGAATTCTCTTCTTTTCCTTGTTGAGTATTATAGTTGGGGTTATCACTAGCAATTCTTCCCCACAACATATTCCATTAGTTTTTACCTTTTGTTAAAAAATTTGCTCTAAATTAGGCACTCATTGTCCTTATTTTTTTTCCCAACCTCCATATACCTTCTTTCCATCGTGATGTCAAACACTTCAAAGGTGAATTCTTCAATATTGAGTCAAGCCACAATCCAACAATCAACAGCTCGTTGAATTCTTGACATGGTAAGATCCTTCAAACATAATAAGGACTTAATGGGGGAACTAATTTAGAGGGGTCACAATTGGTAAAGATGTCTCAAGGGAAAAGGGAAATTAAGCCATCTCATTAAACCATTGGTGACCAAGGTTTGAATAAAATTCTCATGTCATGCCATAAGTTTGAAACTCTATGGAACTAAGGATAAGCCATATATGTATTATACTATTTTAAGAAAAGGGATGCTTGCATGAGTAATACAAAACCTAAAATAAGATCCATGCATCGATTTTTATTAACTACAAATATCTCGGCTACACAAAAATCCTAATACATAGCGGCTACTTAAATACAATAAACTCAGACTAAAGATTCACAATTATCTATTTATAACATTCTCCATACATAAAGCAAATAAAAGATAAAAATTTAAAAAAATTCAGTTTCACCTTAAGATCCATCTACCAACTCAAAATTATTTCCATTCAAGTACTTCTCTACTGCATAAATGGAGATTATAAAATTGAGTAAATTAAAATGATAATACTAAAAAACTACAATAATATATCACAATGTTTTTTTATAACTGGGAAATATATTCCCAATTTAAAAATATATCAAGGAAATAAGGATAAGGGCTAAATCATGCAAATTTCACTAATCTAAGGCTTAAACAGTGCAAGTCTTTCAATGACATCCAATTTTATTAGATCAAAAAAATATCTATGACTGAAAGTTCCATCAAATCCCCTATCTTTTGCAATTGATTGTTCCTAGAACCTGACCTACAATAAAGAATAATTGAGATACATAATAATAATTTCAATTTAGAGAAAAAAACTAGAAAAATATTAGTTGATTTATATAATATTATAAAATATATTCAGAAAAATTAGATACCAAGATGTATTTTGATAAGAAAATATAAATTCAGCAAATAAATCTAGAATAGTCACAAACTAAAACCTACTACATAATAGGTAATGGTAAAAACATCCTCCAATGCGATTAAGAAAATCACTTAGATCAATTCTAGAAGTTTTTTCCAACCTAGACAGGATTTACCAACTGAAAGATTATATCTTCAACAATTTTGTGTAATGAGCTTTAACTCTAAGGTTCCTTTTTTGTTTGCTTAACATAAATTTGATATAAAATGTTAGAGAAAAACACACATATGGAGAAACTAGAAAATGTACAAATGTTACTAATATAAAATAAGATAGAATCTTTGGGGCAACATCAAAGCAAAAATTGAAATAGCTAGATGAAATATACTTAGTTCCTTTTGTACAAGTGGATAGTGCGATCATAAACATCAATAATAAAAATCGTACCAAAGAACTCGAAAATGAAAAAAAAAAAATTCTATATTCTTTATGGAGCAATATGGATGTTCAACTTAGAGTTTTAGCATTCTAAAATTAAAATTATACTCTTTCCCTCATAACCAAATATAAATATTGATCCATTACTCATTGGGCCCTTCAATTCTATTTAAGTTAGTATTACTCTCTCTCATCCATATAAAGATTTGAATTTTCATTGACCTTAACTTGCATTTGAGGGCCTTAGAAAGCCATACATGTACTTTATTGCTCCTACTTCTGCCAAATTGAAGTTCATTAGTATTATAGGAGATAATTTTCTTTGTTCTATTTCTTCCATTTTTTGTATTCTTGGTATTGGGTAGGTGGAGGTTATTATATTGTACCTGTCTTCATATCACTCTCATTTTTTAGTTCCTAAAGTAGAGTTCATTTTATTTACCAACCCAACCAATCCTCTTGTGTCCTAGCCCTAATTTTTACAGCAGTATGGCAAACTTTCAAAGTTGGATGGATTATGTACATCATAGGTCAAAAGCAAATATATTCAAGGTTCATGACAAATTCGTATAACATGTTTAATTTTAGCACTACTATTAAACTTAGTGACCTAGAAAAAGTAAGAAGCAATTGCTTATAGCAAAGTTAAGTGTAGAAAGTAGAATTGAAGGCTATGCCACACTGAATACATAAGCTTCTTCAAATATACATTTGAAAATCCTAAAATGCCTAGTATACCTAAGATTCCATATTTGCAGCATACTGACGAATATGATTTGATTTGATGACTTTGTAGAATTGAACTTTGCCATTTGCCAACATGAAAACCCATGAAAAACCTAACTTTTGATGACACAATTATGGGGCAACAAGTTGCACAATTAGTCGACGACAAAACACGTTGCAAATGTGCCTACAATGAAAACAAGCCTATTAGGTCCACGATAAAAAGGAAAAACAAAAGGTTCAAAGGCAAACCTGCAGGTGCAGAAACCGCTTTATTGGAAAAGAAAACCCAAATCTGATTTCAAGCCAAGAATGACCAAAAAATCACCCATCCTCTGTAAAACCTGGGTAAATTTGAACTTTTCCAAAATAAATGGGCAAACACGATGAACTTGCTGCCAAGGCATACGCAGCAAAACCCAGATTTTTCTTGGACCTCTCGATGATGAAATGGACCTCACCATTGGAACTTGTCTTGCGAAATCCACTACCCGGCGACTTTAGTCACCTCGACGATTTCACATTTTTCGAGAAACTGGTGCCTGGGTGACACATGGCAAGCCATGTGTCCACACATGCATGAACATGGAATGGTCATAAATGGGATGAGATCAGCCCAGAGAGGGGAGAGTAAAAGAAAAAGGAAGGAAAAGAAATGGAAAAGGAAGGAAAAGAAAGAGAAGAAAGAAAAAGAGAGAGAGAAGAGAACAAAAGGAGAAAGGGAAATCAAGGTCTCGACAAACGAACTTGTCGGACCGCAAGCAAAGTCTATATATTCAGACAAGGCCATGTCTGCGAGGTGGATTCTTCCTACTTGGTTTATTTTCCACCATAAAGGTTTGTGGTTTGTGTCTTTTGCCTCATAGCTGTTTGGTAGAATTTCTAAATATGGGAATGCTGCCCTATTTTGATCCTCCACACTGGCCGGATTTTAGGACTGATTTTTAGGTGGGAACTTAAGGGACTTCGGACTCGGGTCCTTCATGTAAATTGTAGCGGCATTAGTGAACTTGACGTAGGCTTTTGAATCACCCAAATCAGACCTTTACAACCGAAGTTATGGTCTATTTCCTGAGACTGCCACAGCTGGGTTGTTTATTTGTTGTGTCCGAAATTTTTTACTGATTTTGGTGCAGATTTTTTACTGATTTTGTGGACTGTTTTGGTGGTGTGTTAACGACCAGTTGGTGGCCTGAACCGTGATTGGTTCACGTCTGTTTTGGGACTGATTGTGCCCTTTTTTGGTGGTATGTTATGGCCGACTTGTGAGGTCTGAAATTGTGGATTGTTTTAAAGTTTTATTGCTTTATTTTGTGATAACCTGCTTGATTGTTCTTGCTGATATATTTACTTTAATATGTTGGCAATTAGATGAAATGTTTGGACATTAAATGCTTTTGACATAATTATCCATGATACATGAGTTATTGTCCATATGGCATTCATTACATATGAGACATGGAATTGATATGCAGTGGCATAATGTATTGCATATGTACTAAGACATCGCATTCATGGGTGTAAGTGCATGGTGCCATCCAACACCATCCTTGGTGGTTGATGAGTATTGAGCATCATGGAACGTATTCAGCGGAGTTCCACTATTCGGCAGAGCATGAAAACTGTGCTCAGTGAAGCAGCAGGATAGATACCCCCTCTGGTGAAAGCCCCGGTATTTTTGGTTATACATATGTGTCCAATGGTGAAAAACCGTGGAAGTGTAGGAAGGCGTACGAAGCCTGCGGTGAGACCCCGAAAATTTACCTACCCAAAAGACACATGTTTTGTTAATAAAATGATCCTTGGAAGTGAAACATCCAATAAGTTTTGATTTCTAGAAACTTTATTTTGTTTCAAAGTGATCATTGGATGAAATTCATCGACGATGGATGTTATCACACATTACTACGCATTCTGATGGAGTCTCCAGGATGACTGGATTTTCATGCATCGAGTGAGTCTCATCTCATTTCATAAAAGGCTTTTGTAGTATTCCATTGTGAGCTGGTATCATTCATTTGAATGCTTCGATATATATATAAATATATATATATATATATATATATATATATATATATATATATATATATATATATATATATATATATATATATATATATATATATGTGTGTGTGTGTGTGTGTGTGTGTGTGTGTGTGTGTGTGTGTATGTGTGTGTGTGAATGTGTCCAAGTAAACATTGCATGTTCATTTAAAGGGTGGCTACTTCAGAAGAGCGCTCTACTGGCATGGCTCACCCTTTATGGGAAAACATTTCGTGTAGGGTATACACCGTGGATGGCCTCATTCGGGGAATGAGGTTGAAGAAAGCCGACCCGTGGTCGTATAGTTCTTTACAAAAACTTTGAAAAATAGTTTTGCATATGCCTGTGTATGTAATAGAGTTGTAATTAAACTGATAGTAATATGTTTTGAAAATAACATAAAAAGTTTATTGAATGTGGCTAAATGGATCCTGATAAATGGGATTGGACAGTGTGGTACTGAGACACACAATATCCATAAGAAATTTTGACCCTCTCTTCACAGCTTGGTGTCAGGGCATAGGTATATAATTACCTAGGACTCATTGAATGGATCCCAATTAATGGGATTAGACAGTGTGAGTATCGATATATGCGATATTCACGAGTATTTTCGCGAGTTAACGGTTGGTCAACGGACCCCCGGATTTTGGGGCGTCACATCCTCTATAACGAACAAGTGCCTGAAAAAGAGAATAGAGGGAAGGGCGGCCAGAGTTTCCTATTATCTACAAAACTTAGTGAGCTGATATTCTTATAAAGAAGCTTCCTCACGGTCATTTCAAACTATCTTAAGCAAATTGGGAATGAGAAATATATATTCCTCAACATGAGAGGACTTTTGGAAATTTTTTCTAACTTACTTGATAGATTATTGACTATTTTTCCTACTCACAAGAGCACAAACAATTGTATCATTTGTATATAAAATCTCTTAGGATTTTTTCCTTTCCTTAGCATTCTTCGCTTATTTTATATATTTTTGGTAGCATAATCGTAAACATTGTTTCCAAGGTTATTTTATAAAATTATTTTTCATATAATTCTATATAAGAAATGCAGTGGAAAGTATTTGATAAAGGCTTCTAGATCTGAATGAGAACACAAACAGTTGCTTGGAGGTTGTATTATTTAATTTCTTAGAGTTAGATTAGGATCATGGAGATGAAAAGAAATGGAAGTGAGAAACTCAAACATAATCATTCATTTGATGGATAGAACCAGTGATATTTAAGTACAACTAGGAAGATTCAAGAACAGGAATCAAAGTAGTTACAGGTGAGCAACTTGGATCACACTGACTCAAGTTGTTACAAGGGAGCGTGGGGAGTTTGTTAATGGACTGTTGTGTTTCTCCATGTTGATTATGGTATGTTCTAGAAGGCTTCTGAAGCACATGAGGGATGTGCCTCATTTGAGTTGGCTGAGGGAGCGTGGCATGACTCTCTAAGGTTGTGTTTAGTTGCCTGCAATCGTCAACAGTAGGAGCATTATCTTCAAAACTTCATAAGTAAAGACTCAATTTGTTTTTTTTTTTTTTTAAATTGTCAAATAACTGAAAATCAGGTATAAAAAAATTATATGAATAATATTCTTATTTTTATTTTCTCAAAAAATTGAGTTTTAAAATGGAAAGAGTGAAAATGTAAATTTGATGTTTTATCTAACATTTTGGCGTTTAGCTTAAGTCCAAAGAAGGAAAAAAAAACCCTAAAAACCCCAATCTTCTCAAAAGAGTCTCACTATATTGTTGACCCTTTTCTGTATATACACAAATTTATGACACTACTACCAAAGGACTATTACCTAATCCCCGACAACAACGCCAAAAACTTGTTGAGACCATTTTTTATATGTATGAAAAGATGGAATTGTTCTTTGTTTTTAAAATGACTCATTTAAAATTTGTGTTTATGGTTTCGATCAATGCAAGTGCACGGGTCGTACAAGTAATAAAAGTGGATATTTAAGTTCAGATATCATTCCCACGAGGAAAGATGATAAATCAAAAGACTAACTACCCCAATTACTCAAGATCATTACTATTTGACCTCCACTGATATGATGATAAGAGGACTAAAATGTAGTCCTAGATTGAAATATTAAATGTACAAAAGTAAAGTTTAATAAAAGTTAGGGTTGAGGATTCACTGAGTCAGGCAAAACTGGACATGGATCAAATAATAATAATCGATTTCTCGTGACTACTTCGATTCATACCAACCATCAATTGGAAAACTGAATTTGCCAAAGATGCAAGGTAGTATAGTTTGGATTTCTCCTTCAACCATACTTTTCACTGATTAAAAGTTAATATTCATTTCTCAAACATGATTCTAATCAGTTACTTTTAATATATAACCCTCTTTCTAAGATTTAAGTATTTTTCCTTTTTAGTACTTCATACACAGATCTTAGGACTAAAGAATTCTTGCCCCCATAGACAGGATCTTGCAAGTTGTCTCTAATTTGATTGGCACCTCATCCTACACTTCTGATGAAAATTTCAATCTCCTTGATTAGATCTTTGCTAACACGGGATCATAATCAATTCAACAGAAAGATGAGAGACCTCTGAGTGATTAAACAGATACTTCATTCAACCATCCTCCAATTATAAGTTGGCGATCTATCCGAGTAATCCTTCAAAGTTCATTAGTTCCATGTATTAGCTCCACCATACCCACAATGAACCGCTTCTGTTACTCTCAAGATGTGTCACTCAGAGGGCCTTCGAAATCGGGAGTGAGATACTAACACTGTACTGGAAAATTCAGACTAGTACCGAGAACAAGTAAATTTATAAACAAAACCAATCAAATAAATTCCGTAATTCCCACTAAAGCTTCCACCTTTATGCAAGAAAATGACTATCATCAATGACCCATTTCCAGTGAGCTCAACTTTTCAAAACTGGTTTACTCTTGTCAGTGACTAACTGATCAGGAAAATTCACTGAAATCATAAACGAAATAAAATAAATGAACTTCAAAAACTTTCCAGCATCCATTTAAATCAAATAGTAAATGAAAAGAAGAATTTATAAAGAAATACTAGCTCGAAGCTGCACTTCAATACAATACCCAAATCTAGAAAATTAAAGGAAAACTAACAAAATAAAACTATACTAAGCTAAATCTATTAAAATGAAAAAATAAAATGTACAAGAGCCCTAACCACCCACAACTCGAGCCGCGAAAGTCGTGACTCATTGCCCTAGAAGCGTGTATTTATAGGCTTCCCAATGTTGGGCCTCACTTCATTAATTGTGTTGTTGACTCCCAGAATTCTAGCCCAAATTGGTCTCTTTGTCACTACATAGAAAGGTGTGTCGCGACATAGAAAGGTTTGTCGCGATAGAGCTTTCATTTTTATCACCGTCTTCTGTCTTCAGATTTTGTCGTGACTGCTCTCCTGAGCTTGTTCTTAGATTGTGTCACGTACATACTTGATAATGTCGTGATATAAATCAGATTCACGCCTTAGTTCTTATCGTGGACTTGAATGCCTTGTGTCGCGACACCAAACCTGTTTGCACCTTTGCTTCTCATGTCCTTGTTCTTATGGAGTTTTTCGCGACATAATTTCCCTTGTCGCAATAAACAATTGCTTTTCAGCCTGGCAACTCTGTTGCGACAATGTTTTTCTCTGTTGCAACAGGATTTCTTTAAGTCCTTAGCAATTTATGTCGCGACAAGAAACTCTTTGGTCACGACAGACTTTTCTTCTCTGATTCTTGTTGATTGCCAAGTCAGTTATCGTTATATATAGAATTATATATGACACAATCTGCCTCTCGCCATTCTCAAGTCTTCTAAATTTCTGTCACACCTACTTTTCCTCGTCGTAACAGAATTTTATCATTCCTAACTTTTATTGTCGCGACATAAAACTCTTTGTCACGATAATAAAAGTTTTTCCATCAACTATTGATTATGTGGCAACAAGAATTTCATTTGTCGCTATTCTTCAGGTCAGTTTCTTCAGCTTCTTTATGCCGATAAAGAAATTCACCCTCCTTCTCGTAAGGTTTTGTTTGTCGCGATAGAGATTGTGTTGCTCTTGGTTGTGAATTATGAATGCTATGTCGCGACATTATTTTCTCATAGACAACAGCTCTTCCTTTCGAAGGTCGCTCTTTAATGTTGAAAACTTTTTCGCAACATAAAAACTTGTATCGCTGACTTGTGTTGTAACTGAAAGCAATTCCTCTCACACTTATTGTAACTGTCTTTGTCGCGATAGAGTTCATTTGTTAGCCTTCAACTTTTTATGTTGCGACATAAATTATATTGTCGCGACACAGCTTCTTTTCTCTCTATTTTAATCTTTGTCGTGGCAGAGTAAAGGATTGTCGCGACAGTTTCCTTCATAATTTTCTTCAACAATGTCGTGATAGAAAAATTCTTTGTCGCGACAAAATTTCTCCTTTAGCCATTGAGTTATGTCTAAGCTTTGTTGCGACATTTAGTTACTGGCTACGACATATAGCCTTTCGATTGCTTGAATTTTGTGTCGCGACATATAAAAATTGTGTCGCGACACAGACTGCTGCATTTTCCACCTTTTTGCTTCTTTTCTTGTTTTTTTTTTTTTCAATTAACTCATGCAAAACAAAAAGTTGGTGAATATTCCATAATTGGGCATACAAATAGATCTAAAATTGTCAAAAACATGCTAGAAAAATGTATTAAAATAGATGAGTTTAAGACTCATCAAATTCCCTCAAACTTAAAGTATTGCTTGTCCCCAAGCAAAGAAAATAAATTTTGTTTGTCCTCAAACAATTTAGCTTTTTGTTTTTAAGGACATTTTTTTGTTTATAGCTCAATTAGGCAGGAAACATAAGTCAGTTGTAGAATTACTTCCAAACATGTTTCCAATCTAGAATCAGGAAGATTTTCAATTAAGTTCATCAACCAAATCCAATAATTATAATGTAATAAATGTAATTAGTTCAATCCCGATTGTGTGTGCGTGTTAGTCTTTACTCTTTTTCTTTGGCAGACGCCATCTTCTAGGATAATACTCACTGGGTATACTTCTTCATTTTAAAGTCCTATGCTTGTTTATCATGTTAACTCCACTAATGGGTAGGCATAATACCACATCTTAATCAAAGCTCAAGTCTTTAGGCCAGAATGTGCGCTTTGCACGAGGTAGATAATTAGACATTTTAGGCTCAATTTAACCCGCATTTCACTCGACAAATTACACTCGCTTTCGATCCATCCTCGATTCTCTTGATTGTAATTTTCCAACCTTCCCATCGTGTTTTTATTTCAAGATATTTTTCTATCAGGTGGTGCCTTTTCCCTTTTCCTTTCCCCACACACGTAAGATAACTTCTTCCTTTATCTCCGTGCTTTTCACTTTTCATTTTCCAAGTTTATGAAATGGTGCAATATTTTGTCTTTTAAGCATCTCTACTACCCTAGCGAACTGGGGTCAATTGGCATTAAGGTATTAGTGTGTCAACACCCCATGACTTAATTGTTCCAGTGGAGGAAGGCCACAAGACTAAACTCATTCCTCCTTGTTCTTTCTTTCCATAGCGTCTCTTTCACAACCCTCTACTCTTTCTTGGCTTTTGAATTGTTTTTCTCAACCCTTTCATCCTTCTCATAACTTGAAATAATATTCCTCAAAATTGCCCTCTTATGTCCTTGATGTACTTCAGGTAATGATTGCAAATAAGGGTTCTTTAACAGAGGATCATGTGTGGGCGAATGAATTGGGTTTCTTAGTTTGTTGTTTGATGATGAGATTGGTTGTAGGCTCAAATAGGGAACTAGTGTATATGCATCTGCAAATAAAAGGGTAGACTTTGAAAGGCTCAAACTTCCAAAGATGGCCTAAATCATTTCCTGTTAGTGATATTGCCTATGACATCAAAGAGCTTACTGTGATAAACTTTAATATAAAACCCATTTTGGCATAATTTCTTCTCGTAGTTAAGGACCATGTGTGAGGCTTATTAGGATTTGTAAATCAAATTAGCTTTACACAAACAATCATAGGGTCTTATCTGTCATTAATTTATTAAAGCCTTCCCGACCTCGTTCAATGTCATTTATTCATAACCTTACTACTTCTCTCTTACTTCCATTCATTCTCATCCTACCCTAATGCATCTATAAGATTTGTTTGGTTTTGAGATTTGCTGTTGTGTCGTTTACTACCAAAATTTCTCATTTAAATCATGCATCTCATTTCAAACAATCCAACACAACCACAATGCCATTCTTTACTCAGTTTCCAATCAACCAAACATGTTGCAACAATTTAACATTTTGATCCAGGTAGCTGGTTTATCAATTATTTCAACTAAGCTATTTATCACAAGTCAAAGATTTCTAACTATTAAACATGAAGGAAAGGAAACAAACAAGAAAGAAATATCAAACAAAAATGTATACAAATCAGAAGAATTTTCTATTTTATTGAATGTTTGAAGGATGGATTTATTAGTACGTAAAGAGAAAGATATGGAAGATATGGAAGAGCAAGGGTGATTTATTTTTATCTTTCATGCCTATGGGAGGATGGTAGGTTAATCAGGATCTAACTTATATATCCAAACACAGAAGTGAGAATTCAAGGATTCGACTCGTGGGTCGTCTCTTAATGCCTACTTTGTTCAAGATGCATTCACTCAATGGTTAGGGATAGCTGCTTGATCATATCATTTTGTCTCTACCCAATAGAATTCAGGGTTCCCTCAAACTCACCCTGGGCAGAGTACATCTTAATCAGGTTTTTGTTGATCATATCTAAGCTTTTTGTCCAGCACTTCTCCATGTAATTCAGGGTGCCCTCCAATTCCTTGTCCCCTTTTTCAATTAAAGCTTTGATTTCCTTCTGATGTTCTTTTTGTACAGATAATTCAAAGGCATCTCATTTTTACATGCAACATGTTCTTTTCCATAGAATCCTCCATTTCTTTCATGATCTTGAATAGCTCACTTTCTTTTAGCTGCGAAAGAATACGCATCTTCTGGGCTTCAATTCGCACTTAGCTCTTGTCTTGTTCATCTACTTTTCCATTCTTCATCCCCTCCGCTTTTAGGCCTCTTCCAAGTTTTGATTCCTTATTTTCAACTCAGCCTCCATATACTCATCCCTGAGTTGTAGTTAGAGCTTCAGTTGCTTGTCCTCTTCCATCTTCCTTCTCCTCAAGGTTCATACAAGGCACTGAGCACCTCGCCATCATGGCCTGCTTCAACTCCAGTTTCATGAATGAACCTCACTTTGGGAGAGTCACATCAGGCTCACACCCAGCCTGTGAGCTCTTGAATAACATCCACTTCAGATCACATGAGTCCCAATTGCCTTTCTCTCTCCTTGTCAAGCTTCCCAACCCTCCCTGTCTTCTTGTTTAATATTAGATTCCATTATGTCAACAGAATGTCTGGGGTAAATTCCTCTGTCCCTTCCCACTTGATATCCCCCAATAATGTCATGCCCAATGTTACAAGAATGATCCCAACTCCTCTGGTAGAATTAGAACCCAGCCTCATTGTCTCTGCCCAGCTGAAGAGAGCCTCAGGCATACAAGCAACACATCTCCTTCCTCCCAACAAAAAATAAACTTTAATGTTGTAGCATGACTGAACATAAAAAATAAAACCACACCTTTGCCGGTTTAGTCAGTGCTCCTCTAGCGATGGACTCTTGTGGGTTCTTCCTGGTGGCATTCCACTTCCCTTTGCCCTCTGTTAGTAGGTCTACAATCTTCTGGTAGTCAATTTTTTCCACCAGTCTCTTGAATTTTGACCCATTCTTCCTTTCCTGAATGTACGTCTGGTCAATATGTTCTCTTCCTCGGGCGGGTAATCCATTTCTCCGAATGTAGACAGCCTGACACCTTTCATCCCCACCATGTCAAGGAGAGAACTCCTTTAATACATCCACACCTGTGAGCTCATGCCCCATAGGATGCCCGCCATCCCTTGCTTTCTACCAGCTCTCGGAATGATGAAACCCATTTGTTGAAGCCTTCCTCTCCATGAAGTCTCTATGCTTGTAGCTTGTCCCTCCAATATAAGCCATGTTGTGAGACCCAAATACTAATTTTTGCTTCACGCTTCTTCGGGCTTCTTCATTTCTTATTTTTATTCTAAATTCTTCCAATCGTCGCTCTTCAAGTTCATTACTTTCACTGCGCTCTTTCTCACCTCGCCTTGGCATTAACAAAGTGGCTTTCAACGATGCTTCATTTTCTCCAACTCATCATACTTCTTCCATGATTTCGAGTCGGGAACTGTGCTCTCGGGGCTCCACACGTGTTACAGCTTTGGGATCTGCTGCCTCTTAGTTTATGAGAGAACCCAAGAGAGACCAATGGGTTTGAAGGCCAGAGTTTACGACTCGCTTTCCTTTGAACTTTTCATTGATAGTGTCAGAATCACAGGCTTAATAATTGTCACACATAATTTTGACTTAAAGTGTGCCCCTTTTTATATTGGAGAAGGTGTCATGATGATGGTATAGCTTTATTGTCATTTGGTTATTTTAAAAATTTGCACTTAAGTTTAGACTAGGGTACTGTCAGGGCTACAAAAATTAATGCACATTCATTTTATCTATGTCTAATTGAATTATGCTCGACATACCAAAATTCTTGTCGCGACATGCGTTTTCCCGATGCCTAAGTTTACTGCTTGAGCCAGACATATAGAAATATGTCGCAGTGTTTCTTCTTGCATATCTATTTTAGCACCCACTTTGTCACAACAAAAAGAAAGCTTGTCGAGACAAAAAGCCTACTTTTTTTTTTTTTTTTTTGCACCAAAAGTTCAACCAGTGTCTCGACATAACAATTTCTGCCGCTAGAAAAATTTATTTTTCCTCACATTCTTTGCATAATTTCTTGCTTTCAACCATTCGAACCAAATGACATTATGCAATAAAGTCTTCCACTTAGTTCATACTTGTGAAAACACATATTTCTTCAAACAATCTCCATTCAATTATAAAGAACAAATTTCTTTCTTCATTCAATATCATTCATCAAGATATTCAACAAGGTAGTCAAGCTGTTGGCTAAGGAAAGTTGTCTAACAATTTATGCTCTGAAAATCATCAATTTCCCCTAAACGTCAACTATGCATTATAAAAAGAAATTCTGAGGGAAATAGAAATACTCCCCCTTGTAGTTCTTTTCTATACATTTTAGTTCAAAAGGTATGTTGTCCCATAATATCTCTTTCCAATTGATCTTCCCTGTTCAGAAAAATATAGCAATCTATTAAACTTCCTAATAAAGAATTTTTTTTTTTTAACAAAACTTAAAATTAAAACTTCAAACTCATAAAAGTAATCAACATAAATCAAACTATTAAAATGAAAATTCTGCTTGCGTTGCCTCCAAAGAAGTTGCTCAGTTTCATGTCTTTAGCCGCATTAATTTGGTCGTAGAAAACGTCTTCTACTTCAAAGAAAACACTTTCCCTTTTTCACAATTCGATATACTCCATTTATGCTTCCTCCAAGATAATGCGTTTCGGCCTCTTCTTACCATTTACTTGAATTCATCTCCGCATTCATCCTTTAGTGTTACCGGCTTCTAAAGGGGGTACCTTGTTACCACCATGTAAGGGCCACTCATCTTAATTCTAATTTCTAGGATCGAGTCCTGGAGTCGTATAAGATGACTTGTTCTCCAACCTGAATTCCTTAGAATCCTTTAACTGCTATATCTCGTCTTTTTCTTTGTAAATTATGGGATAATCATAAGCTTCATTTCTCAACTCTTCTAGTTCATTCATTTGGAGTAGTCTCTTTTCCTTGTCAGCATGAAAGTCACAATTCAACTTCTTTATAGCCCACATAGCTTTATTCCTAGCATTTAAAGTGAGATGACAAGGTTTTCCAAATACAATTCTATATGGGACATTCCAATGGGAGTTTGTAAGTGTTCTATGCTTCACAATGTATCATCTAGCTTTATAAACCAGTCCTTCATACTTGTATTTATTGTTTTCTCTAGAATTTTCTTTATTTTCCTGTTGGAAATTTCTTCTTGCCCATGACTGAGGGTGATATGCCAAACCCATCACATGTCTGATTCCATATTTGCTCATGAGTTTTTCAAAAAATTTATTTTTTGAAAATCCGCTTCTCATCATCATGATTTTTCCGGGGTGCTCCAACCGCCAAAATATTTCCTTTGTATAAATCCCACCACCAGCTGGCACTATTTTTAGATAGATATGATGCTTCCATCCATTTGGATACATAATCCACAACTAGGAGAATGTATATGTTACCAAATGATGATGGAAAAGGTCCCATGAAGTATATTCCCCAAACATAAAAAATATGCACCACCAAAATTCCTTGCAGGGGCATTTCATTTCTTCTCGCTTTATGTTGCCTTATTCCCTCTCGACAATTATTACAATGTTTTACTCCACTAAAATAGTCTTTAATAGGGTAGCCAATAAAAACCTGATCAGAATTTCTAGATTGTTTTGTCTCGCAAAGTGTCCTCCATATGGTGATGCATGACATTTCTCCATAATACCACCTTGTTCTGTTTCTGGAACACATCTCCTTATGATCATATCTGCTCCTCTTCTATAAAGTAGTGGGTCATCCTAAATATAGAATCTACGATCAGTTCTCAATTTTCTTCCCTGCTGGTTGTTGAATTCAGGTGGCAAAACTCCACAAGCTAACTAATTGACAATATCAGCATACTAGGGTGTTTGAACTAACAACAAAAAACAATTGCCTATCAGGTCTTTTTTCTATTCGGCTCCTTTTTTTCATTTCAGCAGCTCATTTCTAATTTAGATATGATCCGCTATCACATCATTACTACCCTTTTTCCTCGATCTCAAGATCAAATTCCTGTGGTAGCAATACCCATTTTGATCACCTTTTGTTTGCTTCCTTCTTGCCATTAGATATCTAATTGCCGTGATGATCATTATGTATTATAACATGGTATTCCCAATATGTAAGGCCCGACTTTTCGTGGCTAAACACTATTGCCAACATCTCCTTTCTCTGGTGGAGTAGTTTTGTGTTTAATAAAGGTTTTTTCTAAAGATAGTATATGGCCTTGAATATCTTTTCAGTTCTTTGTCCCAATACAGCTCCCATTGCAAAATCACTAGCATCGCACATAATTTCAAAATCATTGTTCCATTCAGGTGTCAACATGATGGGGGCTATCACTAATCTGGATTTGATTTCTTCAAATGCAGATCTGCATGATTCATCAAAATCATATTTTTCATCTTTTCCGCACCCATAATGATCCTCGAGATTTTTGAGAAGTCCTTATGAATCTTCAGAAAAACTATCATGTCCAAGGGAAGCCATCCCCTTTATCGCTGTGGGTGGCACAAGAGTTTTAATGACGGCAACTTTTGCTTGGTCTACTTCCAATCCAGCAGTAGAAATCTTATGTCCCAAGACAATACCTTTTGTCACCATAAAATGGCATTTCTCCCGATTTAGAGCTAGATTTTTGTCTTGACATCTTTGAAGTACTGTTTCTAAATTTCCCACACAATGTTCAAAACTGGATCCATATACTAAGAAGTCATCCATAAAGATCTCCATGGCCTCTTCCACCAAATCAGAAAACATAGACATCATACATCTTTAAAAGGTGGCAGGAGCATTACATAATCCAAAAGGCATCCTTCTAAAAGCAAAAGTTCCATAAGGACATGTAAATGTAGTTTTATCCTAATCCTTCGTTATAAATAATCAAGAGGAACTTAATATCCATCAAGAAACAAAGAATGGGAGTGCCTCAACTCCGTCCAACATTTAATCAATGAAAGGTAGGGGATATTGGTCCTTTTTGATAGCAGAGTTCAGTTTTCTGTAGTCTATACACTCTCCATCTTGTCACAGTTCTTGTAGGAATCAATTCATTATTCTTATTCCTGATCATAGTGAATCCTCCCTTCTTTGGAACCACATGAACTGGGCTTACCCAAGGGTTGTCTCTGAAAATGTATACGAAGCCTGTGATTTAGCCACTTTAGCATTTCCTTTCCCTCGACTACTTCTTTCATAATCGGATTCACTTTCTCTTCGATGTTCTATAGAGGTTTTAGCATTCTCCTCCGCAATGCACCCAGCATACAAACAGTGGGACTGATTCCTTTCAAATCTTCAGACCAAACTATCATTCCGATATTTTCTCTCGAGAATTTCAAATTTTTGTTTCTGCTTCCACTTAATTCAATTAAATGATGACTAGCTCCTTGGCCAAGTTGCAAGAAAGCATACTCTAAATGTTTAGGTAATTCTTTTAGAATTAAACCCTCTGAACTTTTGTTCATATTAGCAACTTCCTCTTCACAATTGCTGGATTTTTCTGTATTATCTTCTTCAACACTGAGTACTGCCTTTTTCAATTTAACATTGGAGTCTAGAAATTCAATTTCAAGATGCTCAAGATACTGGAAATTCATCTCATTCATTCATTGAATCCTGAAAAATACAATCATTATTCGGGGCCGTAACTCGATGAGAATTTTGTTTCTAAAATGTCACAATCCGACATTTAATCTCAGCCGTCTCTGCCGTGATCGAGATCAAAATGCACTGCCTCATCTCCCACCCTGAGAGTTAATTCTCATTTTTTCACATCGATCAAAGCTGCTCCTATTGCTAAGAAAGGTCTTTCTAACATCAGTGGGACTTGTTTGTCTTCCTCTATATCAATGACTACAAACTCCACTGGGAAAATGAACTTTCCCACTTTGATCAACACATCTTCTAGAATGCCCTTAGGATGGGCCGCCTCATTCGCATTTGTAAGGTCATGGTCATGGAGAAGTCTCCAAACTTAGCCTTTTAGCAACAAATAAAGGCATCAAGTTTATGTTGGCTCTAGAATCACACGGTGCTTTTCCCATATCAGCATGCCCAATTTTGCAAAGTATAGCTGGCTTCGCTTGTGATCTCGTGATCTTTTCTCGTAAAGAATTCTCACCATCGCACCGCAGTTGCTATCAAGCCTCGCCATTCCTCTTCTTCAGCAATTTTTCTTTTTCTGCTTAATATCTCCTTCATAAATTTTGCATAAAGAGGCATTTGAGTCAATCCTTTTGAGAAATGAATGTTGATCCCTATCTTCTTAAACATGTCTAAGAATCTATAGAATTTCTCTTCAAGCCTTGCCTTCTGCAGTCTTGGAGGGAATGGAACTTGAGGTTCATAAGCCTTAACCTCTTCCTTTTTCCCTGGATTTTCTTTTCCACCTACTGCTATGGCTGCATCTTTACTGTTTTCTCTTCCTCAGTAGTTTCTGAAATGTGCTGCTTAAACTCTTCTCCAAAATCAACATACTTCTCATCCCTAGTGTCCTTCTTTTCAGCTTTTCTCTCATCTAGTTTTCTCCCACTTCTTAGAAGTACTGCCATAGATTCCCTTGGATCCTTCCTTGTGTCACTTGTAACTAAATCCTTCTTGCATATTCGAACCCAGCGCCTATGAGGTCTCGGATTCTTGAAAGGAGCATTTGTGTTCTTTGTTTCACAGATTGTGTTGCCTAGAATCTTCTTCGACAAACTTACGTTCATGTATGTTTAGCGACCTTTTGTTTTCCACTCATATCAAATCTCGACATCGATATTCAAATGATTAAGTCCAACTTTTTTATACGATATTCTCCCTCATTGTCTAACTCTGTGTATTTGTATTCTTGGAACTTGGGTTGAGCATAAGCTTGATGGTAATTCTATCCGAGGTCTAGAAAGACTCTGGCTAACCCTCGCCATATGAAAGGTTTCATGTGGTTCCTTAGTCTTCGGTGTATAGTGTGTAGGCAGGAGATTGGGGTTAGGCTTGAAGTGATAACTTCTTTGCTTCCAGCCTCTATACTTAGTCCTCTCAACTTTGTGGAGCTCTTAACTCCAGCGGTCCTCAAACCTTTGCTTCTAATTCCTTCATTTCTTTGCTCCCACTTCATGTGCGGTAGCGCCATTCTTCTTTCATTGCTTCCCGATTTGTTCATCTTTGCATCCAGCTTTGCTTCTATGGCAATCTGCCGATTTAAGCTCAATCAAACCACTTCCTCGGTCATACGCTCCACGAAACTTTAAAGATGGGCCTTGTAGTTGCATTTGGCAAGGTCTTCAATTAGTTTCCTTGCCTCCTATGTACTTCTTCTTTTAAAAGCTCCACAACAGGATGCATCAATTATACCCTTGGAGGCATAATTCATGGCATAATAGAATATATCCATATGAGTGGTCAGATCTATTCCATGCATTGGACATATTTTTATTAGTCTTTTAAATTTTCCCATGCGTTGAAGGGCTATATGCACTGCCGAAGACAATTGTTTTCTCCTCTTCTCTCGGCGGTTAAGAGTGGAGGAAAAATCTGCTCATATAGGCCTCCACACCAACTCTTCCCAAGTGTTCCGCGATCCACGCTCTTGGCTGAGCCATGTTCTTTGCCACATCTCTCGAGTGAAAAGGGGAAGAGAGCACAACGATTACCTCGGTCTCACTCTGTCGGTTTGATTGTGTTTGCCATCCTCTTGAATCTCCCCATATGCTCATTGTGGGTCTTGGAGGATGGCTTGGGGTGCCCCAGTGCTCTTGTGCCATGGTAATCAATGCGGCTTATTCCAAAAATTGTTGGCTTCTATGGCAAGGTGTCTTCTTTGCTTGGAGATAGTCCTCCATGAGTATTAGGCCTGCAGGAGTTCTCTCTATTTCTTCTTCTTCTTGAATAACCACACCCAATCTTTCTCTTTGATTTTCCATACTTTTGGATTCTGCAACTGTGATATTCCTCAGATAATGTAAGTTCTCTCAATTTCGGTGTGAGGCGATAGATACAACCACAGTTTTTATGCATTAGAAAATCTTTACTGAAATAGAAACACACTAAGATAAATGATTTTATGAGGAAACAATTATATCGATACAGCTCATAAAAACTTGTCATTAACTTCTTACGCTGCCATCGCGAAGTACGTGATTTTTAAAAATAATATCAAAAAGAAAAATGTCCAAATTAGTAAATCCCTTTTGGTTAGAATATTGATCTTTAAATTTATCATTCGATTCCCTAGCCAACGGTGCCAAAAAATTGTTGACCCTATTCTGTATATACACAAATTTATGACACTACTACCAAAGGACTAATACCTAATCCCTGACAACAACGCCAAAAACTTGTTGAGACCATTTTTACATGTATGAAAAGATGGAAATGTTCTTTGTTTTTAAAATGACTCATTTAAAATTTATTGTGTGGCGATCTCGGTCACTAGAGGGACCTGAGTCCTTTCAAGTAAAGAGGTTCATTTAAGAATCCGGATATGGGTTCCCCGCGGAAATATGATAAAATCAAAGACTAATTACCCGATTACTGAATCATTACTGATGACCCAGATCCACGCTGATATGGCGATAAGAGGACTAAAATGTAGACCCTGAACTGAAATGTAAATGTACAAAAAGAAAGCCAGAGTTTAATAAGGAATTTGGGGTTGAGGATTCGCGAGCAGGAAAAATGGATCAAATGTGTAGAAAGGTAAGTGCATCATTTAGATTCATAAGCTCAGCCATCGATTGGAGAGATTGAATTTGTCAAAGTGCAAGGTAGTATAGTTTTGATTTCTCCACCAACCATACTTTTCAGCGATTATAGGTTCATATTCATTTAGGAGACATGATTACAATATAGTTACTTGTAATATATAGCAGCTCTTTCTAAGATTTAGTATTTTTCCTTTTCGGTACTTCATGCACGGATCTTGAGACTGCAAGCAATTTCTTTCCCCATGAATGGGATCTTGCAAGCGCCGCTAATTTGATTCGGCACCTCATCACACACTTACGATGAAAATTTCCATCTCCTTGATTCGAATATTTTTTGCTAACACGGGATCACTTAATAAATTCGAAAGATGAGAACCAGTGATTAAGCGAGATGCTAATTCAACCATCTTCCAATTATTAGTAAGTTGGTGATCTATCTGAGTAATCCTTCAAAGTTAATTAGTTCAATAGTATTAGTCTACCATACCCACAATGAACTGCTATACACTCTCAGAATTCTTCATCTCCATGTCACTTTCGGAGGTACCTCTTGGAATCAGTGAGATACGATGCTACTTACGTAGGTACATTAATGTGTGAGAACAAGTAAATTTATAAACAAAACAAATCAAATAAATTCTAGAATTGTAGTTAAAACTTTCTTCCACCTTATGCAGCAAAATGATTATCATCAATGACCCATTTCTAGTGAGCTCAACTTTTCAAAAGCGGTTTTACTTTTGTGTTCTGACTAGCGATCCCTGAGGAGAAAATTCAATCATAAACAGGCGAAATAAATGAACTTCAGTAAACTTTCGACATCCATTTAAATCAAGCAGTAAATGAAAAGAACATAAATACCATCTCAAAATGCACTTTAGTACAATACCTAAATCCGAGAAAATTAAGGAAACTAACAAAAATAAAACTATACTAAGCTAAATCTACTAAAAAGAAAAAATAAAAATGTACAAGAGTCTTCAACCACCAACAAATCCTAAAGCTGTCGAAAGCTTCACACATTGCCCTAGAAGCTTGTATTTATAGGCTTTCCAATGTTGGGCCTCACTTCATTAATTGTGTTGTGGACTCCTAGAATTCTGGTCCAAATTGGTCTCTTTGTCGTGACATAGAAAGGTATGTCGCGATAGAGCTTTCAGTCTTTATTGCTGCCTATATCGTAGCTTCTTTTATTATGCATGTCGCGACCTGTTCTCTGATCTTGCTCTTGGATTGTGTCACGACATACTTTGATAATGTCGCGACATAAATTGTATTTGCTTGATCTTGTACTTGTCGCGACGAATGCTATCCACACGACACAAACTGTTTTGCGCAAACTTCTCATGTCCTTGTTCTTCTGGAGTTTTTTGCGACATAATTTCCCTTGTGTGATGAACAATTGTGTTTCGACCTAGCAACTGTTGCGTGAGTTTTCTGCGTCGCGACGAGTTTCTTTAAGTCCTTGGCCAATTTTACGTGCAAAAGAAACTCTTTGGTCGCGACTGACTTTTCTTCTCTAATTCTTGTCATGACATAGAATTATATATTGTGACACAATTGCCTTTCCATTCTCAAGTCTTCTTAAATTTTTGTAGCGACCTACTTTTCTCTGTCGTGACAGAATTTTATTATTCCTTAACTTTTATTGTCGCGACAGAAAACTTCTTTGTCGCGACATAGGTTTTTCCATCAACTCTTTATTATGTCGCAACAAGAAGAATTTCTTTGTCGCCATTCTTCTTTTGTTGCTCTTCAACTTCTTGTCGCGACAGGGAATTCACCTCCTTCATGTTTTGTTTGTCGCGAAAGAATAATCTTTGTCGCGACAGAGATTGTGTTGCTCTTGGTTGTGAATTCTGACGCTATGTCGCAACAGGATTTTCTTTGTTGCGACCGCAGTTCTTCCTTGAGTTGGTTTAATGTTGAAAACTTTGTCGCAACATAAAAACATTTGTCTCAGTTGACTTGCATTGTGGTCGCGAGCAATTTACGTAAGACGAATTGTCTTTTGTCATGTGAGGGTTCATACGTGTATACACTTTTATGTTGAGATAGGGAGTAAATTGTCTGCTATCTGGCTTCTTTGCTCTCTGTTTTAATCTTTGTGGCGACAAAGTAAAGGATTGTCGCGACAGTTTCCTTCATAATTTTCTTCAACAATGTCGCGACAGAAAAATTCTTTGTCGCGATAAATTTTCTCCTTCAACCATTGAGTTATGTCTAAGCTTTGTTGCGACATTTAGTTATTGGTTGCGATATATTTCCTTTGGCCTACTTGAATTTTGTGTCTCAAAGTATTAAAATTATGTCGCGACACAGACTGCTGCATTTTCCACCTATTTTTTTCTTTTCTACTTGTTTTCTTTTTTTCTTTTTTGTCAATTAACTCCAGCAAAACAAAAAGTTGGTGAATATTCCATAATTTGGCATACAAATAGATCTAAAATTTTTAAAAATATGCTAGAAAAATGGATTAAAAATAGATGAGTTTAAGACTCATCATATATATTCGATATGATGGTGCATAATACATTGATGGTACAAGAGCGCATTTGTTTGTTGGTGTGGGAGGAATCATCTTCCTTACGATCTAACCATGGTTTTGCTCTCTTGTCGGAGGGAGGGATAAATCAGCAGCTACTTGCGAGTCTGGGCCAAGTTTCTCGATGCGGTGGGAAGAGGGGAGAAATCAACCTCTTTGCAACTCAAACCCTAGTTTCTTTCTTGTGGGAAGTGTAAAACCAAAGAAAATTCAATTTTCTGAGAAAGGGTAAAACGGTAATTTTGGTTGAAAATCCTGAATTTTTCTAGATCTCAGATGATGAAATGGACTTCACCGTTGGAATTGTCTCATGAAATCTAGCTACCCACGTCGGGTACGTGGTGAATTTCACGTTTTTGAGCAAAGAGTAACAGTGACACTTGGCCTGAAGTTAGTTGCTATTAGGGAGCCACGTGTCAGAAGGAGAACAAGTCAAACAAGAGCTCGAGTGGGACCGATGTGGGACATGTGTCACCATATAAGAGGTTGGGAAATCCAAAGTTTAGGATAAATGGATACTAAAAATCCAATAGAGCCAATGAGAGGTTGACACGTGGCAAGAGAGGACACTCTCACTTGACCCATCTTGGACCAAACCGGTGGGATGGGAGAGGAGGAAAGAGGAAAAGGAGGAGAAGAAGAAGTAGAGAGAGAAGCTCTACCTTCTCTCTAAATTTTCCGGCGATCGGACCGTCGGTTTTCGGAGGAGCAAGAGACAAAGTGCTTCCCAGCGACAAAACTTCAGCGAGGCCAGAAAACTAGGAGTTTTGACAAACTCCAAGAGGTAGGGGTTTATCTCCTACTCGGTTTATTCCTTATTTAAGAGTCATTTGATGGCATGGTTTGTTTTGGGGCAGAGTGGGCGTAGGTTGAATCCAAAATTTGAGTTTAATCTTTGGAAATTTTGAACTATTTGCGAACAGTCCGGGAATGTGTGTGAAGATGGATTTTGTTCCCAGGACTGAGGTCCATGGGTTTTGTTGTGTGTTTGGTGCTTGGGGTTGTTTTGGCTCCAAGTGAGTAGTAAATGAAGCGAATTAGAGGTGGTTCAGCAGTCTTGGGGATATGCCACCATTTGGATCGAGTCCTAAAGTAAAGATCTTTGTATATTATTTCTTGGTAGTTGAATAACATGCAAGTGTGTGAGATAAATTATGTTGATATGTGCTTGTGATGTATTAACATGGTGAATGTTGATGGTACGAATTATATATAGAAAATATAATTATCCATAAATTGTGTGTGCATGTATTACATTTTATACATGTGACATGAAGTAAAATGCATCGAAATCATGTTTATGTACTACGAAGAATATCGCATGACATGGGTGTGAGTGCATGGTTGTGATCGACTGCTTGTGTTGGTGTTCGATGGTGTGTCATGGGTACATAGTTGTTAATCAACACTGCGTATGTTGTTGATTGGGTGGGCTCGGTAATGGGACAACATCCAAAATGAGTCGCATGGAATAAGGCAATGAGATAAGAAAATTATGTGCCGGGTAAAAGACCCATCCATTATGGTCAGACATAGTTCCCAACGGTGAAAGGCCGTAAAAGTGTATTGGTTTGTGGAGGCCACGATGCGACACCAAAAATCCACTACCCACAAAAAGGCGCATAGTTGTAAATGAAAATACAAAATGATTAAGAATAATCTTTGGTTGTCATCAGAAAATGACAGTCGTTCACACTTGGAAATTACATGTGTGAGGGAGTCGGTGAGGACTCAAGACATGGGAAAGGGTGAATCCACATTTCTCATCGTGTGTAGACATTCAGTGATGGAATATGCATACTTTTCTATTGCGCATGGACACACAGGTGGGGAGTAGCCCTTGTAAGAAAAATTCATCTCTTGGGCATTGCTCACCTGGCGTCATTAGGAAAACATTTTTAGGTCTTTGAAGGGTACCCGGAGGTGGACCGCGTCTGAGAGATTAGTTGGCAGAGAAGGGCTGAATTTGGCATTGTAATGTGTTTTGTAAATTACGGGAAGAAAACCAGTTTTGTTTATGTAAAAAGAATGAGTTATAGTCAACTCATTTATGCTTGATGAATACATTTTGTGAGTTTCAAGCTTCACATTGCCTTGTAATAAAGGCTATTTCATCTTGAATTTTAGGTGTTTTGGAAAGAAAAAGGAAAAAACTTGAGGTGCAACCAGGGCCAAATAAGGCTACTACACATTTTGCACTTTCTTGTTCATTTCTTATGCGCCCATTTTGGACATGCTTGGTTGGTGCTTTATTGCACAAATCTTGACCCGACTTCAAATTTTCATTTGATCTTTTGAGATTAACACATTCATTTATAATGTGGGAGAAGTTGCAATCTTTCCACGATTGCAATTCCAAATAAAAGCTACTGGCTTCTTCTCCTGAATCCCAGGGATGAAGAAGTATTTCTCCTTGGGAATCAAAGAATTAAGCTATGTGGGACTTGCCTTTCTCAAAATAAGGTACATCATGTCGTATATCCTTTAACAACTCAACTTTTCAAGTTGGGGATCGATAATTTCACCCTCAACACACCATATAATCTCACTAAAGAAAAAAGATAAATATGTGGGTCTAAGCCTCCAAAATATATGTAACTATTAATATGTGATATGGATGAATATATATGACATTTATACTCATTATTAATATGGATTGAGAGAAATAGGTTAAATAATCTAATGTTAAACATATTGCCAATACTATATTTGAAGTTAAGTTATTTTTTCCAATGAGTATTAGAAAATATCCTTTGATTAGTTTGAATCTTGATGATAAAAATAATGATGCTACATAAATATGTTTTTTTTTTTACCGAAGTAATACTAGTATTTTTAATGATTATATCAATTAACAACACATGAGTATGTATGCCTATTCAAAATTTGCAATCAAAAGCCATAACTACATGTTGAATAAATTTCTTTATGTGGATTATATGATTAATAAAGATATTTAAGTCATATTTTGTTAACTTCAACCGGACATACTTAATATGAAATGTTTTCATATACTTCATTCTTTCAATGGGTACACACATAAATATATATATATATATGAGGTGATAAAAGAAGCTGAGAAAGCTGCCTTTATCATGCACGGTGAATACTATTGATTATTTCTTCTTCTCAAATCAGCATGTACTCATTTCGGTTCTTTAATTTCTTCTTTATCGATTTTCGGCTTTTTCTTCCCTTTATTTTCTTGGTTTTTTAGGAGAAAAATTTTGGTTCCTTCATCGTTAAAGCACCTAACTTTTCAATGTCTTGGATTTGTAATAAAACTCATCTCAGTTTCATATGTGAGTTAAAAATTTTATACAAAAACTAAAAACTGTCAATCTGAGGTTTCTGAATCTAAAAACTAGGTCTGTTTCTAGATCTAAAAACTTAATTTTTTTATGATTTGGATTTGTATTTCACTCCAATAGAACATCCTATGAATGACACAACTTTTCTTGGTTTGGGGCTTTAGATCCAAAGCCCTAATCTCGACATCTAGTAAAAAAAAACAGCAAATAAGAAATAGTAAATGACAAATAAAACTTTAAACCTACTCTTCAAACCATGATTCCCGCCATAAATCTGTAACAACAAATGAGGATTCAACAACGTTAGAATTAAATTAAAAAAATATGAAAAAAATAGAGAGCTTTTTAAATATATAAATATATATAATAGAAATTAAAAAGTTGTATGTGCGAGATTAATTTGCTAAATTATTGATTGATCAACTATCATCATCATTTTCATATTGGCTTCATCATCATCATCCTCACTCTCATTTTCACTTGTCATCCTTCCAAAGTTAATTATATTCTTAGAAGACTAAACCTTATAGCAGTTCTGATATCTACACTCAAAGGAAATGATCTCAAAGGATAAGAAACGGGGACTAGGGATAGGGGATCAAAAAGTAATGCTTTCTTCCTTCTCCCCCAAGAGAGAAAATAGGGTTTTGATTTAAAAGAGGTGGTTTATCCCCTCTCCTCCCATAAGAGAAAAACTATTGTTTGGATATCAATGAGGTTGATTTCTTCCCTCTCTTCCCACTAGTACTGAGAAACTTGGAGTCTGAAATTTGTGGGGCCCGATTTCTCCCCTCCGTGACAAGAGAAACTAGGGTTAGGATTATGGAAGATGATTTCTCCCATAACTCAAACAAACAAATGCGTATCACACTTGTACCATCTAGCCATTATCTGATATCGCCAGTGAATATATAGTGACTCTTTTGAGAAAGATTGGGGTTTAAGGTTTTTCCTTTTTTTGGACTTGAGATACTGCATAACATCAAAATTTACATTTCACTCTTCCCATTTTTAAACTCAATTTTTTTGAGAAAAAAAATTTAAAATATTATTCATATATATATTTTTTATAACTTATTTTCAGTTCTTTGAAGCTTAAAAAAAAAAAAAAGCCTAAACAAATTAAAGTCTTCTTTGCTTCCTAAGTGTTGAGAAGATCTTTGCTCTGCGTTGGCGATTCACGGGAGCAGCCAAACCTGACCTTAGGGTCATCTTTGCGCTCCCTCGGCTGACTCATTGGAGCACATCCCTCACGTGATTCAGGCCTCTAGAGACATACCCTGATCAACCTAGTGAAACCTGGCGATCGTCAAACATGCTCCTACGCTCCCTTGTAATAACTTAGTGGTGGCAGTCCAAGTTGCTCACTGTGTCCACTTTGATTTGTTCTAGAATCTTCTAAATGTACTTAAATATGTGGTTCCATCCATAAATTAATGGATTGAGTTTAGATTTCTCACTTCCATTTCTACTTCTTCTCCATGATCTTAATCTAACACACTAAGAAATTAAATAATACATTCTCCAAGCAACAAATTGTGTTCTCATTCAGATCTAGAGCAGCACATCCAAATTCTTTATGCTCATTTCTTGTATAAAATTATATATGAATATATAAATAATAATTGTATAAAAATATCCTTGGAAACAATGTTTATGATTGTGCTACCAAAAATAAATAAAATAAGTGAAGTATGCCACGGAAGTGAAGAAATCCTAGCAGATTCCATATGCAAATTAAACAATTGTCTGAGCTCATGTGAGTAGGAAAAATAGTCAATAATCTATCAAGTAAGTTAGCTAATATTACAATTGCCAAATTTTTCAAAAGTCCTCTCAAGTTCAGGATTAGATATTTTTCATTCCCAATTTGCTTAAGATAGTTTGAAATGACTGTGATGAAGCTTCTTTATAAGAATATCCAACCCGACCAGAGTTTTGTAGATTATAGGAGGGTCTGAATTAACCCATTTTAAGTTTCTTTATAAAATTTTGGCCCACTTCCACATGCTTAGTTTCAATCATATTGCATAAAGTTGTGCTACATTTCATGACTATCATGTCACTAACATCAAAAGTTTCATAGGTTCTTCACATTTAATTCAAAGGTCACTTTCCAATATGTTTATTGGGAAGAAGCTTATGTATTCAATATGTCACTTAGCCTTCAATTCTACTTTACGCTAGCGGTGCTGATAGCGTAATTGCTTCTTAATTTTTCTAGGTCACTAAGTTTAATAGTAGTGATAAAATTAAACATGTTATATGAATTTGTCATTAACTTGCTTTTGACCTATGATGTACATAATCCATCCAATTTTGAGATATAAAGATTGAGGCTAGAAACACATTAGGATTTGGTGATTTTGAGTTGGTAAAATAAAAAGAACTCTACTTTAGGAACTTCGAAATGATGAGCGATATAAAGGGTATAATAAAATAACCTCACCTACCCACCACAGAATACGAAAATGGAAAAATAGAACAAAGAAGATTCTTCTATAATACTAATGAACTTCAATATGGCAGAAGCGGGAACAATAAATTATAAGTATGACTTTCTAATGCCCTAAAAAATAGACCTCAAATACTGAGTTAAAAAAGCGACATTTGAGTGCTCGAGCTTAATCCCGGTCTGAAATCAAAATTAAAGAAAAATTAGGTAAACTCAAGATGGATGAAAGGAGAGATGAAATTGGAGAAAATTTGTGCCTAACCTGAGCTGTGACTATGATCTATTTTCCCGGAGTGATAGAGGAAGTTGAAGGATGTGACTAAAGGTGAAAATAGGTTAGAATTACAATCATTATGATTTGTGGCTTCAATATCAATTACCGTCGGAGGGCGAAGAAGAATAAGACATGTATTAAAATTATCATTGGATGGAGATTTCGATGATTCCTGATACAAGTGGAACTTAGCTGAGTATTCTCTTGTAATTGAAGTAATGATCCATTACCATATTAGAGGAAGCTACATGAAGCGAGACAAAATCTCACGATTAGGCTTTGTGGCTTCTGCTGATCTCGTATATCATTTCGAGGCTTATAGAAGTAATAATAACAAACAACTGGGAGCTTGTCCCTTTAGAGTTACCACGCTTGACCGCTATTTCTGTGATATTTGCTTTCGACTCACGATGTTTTGACCGACAAGTGCCTTACTCATTTGCGAAGGAGTAGATGAGGAGGGTCTACGTATATAGTATCTTTGCATATTTTCTTGGAAAGATGGAATCTAAGGATTGGATAGAATTTCTTGGCAGTCATAATCCCTAGAGCGGTCATTCAGGATGCATCACTATATCTTTCACATTGATCTTGCTGAACCTTAACATAGGGATTAAATGGTAGTAGTGTATTCATTTTCTCATATGTCTTTTTATAGTCCATGAATAGTTTTGTGAGGGACCGATCTTGTTTCTTAGTGTGATAGAAGGCTCTACATACATCAAACATGCGAGAAATATTCCCTTTGCCAGAATACATAAACTCTAAATATTCCATTAGTTCATAGCAATTAACTCCACCGATTGATTAATGAGGGTAAGTACTTTACTGTCAATGGAATTATGAATTTGTAGGAAGAGACGTGCATCTTCCTCTAGTCATCGTTCATTTGAATCATCCTTAGGAGGGTCCTTATCAAGATGGTTGGCCATACGAATACTCCTCAAGTAGAGATGGATTGTTTTACTCAATTATGAGTAATTGGGACCAGTCAATTTGTCCTCCATGATTTTAGACATCAATAGGACCACTTCCGGCGCTGGCATCGAGACAGGTATTATATCTTTTAAACTACTCATTAGAGTAATGGGAGAATTTGGGACAAAGTAAACCTAGAGAAATCAAGAACACATAAACCTTTTGAAAAACCCTAGGTTTATAACATAAATCCACAAAGAAAAGTCCAAAGCAGGTGTTGAAGGAAGCACAAAACTCCTCTGGATGCTACTGCAAATTGAAGGAATCAAAGGCTGAACAAAGCAAAACGATGCGAGAACCATCGGTTGAGATTGGACCAACTTTTTTGAAAGACCTTGTTCCAACGAGGCGAACGAGGATGGCGAGTCTTTGGAGAAGGTGTGTCAGCGTTTGGTGACTCTGGTGGAGGAGTCGTGCCAACGGCAGAGTCCCCACGAGCCCTCATGTGCCGGTGCGTGGGAGGAGGGCAAAAACTGAAGATTCGTATGTGGGCGTCACGTGCTCACTTTCTAGCCACTGGACTTGGTGGTCCCAGTCGATCGGCGAGGCGGAAAAACCGATCCCCCGCTGAGCGAGGCGATGTCACAATTACAATAATATATCGGTTAGTAAAGGAAAGTAGCTTTGCAAATATTATAATGATATTTCATTGAAGACATTCATATAGTTCAAAAGGTATAAAGAAGTGCAAATTTAAATAATGACAAGAAATATGCTTTATCGATCAATTATCACAAACTTAAATCTTTACAAAAATGGTAACCTAACACAAAAGAATGAATTTTCATTTTCAGCAGAAGGTGGAGTCTGACGAGAAATTGAAAATCTCTGTCCATCCATGATTACGCCAAAAATTATCTTTGGGTATATGATGGAAATTAAAACCCATAATTTTACAGTGGACAATTTTGAATTTCTGAGTTATCATGAAGTATTGGATTTGAGTCTAATATTAGAGCTTGGACAAAGAAATGAAGAAAAGTAATGATCTGACTTTAATTATTGTTTATAATTGCAAAGAACTTACTTTCTACTCCACATAGTCTTTGCACCTGCAGCCAAAGAAGTGAATATAAATCACATAGCACGCTCAAGCTCATCTTAAAGGATTAAATCACGTAGCACCCATCTTGATTCCATACGTGAACGTCTTGAAATATTAATTGTGATTAAAATCAATTCACATAGTACTCAAATATTAATTCCAAATACACCTCAATAGGGGTAAATTAAGGTTTCTTGATCCTTTAAGCACTCAACTTGTCATTGTCTAGAGTGTGCTAAAAATTAAAATGCTAGCTATATGGATCATTTCACGGAAAAGTATTAGGCCTAGCATTTCAGAATCTTTTAAGGAAAAATTCAAGCGCTTCTATATCCTCCCAAATATAACTCTTTAGATTAGTGTTTCAGTTCAACAGAAGATACAGTGAACAACACTAACATTCCATTAGTTTGGGGCTTTAAATCAAAGTCAATACCTCTATAATAGGTCAGAAAAGCAAATAAGAAATAGGTAAAGGAAAACAGCAAACTTTACACTTACACTTCAAACGAGTCCTTCAGATTACCAATGTGATAACAAACAGAATCCAACATCGTTAGAATCATTTCAAGATTGCAAAATAGAATTCTGAAATTGGTAAATAATTGAGAACAAAATAGTTATATGTGAAGGATTACTATGGTAAATTCACGTCAAATAAGTATCATCTTCATTTCCATAGTTGTCATCATCATCTCATCCACACTCTGCATTACTGATAAATCTTTGCAAACCTAACATTTATGATATTCTTTGGGAGTGGACTTTCTCTCGCGTGTATTACTTAAAATGATAAAAGGATGAAGTCGAAATTAGGGTTTGGGTGCAAAAGGAGTTGAGTTCTCATTCATTAGTTTGGGAGCTTTAAATCCAAAGCCTATACCTCATAATAGGTCGAGAAAATAAAGAAATAGGTAAAAGGAAAAGCAAACTTTACACTTACACACTTCAGCGATCCTTCCCGTTACTGTCTGTGACAACAAGCAGATCAACATCATTAGAATCATTTCAAGATTGCAAAATAAGTGCGAAATTGGTAAATAATTGAGAACAAAAATAGTTATATGTGAAGGATTACTATGGTAAGTGCTGATCAAATCAACTATCATCTTCATTTTCATGGCTGTCATCATCATCACCATCCACTCTCATGTTCACTAGTCATCTTTACCAAACCTAACATTTATATGATATCCTTTGGGGCTCTCACCAATAGCATTACTTAAAATGATAGAAAGGATGAAAGTCAGGAAATTAGGGTTTGGATTGCAAAGAGGTTGATTTCTCCTCTCTCCTTCCACAAGAGAAAAACTAGGTTTGGATGAAAAGAGTCCTTTGGACAGGATTTGGGTTTTGAGGTTTTCCCCCTTCTTTGGACCTTAGCTAAACGCCAAAACCTTAGATAAAAAATTAAATTTATAATACCATGTTTGGACAGGATTTGGGTTTTGATGTTTTCCCCCTTCTTTAAACTCAAATTTTGAGATAATACCATGTTTTTAGTTTTTCGAAAATGAAAAAAAAAAAAGTTCAAACAAATTGGGCCTCGTTTTGTAAGAAAACAAAATAACACATTCTCTAAGAAACAATTTACGCTCACATTGATATCTAGATTAAGTTCACTGAACCAACCAATAATTCATAATGTGTAACAATTTAATCATTCAATCGACTTGTGTGTGTGTGCGTGCTAGTCTTTGCACTGTTCTTTAGCGAGATCAGTTAATCTTACGGGATAATACTCGGTTAGCATATTCTCTTTTCATTTTTAAAAAGTTTTTATATGCTTGTTTATCATGTTAATCTCCTTAATGTAGGCATAATACCACATTCAGAATCAAATATGTCTTTTAGGCTTGTAATGTGCGGCTTGGGTAATGAGGTAGATAATTAGACATTTTAGGCTCAATTTAACCCAGACTTCACTGACAGCTTACACTCTTGCCTTCTTGATCCATCCTTGATTTCTCTTGATTGTAATTTTCCAACCTTCCCATAAGGTTTTTGCATCTTTCTACATATTTTTCATTGTGGTGCCTTTTTCCCTTTTCCTTTCCCACACACAGAAGATAACTTCTCTTCCTTATTCCAGAAGCTTTTTCACTTTTCATTTTCTCTAAGTTTGGTGGAATGGTGCAATATTTTGTCTTTTTAAGCATTCTACTACCCTTAGCAAACTGGAGTCCAATTAGCGTGTTAGGGTATTAGGTGTTGAACACCCCTGGGACTTAATTGTTCCACGAGGAGGAAGGCCTCTGAATAGCTCATTCCTCCTTGTTCTTTTTCTTTCCATAACTTCTTTCACAATCCTCTTCATCTTTTCTTATTTCTTTGAATTGTTTTTCTCAACCCTTTTCATCCTTCTCTACAACCCAAATAATATTCTCGAGCTTGTCCTCTTACGTCCTTGATGTACTTTGTCCTATTGATCACGGGCAAATAAAGGGTTCTTCTTGTAGAGATCGTAATGTAAGGATGAATTGGGTTTTTTATTTGTTGTTTGATGATGAGATTGGTTGTAGGATCAAATAAGGAACTAGTGTATATGCATCTGCCGAATAAAGGGTGAACTTTAGAAGGCTCAAACTTTGGTATTTCATCATTTTTCATAAGTGTGAGTAATTGCGATGGTGCTCTCCAATGTTTCTTTGTGGTGGAACCGGAAGATGTTCAATCTTGGCATAATTTCTTTCAAAGTTATTGTTGACCATGTGTGAGGTTTATCAGGATTTTGTAACCAAACAGTTTACACAAACAAAATCATAGGTCTTATCAGTTCCATTAATTTATTAAAGCCTTCCTGAATCCTGAAGTTCAACACATTTATTCATAACCTTACTACTTTCCATTTCCATTCATTTCATCCTACCCTAATGCATCTATTAGATTTTTGTTTGGTTTTGAGATTTGTTGTTGTGCTGTTTTACCAGTCAAAATTTTCATTTAAATCATGCATTCGGCTCAAACAATCCAACACAACCACAATGTCATTCTTTACTCAGTTTCCAATCAACCAAACATGTTGCAACATTTTAACATTTTGATCCAGGTAGCTGGTTTCTCAATTATTTCAACTAAGCTATTTATCACAAGTCAAAGATTTCTAACTATTAAACATGAAGGAAAGGAAACAAACAAGAAAGAAATATCAAACAAAAATGTACATAAATCTTGCAAAGAATTTTCTATTTTATTGAATGTTTGAAGGATGGATATTAGGTAGAGAGAGAGAAAGATATGGAAGAGATGGAAGAGCAAGGTGAGCTATTTTCTTTTTCTTTCATGCCTATGGGAGGATGGTAGGTTAACTAGATCTAACTTATATCCAGCTGCAGAAGGTGAGAATTCAGGGATTTGGACTTGTGGCTGTCTTTATTTACTACATTCTCCACTTTTGTTCAGTACAGACCACTCAATGGTTAGGGCTAGCTGCTTGATCATATCATTTTGTCTACGCTGATAGAGATTCGGGGTTCCTCAAACTCACCTGAATGAGTACATCTTAATTAGGTTTTTGTTGATCATATCTAAGCTTTTTGTCCAGCACTTCTCCATGTAATTCAGGGTGCCCTCCAATTCCTTGTCCCCTTTTTCAATTAAAGCTTTGATTTCCTTCTGATGTTCTTTGTACAGATACCCAAAGGCATATGCCTTTTGCAACATGTTCTTTTCCATAGAATCCTCCATTTCTTTCATGATCTTGAATAGCTCACTTTCTCTTTTTAGCTGTTGAAAGAATAAGGCATCTTCTGTACTTGAATTAACACTTAACTCTGTTCCCTTTGTTCCATCTACTTTTTCCATTCTTCATCCCTGCCTTTGGGGCCTCTTCCATGTTTTGATCCCTCATTTTAGCTCAGCCTCCATATACTCATACTGAGTTGTAGTTGGAGCTTCAGTACTTCTGTCCCCTCTCTTCCATTTCTTTGCCTCGTGGTCTATGAAGCAAGGTTATCAACTGAACGCGCTACTTAAGGCTCTAAGCTTTCACCTACTGCTCCTGGTTGGGCTTGTCTCTTTGGGAGAAAGTCGATGCGGGCTCCTACTTCTACGCCCCTTGTGGGAGTGCAGTACTTCATGCTTGAGGTTGGGGCTATTTGTATTTCACTTGGTTCTTCTTCTTCCCTTATAGCTTCCACCTGTCTTCCCTTGTTTCTATTTTTAGGCCCCTTTATGATTCCATTTCATGCCCTACCCGGTTGCTCCATCGGGCGATGTCTTGAGAAGGAGTTATCCTCTTCTTCCCCAGTCTCTGTGGACACCCCCGATATCTGAGTCTTGAAATCGGTGTTGGGTGAGGATCGTACTGCAACCTCCTCTATAATAACTCATAATTGAGTTTTCTATTATCTTTCCCACAGTGAATTTGTAGCCCTTGAGGATGGCATATAATAATACTACCTCCTTCTCTCTGACCGTGCATAAATGTTTGGAAGGTAGCATGACTGAACATAAAAAATAAAACCACACCTTTGTCGGTTCAATCAGTGCTCCTCTAGCGATGGACTCTTGTGGGTTCTTCCTGGTGGCATTCCACTTCCCTTTCCCTACGTTGGCCAGATACAATCTTTTAGTAGTCAATTTTTTCCACCAGTCTCTTGAATTTTGACCCATTCTTCCTTTCCTGAATGTACGTCTGGTAAATCTGTTCTCTTCTGAAGGGTATCCATTTCCCTCTGACGTAGACAACCTTATCTTTAATCCTTGAAGCTTTAGATGGAGCCTTGTAGTTGCATTTGGAAAGGTCTTCAATCAGTTGCCTTGCCTCCTATGTACTTCTTCTTTTAAAAGCTCCACAACAGGATGAATCAATTATACCCTTGGAGGCATAATTCATGGCATAATAGAATATATCCATCTGAGTGGTCAGATCTATTCCATGCATTGGACATATTTTTATTAGTCTTTTAAATCTTTCCCATGCGTTGAAGAGACTCTCATCTTCCCCCTGCTTGAAGACAATTATTTCTCCTCTTCTCTCAGCAGTTAGAGTTGGAGGAAAAAATCTACTCATATAGGCCTCCACCAACTCTTCCCAAGTGTTCACTGATCCCACTAGCAATGACTCAAACCATGTTGCTGCCACATCTCTCAGCGAAAAGGGGAAGAGCTGCAGCTTGATTACCTCTTGTCTCACCCTATTCAGTTTGATTGTGTTTGCCATCCTCATGAATCTCCCCATATGCTCATTGGGATCTACAGAGGGATGACCAGTTAACTGGTGCTACTATACCATGGTAATCAATGCTGGCTTCAGCTCAAAATTGTTGGCTTCTATGGCAAGTTGTCTTACTACAGAGAGTCCTCCATAGTATTAAGCCTCTGAGTTCTCTCTATTTCTTCTTCTTCTTCTGGAATAACCTGCAATCTTTCTCTTTGATTTTCCATACTTCTGGATTATGCAATTGTGATATTCCTCAGATAATGTAGTATTCTCTCAATTTCAGTGTCTGGAGGCAGTAGATCTACTTCTGGTTTTTTATGCATTGAAAATCTTCCTGAAATAGAGAAACCTGTAAAGATCAAATGAATTATGTGGAGAGCGATTATATCATTAAGCTCGAAAAACTTGTCATTAGCTTAACCACCCTTTCGCCATTAAAACCGTTTTGTGATTTTACGAAAAATAATATCAAAAGAAAAATGTCCAAAATAGTAAATCCCTTTTTTGGTTAGAATATTGATCTTTAAATTTATCATTCGATTCCTCGTAGCGTGCCAAAAATTGTTGACCCTTTTACGTATATACAGGCCTGACACACTACTACTAAAGGACTAATACCTAATCCCCAACAATAACGCCAAAAACTTGTTGAGACCATTTTTTACATGTATGAAAAGATGGAAATGTTCTTTGTTTTTAAAATGACTCATTTAAAATTTTTGTGTGTGGTCTCGATCACTACAAGGGCACAAGTCATACAAGTAATAAAAGTGGATATTTAAGTCCAGATATCGTTCCCACGAGGAAATATGATAAATCAAAAGGCTAACTACCCTAATTACTCAAGATCATTACTATTTGAACTCCACTAATATGATGATAAGAGGACTAAAATGTAGTCCTATCTTTGAAATCTTAAATGTACAAAAGTAAAGTTTATCAAATTTGGGGGTTGAGGATTCTTGAGTAAGGCAAAAATGGATCAAATAATAATAATCAATTTACGTATCATTTAGATTCATAGCTCAATATCAATTGGAAAATTGAATTTGTCAAAGATGCAAGGTAGTACATAGTTTGATTTCTCATCAACCATACTTTTCACTGATTACAGGTTCATATTCATTTCTGAGACATGATTATAATCAGTTACTTGTAATATATAACCCTCTTTCTAAGATTTAAGTATTTTTCATTTTCAGTACTTCATACACATCTTAGGACAAAAAAATTCTTAGGACTAAATAGATAGGATCTTGCAAGCCTTCTCTAATTTGATTGACACCTCATCCTACACTTCTGATGAAAATTTCCATCTCCTTGATTATATATTTTGCTAACACGGGATCATAATAAATTCAGCAGAAAGAGGAGAGACCTCTGAGTGATTAAACAGATACTTCATTCAACCATCTTCCAATTATAAGTAAGTTGGTGATCTATCTGAGTAATCCTTCAAAGTTAATTAGTTCTATAGTATTAGTCTACCATAACCACAATGAACTGCTATACACTCTCAGGATTCTTCATCTCCGTGTCACTCAAAGTGCCTCTTGGAAATCAGAGTGAGATACAGTACCTTGCATTGGGTACACGGTACTAGTATTGAGAACAAAGTAAGGCTATAAAATAAAACCCGATCAAATAATTTCTAAAATTGTAGTTAAAACTTTCTTCCACTATGCAGAAATGATTATCATCAATGACCATTTCGGTGAGGATCCAACTTCTTTGGTTTACTCTTGTCATTGACTAGGCGATCGGGGAAAAATTCCACTGAAATCCTCATGGCTGAAATAAATGAACTCAATAAACTTAAGCATCCATTTAAATCAAACAATAAATGAAAAAAGAAGAATTTATAAGAAATATCATCCTCAAAGCTGCCCTTTTAGTACAATACCTAAATAGAGAAAATTAAGGAAAACTAACAAAATAAAACTATACTAAAAGCTAAATCTACTAAAAGAAAAAAAATAAAAATGTACAAGTCTTCAACTACTAACAGTCTAGAAGTGCAAAGCTTCACACATTGCCACTAGAGCGTGTATTTATAGGCTTTCCAATGTTAGGCCTCACTTCATTAATTGTGTTATTGGACTCCTGGGAGTCACGGTCCAATTAGATCTCTTTATTATGACATAGAAGATTACATCAGCGATAGAGCTTATAGTCATTGCTGCGCCTCGCTTCTTATGTTTGTGCGACCTGTTCTCTGGGCTTGCTCTTGGATTGTGTCACGACATACTTTGATAATGTCGCGACATAAATTGTATTTAGCAGTCTTGTACTTGTCGCCCGGAATGCCTTGTATCACGACACCAGCTTTGTTTACCAAGCTTCTCATGTCCTTGTTCTTGAGAGTTTTGGGACCTGTTGCTCGCTACAAACAATTGCTTTCGACCTAGCAGCTTTGTTGCGATAGAGTTTTCTACTGTGCGGCAGGATTTCTTCTAAGTCATAGCAATTTAAATCACAAAATCAGCTCTATTTGGTTGCGTGACTTTTCTTCTTATTCTTATCCGCGACATAGAATTATATGTTAGTAACCTGATTGCCTTTCCATTCAGAGTCTTCTTAAATTTGCATGTGACCTACTTTTCTCCATCTATGACGAATTTTATTATTCTTAACTTTTATTGTTGCGACTTCTTTGTGTGACATAGGTTTACTACCATCAACTCTTGATTATTTCGCAACAAGAATTTCTTTGTCGCCATTCTTCTTGTGTTGCTCTTCAGCTTCTTGTCGCGACAAGGACTTCACCTCCTTCATGTTTTGTTTATCGCGACAGAGATTGTGTTGCTCTTAGTTGTGAATTTTGACGCTATGTCACAATAGGATTTTCTTTGTTGCGACTGCAATTCTTCCTTGAGTTGGCCTAATGTTGAAAACTTTGTAGCAACATAAAAACATTTGTCTCAGTTGACTTGCGTTTGTAGTCTTATGATTCTGTAATAATGGAGAATTTATCTTTGTGTTAATGAGTTCATCTGCTAGCCTGACACATCATTTGAGATAGAAATTATATTTTCTTGAAATCCCGAGCTACTGCTCTGTTTTGAATGCTTTGTCGCGACAAAGTAAAGGATTATTTGCAAAGTTTCCTTCACAATTTTCTTCAACAATGTCGCGACAGAAAAATTCTTTGTCGCAACAAAATTTCTCCTTCAATCATTGAGTTCTATCTAAGCTTTGTTGCGACATTTAGTTACTGGTTGTGATATATTTCCTTTGGCCTACTTGAATTTTGTGTTGCGAAGTATTAAAATTATGTCACGACATAGACTGCAGCATTTTCCACCTTTTTGCTTATTTTCTGCTTGTTTTCTTTTTTTTGTCAATTAACTCCAGCAAAATGAAAAGTTGGTGAATATTCCATAATTTGGCATACAAATAGATCTAAAATTGTTAAAAATATGCCAGAAAAATGGATTAAAAATAGATGAGTTTAAGACTCATCATATATATATTCAGTATGATAGTGCATAATGCATAGATGGTACAAGAGGCGCATTTGTTTATTTGAGTTGTGGGAAGAATCATCTCTTCACACAGTCTGTAGTTTCTCTCGTCAAGGGAGGGGATAAATCCCTTCTTCTACTTGCGGTCCCAGGCCAAAGTTTCCTAAGTATTGGTGGGAAGAGGGGAGAAATCAGCCTCTTTGCAACTCAAACCCTAGTTTCTTTCTTGTGGGAAGTGTAAAACCAAATAAAATTCAATTTTCTGAGAAAGGGTAATTTTGGTTGAAAATCCAGAATTTTCACAGATCTCGGATGATGAAATAGTTTCACGGATTGGGATTGTCTCCAAATGAAATCTAGCTAAAAATTCGAATTTAGAGGCAGGTTAGAATTTCACGTTTTGAGGCTGCAAAGTAGCAAGTGACACTTGGCACCACGTTGGATTGCTATTAGGAAGCCCACGTGTCATAAGGAAGAACAAGTCAAACAAGGCTCGAGTGGGACCATGTGGGACATGTGCCACATATATGAGGTTGGGAAATCAAAGTTTAGGATAAATGGTTACTAAAAATCCAATAGAGCCCGATGAGAGGTTGACACGTGGCAGAGAGGACACTCTCCACTTGACCCATCTTGGACCAAACCGGTGGGATGGGAGAGGGAGGAAAGAGGGAGAAGAAGAGAAAATGAGGCCTTAAGAAATTGGGAGAGGAAACTCTACCTTCTCTTAATTCCACGATGTCCGGACCGTGGTAGGTTTCGGAGGAGCAAAGAGACAAAGTGCTTCCCACAGTAAGAGCTTCAAAAATGAGGACCAAAACTAGGAGTTTTGACAAACTCAAGAGTGAGGTTTCTTTCCCTGCTCGGTTTATTCCTTGTTTAAGAGTCATTGATGACATGTGGTTTGTTTGGGGCCGTGAGTGGGCGTGGTTAGTCAGATTTGGGATTTAATGCGGAAATGCAGACTGTTTGCGGACAGTCCGGGAATGTGTGTGAAGATGGATTTGTGGCGCCCCCAGGCTTAGGTTGTGTCCGGATTGACTATCAGATCTTTGCGGAAAATCTATATGTCTCATTAATACAAGGCCTTTATGCACAGTAAAAATAGCCCTTGGGCCCTGCATCAAACACTCATCGAATATACCCTGACTATATTCAATAGTTCAACTCCACCAAAAATCTATATCCCAACCAAATATACCATGATTCCAAGAGTTATAACATTTCTCTTAATAACTACATATTAAAATCTATAATTCTATTACATATTGTCCAAACATCAAAACCACAGCTTGGCTTTCTTCAAAATCAGGTCTCTAGAAGAGCCATCTTCTCGAACACTATACGAAAAAATGTTCCCTCGGCGGTGAGCTATCACCAGTAATTGGAATCACCCTAAATGGGTTACTCTCACCTAAGTGCATATGTAATGCTCAATTTAAACACACACTCAAGTAATCTGTGAGTCCTACTTGAATGTCTAAATGCCCGTTCCCATGTCTCGAGGAGTCCCTCACTTGAGCTCCCTCGCTTACTATTATGCCTTGAGAAAAATATCCTTTTCAAAACAAAACTTGTTCTTGAAAAATAAACTACAGTGTCGAATTAAAAATATGGGACTTCCTCCTAGGCGAATTGGTTGGTGAGCTTTCAGCAGTCATGGTCCTCATCGTGATCTGTTGGCCCATCTCCCGACCAGTTCTCCGGAAAATCATCTGTGAAATTCCTTTCGCAACCATGTTAGTTTTGAAAATTCATGTCATGCCTTATTTTTAATCTCTAGGTTACCCGAGTGCATATGAAAATGCATTATGCCATTTCCAAAACCATTTTATACAATATATATATCAATATAATTAATTATGCAACATTCTCAAATTTGCAATTCACACCACATGTAATTCAACAATATGGATCAAACAAAACCCAAATTAGCTCACTTGAGCAATTCACAATTTCATCTCCAATGGCCTATACTCACAAATATATTCCATATAATTTAGTAAATCCACAATTTATCTCCAATGGTCTATACTCTAGTATATTCCATATAATTAGGTAAATCTAATTTATCTCAATGACCTATACACCCAAAAACACAATTTATTTCATGAATTATTCAAAAACAAACACCCCGAATAGTCCACAGATTTTTTGAACTGTCCAAATGAGCTCAAAAATTCTCAAAAATTTCCACCTTAGGTTCAAGATTTGGGGCCGTCAGTAACACTCATGACCTCGAACCAACACAAGCATTTACAAAACAGCAAACAAAGAGGAAAACAAGTGGGGATAAAACCCTACCTCCATGAGAGTTTGTCAAAACCAACTTTTGGTAATCCCACGGCGTGGCTCTCGTTCGCGTAAGATCAATTTAGCCGGCCCTAGATAAAACCTGCGATCAGATTTTTCGTAGATATGAAAGTAAAGAAGAAATAAATAAAATCTCTCTCACCCTTAACTCTACTCTGCGAAAAAATGGCCTCTGTGTTTGATAGTTTTTCATTTTCTTATTATTATAATATTATATTATTATTATTATTATTCTTATTATTATCATTTGGATAAACGATTTCTATTATCCCATTCGGGTCCATTTCTGTCCCGAAAATTTTTATTTCTTTGATTTAATTATTTAATGAACTTTAACTCAAGTCATTTTAAGAGCTTTTGAGATTTTAAGTAATTCTTGTCTCTGAAGTCATTGACGGTTTATCACCTAGAAATTCGTAAAATATTCCTAGCTGTCTCGAATTAATGAAACTTTTCTAGGTCGGAATTCGTGAGACGAATTTACTTGGCGCGGTCGTTTCGCCATCAGAGATCTAGAGAATTTCCGGTTTTTCAACGAAATTACCCGTTTACCCTTTTGAAAAATTGAAATTTTCTGGGTTTCTGATTTTGTTCTGATGAGTCCATGGGGTTTGTTGTGTGTTTAGTGCTTGGGGTTGTTTTGGCTCAGCCAAAATTATAAAATAGCAGAGCTAAATTTTGGTTAAACAAATCTTGAAATTTGGATAATGCCACATTGGATCGAGGTCTAAATTAAGGATCTTTTATTGTGTTTGCTTGGTAGTTGAATAACATGCAAGTGTGTGAGACAAATTATGTTGATAACCTTATTGATGTATTAACATAGGTAGATATTGATGGATGCAAATTATATGTAGAAAATATAAATTATCCATAAAATTCAATGTCATCATGTATTTTACATTGCCCGTGCGACGCGTAGAAGTAAAATCACGTGTGTCATTTCATATGCAAAACATCGCATGACATGGGTGTGAGTGCATGGTTGTGATCGACACTGTATTTGGTGTTCGATGGTGTGTCATGGGTACATAGTTGTTAATCAACACTACGTATGTTATTGATTGGGTGGGCTCGGTAATGGGACAGCATCCAAAATGAGTCGCACGGAATAAGGAAATGAGATAAGAAAATTATGTGTCAGAACATATATGAAGTTGGTAGATCCTGCGTCCCTCAATTGTGAGACAAATTATGTTGATATGTGCTTATTGATGTATTAACATGGTAAGATATTGATGGATGCATTATATGAAAATGTAATTATCCATAAATTGTTAATGTTGCATGTTTACATTGTACATGTGACATGAAGTAAAATGCATTGACATCATGCATTTCATATGCATGAGAACATCGCATGACATGGGTGTGAGTGCATGGTTGTGATCGACACTGTATTTGGTGTTCGATGGTGTGTCATGGGTACATAGTTGTTAATCAACACTACGTATGTTATTGATTGGGTGGACTCGGTAATGGGACAGCATCCAAAATGAGTCGCACGGAATAAGGAAATGAGTCGGTGAGGACTCGGGACATGGGAAAGGGTGAATCACATTCTCATCCGTGGCATGTAGATATTCGAGTAGAAATATGCATACTTTTCTATTGCATGGACACCTAGGTGGGGAGTAGCCCTTGTAGGAAAATTCATCTACTGGGCATTGCTCACCCCGTCGTGGGAAAACATTTTTAGGTGCTTAAGATTACCGGTGGACACGTCCCGAGGGTAGTTGAGAGAAAGGGCGGATTTGGCATTGTAATGTGTTTTGTAAGTGCAGGAAGAAAACCAGAGTTTGTTTATGTAAAAAGAATGGAGTTGTAATTAAATATTTATTATTGTTAAGATCATTTGTAAGTTTTCCAAGCTTCATATTGCCTTATGTAAAGATATTTCATCTTGGGTGGTATTTTTTGAAAGAAAAAGAAAAAGGAAAACTTGAGAGTGTGACCAAAATAGGCTACTACACATTTAACCTTTTTCTTGTTCTCCAGCTGTTCGCCCATTTTGGACCTTCACTGAGTTGGTCTTTGTTGCACAAATCTTGACCCAGCTTCAAATTTTCATTTTCTGATCTTCTTTTGAGATTAACACATTCATTTAAAATGTGGGAGAAGTTGCAATCTTTCCGATTTTAATTCAAAAATTAAAGAAGCTATGACTCTAGGGATGAAGAAGTATTTCTCCTTGGGAATCAAAATAAAGCTATGTGGGACTTGCCTTCTCAAAATAAAGGTACACATTATAATCGTATATCCTTTAACAACTCAACCAAGTTGGGGATCAATAATTTCACCCTCGAAATAAACATATAATCTCACTAAAAGAAAAGATAAATATATGGTCTAAGCCTCAAAATATGCTTCTTAATATATGATGTGGATGAATACATATGACATTTATACTCATCTTTTTAATGGATAGAAAATAGGTTAAATAATCTAATGTTAAACTTTATTTGCTAAATACTATATTAAAGTTAAGTTATTTTTCCAATAGTATTAAACTCCTTTGATTAGTTTGAATCTTGTTGATAAAAATAATGATGCTTCATAAATATGTTTTTACTGAAGTAATACTAGTATTTTTAATTATTATATCAGTAACAACACATGAGTATGTATGCTATTTAAAATTTGCAATCAAAAGCCATAACTACATATTAGATAAATTTCTTTATGTGGATTATATGATTAATAAAGATATTTAAGTCATATTTTGTTAACTTCAACCGGACATACTTAATATGAAATGTTTTCATATACTTCATTCTTCAATGGTACACACATAAATATATATGAGGTGATAAAAAGAAGCGAAACCACCTTTTATCATACGAGTGAATGCTATTGATTATTTCTTATTCTCAAATCATGTACTCATTCGTGAGTTCTTTAATTTCTTCTTTTATCGATTTTCTTTTTTCTTCCCTTTATTTTCTTCGTTTTTAGGAGAAAAAGTGCAGTTCCCTTCATCGTTAAAGCACCTAACTTCTCAATGTCTTGGTTGTAATAAAACTCATCTCGATTTCATATGTGAGTTAAAAATTTTATACAAAAACTAAAAGCTGTCAATCCTAGGGTTTCTAGATCTAAAAACTAGAGTCACGGTTTCTAGATCTAAAAACTTAATTACATGATGCGGATTAGTATTTCACTCCAATAGAACATCTATGAGCGACACAACTTTTCTTGGTTTGGGGCTAGATCCAAAGCCTAATCTCGACATCTAGTAAAAAAAAAAAGCAATGATAATAAATAGTAAATGGCCTAATAAAACTTTTTAAACCTACTCGTCGAACCATGAGTTCCCGCCATAATCTGTAACAACAATGAGGATTCAACAAGCGTTAGGGTAAATTAAAAAGATGAAAAAATAGAGAGCTTTTATATATATAAATATAATAGAAATTAAAAAGTTGTATGTGCAGGATTAATTTGCTAAATTATTGATTCAATCAATTATCATCATCGTTTTCATGGTGTCTTCATCATCATCATCCTCCTCTCATTTTCATGTCATCCTTCGAAAGTTGAGCCATATTCTTAGGAGACTAAACAGTTCTGATATCTACACTCAAAAATGATCTCAAAGGATGAAAGCAGGGACTAGGGATAGGGGATCAAAAGTATGCTTTCTTCCTTCTCCCCCAAGAGAGAAAATAGGGTTTGATTTAAAAGGGTGGTTTATCCCTCTCCTCCCACAAGAAAAACTATTGTTTGGATATCAATGAGGTTGATTTCTTCCCTCTCTTCCCACCAGTACCGAGGTTCCTGGGGTCTAGGACTCGTAAGGAGACTGAGCTCCCCTCCCCGTCGACAAGAGAGAAATCCAGCTGGGATTGTAAGGAAGATGATTCTCCCATAACTCAAACAAACAAATGCGTATCACACTGCATTCATCTATGCATTATGCAATATCATATTGAATATATAGTGACTCTTTTGAGAAAGATTAAGGTTTTAAGGTTTTTTTCCTTTTTGGACTTGGAGCCACGCCAACATCAAATTTACATATCACTTTTCCTATTTTTAAACTCAATTCTTTTGAGAAAAAAAAATTTAAAATATTATTCATATATATTTTAAGTAACTTATTTTCTCAGTTCTTGAAGCTTAAAAAAAAAAAAAAAAGCCTTAAACAAATTAAGTCTTTACTTCCTAAGTGTTGAAGATACTCAAGCCCTGCTGTTGGACGGATTGCAGGCAAATCAAACACAGCCTTAGGAGAGTCATGCCGCGCCTCCCACCCAAAGCCATTGGAGTGCACATCCTCACGTGATCTCAAGATTCTCCTAGAACATACCACAATCAACCTAGCTGGAAAACACAATGGGCCGACCATTGCTCCCTATTGCCCCTTGTAACAATTTCTGGAGTCGGTGTGATCCATAAGCTGCTCACCCATAATCACTTTGATTCCTGTTCTAGAATCTTCCTAGCTGTACTTAAATATCATCGGTTCACCATCAAATTAATGAGTTTAATTTCACTCCATTTTTCCATGATCTTAATCTAACACTAAGAAATTAAATAATACATTCTCCAAGCAACAAATTGTGTTCTCATTCAGATCTAGAAACCTTTATCAAATTCTTTATGCTCATTTCTTGTATAAAATTATATATGAATATATAAATAATAATTGTATAAAAATATCCTTAGAAACAATGTTTATGATTGTGCTACCAAAAATAAATAAAATAAGTGAAGTATGCCATTTGAAGTGAAGAAATCCTAGCAGATCCTTATATGCAAATTAAACAATTGTCCGAGCTCATGTGAGTAGGGAAAAGAATAATCTATCAAGTAAGTTAGCTAATATTGCAATTGCCAAATTTTTCAAAAGTCCTTCTGTCTAGGATTAGATATTTTTCATTCCCAATCTGCTTAAGATAGTTTGAAATGACTGTGATGGAAGCTCTTTTATAAAGAACACTGCACACCCAAGTTTCATAGATTATAAGATGCGCCAAATAAAGAACCCTGTATTTTATTTCTTCTTTTTTATAAAATTTTGCCTCACTTCCACATGTGCTGAGTTTCAATCATATCGTGATAGTGGATTGTGTGCACATTTCATGATATTCCTGGTTTGCTAATGTAAAGTTTCAGGTTCTTCTCACATTTAATTCAAAGGTCACTCAAAAATATGTTTATTGGAAGAAGCTTATGTATTCCATATGTCATAGCCTTCAATTCTACTTTTTGCACTAAACAGTGCTATTAGCAGCAATTGCTTCTTAATTTTTCTAGGTCACTAAGTTTAATAGTAGTGATAAAATTAAACATGTTATATGAATTTGTCATTAACTTGCTTTTGACCTATGATGCATATGTTAATCCATCCAACTTGAGTATATAAAGATTAGGGCCTAGAACAAAAGAGAGGTTTGGTCAGCTGGTGTCAAAAGAACTCTACTTTAGGAACTCAAAAATGATAGTGATATAAAGAAGGGTATAATAAAATAACCTCCACCTACCCACCACCAAGAATACCAAAAATGGAAGAAATAGAACAAAGAAGATTAACTCCTATAATACTAATGAACTTCAATATGGCAGGCGGGAACAATAAATTATAAGTATGACTTTCTAATGCCCTAAGTAAAAATGTGACCTCAAATACAAGTTAAAAATGACATTTAAGTGCTCTAATTTAATCCGGGTCATTTAAATCAAATTAAAAGAAAAATTAGGGTAAACTAAGATGGATGAGAAAGCAGAGATGAAGTGGGAAAATTTGTGCCTGAATCCTAAGAACACATGACTATGATCTATTTTCCAGAGTGATAGAGGAAGTTGAAGGATGTGACTAAAAGGTAGAAAATAGGTTAGAATTACCTGTCATGTGATTTGTGGCTTCAGTATCAATTACCCATTCGAAGGACGAAGAAGAGACAAGACATGTATTCAGTATCAATTGGATGGAGATTTCGATGATTCCTGATACAAGTGGAACTTGGCTAATTATTCTACTGTGAATTGAACTGACTGATCCAATGCCATATTAGGGGAAGCTACATGAGCAGACAAAAATCTCTGATTCCGACTTTGTCGCTTCTTACAGTCTCGTATCACATTTCCAGGCTTATAGAAGTAATAACAAACAACTCCTTCAGAGCTTGTCCCTTTAGAGTTACCACCTTGACCACTATTTCTAGTATGTTGCTTTTCTGACTCACCAATGTTTCGACCAACGCGTACCTACCATTTGCGCTGGTATGAGTAGATGAGGAGGCCTTCAGATATAGTATCCTCGTATAATTTTTCTTGGAAAGATGGAATCTTGATAGAATCGCGCCTCGATTAATCATAATCCTAAGGCAAAGGCTTACTAGGATACCCATCACGCTTATCTTTTCCTCGTTGATCTTGCCGAACCTTAACATAGGGATTAAACGGTAGTAGTGTATTCAAGCCATATGTCTTTTATAGTCCATGAATAGTTTTGTGAGGGACCGATCTTGTTTCTTAGTGTGATAGAAGGATCTACATACATCAAACATGCGAGAAATATTCCCTTTGCCAGAATACATAAACTCTAAATATTCCATTAGTTCCTTAGCAATTAACTCACAGTGATTAATGAGGGTAAGTACTTTACTGTCAATGGAATTATGAATTTGTAGGAAGAGACGGTATCGTCCCTCCTAGCTCATCTTCATTCAATCATCCTGGAGGTCCTTATCAAGATGGTCGGGCTATACGAATACTCCTCAAGTAGATGGATTGTTTTACTCAATTATGAGTAATTGGGATCTCAACAATTTGTCCTCCATGATTTTAGACATCAATAGGACTACTTCTCACAGATCGAGACAGATTATATCTTTTAAACTACCTATCAGAAGTCAATGAGAGAATTTAGGGACAAAGTAAACCTCAAGAAATCAAGAACACATAAGCCTTTTGAAAAACCCTAGGTTTATAACATAAATCCACAAAGAAAAGTCCAAAGCAGGTGTTGAAGGAAGCACAAAACTCCTCTGGATGCTACTGCAAATCGAAGGAATCAAGAAACTGAGACAAAAGCAAACTTGATGGAAACCATGGCTGAGATTGGACCCAACTTTTTTTGAAAGACCTTGTTCCAATGACTCAACAGGATGGCAAAAATGAGAAGGTTTGTTCGCTTATGACCCTTTCGGTGGAGGAGTCGTGGTTAACCAGTGAGTCCCCACGAGCCTCACGTGCCTATGGAGGGCAAAACCTAAGATTCGCATGTGGCGCTGACGTGTTCATTTTCTAGCCATCGGACTTGGTGGTCCTGGCTGTTTGCATGATAATCCTCTCTTGAACAAAGTATGTCACAAATTACACACACGCTAGTAAAGGAAAGTAGCTTTGCAAATATTATAATGATATTTCATCAAGACATTCATATAGTTCAAAAGGTATAAAAAGTCTACAAATTTCCTGGAGTAATGACAAGGAAATATACTTTATCAGTCCAAATTATAAACTTAAATCTTTACAAAAATGGTAACTCAACACAAAAGAATGAATTTTCTCATTTTTCAACTTGAAGGTGTGGTCCAATGTGAGAAATTGAAAATTTCCTCATTCATCCATGATTCGCAAAATTATCTTTGGGATTATCTATTGGAAATTAAACCCATAATTTTGTGGACAATTTTTGAATTTCTGAGTTATCATGAAGTATTGATTTGACTCATTATTAGAGCTTGGATAAAGAAATGGAGAAAAGTAATGATTAGACTCAATTATTGCTTTATAATCCCTGCAAAGAACTACTTTCTACTCCACCTAGTCCTTACACCTGCAACCAAAGAAGTGAATATAAATCACATAGCACACTCAAACTCATCTTAAAGGATTAAATCACATAGCACCCATCTTGATTCCATACGTGAACATCTTGAAATATTAATTGTGATTAAATCAATTCATTAGTACTAAATACACCCAAACACACCCTATCAGTGTAAATTACGTTTCCTCGATCCTTACACTCAACTTGTCATTGTTCAGAAACAAGGATAAAACCTATTCAGCTCTTGTAAGGTAAGCAAAATTAAAAATGCTAGCTATATGGATCATTCCACGGAAAAAGAGTAGGCTTAGCATTTCAAGATCTTTTGGGAAAAATTAGCGCTTCTCTATATCCTCTAAAAACATAACTTTAGATTAGCGTTTCGCTCAATGTAAGATACAAGAACAACACTAATATCTCCATTAGTTTGGGGCTTTAAACTAGCCAATACTCTATAATAGGTCGAAAGCAAATAAGAAATAGGTAAAGAAAACAACAACTTTACACTTATACTTCAAACAGCCTCCTTCCTGTCAACTCAGGACAACAAACAAGAATCCAACATCATTAGAATCATTTTCAAGATTGCAAAATGAATTCTGAAATCGTAACACTGAGAACAAAGCACAGTTATATGTGGCAGGCTGGATTACTATGGTAAAATTACCGATCAAATCAACTATCATCTTCATTTCATGATCACATCATCATCACTCATCCACTCTCATGTTCACTAGTCATCTTTATAACCTAACATTTGATGATATCCTCAGGCCTCTACCAGTAACTTCACATTATTTCTTAAAATGATAGAAAGGATGAAAGTCAGGAAATTAGGTTTGGATTCAAAGAGGTTGATTTCTCCCTCTCTCCTTCCACAAGAGAGAAACTAGGTTTGATGAAAAGAGTCCTTTGACAGATCTGCCTCGAGGTTTTCCCCTCCGACCTTATTAAACGCCAAAACCTGATAAAATAAATTAAATTTATAATACCATGTTTGGACGATTTGGTTTTGATGTTTTCCTCTTCTTTAAACTCAAATTTTGAGATAATACCATGTTTTTAGTTTTTCAAATGAAAAAAAAAAATAGTTCAAACAAATCAAGCCTCGTTGTAAGAAAACAAAATAACACATTCTCCAAGAAACAATTCTCCTACGCCACATTGATATCTAGATTAAGTTCACTGAACCAACCAATACTATAATGTAACAATTTAATCATTCAATCCCTTTCGATTTGTGTGTGTGCTAGTCTTTACTCTATTTTTCGCAGACGCTTAATCTTTCCGATAATACTCAATTGGGTATATTCTTCATTTTTAAAGTTTTATATGTTTGTTATCATGTTAATCTCCACTAATGTAGTACAATACATATCTTAATCAACAGGTCTTTTAGGCTTGTAATGTATGCTTGGGTAATGAGGTAGATAATTAGACATTTTTAGGCCTCACTCTAACCCGCACTTCACCTAATACTGTACACTCTGCCTTCGATCCATCCTGATTTCTCTGATTGTAATTTTCCAACCTTCCCATCAGGTTTTTGCATCTTTCTACATATTTTTCATTGTGGTGCCTTTTTCCTTTTCCTTTCCCATTACGTAAGATAACTTCTCTTCCTTATTCCAGAAGCTTTTTCACTTTTCATTTTCTCCAAGTTTGGTGGAATGGTGCAATATTTTGTCTTTTTAAGCATTCTACTACCCTTAGCGAACTTTGGGTCAATTGGCATTAGGGTATTAGGTGTTGAACACCCCTAAGGACTTAATTGTTCCACGGAGGAAGGCTACAAGACCAAACTCATTCCTCCTTGTTCTTTTTCTTTCCATAACTTCTTTCACAATCCTCTTCATCTTTTCTTATTTCTTTGAATTGTTTTTCTCAACCCTTTTCATCCTTCTCTACAACTTGAAATAATATTCTCCCAAACTTGTCCTCTTCCTCGTCTCTTTATGTACTTCTTGTCTAATGATCCGGCACAAGGTTCTTTTAACAGACAGTGTAAGGATGAATTGGGTTTTTTATTTGTTGTTTGATGACGATCAAGGTAGATCAAATAAGGAACTAGTGTATATGCATCTGCAAATAAAAGGGTAGTCTTTGAAAGGCTCAAACTTCCAAAGATGGCCTAAATCATTTTCTGTTAGTGGTATTGCCGATGACATCAACATTATCGTGGACAACCTTAAGATGTTCCACCTGCATAATTTCTTTCAAAGTTATTGTTGGCCATGTGTGAGGTTTACTGTGATTTTGTAAACTAAACATTTTACACAACAAAAAAATCAGGTCTTATCATTCCATTAATTTTATTAAAGCCTTCAATTCTCAAGTTCAAATACATTTATTCATAACTCCAATACTTCTCCATTTCCATTCAATTTCATCCTCACTCCTAATGCATCTATTAGATTTTGTTTCGTTTGAGATTTGTTGCCAGTTGCTTTTAACAAATAAAATTTTCATTTAAATCATGTATCTTGGCCAAATAATCCAACACAACCACAATGTCATTTTTATCTATTTTTCCAATCAACCAACATGTTGCAACATTTTAATATTTTTACATTCAGAATGGTTTCTAATTATTTCAACTAAGCTATTTATCACAAGTCAAAGATTTCTAACTATTAAACACAAGGAAAGGAAACAAATAAGAAAGAAATATCAAAACAAAAATGTACATAAATCTTCATAAAGAATTTTCTATTTTATGAATGTTCACAGATTTGGGATATTAGGTAGAGAGAGAGAAAGATATGGAAGAGATGGAAGAGCAAGGTGAGCTCATTTTCTTTTTCTTTCATGCCTAAGGGAGTAGGTTAACTAGATCTAACTTATATCCACCGCGTGCGCGAGAATTCAGATCTTGACTCGGTCAGGCTTCTTATTTACTACATTCTCCACTTTGTTCAAGATGCACTCACTCAATGGTTGGGGTTAGTCAAGGCTGATCATATACTTGTCTCGCCCAATAGAATCTCGTGCTCCCTCTCAAACTCACCTCAAGGCAGTACACTTTAATTAGGTTCTTTGATCATATCTAAGCTTTTATTCAAGACTTCTCCATAATTCAAATAAGTCTCCACCATGTCCTCCTCTTTTCTTTCACCAAAGCTTGATTTCCCTTCTCGATGTTTCTTGTACGTATACCAAAGGCATATGCCTTTCAACATGTTCTTTCATAGAATCCTCCATTTCCTTCATGATCTCGAATAGCTCACTTTCTTTTAATGCCAAAGTTAATAAGATCTCTCTCGTCTTCGATTTCCGCACTTAACTCTTGGTTCCCTGTTCCCACTCCTACTTTTCCATTCTTCATCCCTCTGCTTTAGGGCGTCTTCCATGTTTTGATCCCTCATTTTCAACTCAGCCTCCATATACTCATCCCCTCGAAGTCAGAAGCCTCGACTTCAAATGTGCTTGTTCCTCTCTTCCATTTCTTGCCTCATGGTCTATAGTAAGGTTAGCACTGGAGCACTGCTACTTAAGGGCTCTAAGTTTTCACCGTTTCTAAGGCTTGTCTCACTTTAGGGGGAGAAAGCTTCAAGACGGGCTCACACTTCGCTCTTGCGGGAATTCCGCATTTCATCTTCAAAGGTCGGGATCACGTATTTCCACCGGTTTTCCTTTTCTTCCCTTATAGCTTCCACTGTTTTCCCCTTGTTTCTGTATTTTTAGTCCCTTATAATTCCGCTATGTCGTGGGTTCATGTTCAAGCGCCCTCTTCTTCCTGGGCCTCTGACACCCCCAATATGCAAGAGTCTTGAATCGTGTCAAGTAGGGATCACCATAACCTCCTCCTATAATAACTCATAATTGAGTTTTCATTATCTTTCGCACAAAGGAATTTGTAGCCCTTGAGGATACATATAATAATACTCACTCTCCCTTCTCCTTTTCACCTTCGTGTATAAATGTTTCTCTGGGAAGGTAGCACGACCTAGAACATAAAAATAAAACCACACCTTCTCAGTTTGAGCTCAACTGCCTGCCCTCTCAGCGGCAGACCCCGTGGGCTCTTCCCGTGGCATTCCACTTCCTGTCTCTCTCATAGGTAGGTCTACAATCTTCTAGCAGTCAGAATTTTTCCACCCACCCTTGAATTTTTGACCCATTCTTCCTTTCCCCGAACATTGCCCCTGTAAATCGTTTTCTCATGCATCCATTTCTCCCATTTGAGATTAATCTTATCTTCTTTAATCTCGAAGGGCTGAGATGAGCTGTAGGCTGTGATTTTGGTGCTAAGGTTCTCTTCAATCTCCGCTGCTCTTGCCTCCCATGCAAATTCTTCTGCAAGCCCATCAACAGATGCATCAATATACCCTCAAGGCATAACACCACGGCATAATAGAATATATCCATCCGAGCGGTCGTATCTATTCCATGCATCGGGAGCCATATTTTTATTAGTCTTTAAATCTTTCCCATGCGCTGAAGAGACTCTCATCTTCCCGCCAGCCACACCATTTCTCCTCTTCTCCCGCCAGCCAGAGTCGAGGAAAAAATCTACTCATACAGCCTGCCACCAACTATTCCCCAGCGTTCACCGATCCCACTAGCAATGACTCGTGCACATGCCGTCGCTTGCCATCTCTCAATAAATGGAAGAGCTGCAGCTGATTGCCTCTCTGTCTCACCTATTCGCTGATATCAGGCTTGCCATCCTCGCGAATCTCCCCATATGCTCATCGGGATCTATTGCAGGGATGACCACAACCCGTGTGCCAGCTTCATACCATGGTAACTTCACGTCGCCACACCATTGTTGGCTTAAGTGGTAAAGTTGTATCTTATCACGAGAGTCCTCCATAGTATTAAACCTTCCGAGTTCTATTTCTCTTCTCTTTGAATAACCCTAATCTTTCGATTTTCCATACTTCCGGATTATGCAATTGTGATATTCCCGCATAATGATGGTAGTATTCTCTCTCAATTTTCTGAACTGAGGCGAGGATCCGTCTCTCGGTTTTTTATGCACAGTAACTTCCTTAAATAGAAACACACTAAGATCAAATGAATTATGGGAGATAAGATATCTATTAAGCTCAAAACTTATTAGCTTTTCACACGCTTATTAAACTGCTTTTTGATTTTCTTTCAAAAAAAAATAATATCAAAAGAAAAATGTCCAAATTAGCAACCTTTTGGTTAGAATATTGATCTTTAAATTTATCATTCGATTCGGCTTCAACTTGCAAGCTAAAAAAATTGTTGACCTTTTCTATATATACAGTATTCTATGACACTACTACTAAATGATCACTACCCCATCCCCAACACACCGAAAAACTTGTTGAGACCATTTTTACATGTGTATGAAAAGATGGAAATGTTCTTTGTTTTTAAAATGACTCATTTAAAATTTTTGTGTGTGGTCTCGATCACTACAAGGGCACAAGTCATACAAGTAATAAAAGTGGATATTTAAGTCCAGATATCGTTCCCACGAGGAAATATGATAAATCAAAAGGCTAACTACCCTAATTACTCAAGATCATTACTATTTGAACTCCACTAATATGACATGGATAAGAGGACTAAAATGTAGTCTATACTGAAATCTAAATGTACAAAAGTAAGTTTAATAAAATTGGGTCGAGGATTCACCGAGTAAGGCAAAAATGGATCAAATAATAATAATCAATTTCATCATTTAGATTCGCTCAATCATCAATCGGTACCATTTGTATCAAAGATGCAAGGTAGTATAGTTTTGATTTCTCCCCTCAACTACATTTTTCAACATTATAATCATATTCTATTTAGATATGATTATAATCAGCTTTGATTGTAATGAGTATAACCTCTTTCTGAAGTTTATGACATTTTTCATTTCAAGATTTACATTAATGTATCTTAGACAAAAATTCTTAGACTAAATAGATAGATCTTGCGGCCTTCTAATTTGATTGACACCTCATCCTACACTTCGACATGAAAATTTCATCTCCTGATTAGATATTTTGCTAACACTTCCAGATCATAATAACAATATATAGAGAGACCGAAAGTGATTAAATATAATTTCATTCAACCATCTTCCAATTATAAGTGTTGCAGATCTATCCGAGTAATCCTCCTAAAGTTACTAGTTCCATAGTATTAGTCTACCATAACCACAATGAACTGCTATACACTCACAGGATTCTTCATCTCCGTGTCACTCAAAGTGCCTTCGAAACGAGTGAGATACAAGATTTCGTATCGGGTACACTATATACTAGTATTGAGAACAAGTAAATTTATAAATAAACCAATCAAATGGGGTTCTAAAATTGTAAAGTTAAAACTTTCCTTCCACTTATGCAGCAAAATGATTATCATCAATGACCCATTTCCAGTGAGCTCAACTTCAAAACTGGTTTACTCTTGTCAGTGACTAGCTGATCAGGAAAATTCACTGAAATCATAAACGAACTGAAATAAATGAACTCAATAAACTTTCCAGCATCCATTTAAATCAAACAATAAATGAAAGAAGAATTTATAAAGAAATATCATTCAAAGCCGCCCTTTAGTACAATACCCAATCCGTAAAGTCGAAGAAAACTAACAACAAAATAAAACTATACTAAGTTAAATCTACTAAAAGAAAATAAAATGTACAAGAGTTCAACCACTAACAAACTTGCAGCTTCATTAAAAGCTCACACACGCCCAGAAGCTGCATATTTATAGGCTTTCCAAATGTTAGCTCCTCACTTCATTAATTGTGTTGTGGACTCACCCTGGGTCCAAATTGGTCTCTTTGTCATGACATAGAAAGGTCTGTCGCGATAGAGCTTATAGTCTTTATCATTTCTCATATCATAGCTTTCTTTACTTTGTCGCACTGCTTCTCTCGGGTTGCTTGGATTGTGTCAATGACATACTTTGGGATAATGTCGCGCATAACCTTCCCATTTATAGCTTCAGATTGTCGCCACCGAATGCCTCAGACACGACACCAAACCCGCTTTCGCACTAAGCTTCTCACATGTCCTCGTTTCTCTTCGTGAGTTTTTCTGTGACATACTTCCCTTACTTTACAAACAATTGTTTTTCAAATTTCTAGCAACTTTGTTGCGATAGAGTTTTTCTCCTGGCTTCAGAACAGATTTCTTAAGTCCTTAGCAATTCTGTCACAAAAATAAACTCTCTGGTTGCCATCGACCCTTTCTTCTCTTATTCTCACAATGACACAGAATTATATATTCAGACACAATTCACTTTTACTTCCTCAAGTCTTCTTAAATTTCTCAGAGGGACCTACTTTTCTATCGCGACTGTAATTTTATTATTCCTTACAACTTTATTGTTACGAATAAAGAAAACTTCTTTATAAACAGCGACATAGGTTTTGCCATCAACTCCTGATTATTTCTACAACAAGAATTTCTTTGTCTAAAGATTCTTCTTCTCTGTTTGCTTTCTTCAGTTCTTTCTTGTCATGATAAGGACTTCACTCTTCATGTTTTGTTTATCGCGACAGAGATTGTGTTGCTCTTAGTTGTGAATTTTGACGCTATGTCACAATAGGATTTTCTTTGTTGCGACTGCAATTCTTCCTTGAGTTGGCCTAATGTTGAAAACTTTGTAGCAACATAAAAACATTTGTCTCAGTTGACTTGCGTTGTAGTCTTAGCAATTTACGTGTGTGAGAATTGTCTTTGTCGTGTGGAGTTGTCTGTGCCTTGACTTTTATGTTGAGATAGAAATTATATTTTCATGATACAGCTTCTTTGCTCTCTGTTTTAATCTTTGTCGCGACAAAGTAAAGGATTGTTGCGAAAGTTTCCTTCATAATTTTCTTCAACAATGTCGCGACAGAAAAATTCTTTGTCGCAACAAAATTTCTCCTTCAATCATTGAGTTCTATCTAAGCTTTGTTGCGACATTTATTTACTGGTTGTGATATATTTCCTTTGGCCTACTTAGTTTGTGTTCTAGTATTAAAAATTATGTCACGACATATACTGCTGCATTTTCCACCTTTTTGCTTATTTTCTGCTTGTTTTCTTTTTTTTCTTTTTTGTCAATTAACTCCAGCAAAATGAAAAGTTGGTGAATATTCCATAATTTGGCATACAAATAGATCTAAAATTGTTAAAAATATGTCACGCCCCCGATCCGATTGGCGGATCCGAACCGGAGTCTGGGGCGCGAGACTATCTTTCTATATCTATATACTTTACTGGGACTCTTATTGACCTGTTCTTTCTGGTATGTACGTGGGTATCTGAATAATTCTGTAAAAACAAAAATCATTTTATACATACAAGAACTACCACCCGGAGTGGTGTCCATCACAATCCTACACATATCTAAGAGTCCTTTACTTGTACTATTACAAAACTTCCAGAGATTGCGGAGCGGTAGCTGGTGAGCACATATCTCTGGTCGGCCTTCTTTGCGATGTGGAATGTCACGTCACTATCCTTGTCTTACGCACGTACCTACACGGATTGAACACCCGTGCGAGCTTTGCGGCAAGGTGGGAACATAAGCATGGACAAGCACCAATGGCGTGTCACAAGCTTATACATATGCATAGTATCTATCTATACACATTTATATTGCATGTCAATCTTTTAATTTACATGATACATGACTTTGGCACATCTCTTATCTATACTTTTCTTATATTCTATTTCTATTCTTTGCATATTCCTATACTTGTCATGTGTTTATCTTTCAGCTTGTCATATGTCTTTTCAATGTTCTATTCTTTTTCATGTTACATATCATGTCTCTAGTCTATACCTTTTTCATCTTCGGTTCTATATGATTTATTGCATTCTTTATACTGCCCATTATATCATATCATTCATATCTATCCTGAAATACTTTGCCTATTTCTTGTCCCTTAGCATATCATATGTGATCTATTTCATCTTATTTCTTGTATCATGTTCTTTGCAAGTTTCTATGCTTTCATGTCGTATACTTTCCTATAACCTATCTTATACTATCACGTACGTTTATCTACATTCTTATACTTTTCCTATCTTTTGTTCTTTTTCATATGTCTTTTACTGTCTCTAGTCTTTTTCATGTTGCAAGTCATGTCTCTATTCTATGTCTTTGACATATGTTATATCTATACTTTTTATACATACATATTCATAATTGTAATCGCGTACATTCTTATTCTATCTATCATCTACTTGTGCTTTCATATACTTTCATTACTTTTCTTGTGTTCATATACTTATTTCCATATCCGATTATAATGTACTTCTTGTTCTTGCCAGCGTACGTATTTCATCGCATAGCGTGCTGTAGCTGCCATATCGAGTCATATCTTCCATACATATCGGTTCCTTTTTGGTTTCGTAATACGCAAATACCTTAGAAGCGGATACGGGGAAACTATGTGTACCGAAGGTACTATCAGCATGCAGAGGCGGTGATCTGCATGCATTTATACCGAAGGTATCATCAACTGTCTGAGGCGACCTATGTCATATGCTATCGATTTACCCGAAGGTACTATCCTTTTATGAAGCAATGATCTACGTCTGTGTGGTGACCCTTAGCGGGGCCACGATCGAAAACGGGATCCTATATCATCGACGAAGCGGGGCCTCGATATCGTCTATGAATAATAGCTGCGACATCACATGTCTTCCCTATAGGCATGCCTATCTATCCACCTCTACAGTCCTAAGCGACAATCATCTTTATTACATTTTACGTACATGTCTCATAAGCATGAATAACTATTGTTATCATAATTGCTTATGCATATACTATCATTACTTTACTCTGCGTCGTTCTCATAACTGTAGTTTCACATTTCGGTTCTCATATATCTATATAATACATATATTCATATCTTTTTCTATCATTTAGTTTTGTCTATCATATTTCATGAATGCATCTATGCACTCTTGTAATCATATATTCATATATGTACCTATCATTTATGTACATGTTCTCATTCCTATGCTTTGTCATCTTTTGCTTATCTCTATCGTTCTTATCATTTATGTCTTTCTATCATGTGTTCCTAGCATGTTCCATTTTATTCATTTCGGTATAACTATCATATTTTCCTATCATTTACATTATTCTTGTCATGTCTTTATCTATTCATATACTTTCTATATTTCCACTCATATTTCCATCTATTTGTTTATGCATGACAATCATATGTTCACAACATATAATCTTATATTCATATGTGCCTATCAATTGTGTACTTTTAGACTATCGTATCTTATGACATATCCTATCATATCTTATCATATCTTATGACTTATACCTATCATATCTTATGACATATCCTATATCAATATCATATTCAGGTTTTATGAACATATCTATACATATTGCATTTTCTATATTTTTCTTGTTTCATGGCTATTACATATAGCACTTCATATACTTATGAAGTATGATGTCTATGAGATCACACCTCATTCATATTTTCTTATTCCTCTATGAATCTATTTTACTTAGGAATTGGAATCCATCCAATCGGATCATCCAAACTAAAGTTATGGCATTTTCATGCCAACTAGTCATTTTACCGATTTTTCTCGGGACTGTTTGTATCACTCATTTTTCCGGGGCCTTAACTTAATATTTTGACCCTATGTCCTTATAATCATTTAAATCTAAGGTGCTAAGGGTTCTATTCCAACTGGAATCACCCAATTCGGAGCACCGGAACTCAAGTTACGTCCGAAACAACCCGGACTTCTCTATGTTCAACTGGTGCAGGAAATGGACTTGCACATAGCCCCACTTTGAGTGAATTTTTGGGCTATCTAGAGTCAGAATTTGACAATACTTTCTCTTTAAGTTTTTTTCTCCTTGAAGTCTATTTTAATTGGCCACTTGAATCACCCAAATCGGATAAAAGCTATTAGGCAAGTTATGGCCAAAATACGAAAATTGAGGGTAAAACTGGAGGAAAACCAGAACAAGTTCTACCGGTAGGACTTAACTTCTCACAGGTAGGACTTGGCAAATGACGAATCGAAGTCCTACCGGTAGGACTTAAGTTCTACCGGTAAGAACGCAATGCCCAGAATGGGTGTTTTCTCACATTTCTATGCTTTTGATCCCCGATCCCTTCTATACTTCAAACACACATTTAATCCTTTTCCAATTCACCTTGGAATCACTTTCCTATTCAATTTCTCTTTCATTTCTTATCTTCTTTCAAAATCTTTCCATTAATCTCTCCCAATATCATTCTAATATGGGTTACCACCCATATACACACCAAGTACCAAGATTTGTTAGGTTGATCAAAACCACACAACTCCAATTTCCCTTTCATTTAACATGTGTCCAACCCAAAAGGGAGGATTCTATACCTTGTTCCATATGGGGTTTACCAACCCCTAATTTCAGAATCCAAGGTTAGAATAAATTCTAACAAAACCCTAGCTTTTGGAGACAAGCTATTAACTAAACCAAGCCTTAGAATTCCATAAATCCATACAAAAACTAAAGTTCCATACCTCTTTGCTTTGATCTTAGCTTGAATCCTCCTCCTTCCTCTTCCTCTCTTCTTCTTCCTCTTCTTCTTTTGCTCTCCTCTCTCTCTCTCTACGGTTTCTTCTCCCTATTTGGAGACCAATTTGGTCTTAAATCCATCTTTTTAGTTAAGGCCATGTTTGGCCAAAACAAAAACTCATTTTTGACTTTTAAGTTTCCATATTTGCCTTTTGATCCCCCCATCTCTCTCTTATTTCTATTCTAACATTTGCCTTAGATCACCGCTTCTTAAATTTCTAGTGTGGCATCTATCTTTTAGCTCTATTACCTTTGGGTCCTAAAGTGGTAAATTACCACTTTACCCTTGGCTTTATTATTAATTCCGGGTATCTTGTTTTATTTCCGAAAATTCCTATTTAACTTTTAATATACCCTAAACAAATCCGAAAACTGCTAGGGTATATTTCGGGATGTTACAAAATATGCCAGAAAAATGGATTAAAAATAGATGAGTTTAAGACTCATCATATATATATTCAGTATGATAGTTCATAATGCATAGATGGTACAAGAGGCGCATTTGTTTGTTTGAGTTGTGGGGAGGAATCATCTTCCTTACGATCCTAACCTTAGTTTCTCTCTTGTCAAAGGGGAGGGGATAAATCAACCTAGCTACTTGCAGTCTAGACCCAAGTTTCTAAGTATTGGTGGGAAGAGGGGAGAAATCAGCCTCTTTGCAACTCAAACCCTAGTTTCTTTCTTGTGGGAAGTGTAAAACCAAAGAAAATTCAATTTCTGAGAAAGGGTAATTTTGGTTGAAAATCCAGAATTTTTCTAGATCTCAGATGATGAAATGGACTTCACCGTTGGAATTGTCTCGTGAAATCTAGCTACCCCGTTGAATTTCGAGACAGTTAGAATTTCACGTTTTTCGAGGCACCGAGAGTAACAAGTGACACTTGGCACACGTTGGATTGCTATTAGGAAGCCACGTGTCATAAGGAGAACAAGTCAAACAAGAGCTCGAGTGGGACCCATGTGGGACATGTGCCACATGAGGTTGGGAAATCAAAGTTTAGGATAAATGGATACTAAAAATCCAATAGAGCTTGATGAGAGGGTTGACACGTGGCAGAGAGGACACTCTCGCCCGGCCCATCTTGGACGGCAGGTGGGATGGGAGAGGAGGAAAGAGGGAGAAGAAAGAAAGAGAAAATGAGGCAGAAGAAGAAATTGAGAGAGGGAAACTCTACCTTCTCTCTAAATTTCCCGACGATCGGACCGTCGGTTTTCGGAGGAGCAAGAGACAAAGTGCTTCCCCGCAGTAAGAGCTTCAAGCTGAGACCAAAAACTAGGAGTTTTGACAAACTCCAAGAGGTAGGGGTTTCTTTCCTACTCGGTTTATTCCTTGTTTAAGAGTCATTGATGACATGGTTTGTTTTGGGGCCGTGAGTGGCTGTGGTTAGTCCAAAAAATTTGGGATTTAATCTGGAAATTTTGGAACTGTTTGCGGACAGTCCGGGAATGTGTGTGAAGATGGATTTTGTGACGCCCCAAACCCGGTGTGTCCGTTGACTACCCGTCAACCTGCGGAAAATCTATATGTCTCGTATCACAAGACGCATACCTGAGTAAAAATGGCCACTTGAGCCCCTGCATCAACACTCATCAAATATACCCAACTATATTCCAATAGTTCAACTCACAAAATCTATATCCCAACCAAATATATTACATGGTTCAAGAGTTATAACATTTCTCTTAATACAAATACATATTAAAATCTATAATTCTAATACATATTATCCAAAAACATCAAAGCCACAACCCGGCTTTCTTCAAAATCGGTCTCTAAGAAGAGCCATCTTCTCAAACACCCCTATACCTGAAAAATGTTCCCTCGACAGGGTGAGCTATCACCCAGTAGTGGAATCACCCTAAATGGGTTACTCTCCACCTAAGTGCATATGTAATGCTCCAATTTAAACACACACTCAAGTAAATACGTGATCCTACTTGAATGTCTAAATGCCCGTTCCCATGTCTCGAGTCCTCACCGACTCCCTCACACTTGCCTAAACTATGTATGAGAAAAATATCCTTTTCAAAACAAAACTTGTTGTTCTTTAAAATAAACTACCGAAGTGTCGGTAAAAATATGGGACTACCCTCCGAGGCGAATTGGTTGGTGAGCTTTCCGAAACAGTCATGGTCCTCATCCGAAATGATCTATTGGCCCATCTCCCAACCCAATTCTCCGGAAAATCATCCTGTGAAATTCCTTTATCAACCATGTTCGTTTTTCAGAAAATTCATGCCATGCGCTCTTACCTAATCTCAAAGGTTACCCGGTGCATATGAAAATGCATTATGCCATTTCCAAAAACCATTTATACAATATATATATCAATATTAATTATGCAACATTCTCAAAGTTGCAATTCACACCACATGTAATTCAACAATATGGATCAAACAACACCCAAATTAGCTCACACTTGAGCAATTCCCAATTTCATACTCCAATGCTGTCTCACAATTATATTCCATATAATTTAGTAAATCTGAGAATTTATCTCAATGGTCACATACTCACAAATTATATTCCATATGAGTGAGTAAATCCTAATTTTATCTCCAATGACCTATACACCCAAAAACACAATTTATTTCATAAATTATTAAACAAACACCAAATAGCCTACGATCCTGAAGTGTCGAATGGGCTCAAAATTTTCCAAAAATTTCCACACTTAGGTTCCAAGATTTGGGACGATCAAAGCGGCACTCACGGCCTCAAACCAACACAACATTTTCCTGTACTTAAACAAGGGGGTAAAACAAGTAGGGTAAAGCCCTACCTCCACGAGTTTGTCAAAACTCCAGCTTTTGAATTGTTGTCCGTAGCTCGTTGCGTAGATCAATTTCGCCTTCAGCCCCGATAAAAACCTACGGTCCGATTTTCGTAGATATGAAAAAGAAGTAAAGAGAAGAAATAATAAAATAAAATCTCTCACCCCAGACGCCTCTCTCTGCCGAAAAAATGGCCTCCTGCTTGTTTTGATGATTTTTTTTTCATTTTTCACTTATTATTATAATAATATATTATTATTATTGTATTTAGCATTATTACATCATTTGGATAAACGATTTCTATTGTCCCATTCGGGTCCATTTCTGTCCCGAAAATTTTTATTTCTTTTCAGTTCAATTATTTTAAATGAACTTTAACTCAAGCCATTTTCTGACTTTTGAGATTTTCGTAAAATTCTTGTCTCTGAAGTCATTGACGGTTTATCACCCAGAAAATCGTAAAATATTCTTGTCCTGGTGTGAAGCACCTAGGTCACTAGATTTCGCGAGGCAATTTGCCCAGCGCGTCCGTTTCATCATCAGGGAATCTAGAAGAATTTCCGGTTTTCAACCGAAAATGAAACCGTTTTACCCTTTTTGAAAAATTGAATTTTTCTGGTTTCTGATTTTGTTCCCAAATGGATCATATGTTTTGTTATTGTGTTTGGTGCTTAGGGTTGTTTTTGGCCTCAAGGCGAAAATGGTAAAATAAACAGGCGGGGCGGTTCCAGCGGTCTTGAGAAATTTTGGATAATGCCACATTGGATCGAGGTCTAAATTAAGGATCTTTTGTGTGTTATTTCAGCAGTAGTTGAATAACGGCTGGTGTGTGAGACAAATTATCGACGATATGTGCTTATTGATGTGATAACATGGTGAATATTTGATGGATGCAAAATTATATGTAGAAAATATAATTATCCATAAAATTGTTAATGTTGCATGTAGTACTGCGTTTATACATGTGACATGAAATGCGCCATTGACATCATACCCGCATTTCATATACCGCAGGAGGCTGTCGCATGACATGGAGTGTGAAGTGCATGGTTTGTGATAAACAACGTATTTGGTGTTCGATGGTGTGTCATGGGTACATAAGTTGTTAATCAACCTCACGTATGTGTGATTGGTGGGCTCGGTAATGGGGCGACATCAAAGAAATGAGTCATACGGAATAAGGAAATGAGATAACAAAATTATGTGTCGGTATCATGAAGTTGAAATAGATCCTCCCATCCCCCACAGTGAACCGACGCGAGTGCTGGTGGAACATGGGTCCCCCGATTTGAAGGCCGTAAAGTATTGGTTTGTGGAGCTCACCGGTCGCGACACCAAAATCCGCACCTACAAAAAGGCGTGGTTGTAAATGAAAATACGAAATGATTAAGAATAATCTTTGGTTTGTCATCGGAGAAAATGACGGTCGTTCACTTTGAAATTACATGTGTGTGAAGGGAGTCGGTGAGAGGACTCGAGGGACATGGGAAAAGGGTGATCCCATTCTCATCGGAAATTGGCATGTAGATATTCGGTAGAAATATGCATACTTTTCTATTGCATGGACACTAGGTGGGAGTAGCCCTTATGAGGGAAAATTCATCTGGCCATTGCTCACCCGTCGTGAAATATTTTTAGGGTACCAGATACTTCCAGAGTAGTTACGTCAGATGGGTGGGATCAGGTTGTGTAAAATATGTTTTAATGATAGCTCAATTTTATTTTATATAAGACGGGTTGTAATTAAACTCATTTATGTGATGAATACGTTTAGCCATTTTCCAAAGCTACATATTGCCTTGTAATAAAAAAGGCTCTTTCATCTTGAATTTTAAGGTGTTTTTTGAAAGAAAAAGGAAAAAGGAAAACTTGAGGTGCAACAAGCGAAATAAGTACTACATTGCTTGCACTTTCTTGTTCTCCATTTCTTATTCGCCCATTTGGACATTCAAGGTTGGTCTTTATTGCACAAATCTTGACCCAGCTTCAAAATTTCATTTTCTGATCTTCTTTCCTGATCAACACATTCATTTATAATGTGGGAGAAGTTGCAATCTTTCCAGATTTATGATTTCAAAAATTAAAGCGCAAACTCACAGGGATGAAGAAGTATTTCTCCTTTTGGAATCAAAATAAGCTATGTGGGACTTGCCTTTCTCAAATAAAATTACTGTCATAATCGTATATCCTTTAACAACTCAACTTTTCAAAGTTGGGGATCAGTAATTTCACCCCTTAACAAACCATATAATCTCACTAAAGAAAAAGATAAATATATGGGTCTAAGCCTCAAAATATATGCTTCTTAATAATATGTATTATGGATGAATACATATAACATTTTATACTCATCTCACAATAATATGGATCGAGAGAAATAGGTTAAATAATCTAATGTTAAACTTATTGCTAAATACTATATTCGAAGTTAAGATTTATTTTTCAGTAGGTATTAATTTCCTTTGATTAGTTTGAATCTTGTTGATAAAAATAATGATGCTTCATAAATATGTTTTTTTTTTTGAAGTAATACTAGTATTTTTAATGATTATATCAGTGCTGCTTACATGAGTATGTATGCCTATTTAAAAAATTGGCAATCAAAGCCATAACTACATGTTGAATAAATTTCTTTATGTGGATTATATGATTAATAAAGATATTTAAAGTCATATTTTGTTAACTAATAGGACATGCATAATATGAAATGTTTTCATATACTTCATTCTTTCAATGGGTACACACATAAATATATATATGAGGTGATAAAAGAACTGAACTGCCTTTTATCATGCAGTGAATGCTATTGATTATTTCTTATTCTCAAATCATGTACTCATTTCGCAGTTCTTTAATTTCTTCTTTTATCTGATTTTCCTTTTTTCTTCCCTTTATTTTCTTCGTTTTTTAGGAGAAAAATTTTGGTTCCTTCATCGTTAAAGCACCTAACTTCTCAATGTCTTGGATTTATGGCAAAACTCATCTAAGTTTCATATGTGAGTTAAAAATTTTTATACAAAAACCCTAGCTTGTCCAATCCCTAGGGTTCTAGATCACAAAACTAGATGCGGTTTTCTAGATAAAAACTTGAGCCACATGATTTGGATTAGTATTTCACTCCCGATAGAACATCCTATGAGCGACACAACTTTTCTTGGTTTGGGGCTTTAGATCCAAAGGCCCTAATCACCGACATCTAGTAAAAAAAAAAACAGCAAATAAGAAATAGTAGCTAATAAAACTTTAAACCTACTCGTCAAACCATGATTCCCGCCATAAATCTGTAACAACAAATGAGGATTCAACAACGTTAGAATTAAATTAAAAAAAGATGAAAAAATAGAGAGCTTTTTATATATATAAATATAATAGAAATTAAAAAGTTGTATGTGCAGGATTAATTTGCTAAATTATTGATTCAATCAATTATCATCATCATTTTCATGACTGTCTTCATCATCATCATCCTCACTCTCATTTTCACTTGTCATCCTTCCAAAGTTGAGTATATTCTTAGGAGACTAAACCTTCTCTTGGTTACGAGTATCTACACTCAAAGGAAATGATCTCAAAGGATGAAAGCAGGGACTAGGGATAGGGGATCAAAAGTATGCTTTCTTCCTTCTCCCCCAAGAGAGAAAATAGGGTTTTGATTTAAAAGAGGTGGTTTATCCCCTCTCCTCCCACAAGAGAAAAACTATTGTTTGGATATCAATGAGGTTGATTTCTTCCCTCTCTCTTCCCACCCGATGCGAGAAAACTTGGGTCTAGAGCGCCCAAGGAAATTGATTTCTCCCTCCCAGATGACAAGAGAGAAACTAGGGTTAGGATTGTAGGAAGATGATTTCTCCCATCTTCGAACAAACAAATCGTATCACACTTGTACCATCTATGCATTATCTTGATATCATATTGAATATATATAGTGACTCTTTTGAGAAGATTGGTGTTTTAAGGTTTTTTTCCTTTTTTGGACTTGAGCTATACGCCAACATCAAATTTACATTTCACTCTTCCCATTTTTAAACTCAATTTTTTTGAGAAAAAAATTTAAAAATATTATTTATATATATATTTTTTATAACTTATTTTCGAGTTCTTTGAAGCTTAAAAAAAAAAAAAGCCTAAACAAATTATTAAGTCTTCCTAAGTGTTGAAGATCGCTCTGGCATTGTGATTAGGGCAACCAAACCTGACCTTAGAGAGTCATCTTTGCGCTCCTCGGCTGACTCATTGGAGCACATCCCTCCGTGATTCAAGAGCCTCTGGGAGCATACCACAATCAACCTAGTGAAACACAGATTGCAGATCCTACCTGGCATGTGCCTACGCTCCTTGTAACAGCTTGAGTCGGTGTGATCCAAGTTGCTCACACAACAATCACTTTGATTCTGTTCTAGAATCTTCCTAAATTTGTACTTAAATATCCTTTGGTTCTATCCATCAAATTAATGATTGAGTTTGAATTTCTCACTTCCATTTCTCTTCTTCTCCATGATCTTAATCTAACACTAAGAAATTAAATAATACATTCTCCAAGCAACAAATTGTGTTCTCATTCAGATCTAGAAACCTTTATCGGAAATTCTTCTGCTCATTCTTGTATAAAATTATATATGAACCCATATAAATAATAATTGTATAAAAATATCCTTGGAAACAATGTTCATGATTGTGCTACCAAATAAATAAAATAAGTGAAGAGTATGCCATAGTGAAGAAATCTATGAGATTCCATATGCAAATTAAGCGATTTAATAGAGCTCATGTGAGTAGGAAAAATAGTCAATAATCTATCAAGTAAGGTGGCTATTACAATTGCCAAATTTTTCAAAGAAAGTCCTCTCAAGTTCGAGGATTAGATAGTACTTTCATTCCCAATTTGGCAAGATAGTTTGAAATAATTTATTGATGAAAAGCTTCTTTATAGAATATCAGCCAACTAAGTTTTGTAGATTATAGGGAGGGTACAAATTAACCCATTTTTAAGTTTCTCTTTTATAAAATTTTGGCCCACTTCCACATGCTTAGTTTCAATCATATTGCATAAAGGATTGTGTGCACATTTCATGGCTATCTTGTCACTAACGTAAAGTTTCATAGGTTCTTCACATTTAATTCAAAGGTCACTCAAAAATATGTTTATTGGAAGAAGCTTATGTATTGATATGTAAGCAGCCTTCAATTCTACTTTTCTCTTATTCAACGGTGCTATTAGCAGCAATTGCTTCTTAATTTTTCTAGGTCACTAAGTTTAATAGTAGTGATAAAATTAAACATGTTATATGAATTTGTCATTAACTTGCTTTTGACCTATGATGTACATAATCCATCCAACTTTGAGATATAAAGATTAGGGCTAGAACAATAGAGGTTTGGTTGGGTTGGTAAATAAAAAGAACTCTACTTTAGGAACTCAAAAATGATAGTGATATAAAGAAGGGTATAATAAAATAACCTCCACCTACCCACCACCAAGAATACCAAAAATGGAAGAAATAGAACAAAGAAGATTAACTCCTATAATACTAATGAACTTCAATATGGCAGAAGCGGGAACAATAAATTATAAGTATGACTTTCTAATGCCCTAAAAATAGACCTCAAATACAAGTTAAAAAACGACATTTAAGTGCTCGACTTAATCTGGTCACAGAAATCAAATTAAAAGAAAAATTAGGTAAACTCAAGATGGATGAGAAAGGGAGAGATGAAGTGGGAAAATTTGTGCCTAACCTAAGAACACATGACTATGATCTATTTTCCAGAGTGATAGAGGAAGTTGAAGGATGTGACTAAAAGGTAGAAAATAGGTTAGAATTGCATCATGTGATTTGTGGCTTAAATTATCCATTACCCATTCGGGGCGAAGAAGAGACAAGACATGTATTGGTATCAATTGGATGGAGATTTGATGATTCACGATGCAAGTGGAACTTGGCTAATTATTCTCTGTGAATTTAGGCCCGGTGATCGGTACCATATTAGGGAAGCTACATGGCGGACAAAAATCTACGATTCCGACTTTGTCGCTAACTACGATCTCGTGTCATTTCGGGCTTATGGCAGTAGTAACAAACAACTCCTTTAGAGCTTGTCCCTTTAGAGTTACCACCTTGACCACTATTTCTAGTATGTTGCTTTTCTGACTCACCAATGTTTCGACCAACAAGTGCACTACTCATTTGCGCAGAAGGAGTAGATGAGGAGGTCTCTGTATATAGTATCCTGCATAATTTTTCTTGGAAAGATGGAATCTCGGGATTGGATAGAATTTGCACCTTGACAGAATCATAATCCTAAGGCAGTGCGACTAGGATACCCATCACTGCTATCTTTTCCTGTTGATCTTGCTGAACCTTAACATAGGGATTAAATGGTAGTAGTGTATTCAGTTTCTCATATGTCTTTTTATAGTCCATGAATAGTTTTGTGAGGGACCGATCTTGTTTCTTAGTGTGATAGAAGGATCTACATACATCAAACATGCGTATTCCCTTTGCGAGCCATAAACTCCCAAATATTCCATTAGTTCCCTTGTAATTAACTCACAGTGATTAGCGAGGTAAGTACTTTCGCATCAATGGAATTATGAATTTATGGAAGAGGCGGAGTGCATGGAATCACTCTAGTCATCGTTCATTTGAATCATCCTTAGGAGGGTCCTTATCAGATGGTTGGCCATGCAATGCTCCTCAGTAGAGATGGATTGTTTTACTCAATTATGAGTAATTGGGACCAGTCAATTTGTCCTCCATGATTTTAGACATCAATAGGACCACTTCCGGCGCTGGCATCGAGACAGGTATTATATCTTTTAAACTACTCATTAGGAAGCCAATGAGAGAATTTAGGGACAAAGTAAACCTCAAGAAATCAAGAACACGCCAAGCCTTTTGAAAAACCACTAGGTTTATAACATAAATCCACAAAGAAAGTCAAGCGAGGTGTTGAAGGAAGCCTGAAACTCCTGCGGATGCTCACGCAAATCGAAGAATCAAGAAAGCGAGACAAAAAGCAAAACGATCTGCGAGAACCATAAGTTGAGGTGGACCCGACTTTTTTGAAAGACCTTGTTCAATGACTCGACAGGGATTCGCAGTCTTTGGAGAAGGTGTGTCGGCTACGTTGGTGACTACAGTGGGAATCGTGCCTTGGCGAGTCCCCTGAGCCCTCATCTTGGTGCGTGGAGGGCAAGCGAAGGTCGTATGTGGGCGTCACGTGCTTCCACTTTCTAGCTACTTGGACTTGGTTGTCCCGGTCGTCGTGAGCGACAATCCCCATGGCCAGCGATGTCTAAAATTATAATAATATCAGTTAGTAAAGGAAAGTAGCTTTGCAAATATTATAATGATATTTCATTGAAGACATTCATATAGTTCAAAAGGTATAAAAGAGTCTACAAATTTCTGATAATGACAAGGAAATATACTTTATCAGTCCAAATTATGCAAACTTAAATCTTTACAAAAAATGGTAACCTAACACAAAAGAATGAATTTTTCATTTTTGAACTTGAAGGTGGAGTCTGTGTAGAAATTGAAAATCTCTGTCCCATCCATGGTCTGCAAAAATTATCTTTAGATTATCTGTGGAAATTAAAACCCATAATTTTGGTGGACAATTTTGAATTTCTGAGTTATCATGAAAATTATTGGTTGACTCTAATATTAGAGCTTGAATGAAGAAATGGAGAAAAGTAATGATTTAGACTTGATTATTGTTTATAATTCGCGAGAGACTTACTTTCTACCCACCTAGTCCTTACACCTACGGTAAAGAAGTGAATATAAATCACATAGCACCTCAAACTCATCACTTAAAGGATTAAATCACATAAGCACCCATCTTGATTCCATACGTGAAACGATAACGAAATATTAATTGGCGATTAAATCAATTCACATAGTACTTCCAGAATAATTCCAAATACACCTCAATAGGGGTAAATTAAGGTTTCTTGATCCTTTAAGCACTCAACTTGTCATTGTCTAGAAACAGTGATAAAACTCATCTTAGCCTTGTAAGTGTGCTAAAAATTAAAATGCTAGCTATATGGATCATTTCACGGAAAAGTATTAGGCCTAGCATTTCAAGATATTTTGGGAAAAAATTAGGCGGCTTCTATATCCTCTAAAAACACGCTCTTTAGATTAGTGTTTGAGTTCAACGAGAAGATACGATGAACAACACTAACATTCCATTAGTTTAGGGCTTTAAATCCAAAACCAATACCTCTATAATAAAATTCGAGAAAAGCTTAAATAAGAAATAGAGTAAGGAAAACGACAAACTTTACACTTACACACTTGAAAGCAGTCCTTCAGATTCTGTCTTTGTGACAACAAACAAGAATCCAGCATCGTTAGAATAATTTTCAAGATTGCAAAATAAGTGCGAAATTGGTAAATAATTGAGAACAAAAAAATAGTTATATGTGAAGGATTACTATGGTAAATTACTGATCAAATCAACTATCATCTTTCATTTCCATATTTGTCATCATCATCACCATCCACACTCTCATGTTCTACTAGTCATCTTTGCAAACCTAACATTTATGATATCCTTTAGGCTCTCTGATAACTACATTACTTAAAATGATAGAAGGATGAAAGTCGGGGAAATTAGGGTTTGGATTGCAAGAAGGTTGATTTCTCCTCTCTCCTTCCACAAGAGAGAAACTGAGTTTTGGATGAAAGAGTCCTTTGGACAAGTTTGGGTTTGAGGTTTTTCCCCCTTCTTTGGACCTTAGCTAAACGCCAAAACCTTGAATAAAAAAATCAAATTTATAATACCATGTTTTGGGTAGTTTGGGTTTTGATGTTTCCCTTCTTTAAACTCAAATTTTGAGATAATACCATGTTTTTAGTTTTTCGAAAATGAAAAAAATAGTTCAAATTGGGCCTCGTTTTGTAAGAAAACAAAATAACACATTCTCCAAGAAACAATTTACGCTCACATTGATATCTAGATTAAGTTCACTGAACCAACCAATAATTCATAATGTGTAACAATTTAATCATTCAATCCTGATTTGTGTGTGTGTGCTAGTCTTTACTCTATTTCTTTGGCAGATCAGTTAATCTTCTGGGATAATACTCAGTTGGCATATTCTCTTTCATTTTTAAAGTTTTATATGCTTGTTTATCATGTTAATCTCCACTAATGTAGGCATAATACCACATTCAGAATCAAATAGGTCTTTTAGGCTTGTAATGTGCGGCTTGGGTAATGAGGTAGATAATTAGACATTTTAGGCTCAATTTAGCCCGGACTACTTGACGACACACTCTTGCCTTCTTGATCATCATGATTTCTCTTGATTGTAATTTTCCAACCTTCCCATAAGGTTTCTTTGCATCTTTCTACATATTTTTCATTGTGGTGCCTTTTTCCTTTTTCCTTTCCCACACACAGAAGATGACTTCTCTTCCTTATTCGGAAGGCTTTCACTTTTCATTTCTCCAGTTTGATTGGAATGAGATTTTTAATATTTGTCTTTTTAAGCATTCTACTACCCTTAGCAAACTTTGGGTCAAGTGGCATTAGAACATTAGGTGTTGAACACCCCTAAGGACTTAATTGTTCCACGGAGGAAGGCTACAAGACCAAACTCATTCCTCCTTGTTCTTTTTCTTTCCATAACTTCTTTCACAATCCTCTTCATCTTTTCTTATTTCTTTGAATTGTTTTTCTCAACCCTTTTCATCCTTCTCTACAACTTGAAATAATATTCTCCCAAACTTGTCCTCTTCTGTCCTTGATGTACTTTGTCTAATGATCTGGGCAAATAAGGGTTCTTTACTGTAGGATCATGTGTAAGGATGAATTGGGTTTTTTATTTGTTCTTTGATGATGAGATTGGTTGTAGGCTCAAATAAGGAACTAGTGTATATGCATCTGCAAATAAAAGGGTAGGCTTTGAAAGGCTCAAACTTCCAAAGATGGCCTAAATCATTTTCTGTTAGTGGTATTGCCTATGACATCAAATAGCTTACTGTGATGGAACCCAGAAGATGTTCCAATCTTGGCATAATTTCTTTCAAAGTTATTGTTGGCCATGTGTGAGGTTTATCAGGATTTTGTAACCAAACAGTTTACACAAACAAAATCATAGGTCTTATCAGTTCCATTAATTTATTAAAGCGCTACGATGCGAAGTTCAACACATTTATTCATAACTGCACTACTTTCCATTTCCATTCATTTTCATCCTACCTAATGCATCTATTAGATTTTGTTGGTTTGAGATTTGTTGTTGTGCTGTTTTACCAGTCAAAATTTTCATTTAAATCATGCATTCGGCTCAAACAATCCTTCGACCACAATGTGTTCTTTTCTCAGTTTCGATGTGAACATGTTGCAACATTTTAACATTTTGATCCAGGTAGCTGGTTTCTCAATTATTTCAACTAAGCTATTTATCACAAGTCAAAGATTTCTAACTATTAAACATATGAAGGAAAAACAAACAGAAGAATATCAAACAAAAATGTACATAAATCTTGCAAAGAATTTTCTATTTTATTGAATGTTTGAAGGATGGATATTAGGTACAGAAAGAGAAAGATATGGAAGATATGGAAGAGCAAGGTGATTTATTTTCTTTATCTTTCATGCCTATGGGAGGATGGTAGGTTAACTAGATCTAACTTATATCCAGCTGCAGAAGGTGAGAATTCAGGGATTTGGACTTGGCTGTGTCTTTTATTTACCTCGTTCTCCCGCTTTTGTTGATCTGGACCACTCCAATGGTTAGGGCTGCATTTGCTTGATCATATCATTTGTCTGCCTTGATAGAATTAGGGGTTCCTCAAACTCACCTGGGCGAGTACATCTTAGTGGGATTTGATCATATCTAAGCTTTTGTCGGCGCACTTCTCCATGGTCGGGGTGCCCTCAAATTGTCCCTTTTCAATTAAAGCTTTTGTTCCTTCGATGTTCTTTGTCTGATACCCGAGGCATATGCATACACCCAACATGTTCTTTTCACGAATCCTCCATTTCTTTCATGATCTTGAATGTCTTTCTCTTTTTAGCTGTTGAAAGAATAAGGCATCTTCTCTTGCCGCCCCGATTCTGCAGCAACTCTTACATTTCCCTTTGTTCCCATCTACTTTCCATTTCTTCATCCCTGCGCTTTAGGGTACTCTTCCATGTTTGAATCTCATTTCAACTCAGCCTCCATATACTCATCCCTGAGTTGTAGTTGGAGCTTCAGCTGCTTGTCCCTCTCTTCCATTTCTTGCCTCATGGTCTATAGTAAGGTTAGCACTGGAGCACTGCTACTTAAGGGCTCTAAGCTTTCACCCTGCTCTAGTTGGGCTTGTCTCACTTTAGGGGAGAAAGTCAGTACTGGGCTCACACTTCTCTGCCCTTGTGTGCTTCATCTTCAGTTGGATCAATGTATTTCCACCGGTCTTCTTCTTCCCCTTATACCTTAATCGCCTTCCTTGTTTCTATTTTAGTCCCTTTATGATTCCAGCTTATGTCGTGGGCGATGTCTCGCGCCTCCTCTTCTTCCCAAATTTCCTGGACACCCCCAATATGCGCAGTCTTGAAATCAAGTACGCGAGGATCACCCTTGTAACCTCCTCTATAATAACTCATAATTGAGTTTTCTATTATCTTTCGCACAGTGAATTTGTAGCCCTTGAGGTGGCATATAATAATACTACCTCCTTCTCTCCTCGACCGCATAAATGTTTGGAAGGTAGCATGACTGAACATAAAAAATAAAACCACACCTTTGTCGGTTCAATCAGTGCTCCTCTAGCGATGGACTCTTGTGGGTTCTTCCTGGTGGCATTCCACTTCCCTTTGCCCTCTGTTAGTAGGTCTACAATCTTCTAGTAGTCAATTTTTTCCACCAGTCTCTTGAATTTTGACCCATTCTCTTCTCGAATGTATCGCTCCTGTAAACTGCTCTCTTCTGAAGGGTATCCATTTCCCTCTGACGTAGACAACCTTATCTTTAATCCTTGAAGCTTTAGATGGAGCCTTGTAGTTGCATTTGGCAAGGTCTTCAATCAGTTGCCTTGCCTCCTATGTACTTCTTCTTTTAAAAGCTCCACAACAGGATGCATCAATTATACCCTTGGAGGCATAATTCATGGCATAATAGAATATATCCATCTGAGTGGTCAGATCTATTCCATGCATTGGACATATATTTATTAGTCTTTTAAATCTTTCCCATGCGTTGAAGAGACTCTCATCTTCCCCCTGCTTGAAGACAATTATTTCTCCTCTTCTCTTAGCAGTTAGAGTTGGAGGAAAAAATCTACTCATATAGGCCTCCACCAACTATTCCCAAGTGTTCACTGATCCCACTAGCAATGACTCAAACCATGCTTGTCGCTACATCCTCACAACAAAGGGAAGAGTCATGCCTTGATTTTCACTTCTCGTCTCACCCTATTCGCCTTGACTGTGTTTGCCATCCTCATGAATCTCCCCATATGCTCATTGGGATCTACAGAGGGATGACCAGTTAACTGGTGCTACTTCATACCAGGTAATCACGTCGCTTCAAATTTCAAAATTGTTATTTCTATGGCAAGTTGTCTTACTACAGAGAGTCCTCCATAGTATTAAGCCTCTGAGTTCTCTCTATTTCTTCTTCTTCTTCTGGAATAACCTGCAATCTTTCTCTTTGATTTTCCATACTTCTGGATTATGCAATTGTGATATTCCTCAGATAATGTAGTATTCTCTCAATTTCAGTGTCTGGAGGCAGTAGATCTGCTTCTGGTTTTTTATGCATTGAAAATCTTCCTGAAATAGAAACACACTAAGATCAAATGAATTATGTGGGAGACAGTTATATCCATTAAGCTCAAAAAACTCATTATTAGCTTCTTCCCGCACGCCATTAAACCGCTTTTGTGATTTTCTGAAAAATAATATCAAAAAGAAAAATGTCCAAATTAGTAAATCCCTTTTTGGTTAGAATATTGATCCTTAAATTTATCATTCGATTCCTCGGCCAACGGTGCCAAAAAATTGTTGACCCTTTTCTGTATATACACAAATTTATGACACTACTACTAAAGGACTAATACCTAATCCCCAACAATAACGCCGAAAAACTTGTTGAGACCATTTTTTACATGTATGAAAAGATGGAAATGTTCTTTGTTTTTAAATGACTCATTTAAAATTTGTGTGTGTATCCTCGATCACTACAAGGGCACAAGTCATACAAGTAATAAAAGTGGATATTTAAGTCCAGATATCGTTCCCACGAGGAAATATGATAAATCAAAAGCACCAATTCTAATTACTCAAGATCATTACTATTTGAACTCCACTAATATGATGATAAGAGGACTAAAATGTAGTCCTATACTGAAATCTTAAATGTACAAAAGTAAAGTTTAATAAAATTTGGGGTTGAGGATTCACTGAGTAAGGCAAAACTAGACATGGATCAAATAATAATAATCAATTTCTGCATCATTTAGGATTCATAAATTTCAACCATCAATTGGAAAATTGAATTTGTCAAAGATGCAAGGTAGTATAGTTTTGATTTCCTCAACCATACTTTTCACTGGACATGTGTTCATATTCATTTCGAGACATGATTATAATCACATTTGTAATATATAACCCTCTTTCTAAGTTTGAAGTATTTACTTTCGCACTTCATACACGTATCTTAGACAAAAAATTTTAGGACTAAGATAGGGATCTCGCAAGCCTTCTAATTTGATCGACACCATCCTACACTTCGATGAAAAATTTTAACACCCCTTGATTAGATATTTTGCTAACACGGATCATAATAAATTCGTAAGAAAAAGAGTGAGATACCTCTGAAAAGTGATTAAAACAGATACTCATTCAACCATCTTCCAATTATAAGTAAGTTAGTGATCTATCTGAGTAATCCTTCAAAGTTAATTAGTTCCATAGTATTAGTGTACCATAACCACAATGAACTGCTATACACTCTCAGGATTCTTCATCTCCGTGTCACTCAAAGTGCCTCTTGGAAATCAGAGTGAGATACAGTACCTTGCATTGGGTACACGGTACTAGTATTGAGAACAAGTAAATTTATAAATAAAACCAATCAAATAAATTCTAAAATTGTAGTTAAAACTTTCTTCCACCTTATGCAGCAAAATGATTATCATCAATGACCCATTTCCAGTGAGCTCAACTTCAAAACTGGTTTACTCTTGTCAGTGACTAGCTGATCAGGAAAATTCACTGAAATCATAAACGAACTGAAATAAATGAACTCAATAAACTTTCCAGTATCCATTTAAATCAAACAATAAATGAAAAGAAGAATTTATAAAGAAATATCATCTCAAAGCTGCCCTTTAGTACAATACCTAAACTTAAAATTAAAGGAAAACTAACAAAATAAAACTATACTAAGCTAAATCTACTAAAAAGAAAAAATAAAAATGTACAAGAGTCTTCAACCACTAACAAATCCTAGAGCTGCCGAAAGCTTCACACATTGCCCTAGAAGCGTGTATTTATAGGCTTTCCAATGTTAGGCCTCACTTCATTAATTGTGTTGTGGACTCCTAGAATTCTGGTCCAAATTGGTCTCTTTGTCATGACATAGAAAGGTCTGTCGCGATAGAGCTTTTATAGCCTTTATCACGCTCTATATCGTAGCTTCAGATTTTGTCGCCACTGCCTTCCTGCTTGTTGGATTGTGTCACGACATACTTTGATAATGTCGCGACATAAATTGTATTTAGCAGTCTTGTACTTGTCGCCACCGGAATGCCTTGTATCACGACACCAAACCTGTTTGCACCAAGCTTCTCATGTCCTTGTTCTTCAGAGTTTTTCGGGGACATAACTCTTATCAAGCAAACAATGTTTTCAGCCTAGCAAACTTTGTCGCGACAGAAGCCTTTTCTCTGGTCGCAATGTGATTTCTTTTAAGTCCTTAGCAATTTCTGTCACAAAAATAAACTCTTTGGTTGCGACTGACTTTTCTTCTCTTATTCTTGTCACGACATAGAATTATATATCAGGACACAATCAGCTTTCCCATTCTCAAGTCTTCTTAAATTTCTGTAGTGACCTACTTTTCTCTATCGCGACAGAATTTTATTATTCCTTAACTTTTATTGTTGCGACAGAAAACTTCTTTGTCGCGACATAGGTTTTGCCATCAACTCTTGATTATTTCGCAACAAGAATTTCTTTGTCGCCATTCTTCTTGTGTTGCTCTTCAGCTTCTTGTCGCGACAAGGACTTCACCTCCTTCATGTTTTGTTTATCGCTTACGTAGATCAGGTTGCTCTTAGTCAGAATTTCGACGCCTATGTCACAATAGGATTTTCTCTTTGTTACACGCAATTCTTCCTTGAGTTGTCTAATGCTGAAAACCCAGCAACATAAAAACATTTGTCTCGCCTTGACTCATAGAAGTCATAGCAACTCGTGAATGACAGAATTGTTCATTTGACAGAAGTTCATCTGTTAGCCTTCAACTTTTTATGTTGAGATAGAAATTATATTTTCATGATACAGCTTCTTATTTCCGTTTTTAATCTTTGTCGCGACAAAGTAAAAGGATTGTTGCGAAAGTTCTTCATAATTTTCTTCCAAACAATGTCGCGATTAGTAGGGTTCTTTGTCGCAACAAAATTTCTCCTTCAATCATCGAGTTCTACCCTTGCTTTGCTGCGTGATTCAGGTTACCGGTCGTGATATATTTCCTTTGGCCTAATTTTGAATTTTGTGTTGCTAAGTATTAAAATTATGTCACTTACATAGACTCACGAGATTTTCCACCTTTTTGCTTATATTTTCCGCTTGTTTTCTTTTTTTATTTTGTCAATTAACTCCAAGAAAATGAAAGTTGGTGAATATTCCATAATTCGGGCATACAAATGTATCTAAAATTGTTAAAATATGCCGTAAAATGGATTAAAAATAGATGAGTTTAAGACTCATCATATATATTCGCATGATAGTGCATAATGCATGTGATGGTACAAGAGGCGCGACGGTTCGCTTGAGTCAGGGGGAGGAATCATCTCCTACGATCCTAACCTTAGTTTCTCTCTCACAAAGGAGGGATAAATCAACCTAGCTACTTGCAGTCTAGACCCAAGTTTCTAAGTATTGTATGGAAGAGGAGAAATCCACTTTGTAACCCAAACCTCAGTTTCTTTCAGGAAGTGTAAACCAAAGAAAATCTCAATTTTCCGAGAAAGGGTAATTTTGGCTGAAAATCCAGAATTTTTCAGATCTCGATGATGAAATCACTTCATCATTGAATTGTTTGCGGAAATCTAGCTACCCCGCGAATTTCGAGACAAGTAGACTTAATGCTTTCGAGGCACCGAGAGTAACAAGTGACACTTGGCACACGTTGGATTGCTATTAGGAAGCCACGTGTCATAAGGAGAACAAGTCAAACAAGAGCTCGAGTGGGACCCATGTGGGACATGTGCCACATATAAGAGGTTGGGAAATCCAAAGTTTAGGATAAATGGATACTAAAAATCCAATAGAGCCAATGAGAGGTTGACACGTGGCAAGAGAGGACACCACTGACTCCATCTCTGACCAAACCTGATGGGAGAGGAGGAAAGAGGGAGAAGAAAGAAAGAGAAAAATGAGGTAAGAAGAAATCGAGAGGGAAACTCTACCTTCTTCTAAATTTCCTCGACGATCGGACCGCTTCTGCTTTCTATGAGCCAGCAGACAAAGTGCTTCCCCGCAGCAAGAGCCTGGCCGAGACCAAAAAACTAGAGTTTTGACAACCCAAGAGGTAGGGTTTCTTTTCCTACCTCGGGTTTATTCCCTTGTTTAAGAGTCAGGTTGATGATATTATTTGTTTTTGGGGCCGTGAGTGGCTGTGGTTAGTCCAAAAAATTTGGGATTTAATGCTGGAAATTTTGAACCGCTTATAACAACCGGGAATGTGTGTGAAGATGGATTTAGACGCCCTAAACTCCGGTGTGTCCGTGATCACCACAACCTCGCGGAAAATCTATATGTCTCAGATCACAAGACGACACCGAGTAAAAATGGCCACTGAGCCCCGCATCAACACTCATCAAATATACCCAACTATATTCCAATAGTTCAACCCTTACAAAATCTATATCCCAACCAAATATATTTAAGCATGGTTCAAGAGTTATAACATTTCCTCTTAATACAAATACATATTAAAATCTATAATTTAATACATATTATCCAAACATCAAAGCCACAACCCGCTTCAAAATCGGCCCCTAAGAAGAGCCATCTTCAAAACACCTCTATACCTGAAAATGTTCCTCTATTGTGGTGGAGCTATCACCCAAAGAGTGGAATCACCCTAAATGGTTTACTCTCCACCTAAGTGCATATGTAATGCTCCAACTTAAACACACACTAAGTAAATACGTTGATCCTACTTGAATGTCTAAATGCCCGTTCTTATGTCTCGAGTCCTCACCGACTCCCCTCACAATTCTGCCTAAACTATGTATGAGAAAATATCCTTTCAAAACAAAACTTGTTGTTCTTGAAAATAAACTACCGAAGTGTCGGTAAAAATATGGGACTACCCTCCTAGGCGAATTGGTTGGTGAGCTTTCCGAAACAGTCATGGTCCTCATCCGAAATGATCTGTTGGCCCATCTCCCAACCCAATTCTCCTGAAAATCATCCTGTGAAATTCCTTTCGCAACCATGTTCGTTTTTCATAAAATTCATGTCATGCACTAACACCTAATCTCTAGGGTTACTCCAAAGGCATATGAAATGCATTTATGCCATTTCCAAAAACCATTTATACAATATATATATATCAATATATTAATTATGCAACATTCTCAAATTTGCAATTCACACCACATGTAATTCAACAATATGGATCAAACAACACCTAAATTATCTACTGAGCAATCTACAATTTCATCTCCAATGGCCTATACTCACAATTATATTCCATATAATTTAGTAAATCACAATTTTATCTCCAATGGTCTATACTCACAATTATATTCCATATAATTGAGTAAATCACAATTTTATCTCCAATGACCTATACACCAAAACACAATTTATTTCATAAATTATTAAACAAACACCCCAAACAGCCCCTACACAGTCACGGACTGTCCAAATGGGCTCCAAAAATTCTCCAAAAATTTCCACACTTCGGTTCCAAGATTTGGGACCGATCAAACGGCCACTCACGGCCTCAAACCAACACAAGCATTTACAAAACACTTAAACAAGGGGTAAAACAAGTAGGATAAAACCCCTACCTCACAGAGTTTGTCAAACCCAACTCGTGTCCACGCGTAGCTCTCAGATCAATTTCGCTTCACTACATAAAACTTCCCACGGTCCGATTTTCGTAGATATGAAAAAGAAGTAAAGAGAAGAAATAATAAAATAAAATCTCTCACCCCATACGCCTCTCTCTGCCGAAAAAATGGCCTCCTGCTTGTTTTGATGATTTTTTTTTTCATTTTCTTATTATTATAATATTATATTATTATTATTATTATTCTTATTATTATCATTTGGATGATTTATTATCCCATTCGGTCCATTTCTCGTCTTAAAATTTTATTTCTTTCGCTCAATTATTTTAATTGAACTTGACTCAAGCCATTTTCTGACTTTTGAGATTTTCGTAAAATTCTTGTCTCTGAAGTCATTGACGGTTTATCACCCAGAAAATCGTAAAATATTCTAATTGGTTTTAATTTAATTGAACTTTCTAGGTCACTAGATTTCGCGAGACGACCAACCCGCGCAGTCCGGCTTCATCAATCCGAGATCAGAGAATTTCCAAGCCAACCTAAATTACCGCTTACTCCTTTTTCAGAAAAATTGAATTTTTCTCGGGTTTTACAGATTTTGTTCCCAAGACTGAGGTCCATGGGTTTTGTTGTGTGTTTGGTGCTTGGGGTTGTTTTGGCTCAAGCTGAAAATGGTAAAATGAACGGAACTGGGACTGGTTCAACAAGTGCTGAGGCTGGATAATGCCCTATTGGATCGAGGTCCTAAATTAAGGATCTTTTGTGTGTTATTTCTTGGTAGTTGAATAACATGCAAGTGTGTGAGACAAATTATGTTGATATGTGCTTATTGATGTATTAACATGGTGAATGTTGATGGATGCAAATTATATATAGAAAATATAATTATCCATAAATTGTTAATGTTGCATGTAGTACACATTTATACATGTGACATGAAGTAAAATGCATCGAAATCATGCATTTCATATGCACGAGAATATCGCATGACATGGGTGTGAGTGCATGGTTGTGATCGACACTGTATTTGGTGTTCGATGGTGTGTCATGGGTACATAGTTGTTAATCAACACTACGTATGTTATTGATTGGGTGGGCTCGGTAATGGGACAGCATCCAAAATGAGTCGCACGGAATAAGGAAATGAGATAAGAAAATTATGTGTCGGGTATCATGAAGTTGAGGTAGATTCCCCCCCAAGGTGAAAGATCCATCAATTATGGTCAGACATAGTCCCCAGTATGAAAGGCCGTAAAGTGTATCGCTTGTGGAGCTCCTTGCGACACCAAAAATCCACTACCTACAAAAAGGCGCATGGTTGTAAATGAAAATACGAAATGATTAAGAATAATCTTTGGTTGTCATCGGAAAATGACAGTCGTTCACACTTTGAAATTACATGTGTGAGGGAGTCGGTGAGGACTCAAGACATGGGAAAGGGTGAATCACATTCTCATCCATGGCATGTAGATATTCGAGTAGAAATATGCATACTTTTCTATTGCATGGACACCTAGGTGGGGAGTAGCCCTTGTAGGAAAATTCATCTACTGGGCATTGCTCACCCCGTCGTGGGAAAACATTTTTAGGTGCTTAAGGTACACCCGGAGGTGGACACGTCTGAGAGATTAGTTGAGAGAAGGGCCGATTCAAAGATTGTAATGTGTTTTGTAAATTCTGGGAAGAAAACCCAGTTTTGTTTATGTAAAAGAACGGGAGTTGTAATTAAACTCATTTATGTGATGAATACATTTTGGCAAGTTTTCCAAGCTTCATATTGCCTTGTAATAAAAAGGCTCTTTCATCTTGAATTTTAGGTGTTTCGAAAGAAAAGGAAAAAGGAAAACTGGTGGTGCAACAGCCAAAAATAAAGTTACTACACATTTAGCACTTTCTTGTTCTCCATTCTTATTCGCCCATTTTGACCTTCAACAGCTATCTTTATTGCACAAATTCACCCAGCCTTCCAAATTTTCATTTTCTCGATCTTCTTTTCGAGATTAACACATTCATTTAAAATGGGAGAAGTTGCACCTTTCCACGATGCAATCCCCAAGAATTAAAGAAACTGCAAGCTACCGGGATGAAGAAGTATTTCTCCTTTGGAATCAAAATAAAGCTATGTGGGACTTGCCTTTCTCAAAATAAAGGTACCTGTTATAATCGTATATCCTTTAACAACTCAACTTTTCAAAGTTGGGGATCAATAATTTCACCCCTTAACAAACCATATAATCTCACTAAAGAAAAAGATAAATATATGGGTCTAAGCCTCAAAATATATGCTTCTTAATATGTGATATGGATGAATACATATGACATTTATACTCATTATTAATATGGATCGAGAGAAATAGGTTAAATAATCTAATGTTAAACTTATTGCTAAATACTATATTCGGTTAAGTTATTTTTTTCCAATGAGTATTAGAAAATTTTGATTAGTTTGAATTTTGGTTTGATAAAAATAATCATGTTTTTACATAAATATGTTTTTTTTTTTACTGAAGTAATACTAGTATTTTTAATGATTATATCAATTAACAACACATGAGTATGTATGCCTATTTAAAATTTGCAATCAAAAGCCATAACTACATGTTGAATAAATTTCTTTATGTGGATTATATGATTAATAAAGATATTTAAGTCATATTTTGTTAACTTCAACCGGACATACTTAATATGAAATGCCATATAATTTCATTCTTTCAATGGGTACACACATAAATATATATATATGAGGTGATAAAGAACTGGAAACCGCCTTTATCATGCAAAGTTGAATGCTATTGATTATTTCTTATTCTCAAATCATGTACTCATTTCGCAGCTTCTTAATTCCCTTCTTTTATCCGATTTTCCTTTTCTTCCCTTTATTTTCTTCGTTTTTAGGAGAAAAATTTTTGGCCCTTTCCATCATAAAGCACCTAACTTCTCAATGTCTTGGATTTGTAATAAAACTCATCTCGCCATATGTGAGCAAAATTTTATACAAAAACTAAAATCAAGCCAATCCTAGGTTTCTAGATCTAAAAACTAGGTCTGGTTTCTAGATCTAAAAACTTAATTTTTTTATGATTTGGATTAGTATTTCACTCCAATAGAACATCCTATGAACGGCACAACTTTTCTTGGTTTGGGGCTTTAGATCCAAAGCCCTAATCTCGACATCTAGTAAAAAAAAACAGCAAATAAGAAATAGTAAATGGCTAATAAAACTTTAAACCTACTCGTCAAACCATGATTCCCGCCATAATCAGAATAACAAATGAGGATTCAAATAACGTTAGAATTAAATTAAAAAAGATGAAAAATAGAGAGCTTTTTATATATATAAATATAATAGAAATTCAAAAGTTGTATGCGTGGATTAATTTGCTAAATTATTGATTCAATCAATTATCATCATCATTTTCTTGCTGACTGCCTCATCATCATCATCCTCACTCTAATTTTCACTTGTCATCCTTCCAAAGTCAGAAAGTATACCCTTAGGAGACTAAACCTTCTATTGGTTACGAGTATCTACACTCAAAGGAAATGATCTCAAAGCGATGAAAGTGTGATCTGTGATAGGGATCAAAGTATGCTTTCTTCCTTCTCCCCCAAGAGAGAAAATAGGGTTTTGATTTAAAAGAGGTGGTTTATCCCCTCTCCTCCCACAAGAGAAAAACTATTGTTTGGATATCAATGAGGTTGATTTCTTCCCTCTCTTCCCACCTTCAAAGATCGAGAAACTTGGGTCTAGACCTATGAGACTGATTTCTCTCCCCCCCGCCGACAGAGAAACTAGTGGTTAGGATTAAAGGAAGATGATTTCTCCCCACAACTCAAACAAACAAATGCGTATCACACTTGTACCATCTATGCATTATGCAATATCATATTGAATATATATAGTGACTCTTTGAGAAGATCAAGGCTAAGGTTTTTTTTTCCTTTTTCGACTCGAGCTATACGCCAACATCAAATTTACATTTCACTTCTTCCTATTTTTAAACTCAATTTTTTTGAGAAAAAATTTAAGGATATTATTCATATATATATTTTTTATAACTTATTTCATTCTCAAGCTTAGAAAAAAAAAAGCCTAAACAAATTAAGTCTTTACTTCCTAAGTGTTGAAGATAATCGCCTCCGGTTGTCGACGATTGCAACCAAACACAATGTACCCTAGAGAGTCATGCTGCACTCCCTCAGCCAACTCATTGGAGGCACATCCCTCACGTGATTCAAGAGCCTCCTAGAACATACCACAATCAACCTAGTGAAACACAACAGTCGATCAACATGCTCCCTACGCTCCCTTGTAACAACTGAGTTTCTGGTGTGATCCAAGTTGCTCACCAGAATCACTTTGATTCCCGTCTAGAATCTTCCTAGGCCAGACTTAAATATCACCGGTTCTATCCATCAAATTAATGATTGAGTTTGAATTTCACTTCCATTTCTCTTCTTCTCCATGATCTTAATCTAACACTCAAGAAATTAAATAATACATTCTCCAAGCAAACAAATCGTGGTTCTCATTCGTATCTAGAAACCTTTATCAAATTCTTTCGCTCATTTCTGTAAAATTATATATGAATATATAAATAATAATTGTATAAAATATCCTTGGAAACAATGTTTATGATTGTGCTACCAAAATAAATAAAATAAGTGAAGTATACATAAGTGAAGAAACTTCTAAAGGGTGATTCCATATGCAAATTAAAGTCAATTGTCCGAGCTCGATGTGAGTAGGAAAAATAAATTAATAACTACAAGTGTTAGCTAATATTACAATTGCCAAATTTTTCAAAAGTCCTCTCAAGTTCAGGATTAGATATTTTTCATTCCCAATTTGCTTAAGATAGTTTGAAATGACTGTGATGAAGCTTCTTTATAAGAATATCAGCCAACTAAGTTTTGTAGATTATAGGGAGGGTACAAATTAACCCATTTTTAAGTTTCTCTTTATAAAATTCAACACTTCCACATGCTTAGTTTCTCAATCATATCGCATAAAGATCGTGCACATTTCACGGTTATCTTGTCACTAACGAAAGTTTCAGGTTCCCACATTTAATTCAAAGGTCACTCAAAAATATGTTTATTGGAAGAAGCTTATGTATTCAGTGTGGCATAGCCTTCAATTCTACTTTCTGCACTAAACAAAGGTTATTACCGTTTAATTCTTCAGTCACTAAGTTTACTAGTAGTGATAAAATTAAACATGTTATATGAATTTATTAACTTGCTTTTGACCTATGATGTACATAATCCATCCAACTTTGAGATATAAAGATTAGGGCTAGAACAATAGGTGCTCAGTCGGGTTAGTAAAATAAAAAGAACTCTACTTAGAACTCAAAATGATAGTGATATAAAGAAGGGTATAATAAAATAACCTCCACCTACCCACCACCAGAATACCAAAATGAAGAAGAACAAAGAAGATTAACTCCTATAATACTAATGAACTTCAATATGGCAGAAGCGGAACAATAAATTATAAGTATGACTTTCTAATGCCCTAAAATGTGACCTCAAATACAAGTTAAAAACGATGATTTAAGTGCTCGACTTAACTGGGTCACGTAAATCAAATTAAAAGAAAATTAGGTGGTAAACTCAAGATGGATGAGAAAGGGAGAGATGAAGTGGGAAAATTTGTGCCTAACCTAAGAACACATGACTATGATCTATTTTCCAGAGTGATAGAGGAAGTTGAAGGATGTGACTAAAAGGTAGAAAATAGGTTAGAATTACCTGTCATGTGATTTGTGGCTTCAGTATCAATTACCCATTCGAAGGACGAAGAAGAGACAAGACATGTATTCAGTATCAATTGGATGGAGATTTCGATGATTCCTGATACAAGTGGAACTTGGCTAATTATTCTACTGTGAATTGAACTGACTGATCCAATGCCATATTAGGGGAAGCTACATGAGCAGACAAAAATCTCTGATTTCGACTTTGTTGCTTCTTACAGTCTCGTATCACATTTCCAGGCTTATAGAAGTAATAACAAACAACTCCTTCAGAGCTTGTCCCTTTAGAGTTACCACCTTGACCACTATTTCTAGTATGTTGCTTTTCTGACTCACCAATGTTTCGACCAACAAGTGCACTACTCATTTGCGCAGAAGGAGTAGATGGAGGTCTCTCGTGATATAGTATCCTGCATAATTTTTCTTGGAAAGATGGAATCTCGGGATTGGATAGAATTTGCGCCTTGACAGAATCATAATCCTAAGGCAGTGCGACTAGGATACCCATCACTGCTATCTTTCCTCGCTGATCTCGCTGAACCTTTAACATGTGCACAGCACGTGGCAAGAGGTATCTGGGGCCATGTCTTTTTATAGTCCATAATATTTTGTGAGGGACCGATCTTGTTTCTCTAGTGTGTGATAGAAGGCCTACATACATCAAACATGCGAGAAACATTCTCGCTTAATACATAAACTCTAAATATTCCATTAGTTCCTTAGCAATTAACTCACAAAGGGATTAATGAGGGTAAGTAATTTCATCAATAATGGAATTATGAATTTGTAGGAAGAGACGTGCATCGTCCTCTAGTCATCGCTCATTTGAATCATCCTTTAGGAGGGTCCTTACGTAAGATGGTTGGCCATACTAATACTCTCAAGTAGAGATGGATTGTTTTACTCAATTATGAGTAATCGGGACCAGCCACCTGGTCTCCTCCATTATTTACATCAATAGGACCACTTCCGGCGCTGGCATCGAGACAGGTATTATATCTTTTAAACTACTCATTAGGAAGCCAATGAGAGAATTTAGGGACAAAGTAAACCTAGAGAAATCAAGAACACATAAACCTTTTGAAAAACCCTAGGTTTATAACATAAATCCACAAAGAAAAGTCCAAAAGGTGTGTTGAAGGGAAGCACAAAATTCCTCCGATGCTACCGCAGAACTCCGAAGGAACTCAAACCGAGACAAAAGCAAACTCCGATAGAACCATAAGCTGAGATTGACCCAACTTTTTTGAAAGACCTTGGCTCCAATGACTCAACTGTGGACGGGCAGTACCGGAGAAGGTGTGTCGCCGCTTGCGACTTCTGTGGAGGAGTCGTGCCAACGGCAAGAGTCCCCACGAGCCCCTCATGTGGCGGTGTGCGTGAGGAGGGCAAAACCTGAAGATTCGTATGTGGGCGTCACGTGCTCACTTCTAGCCAATCGACTCGTATCCTGGCCGCCTAAGCAGCGACAATCCCTCAACAGCGATGTCACAAATTATAATAATATCAAGTAGTAAAGGAAAGTAGCTTTGCAAATATTATAATGATATTTCATTGAAGACATTCATATAGTTCAAAAGGTATAAAAGAGTCTACAAATTTCTGATAATGACAAGGAAATATACTTTATCAGTCCAAATTATGCAAACTTAAATCTTTACAAAAAATGGTAACCTAACACAAAAGAATGAATTTTCATTTTTCAACTTGAAGGTGGGTCCTAATGTGAGAAATTGAAAATCTCTGTCCATCCATGATTCTGCAAAAATTATCTTTAGATTATCTATTGGAAATTAAAACCCATAATTTTGGTGGACAATTTTTGAATTTCTGAGTTATCATGAAGTATTGGATTTGACTCTAATATTAGAGCTTGGACAAAGAAATGGAGAAAAGTAATGATTAGACTTCAATTATTGTTTATAATTGCAAAGAACTTACTTTCTACTCCACCTAGTCCTTACACCTGCAGCCAAAGAAGTGAATATAAATCACATAGCACACTCAAACTCATCTTAAAGGATTAAATCACATAGCACCCATCTTGATTCCATACGTGAACGTCTTGAAATATTAATTGTGATTAAATCAATTCACATAGTACTCAAATATTAATTCCAAATACACCTCAATAGGGTAAATTGCTCTTTGATCCTTTAAGCACTCAACTTGTCATTGTCTAGAACAAAGTGATAAACTCATCTTAGCCTTGTAAGTGTGCTAAAAATTAAAATGCTAGCTATATGGATCATTTCACGGAAAAGTATTAGGCCTAGCATTTCAAGATCTTTTGGGAAAAAATTAGGCGGCTTCTATATCCTCTAAAAACATAACTCTTTAGATTAGTGTTTCAGTTCAACAGAAGATACAGTGAACAACACTAACATTCCATTAGTTTGGGGCTTTAAATCCAAAGCCAATACCTCTATAATAGGTCAGAAAAGCAAATAAGAAATAGGTAAAGGAAAACAGCAAACTTTACACTTACACTTCAAAACAACCCTTCCTGCTACTAAACTGCGGATAACAAAACAAGAATCCAACATCATTAGAATCATTTTCAAGATTGCAAAATAGAATTCTGAAATTGGTAAATAATTGAGAACAAAAATAGTTATATGTGAAGGATTACTATGGTAAATTACTGATCAAATCAACTATCATCTTCATTTCCATGACTGTCATCATCATCACCATCCACACTCTCATGTTCACTAGTCATCTTTGCAAACCTAACATTTATGATATCCTTTCGGGGCTCACCAAGAACTACATTACTTAAAATGATGTAAAGTGACGAAAAATGTGAAATTAGGGTCTGATTTAAAGAGGTTGATTTCTCACATTCCATTAGTTTGGGGCTTTAAATCCAAAGCCTATACCTCTATAATAGGTCAGAAAATCAAATAAGAAATAGGTAAAAGAAAAAGCAACCTACACTTCATACTTCAAATAAATTCCTCAAGTACTAACTGCGGATAACAAACAAGTTAATCCAACATCATTAGAATCATTTTCAAGATCATTAGAATTTGAAATTGGTAACAATTGAGAACAAAATAGTTATATGAAGGATTACTAAGTGGTAAATTACTGATCAAACCAAACTATCATCTTCTATCATGATCCGTCATCATCATCACCATCCACACTCTCATGTTCACTAGTCATCTTTGCAAACCTAACATTTATGATATCCTTTGGGGCTCTCACCAGTAACTACATTACTTAAAATGATAGAAAGGATGAAAGTCAGGAAATTAGGGTTTGGATTGCAAAGAGGTTGATTTCTCCTCTCTCCTTCCACAAGAGAGAAACTAGGTTTGGATGAAAAGAGTCCTTTGGATAGGATTTGGGTTTTGAGGTTTTCCCCCTTCTTTGGACCTTAGCTAAACGCCAAAACCTTAGATAAAAAATTAAATTTATAATACCATGTTTGGACAGGATTTGGGTTTTGATGTTTTCCCCCTTCTTTAAACTCAAATTTTGAGATAATACCATGTTTTTAGTTTTTCGAAAATGAAAAAAAAAATAGTTCAAACAAATTGGGCCTCGTTTTGTAAGAAAACAAAATAACACATTCTCCAAGAAACAATTTACGCTCACATTGATATCTAGAAGTCTTGGATTAGTAATGGAATGCATCTTGATGCCATTGGTAAAGAAGTGAAGCAAATACCTGAACATAAATCCTTATAACAAAAGAAAATTAGGGTTTCTAGATCTTTTAACAGATTAACTTGTGAATGTTCATCTTGATTAGAGCATTAGGGTTTCTAGGTCCTTTAATAACTAACTATTCATATCTAGAAGTCTTGCATTAGTAATGGAAATAATCTTGATCCCATGTGTAAAATAGTGAAGGGAATACTTGTACATAGATCCTTCTAAACAAAAGGAAAAAAAAAAGGTTTCAGAACAAAAAGTTTCAAAACTATAAACAAACATGTAGCTTTTGATTCCTTTTTTTTTGCTAGAGCATAGAGCACATAAAGCACTAAATTCAGATTGCAATAATAATTTTAAGAAAGAACACTAAATTGTATTCCCATTTTTTTGTGAGAATAGAGAAAACACTTAATTCATCTTCTCCTCGTTTTTTTTTTTTTTTTTTTTTTGTTGGTTGTGCAAAGGATGTCTCTTGAGCAAGTAATGAGAGTGTGATGTTAAGCGTTTCGAGAAAGGCAGAGTTTTATTTCACGGGCGATGCAATGACCCGTACTCAAATAATACAAGTTTGAAATGCTGCCAACAGTTTGATTAAGTTTGACCAGTTGACTAGGTTTGGACCAACACTTAGTGGGTTGACCAAAGTTGACTTTTTCAAGAAGGAATAATTTTGGGTTGACTAAGGCACCATTTCTTAGGCCTCGTCGATACGAGTTCATAGGCGGGCGGAACGTCACAATCCGACTTACGGATAAAAAGTTACGGCTATTAGAAGTTCAATAGTAGCACTTTATCAGTGTCCAAATTCTGTCTGGGATTTTTACCCGAAATCGACCCTAGACCCTATATAAACATAGTTTGGGATTCCAAATAAAACCCTAGCCCCCAAGACACTTTTTGAGCTCCAAAAACCCTAGGAAGGAGCTCTCCAAATCGGGACCCGAGTTGGGTCATTTTGACCACTTGCGCGCCGTGGAAGATTGAACCAAACTAGGCACCACCGGCCACTGTTACTGTACACGCGCCGGACCATGAGGTGCGCCACCACCGACGATGCCGTCAGAAATTCACAGCCAACCGCCGGACGCGTCGCCGGACGGCCGGCCGACGCAGGCGGCGGCGGCCACCATGGGTCACCGGTATTTTCTTGATTTTTCGGCCATTTCCGGCCAGTTCAGGCCACCCCATAGCTCCTTTCCACCATTTTTGGACCCTCTGAACTCATTTCCGTGGTCCTTTTCTCCAGATTCATCACCGTTTGAAAGATATGACAAAAACAAATTCGGCCGACTGTTGGATAGAGTTTTCCGGCCACCACAGCAACCTTTGGACCAAGGTGAGGCTACTGATGTGTTCCTGGTCTCTTGGGCTTTCCATTGATATGTGGTTTGTAAATTTTGGACATCGTTTGGTTAGGTTTCCATTTTTAGGTTGTTTCTGCAATTAACAATGGAAGCTCTGGATCAAATAGAGTACCAATTGGTCAAATTGACAAAATTGAAGTCGATCAGTTGAAATTACTTTTAGAATTATCGACGGTTCAATTTCGAAATTAGCTTCCTACGTGAAAAACCCCAATTTTGCATCGGCCTATAGGGCACACTGCACTGACCTGGTCAGTGAGTCCACTGGGATGGTTTCATAGTTCTAAAAGTGATTCTAAGGCCTTCAGGGTATTCCAATGTTGTTATGTTAGTTATCGGAGCCTAAGTGGTGTTTTATTTATATGTGCACCTACGTTTAAGACGATCATCCTCGTAGGGAACAGGACTGGAATGTCTATAGGCTAGAGTGGTTTATATGCTTTTAAATGATTTGGGGTATTATGTTGATATATCTATTGTGATAAAATACTTTACATATATACTGTTTTGATCAGATGTTGGTTGCATTCAAACATGATTTTCGGTTTCATATAAAACAAGTTATTATTTCATGTGAATTTTGTCAACATTTTAACTATTTCGTAAAGTTTTACCGTGGTTCATGGATGAGTCGGGTGGTGTTTCGATATTTGGAGTACATGGATTGGAGGTTGTAAACTATCTTGAAAAAACTATTGTTAAAAAGAAAAGTGGATCTTGAGATTTTGTGGATGACTCTAATATGGTATTGTTGGAAGGGTACATGTGAGAAAGGGAACTATGATATTGATAATACGCTGACGGTCGTTTACCCTTGAGGTTTATTAGGAGGACACGCATGGGACAGTTCACTGAGGTTTGTTAGTGCCACGTGATGGGCCAGTTTACCCGAGGTTTAGTGCCACGTGATGGCCAAGTTTACCCGAGGTTTGTTAGTGCCACGTGATGGCCAGGGTTTACTCCCGAGGTTTATTAGGTGCCACGTGGATGGCCGGGCTCGCTTCGGAGGTTTGTTAGTGCCAGCGCGGATGCGGCCGGGTCTACCTCGGAGGTTTGTTAGTTGCCACGTGATGGCCGGGTCTACTGGAGGTTTGTTAGTTGCCACGGATGGCCTGCCCACCCGAGGGCTGTTAGTTGCCACGTTGATGGCCGGGTGTAACCACAGTTCGTTAGTTGTCACTGTCGTGAGGCCTGCGCTTTATCGACGCATTTATGATGGTTATGTGGTATGGATGTTGCTGATTTTTCAAATATGGTATAACTATTTTAAATACTTAAGTGATTATGGTGCAATTTCATGGTTACGTTATTTCTCGGTGACTATACATGCTATTGTTTGGCTTTTATGTTGTGTACAAATTTCCAGATTATGTTTTCTAATATCGATTCGCTTAATTATTGAGCATGATCTCGCATATGTCAATTTGGGTAAAGCTCGCTCTTGTGAAATGTTTCTAAATCCTGGGAACTTTACAAAGAGTGAATCTTGGAAGGTTTTGAGAGGAGAACCATTGAAATATAAAATGTTACTTTTCCTTATAAACTATGCCACCACTCGAGATTTATTATCTCACATTATTGTTTTAAACTGCTCCCAGTCCAGATAGCCTCAGATGCCTATTCGCGCCTAGATTCTACGTCGCTTCCTCTCCGCCACAGCTGTCGTACTCTATCGCATTTATCTATTCTGAGTTGTTGTATTGGACTTATTCATTTCTACTTGTACCCCTAAATCCACAATACTCTTAGAATGCTCTGATATTCATATGGAACTTTTACAAGACCTCATTTATAATTGTCAAGGGGGTTTTGTTACTATATTTATGTATAATCGGGTATTAAATTAATACATGGTGTTACCTTCCTAGGTTCCACCGTATCTTCCCTAGGGATTACATGGGACTTCACTAGATGGACCACCCGGAAACTGGGAGGTATCCGGCTCGGGTCCCGTCAAAAAGCAGGCTATATATGCTCTGACATTTGGCGATGTCCACACCAGAAGACATCGGCAGCAAAGGCAAAGGCTGGAAGCTGAGAAGAAGGAGGTGGTTGTTCTTAAGGAATCATTAGAGGAAGAAGAGGAAATGCATGAAGATGAAGGTAGTCCTGTGAGTGATCGGAGTTATGGAGATGACTGGCCAACTAAGAGACCGGCGAAGATGAGGTGGCGGGGGCTGAGAAGATCTCCCACTTCACCTCGCACAAAAAGAAAAGAAGCCCCCGGGTTCGAATCGCCGGGCGCCGGCTCGGCCTCTTCCCCATTCCCACCAAAGAAGAACAGCTCATTCCGCCATTGCCAGACACCCCCACAGGGGCAAGAAATGCTTAAGAGTTCTGAGGCTGAACCGAATGCAAATGGATTAATGCAAAAGATATCTACGTAAATAATCTCACTCTAGAAATAGGTAAGCACAAATTCAAATTCCATACTTACACTTCCACTCAGATCATCCTTTTCTTCAACCAGAATAACAACAAGAATTGAATCATCACTAGAATTATGCTGATAATAAGATTGTCTTAGATCATAAATATCTTAGAAATGAAAAGTCTCGTGAAATATTACTATGGTAAATCATTGAACTAATGGAATTTCATCATCATTATTTTTACTGTCTTCTTTGTCTTTACTCCAGACACTAATGTGTCACTTGTCATCTTTGCAGAAGGAAGGGGAAATGGTATCAATAAGACGATTGCTTCCCCTCCAAAAAGAGATACAAATTAGGGTTAGGGCCGGCTACCAAGAGGTTGATTTCTTCCTCCAAAAAAGAAATGCCCCTTATATTATATTTATATTAAGTATACAGTATATGTCTTTCCATACGATTAGGGTTTTGAGGTTTTCGCCTCCTTTATCCTCTTTTAGACATTGGATAGGAAATTTTAAAGAGAAAACATTAATATTATAAAAAATTTACTAAATATTAAATGACTTTCTATGTATCTGCAAGAAAACAATCAACTTGTGAAACAAATTTGTCTTTCATTATTTACTTTCAGGCATTTTTTACAAAAAAACTGCAAATGCTATTGAATTAAATTTACACAAATTCAAACATAAATTATTGTTTGGCAAGAAATGATCATTTAGCTTCTAAGGAACATAGAAACAATTCTAAGAAGTAGTTCTAAAAATATAAGCAAATTTCATGGGCATCATGCTTATGAGTTCTTTGATTGAAACCAAATATACACCTAAAACTGTTCAAAAAAATTTATACTATAATTAGTATAAATCTAGTATAGATTGATACTATACTTCATTATACTATAATTAGTGACCAAGACCAATTAGAGTGAGAGAAAGAGAGAGAAATGTGTTTTGAAAAAGAAAAATGTTTTGCAATAAAAAAGCAAAACAAAGCATTTTATGAGAAGCAAGTTTTAGTTGTTTCTAATTTTTTTTCTTCAAACTCTAATGCAAAAACAATGACATAAAAGCATTTAATCGAAATCCTTTGCCCACCACACACAAGCGCCCCTCCCCTCCCCACCCCACATATTTATTCTTGATATCGAGTGTTTTTTCACTATGTAGCAAATTGTACATTTATTCTTGAAAAGATTGTCTTAGATTCATAAATATCTTAGAAATGAAAAAGTCTCCTATGAAAGATTACTATGATAAATCATTGAACCAATCAAATGTCATCATTATCATTATTTTCATTGTCTTCGTCGTCTTCCTCATCACTTCCCCTGTCACTTGTCATCTTTGTAGATGAAAGGGGAAATGGTATCAAGAGGATGATTGATTTCCCTACCAAAGGAGATACAAATTAGAGTTAGGGCTGCCAAGAGGTTGATTTCTTCCATCTAAAAAGAAATGCACCTTATAGTATATTTATGGTATGAACTATCATGTTGAGGTTTTTCCCTCATTTTCCTCTTTTAGACTTAGGATGAATATTTTAAAGGGAAAACATTAATATTATAAAATTTGTACTAAATATTAAATGACTTTCTATATATGTAAGAAAAAACAATCCAATTGTAAATAAATTTGTCCTTCATTATTTATTAGGCATTTTTTTACAAAAAAAAAACTGTAACAAGTTCTTGAATTAAATTTTCACAAATGCAAACATGAATTATTGTTTGGCAAGAAATGATCATTTAGCTTCTAAGGAACATAGAAACAATTCTACGAAGTAGTTCTTAAAATATAAGCAAATTTCACGGGCATCATGCTTATGAGTTCTTTGATTGAAACCAAATATTTACCTAAAACTATTCAAGAATTTTATACTATAATTAGTATAAATCTAGGATAGATAGACACTGTATATTTCATTATACTATAATTAGTGGACAAGACCAATTAGAGAGAGAAAGAGAGGAAAAAATGTTTTCAAAAAGAATTTTTTTTTTTGGAATTAAAAATGAAAAGAAAGCATTTTATTAGAAGCAATTTTTAGTTGTTTCTACTATTTTTTTTCATGTTCTATTAGAAAAACAATGAGATAAATATTAAAAATGATTAAAAAAATCATATGACGCATGAGAAAAAAGTAAAGTCAAGGGAACAAATTTTTCTTCATGAAATCATTTTCCTCCATTTTATATAGGCTATTGTTAGCACTTTTTTTAGAGTGCTAAAACTCACCACAAGTGTGCGGATTGTTCAAGTAATACAAGCTTTCAAATTAAAAACCCTAGATATTGAACCCACAGGAAGGTTGATGAGTGTGAAACTCATATAACTTTAATTAGTTCAGATGTGTATTTTTCTTGTGCTTGATATATTAATTCTATGCACCAAACCACAGAATTTGTTCCAACACCTGATATCCACGATCCCCTCTAGTAACAGTTGAAGGGTGTTCGTAAGGCTAGGAATAATGATCCCTTGATACATGAATTAATATTTTAAGAGCTTGTCTCATTTTAATAGAAATAAGTGTATTGATTAATCTGTAGAGTGATGAATTGAATATATTGAAGAAAGCTTGTGTTGCCTTGCTTTTGGGAGCAGATTAACTTCAATCCTAAGATTTGGTTGAAGAGTCCTAGTTTTGGAAGTCATCCAAGTCTTAAAGGGAATCAAATCCTAAAAGTAGCTTTTTAGACACGTGTTGTCTTGGTTTTGGAACATGGTAGTCTAAATTGTAAAATGTATGGTAGTTGAAGGTGTTTTCAATAATGTACTAACATACCCTTGAACAAGTTCAGGATTCAACCCTTAACTAATTTGTTTTTATGAGCAAAGTGCAAGCTACTAGTCACGTTATTAATTCCCTTCTAGTGTTTACTCAAATTAGAGAAACTTCTAGTTGTTAAAATCTAGAAAATCTTATTTTAGCATTCAAATATATTCACTCTATTGATTAGTCAGTTTACAATTTAGAAATCTGAGTTCAAATAGTGATATCCTCGAGTAGTTTGAGTAATTAATCTATGAAATTTCCTATTGATCCCTGTGGGTGCGATATATGGATTTAAAATCGACTTTATTACTTGTTGACATGTGCACTTGTAGTAATGACGAGCCACTAAATGTTTGTGTTACTTCTATATATATCCACCTGTTCACACAAGTACAAGTGTTGAGTTTAAGCAATTTAGTGATAAGTCAAGGTTATCCCTAATATTATTTAGATCTACCAAATTAAGTCTATAGAATCCCTAAGTATAGTTTTCTAAAGACAACTAAGGGCTATTCCTTCAAATTAATTAAATGTCTAGGGTTTTGACTTCACCCAATCACGGTTGATGGATATTTAGAAAATTGTAACTTAGTTGTATCACTTGCAATTATTAATGGCAAGTTGATCTTTTATATGCATCAATCTCTCTCGAGCATTGAGCACCTATCCTAGGGTTGTATTGCATCTCTACCTCAAACCTTAAGACTATCGAATGCATTACTAGCAAACCCTTTTTACCACGTATAAAATCATGGTATCTCTACTCTCTGATTGATTATACGATATCTTATTCATGTCCCTAAGGCTTATCATCTCTCGATCTCAAAACCCTAGCCTGAGCATACCTATATTGATCAAGTACAAGTATGAATTTAATGTAGAAATAAGACATTCAATAATCGCAAGAAATAAACTCGAGCATATACCACGTTAATCCATAATCCGAAATTAGGGTTCCATCAAAACCCTAGCCTAATAGTTTAGTTCATAAGAGAAAAGGAATACATCATGTTTGTAGAATCCATACATATTAAAATAAGAAAGAAAGGAAAAGAGTAAAGAAAACAAAGAACTCTGTTCCGATCCGAGCCTTCACCTTCTCTCATGTTCGTGTACGTCTTCTCCCCCCTGTTCGTCTTAGTGATTTTCGCTTTTATTCATAAAATTTTGTGAACAGCTCCAAGTGATGTCACGACGTTGGGTTGTCATGCCATTAGAACGTCACGACATTGGATGATGAAGACCGGCGTAATGTCGCGGACTCAACGCCATAATGTGAGAACGCTGGGTTATATCAAAGGTGTGGATTTGCATTCCTCCAACTTTAAGTCTCCAACATGTCTCCAACTACACCATTTTACCTGAAAGATAAAAGATAAAACGAAATATTAGGTATGAAGAAAAACCACCACTTATTTAAGTACAAACTAGATCAGAAACACACTAAAATACGTGTATATAATGAGTGTTTTGGACACTCATCACACCCCTAAACTTAGCTTCTTACTTGTCTCTAAGCAAGAGACTGACTCAAAACAAACCAACACTTGAAAAATGAGACACCAACAAACAGATGAAATGGGTATGATGAACATGCTACTAAAAAGAAAGATCAAATTGAAGTCAACTTGGCAAGATAAATTTTTCGACCAAAATTTAGGATCCTTAAGTTTTTTAATTAAACTCTCTAAGGAACTTAGTCATGCAATGAATGGTCAACCGAGAAAATCAACCCCCCAAGTCCTTAATGACCTTTCTCTAGGAATCTAAGTGTAGCTGATTCATGATCTCCAATGTATAACAGGGTTCTAACATCCCCAAACTTAAGCTCAACTCACCTATTTGGAAAAAAAAAAACTAACTAAGAAAATATGAGAACGCGCCCTTTTTATTCACATTAAACTACCTAAAATGAAAGAAAACCAATGCCTAGAAGTTTTAGATAAGTGTTCCTATAGCGGGGGTCCATTGGTGACTCCCCACCAGTTGGTTAAGGGCATTAGGCATTTAGTTCCCCTCAAACTTCATCCCAAACACTCCACCAAACTTAAAGGTTCCTAGGTCGGACGGATCCATCTTCTGTCCCATGTAGCGAGCAATGAAGTCAAATGACTCTCGGCCAATTGGCTCAGAGCATTAGTCTTTGAAAGGCCCCTCGAACTGTGCCTGGGATTTCGATTGGATGGTCCCACTTATTCTAATTCATTAACTTTTGACAGCTTTTCTTTTTTTCTTTTTATTAGGCTCAATGACAATATTCTTTTGCTTAGGTGTCACATAACTTGGGTGGTTAGAATCCCCCAAGATCAGTTGAATTCAAGTAAAGGGGTTGGGGACCAAGGTATACATTGGAGATCAAATGTGCGTGTGTGCTAGATTCCTAGAGAAATAGCTTCTTGAAACACAAGAAGGGTGATCAGGCTAAGTCACCCATATCATACAAGCGCACAATTTCAGATTATTTTAAAACCTAAGGATCCACTTCCATTTTACACTTGGCCTTCTGTAAAAATTTGTGTTCAAAATGATATTCTATTAGCAGTCAAGTCATCAAACTCATTCAGACACACTAAACACACCAAAAAACAGCTAAAAAAAATGAAACAAACACATAATCATGCAAAGAAACGTAAAATATGCAAGCATAATCATGCAAAAAAAAAAACATAAAAACTTGCACCTTATTCTAAGAACATAAAAAGTGAACTGAATTAAATTATACTAACAGGGCTCCAAGGCCTCCCTCTATGCCAAATAGATAAATTGAAGCACAATATTATCCAAATACCCTAACCATATACCCTAATAAGCATGCTTGTATGAACACAGTATGCAATCAAAAGACTAGCAATCAAGAGACTATGCACAAAATACCACCAAACAAATCACCCACACCCCCCACCCCCAACTAGAATTGGACATTGTCCTCAATGGCATGAAACATAAAGGAAGGGTGCAAAAAAATCCATTAGTGATCTCACAATCACTCGTGGGTGATGCATGGGCGTGTGGTGTGATAGGCAAGGATCTAAGCGAGTTGTTGCTTGATTAACTCTTGATTGCTTAGAATCGTGTTCATCTTGGTTCTCAACTCTTCCATCTCATGACTTATTGAGACGTGATGCTCTTGGGTTTCATCCCAGAATGAATCAAACCTCATTGTGAGGTCTGGAACTTGATCCTCGATGGGTTGAGAAGGATCGGAGCAAATTTCTGGCGAGACGCGCCAGGGGAGGTCAAGGTATCGACGTCTATTTCCTTTATGTTATCATCTCTCATCCCAAACATGGTTTGATAAGCCTAAGTTCTTCTTCATCGTAGGGTTCATCCTAATTATATATTCTCTCCCTTGGGCCTTGGTACACCCGACTATTTTTCTTTCACTAAAAATTCTCGAATCAGGTGTATCCAAGCCTCATCGTTTCCAATGGCACCCGAATTTTCTTAGATAACCTGCCATATGAGGAAGGGGTGTCCATGTTCATTCTTTTCACACCCTTGTTATAGAGGCTAGCATCCTCTATGACATGTCCTACATCAAAGGGGATATCTTTAATGATAGCATAGTTCAACAAGGCGCGTTTTGCCATCACTTCACGTACGTTAGTAGTTGGAATGAGGCGGGAAGGGATGAAATGATGCCACACTTTGGAAATGTAGGCCAAATGCTTGGCCTTCAAATGCACTGCATGACCCTCATTGTTCACTTTCCATTCCCCTTGGCCAATAGGAAAGATGAGAATGACAATAGTAACAATTAATTAATTCATACTCTAGATATAACACTACAGAGTTTTTCTTAAAAAATATCGCTAGTGAAAAAAGAAAGTTGCTCTGAAAATATTATAATAATATTTCATTAGAGACATGCATATAGTTCAGAAGGTAAATAAGAGTACCATCTATTTCTCATAATGACTAGGAAATATACTTTATCAGCCCAAATTATGCAAACTTAAACCTTTACAAAAAATAGTAACCTAACACAAAAGAATGATTTTTCATTTTTCAACTCGAAGGTGCGGGTCCTAATGTGAGAAATTGAAAATCTCTGTCCATCCATGATTATGCAAATGTTATCTTTAGATTATCTCTTTGAAATTAAAACCCATAATTTTGGTGGACAACTTTTGAATTTCTGAGTTATCATGAAGTATTGGATTTGAGTCTAATATTAGAGCTTGGACAAAGAAATGAAGAAAAGTAATGATTAGACTTCAATTATTGTTTATAATTGCAAAGAACTCACTTTCTACTCCACCTAGTCTTTGCCCCTGCAGCCAAAGAAGTGAATATAAATCACATAGGACACTCAAACTCATCTTAAAGGATTAAATCACATAGTACCCATCTTGATTCCATATGTGAACGTCTGGAAATATTAATTGTGATTAAATCAAATCACAAAGCACTCAAATTTTAATTATGGATACATCTTATTAGGGTTTCTTGATCCTTTAAGCACTCAAATTGTCAATGTCTTGAAATAGTGATAAAACTCATCTTAGCTTCATGTACTAAAAATCTAAATCGTTTAGCTACATGGATCATTTCACGGGAAAAGAGAAGCCTCGGCATTTCCCTCAAGATCTTGGGAAAAAATAGGTGGCTTCTAGATCCTCTAAAAACAATACTGCTAGATTCGTGTTTACTTCAATGTATATATAGTGAACAATGCGAATATTCCATTGGTTTGGCTTAAACTAAAGCCAAGTACTTATAATAGGTCAGAAAAGCAAATAAGGTATAGGTAAAGGAAAAAAAGCAAACTTTACACTTACACTTCAAACAGTCCTACCCTTTACCAATCTGTGACAACAAAACAAGAATCCAACATCAGTAGGGATCATTTTTTCGTAATATGAAATAGAATTCTGAACTAGGTAAATAATTGAGAACATAAATAGTTATATGTGAAGGATTACTATGGTAAATTACTGATCCAATCAACTATCATCTTCATTTTCATGGCTGTTGTCATCATCATCATCCACACTCTCATGTTCACTAGTCATCTTTGCAAAACTAACTTTTATGATATTCTTTGGGGACTGGACTTTCTCTCACTAGTATCTACATTACTTTAAATAATAAAAAGAATGAAACCCGGGAAATTAGGGTTTGGATTGCCAAGAGGTTGATTTCTCCCTTCTCCTTCCACAAGAGGGAGAAACTAGGTTTGGATGTAAAGAGGCCTTTGGACAAAATTCGGGTTTTGAGGTTTTTCCCCCTTCTTTGGACCTTACCTAAACGCCAAAAGTTTATATAAAAAATTAAATTTATATTTTCACTTTTTCTATTTTCTAAACTCAATTCATGAGGTAATACCATGTTTTTAGTTTTTTGAAAAAAAAAAAAAAAACAGTTCAAACAAATTGGGCCTTGCTATGTAAGAAAACAAAATAACACATTCTCCAAGAAACAATTTGTGCTATCATTCATATCTAGTAATGGAATTCATCTTGATGCCATATGTAAAGAAGTGAAGAAATAAGACATGAGCCCTGATATCAAATTTTTTTTAGGGTTTCTAGATCTTTTAACAACTTAACTTTTCAATGTCCATCTTGATTCTATACATAAAATATTGAAGGAAATAGCTTCATATAGATCCTTCTCAAGAAAAAAGCATTTGGGTTTCTAGGTATGTTAACAACTAACTATTCATATCTAGAAGTCTTGAATTAGTAATGGAACTAATCTTGATTCCATGTGTAAAATAGATAAGGGAATACTTGGACATAGATCCTTCTAAACAAAAGGAAAAAAAATAGGGTTTCATAACGAACATGTAACTTTTGATTCCTTTTTTTTCCCAGAACACATTAAGCATTGAATTCAGATTACAATAATTGTTTTAAGAAAGAACGCTAAATTGTATTCCCCCCTCTTTTTTTTTTTTTTTTTTTTTGTGATAATAGAGAAAACACTTCATTCATCTTCCGTTACTGTTTTTTTGTTGGTTGTGCGGTGATGTCTCATGGCGGAATGAGTAATGATGTTATGAATTCTTGAAGGGGAAGGTTTTATTTCCACCAGCGCTGACTTTATATATGTCACGGACATTTGGAAGTGCGTCCACGGAAGACCTTGGCGGCAAAGGTAAAATTGGAAGGCGAGAAGGAAATTAAGTGCTCTTGAGGAATCATTGAGGAAGAAGAGGAAATGTATGAAGATGGAGGTAGTCTTGTAGTGATCGAGAGTTATGAAGATGATCGGTCGGCGAAGAAGACAGCAAAGATGAGCGGTGGAGGGAAGGCCCTCACTTCACCCTTTTAAAAAGGGAAGAAGCCTGCTCCGAGCGATGGTGGCGGTCGGTCTCTTCCCCATTCCTACGAAGAAAAACGACTCATTCCGCCGTACCGCAGGCACTACGCGAGGTGAAATGCTTAAGAGTTTTGAAATTTGAACGAATGCACATGGATTGTAGGGCATGATATCTCTGACAATAATCTCTGCACTTTAGAAATGGTAAGCACAAATCATAGGTCATACTTACACTTCCACTTGCATCATCCTTTCTTGAATCTATAACAGCAACGAAGTGCCAGACACTATTAGAATTATATTTGGATAACAAGATTACCTTACATTCGCCAAATATCTTAAATGAAAATATCTGGTGTGAGCGATTACTATGGTAAATCCTTAACGATGGAATGTCATCATCACATTATTTTCATTGTCTTCTTAGATCTTCCTCGGCATTACAAGCTGCCTTTGTCACATCTTTGTAAGCCGGAAGGAAATGGTATCATGATGATGATTCGTCCCCTCGAAAGAATCTGAGTGGGGTTTGGTAGGTTACCAAGCGGTTGATTTCTTCCTTCTAGAAATAAATGCCCCTTATATAATATTTATATTATGTATATGTAGTATGTGTTTCCATACGATTAGGATTTTGAGGTTTTCGCCTTCTTTTTCCTCATTTAGACTGAGGATAGAAGATTTCTGCTTGGAATAATATAAAAATTTTACTAAATATTAAATGACTTTCTATATGATAACAGAAAATAAAAAACAATTCAATTGTAAATAAATTTGTCTTTCATTATTTGTTAAGCATTTTTCAAGCTACCCTTCGTCACTTCAACTTCGAACTTCTGAAACTACTGACAAAGCAAACCCAATTGGTTTATCATCTAAGAGTTACAAACTTACATTTCTAAAATCATAACGAAAGCACCAATTTAATATGTTTAGGACTGAGTTAAAGAAAGAAAAACACCAAAAGGCTTGGGTTGCCTCCCAAGTAGCGCTTTGTTTCACGTCGTTAGCTCGATTTCCCTTAATCGTAGTGGCAATAAAAGCTGCCCGATTGATTAGGTTACTTTGTAGGGTATTAATCAACAAAATTTATAACCAACACACTCATACTAGGCGTGGCATAGCTACTATAGTATAGTGGTTCTGGATGAATACGATGATGGGTTTTCTTCGTGAAATGATGACAGTGAGAGCAAAGCGGCGATTTCATTTGGATATTTGGGTTGTGATAAAAGAGTGGATTTTAGAGAGAAAATAAAAATAAAAATAAAGCATAAAGTAAAATCAGGATAAAATATAAAAAGAAGAAATTCCTTGGAGTTCCAGATCACTAGGTTTCAGGTTTCAGAATCCTTAGGCAAATGAGGGGTTTTCCTGGGTCTTTTCATTGCATTAGGGAGGATAACATATAGTTATCTCCTTAATTGGTTATTGGTTTAGCTATAATAACTGACCCTAAATAAATATCCTTGAAAAATGGTATTTGCTTCCCATTAATGGTCTCGGACAGTGAAGAACATCTCCTTGACTCACCTTCCAGTGGTTCATAAATGCTAAGTGGCCGAGACATCAGCGGATCTAGCAATAAGTATCCAATGAGCCATGAGAGCTTACCAAATACTAACCATTCAAGGTGACTCGAAGGGATCGAACCTAGGATTTGAAGGAAATAAAAACATCACCTTGCATCGCCTTCCAATGACCCATAAATGCTAACTAACGAATATCAATGGATCATGCAATAAGCATCCATTAAACCCTAAAAGATTATCAAGTACGGATCATTCAAGGTAACCCGAAGGGATTAAAACAAATATTTGAAAAGAAACCATTAATGGTGGAAAATACCTCCATTAAAACATGGAAAATCACCCACCTTTTCATCCGGTACCTTCACCTAGTTTCCTTTACTCCAAGGAAATGAAGGGTTTAGCCTCTCCTCCTCTTCTCAGAGGTTGTTTAGCTGTCGTGAAAAAGAATGAGAAAATGAGAGAAAATAGAAGCTTCCTCAACAAGCTTTTCAAAAATCTATTACTGAATGTCGAACTCAATGTCTACAAAGTCTTCTCTAGGGTGTTTCATACCACTAGAACCCATTCTAATTACAAAATATACAACTCATAACCTTTATTACAGTATAAATTGGTAAGAATAACAAAAAAATCTGAAAAGTCAAAGTTTCTTTGGAGTTTTGCAAGAAATTATCAATTTTACGCAAGCCTTACGAATTTTGAGCCTGTAAAAATTCTGAGGCTGAACTTTCACTGGCAATTACTTAACCCTTACCATTCCTGAGCTACTGCTGAATCTTTGTTGCTGCCTTCTTACTTTTCTTCTTGCTTGGGTGCTCACGAGCTGCGGCTGAATTTTTCATGCCCAGCTTGAATCTACTGTCACTCAAGATATACAGTCCCTAAAAAAAACCAGACTTGCGACAAAATTTGATTAATAGCCTTGCTAGGTCCCAAACTTGCCAACTGGGTTAATTAGGCTATTTACTACACAAAAAGTGCTTAAAACTTAGAGTTTAAGGGTATGAAACAACACTATTTGGGTAGTAATCAACAATTGAATCTTGCTATTCTACTTTTTCACTTGTTGTGTGTTCAATAACAAAACAACTTTCTCCGTACTGATATCACCACCATAATATTTCTTCAATATCTGCCCATTCACCTTAAAAGTTCTTTTTTCAGGGTGCATGATCTCAACAACTCCATAAGGTAAAACTATGGTTATTTCGAAAGGACCTAACCACCTTGATTTCAACTTTCTTGGAAACAACCTCAATCTAGAGTTGAATAGTTGCATCTTTTGTCCCAGCTCAAATTCTTTTTGAGCTATATGCTTGTTGTTCCACGCTTTAGTTCGTTCCTTGTAAATTTTGGCGTTCTCATATGCATTAGTTCTCAATTCGTCTAATTCAGGTTGGAGGGTTGGTTGCTGAATGCTTTCGTATCCGTAGTGAGCCTTCTAGTTGCCCTGATAAGGCCTTATCGTTTAGAGCTTTACTAGTAGGTGACAAACCTTTCAAAAACAACCTATGGGAGACATCACACATTGGCTTTTTAAAGGCGTTTCGGTATGCCCTTAATGTGTCATCAATCTTTTTGCAATCCTTCCTTGACCGTTCATGTTTCTCAGAATAGTTTTATCTCTCTGTTAGAGACTTAAAACACTTACATTGGTTTGAGGGTGATAAGCTAATGCAATTTTATGGCACACTCCATACTTGAGTAGGAGCTTCTCAACAAGTCTATTGCAGAAGTGGCTACCCTCATCACTTATCAATCCCTGGGTGTTCCAAATCTACTAAAGATATTTCTGCGAAGAAAATTGATCACCATGCATCATTGAGCATGGTAGGTGGGGATGGCCTCACTGCTTGGACACATAGTCAACTACCAACATAATATATTTATTATTGTATGAGGAGGGGAAAGAACCCATGAAATCTATCCCCCGCACGTCAAATAATTCGACCTCCAAAATACCTTTCAACGAACCCTCATATCTTTTTCAAATATTACCCATCCTTTAGCACTTGTCACAAGAAAAAACGAACGCATGGGCATCCTTGAACAGACTAGGCCAATAAAATTATGACTGAAGAACTTTGGAAACTATTATATTTCCTCCAAAATGTCCCCCACACTCTAAAGAATGGAAATTGATGAGTATGTTCTCCATTTCCTCCTCAAGTATGCACCTTCTAATTACCTTATCAGCACAATGTTTATAAAGAAACGGTTCTTCCCAATAATAATGTTTAAGTCTACGAAGAGCACAACTTCTTTTGTTAATATGTGAACTCGGGGATTGCAACCGCTACCAGGTAATTTACACCGCCTACAAACCATGGCCTGTAACTCAAATGTGAAATAGCTAACATTTGCTCATCAGGAAAGTTTCCATTAATATGTACTTCATTCTTTGGACCCTCAAGCTTGGAGAGGTGATCTGCCACTAAGTTTTCGGTTCCTTTCTTGTCTTTGATTTCCACATCAAACTCTTGTAGTGGAAGTACCCACCTTAATAACCTCGGTTTTGCATCCTTTTTAGTCAAGAGGTACTTTATAGTGGAGTGGTCAATGTGAACAATCATTTTATTCCCAATTAAGTATGGTCGAAACTTATCAAAATCAAACACTATCGCCAGCAGTTATTTTTTGTAGTTGCATAGTTAAGTTGTGCTTTGTTCAAAGTTCTTCTTGCATAGTAGATAGCATAAAAACTCTATCATTTTCTGCTTTATCTTTGCTCCCATGGAATAATCACTTATATTGCACATAAGCCAAGGGCATCCACATGCGGGTGTGACTACTATGGCGTTGAAATCGACTTCTCTTTTAAGGTACAAAGGCAGTTGCATTTCTCATCAAATTCAAAGGACACCCTAGCATGAGAAGATTAGATAGGGGCTTAGCTATTTAAAAATTCCTTGATGAACCTCTATAAATTGATGTCCCAGGCTGCGTACGCCTTTAACTGAAGTGGGGGTGGTAGCTTCTCAATGATTACTATTTTTTCTCTATCTACCTCTATTACCCTTGTGGAAATTCTATGCCCAAGGACGATACCTTCTCGTACCATAAAGTGGCCCTTTTCCTAGTTCAATACCAAGTTAGTCTCTTCACATCTGACTAATACTGCTCTCAGGTTCTCAAGACAATCATCAAATGAGGCTCCTACTACTGAGAAGTCATCCATAAAGACCTCAATTATCCTCTCCACCATATCCAAGAATATGGCCATCATACACTGCTGAAAAGTACCTGGGGCATTACATAGCCCAAAAGGCATCCATCGGAATGCGAATGTTTCGTACGGACATGTAAAAGTTGTCTTATCTTGGTCTTCGAGTGCAATGGCTATCGATTATATAGCGAGTATCCATCTAGGAAGCCCGATAATAATCATGCCCGGCTAATCGAGTCGACATCTGATCTAAGAAAAGAAGGGGGAAGTGGTCCTTACGGGTGGCCTTATTTAGCTTTCTATAGTCAAATCTGATCCCTACATCTAGTCATTGTTCTTGAAGGGATCAAAGCATTATTTTCAGTTCTCATAATAGTCATTCCACCTTTCTTTGGAACAACCTGCACTGATACTTCTAATTGGTAAGAAGAAAAAATGCTAAGGAAAAAGCAAAAAAATGTTACATAAAATTTCCTCTCATTTTTTCTTCAGGTGGGAAATATGCAATATTCCTCTTATAATTTAATTTTCTTTTACAATTTTTTTCCAATATTGCAAAAAAATCTCAATTTATATCCTTTTTCCTCAAGATTTTAGGAATAAGCATAGTCTTAAGATTCTTTCACTAGTCGATCATCATAGTAACCATGACATTAGCCGGTTTATGTCAACTATTCTGTGGTATCAATGATTAAATATGTTATTTGAATTGGCTTTACTCCTTGTCAAAAATAAATATTGTTTCTACTGCAGTTCAAGAGCTAAATGGTAAGTCATGTTGTGAAGCTTCTCTTACCTTTGTTGGAACAACATATATTTGCCTAGTGAATTTTCGAGAAATATTCATTGTGACGAGTTTAGAAAGAAATCAAGGTAAAACTAATTTAGGGAAAGTTTAAGAAAATCAAATCTGAAAATTGAGGAGCGATCTGTTCTTACTCACCTTTGGAAAGGTGATATTCTACCCTTACAAATATGGTATGGCTTGAAGAACAAGGATGGACATCGGATCTCTTGGAATATGGAAATACAAGGGCTTCATGCGACTATAAGTATAGGTTGCATTATGTCTGATTCGGCATAGATTTGAAAAGGTGAGTTCAATTGTGAAGGCACACAAGGGAGATTGATTAGGAAGCTATCCACAGTTGGAGTAGCTATCATAGGTGCTGCTCTTGTTGATGATGGTGAGCAGTCTTGACATTTCTTATTGAGGAAGAGTGATTCCAGTTGTGTAGTAGTTTAGATGTTGTGCAAGGGAAATAGGGAGTTTATCCTCCATGCTCTTCAGCAGGTGAAATTAAAGAGAAGATGATGATGAAAAGAACCTTATCTCTTACAAGACCCGAGTAGTAACATAATTATTTGCTACAGTGATCCTTTACATGCAGGCTGACCTACGGACTTAGGCAATTGCCGAACCACTTTACCAATCTTATGTCTCTGTGAATGTATGTTTTACCTCTTTAAAGCGTACCTATAATACATTGTCCTTCTCTATTTATCATTATACGTGACGATTAACATGTCATGTGATGGTGAAACATCATGAATACTAAGTATACAAACAATCACATTTGTTTCCATTGGTATGTGAGCATATCCTCTAAGACATTGAGGAGATAGAGTGAGTATCCATTGAATGTTTACCTCTGAAAGCCAAATGAATCTCTTGAAGGAAGGAGGTTCGGTTGTCCGTCCACCACCATTGGATGGGACTAACCATGACTACTAGAAAGCTTGTATGTGTGCATTCATCAAATCCACGAACGAAATGGCATGGAAAGTTGTCTTCACTGGTTGGTCTCCTCTCACAAAGGAAATGATCGAAACAAGAGTGCTGAAGGCTTGATGGACAATTGAAGAAGATATGGAGTCCTCTAACAATTGGAAGGCACTGAATGTTATTTTCAATGGGGTGAGCTTGATGCAGTTCAAAAGTATATCAGCCACAGAATCAGCCAAGGAGGCCTGTGACATCCTTCAAATTAAGTTTGAAGGGATAAATGTTGTAAGGAAATCAAGGATAGAACCCTTTATCTCTAACTTCGAGAACCTCCAGATGGAGGAAAATTAGTCGATTAATCAATATCACGCCAAGATAAGTGATATATCAAATGAGTCATTCATCATGGGGGAGAAGATTCCAGAAGAAAAGCTCATCTGAGTTTGAGACTCTTCCTAAAAGGTTTGTTTCTGGTACCCAACTATTGGAAAAGCAAAAAAATCTCGAAACCATGAAGCTCGAATAATTGATAGGATCTCTTTGAACCTTTAAGATGGAACTTGAGGAGTATTAAAAATTAAGGAGGAAAACGGTTGCCTTCCAAGTCGAACCACAGTTGACCGAAAGTGAATAAGGAGTTGATTTGGTAGAATCTTTGGCTACATTAACAAACAAAATTTCAACCGAGTTGGAAGGGAAGATGAACAGAAGAATATAAGGTAATTTTCAACCAAAAATCATGACCCCTGTTCCTAACCTTTTTGCTGCTTCTTAGAAATGCACAAACTCCTTGGTGGAAACTTGAACTAGAAGAACAAATCCAAGGAAATTCAGTGTAGAGAATGTGAAGGCTCTCCAGAGATGCTTTGCTTGAAGGCTCTCCATAGACGCTTTGCTCGAAGCCTCTCCTTTTCTTAGCCATACACCTTGACCGCTGCACCTCTAGAGGGCGCTAGCCAATGGGGCATCTAGCCCCCGACATAGGACCCCCAGGAGGCTAGCGGCATAATCGAGCCCCCTTGTCCATGACCTCAGGCCGATCTCATAGGGCCCAACAAAGGTGATGTTGGCATAGTTAGGCCTCCCGTCAGGAAACTTGATGGAGTCGACACATGCATCATCTTCAAAAACCTGATATCCATTAGCGACCCGAATAGGCGTAGATACCTGCAGCCTCCTCCCATAACCTCTCCACCTTCGTTGGACTATGGAGCGTGGGTAAGGGAAGAAATCATGATAGTGAAAATAGGCACGGTAATAGCGAAGAGAGTCTATTGGCAGCCTCATGAAACTTGAAGGTTCGACCCGTATATAGAGGTGGAACCTCGGGAATACGTCTCGGGACATCACATGTCATTGGCACATTGGAACATATGTGCATTAATAATCTACAATTCTCCATACTTGAGGTCACAGCAGTATTTTCCCAGGCTAAGAAAAAAATGATCCTCGGTCGAAGAAAAAGGGACATTAGTCTAGTAGCCTTTGAGGCCCCGAGACCCGCTAATCGATAAGGCCCCGACACCGCGTGGAGGCCCACTACTGGCCGCCACATAAAATTGTGGCGTATTATATTAAAACCACAGAAACTGACCACACGATGCAGTCACAGGAGCAGTCTAAGGTCTTGGGTCCCAGTAGGCCATCCTAAGCGTAAGGTGGTTAGATAAAAATGAATATGTTAAGGAGAAAATTACGCATAGGATATTTATCTACGGATCTTCTAAACTCCAAATCCGATACGCCTAAAAAACATTAATCCTTAACAAGAGAGCATTGGTCTTTGATAAGGAGAGAGAGATCTTATCACCAAAATCATGAGATTATCTTTCCAAAAATCAAGGAGAATTAGTCTTAGATAAGGAAAAAGAGATCTCATCTACAAGAATTATAGGATTATCTTTCCTAAAATAAAATACAAATTGGAGTATAAAACAAGAACTCCCACCGAGGGAAAGGTAGGCAACCCTAACTGTCGTATTTCCTTTTTCTTCTTCTCCATCCCTTTTGCTGACTTAAGCATCGGAGAGGCGGCCGGTGTCCCCCTTTTTTGCAGGTTTATATCGCCGCTGATGCCCCGGATGATGGACGAACCAGGTACCGACAATAATGGAACCAATCTTGATTCCATAAGTAAAATAGTGATGGAAATACGTGCACATAGATCCTTCTAAGCGAAAAGAAATAAAAGATTTTAAGTCGCACAAAAGCGCATAATCTCATTGCTTAAATTTAAGTATAAATCAAGCGCATACTTCCACTTCCCACTTCCACTTGCATTATCCTTTCTTCAAATCTATACCAACAAACAAGAATTGAACATCATTAAATTATATCTTTGGATAATAAGATTGTTTTAAGTTTATAAATATCTTAGAAATTAAAAAGCCTCGTGTGAAAGATTAGTATGGTAAATCACTAAACCAATCAAATGTCATCATCACATTATTTTCATTGTCTTCATCGTCTTCCTCCACACATCGAACGTCACTTGTCATCGTTGTAGACAGAAGGGGAAATGGTATCAAGTGGATGATTACTTCCATTCCAAAAAGAGACAAATTAGAGATACAAATTGGATGATTACTTGCCAAGAGGATGATTTCTTCCTTCTAAAAAGAAATGCCTCTTATATTATATTTATATTAAGTATATGTCTTTCCATATGATTAGGGTTTCGATGTTTTCTCCTCCTTTTCCCCTTTTAGACGCAAGTTGCAAGATTTTTAAAGGAAAAACATTAATATTATAAAAAAATTTACTAAATATTAAATGACTTTTTATAAAAGTAAAGAAAAAAACAATTAGTTAGTAAATAAATTTGTCCTTTATTTATTAAGCATTTTTAAAGAAAAAAAAAATGTAAGAAGTTCTTGAAGTAAATTTAAATACAAACATGAATTATTGTTTGCAAGAAATGATCATTTAGCTTCTAAAGGAAGTTAGAAGAAAACAATTTTATGAAGTAGTTCTTAAAATATAACAAATCTCATGGGCATGATGCTTATGAGTTCTTTGATTGAACCAAATATATACCTAAAACTGTTCAAAATTTTTTTACTATAATTAGTATAAATCTAGGATGGATAGGCACTACACTTCATTATACAACAATTAGATGTTTGGCTATATGTCGAATCTAGCTCTTAAAGTTTTTTGGGTCCAACCATGCCCCTAACGTTTATGTCGTGACACATTTATGCCCCTATCGTTAACAAAATTCACATGTAGGCAAACAGGGGGTTAACGTTGCTGCATGGCACCCCTCACATGCTTTGTGATAGCTTTGCACGGGGTTCATTAAACACAAAAATTATTTTGACAAATATGCCCTTATATCTAACCTCTAGACCACCGATACTCCTCTCTCCCCAGTATCAATCCAAATTTTTGTTTGGCCTCTTTCCCTCTTAAACCTAATCCGTCCTGGATTCAAGCTTCTTTTGGTTCCTTAATGGCAACCAAGCGAGAATAAGCTGGACCAACTTCAACCCTCCATTCTTTTTCCTCTTCCATAGTTTCTCGGTAGCCATGAGAGCCAAAGAAAGCACACACCAGATGATAAAACTTCATTTCTTTGCTTGATCCTATCTTTAGTAACCCATTATTTGTTTTCATTGTTTGAATTTGTAATATCCTATCTGAGAATTCATGAATCATTGAGATAATATAGCTTCATGGAGATAATATAGCCTTCTGCTCTCTTAGCTTCTTACGTGATTAATATAGCCTTTTGCGAGATACTTTTATCTTTCTATTCCATATTGAAAGCAACACAGGAATGTAAATGTCTACTTCGAAAGAAGGCTTTGCCGATTATCGTCAAAACCCAATAGTTATTATTTTTGTCTTAATCGATTAATTTCTTCTCCTAGCTAGATGTATTGAATGCCTAGGAAGCCACGAACGAAATCTTGTTAGCTTATTGGTATGGATGCCATCGTCTTCCTCAGAGATGTTGGTTTCGGGTAATGGCTTGCTCACTTGTGGACTATGATGTAATACCTAACACCAGTTGTGTACATCAAATTTTGTTTGATTAATATATTTTTTTGTCTTAATACCCCGGTTTGTTGGTTGATGGTTGGAAATGGAATCAGTGTCTTGTTTAAAAATTGATTTATGCAGTGGTTTTCTTGTCTTACAATTTTTTTTTTTTTATACAAACTAGTCATTTAATAGAGATATGCTTTTTCAAAACATAAGCACATAAACTCATAGCTTCTTGCCTATCTTTAACAATTACTATGAAAATTTTATCTGGAAAGAACTCAAAAAAAGGGTTGAGGTGGGGAAAGGGGGTGTTATAAATAAGAATAAACATTTTTTAAAGATTATTTATTATTACTTATTATGCTTATCAGGTCTTTTCGCTAATATTTGATTGTTTGAAAAGATAGAGAAAATAGATCTTCATTGGTTTTAAAGCAAATTTATAGAAAATTTTACAAGCCAATAACATTGAACTAGAATTTAACCATGTTTTGGTACTACTTATGAGTTGGTAAAGATTTAAATAGCTGGGATGGACTAGTGTAGAACTGCAGGAAATCATGTTTTGCAGAATGGGGTGGGCAAGACATTGGAAACTATGGTGAGGGAGTTTCTTAACTTGGGTGAGGCCTCCACTTTGGCCCTCACCTTTCCTACCCTTTGTCATACAGTCATGAATGCATCACAACAACTTAGGACTCAACATTATTTGACTCTTGAATTTTATTTATTTTTCATTGGTGGTTAGATGCTAGGGTACCCACTAAAGTGTCTTCATGCATCTTGATCTTTCCATAGTGTATGGTTAGCTAGGCACATAAAATTTCCTTACATAACAAGGGGGTGCTGAATTCTCGTTAGTAGTTAATTAAGTTATTTTTCCCATTAATTTGGTGCGACTGAACTATTGTATTTGTTTGATTTATAAGTGTGAAAGACTCTTCAGAGTCAACCAACTACGCATGGACCTATCCTCTGTGTGTGTGTGTTTTTTTTTTATGGGTATCCTCTATGTGTGTTTTTTCAATAACTAATCATATATAACATAAATAAAAGGCGTAATTATAATTTTTAGATATACTATAGTTTTATGAAATATAAATAATTTTATATACTACTATAGATATGGATGACAAGTTAAAAATAATTTTTTCCTATTGAAGTTCTAATGAATGACATAAATACTATTTGTAACTTTCGAGATATAAAAAGAAGTTGAGTCCCTATTAGAAGAATATGATAAAACTTCTTTATAAAGTTTGATTTCACAGCTTCACTATAAATTTGATTAAAATTATTGAATATATAAAAAAGATGAAAAGAATTCCGACCTTTGACATTTTAATTATAGTAAGTTCACATCTGTTGTAAATACTAAACCTTTAATAAGAAATTGCCACTTATATTAAATTAATAATCAATAATATGTATTATGGATTTAAGATATATTTTCCCTTTGGAATTTTATTTATTTATATTTTATACAATTGACATAAATATTTTATTCAACTCAATATTTCTAATACATTTGAGATAAATATTTTACTTATCAAAATATTTCTAAGCCTCTAACGTTTGGAATCGAAAGGAACTCTTATCCATGATTAATTACTTCTTGGAGAGAGAGAAATAGAGTTGTCTTTGAGGATGTGGTTTTTTCCCCAAATAGAATGAAGCTATCCTTTGTTAGTGCTTTAATTTCTTGGGCAAAGTTAATCCCCCTAACATGGTAGATATGATGGGCCGTTTGGGCCGCTTCATGATCTTCTCAGGCGGTGGGCCCTCACCGTTGGGCCCTGTGAGTGGTGGGTCTGAGCTAAGGAGTCGCGATCTTCCTTATTAAATCAGGAAGTAGAAAATTCTTTGATACTCATTGTAAAAAATAACTGAACTTCTAATATAGTATTTAGCAATAAGACCGAAGTTTTTAACATCAGAATATTTAACCTATTTCTCCATATTGATTATCAGTAGAAATATGTCATATGTATTCATCCATATCTCATATTAAGACCCATATTTTTTTAGGCTCGGACCCATATATTTACCTTTTTCTTTATTGAGATTATTTGGTGCGTTGAGGGGTGAAACTGCTGATCCCAACTTTGAAAAGTTGAGTTGTTAAAGGATATGGAATTATGCCAGGTACCATGATTTTGAGAAAGGCAAGTCTCAGATAGCTTCATCAAGCAATTTTTCCAGTATTGATGCTTCTCAAGACCTTAAAGAATCCGAAAATGATGCGACTAAAGAGAAAGAAACTGTCACAAGGAGAAATACTTCTTCATCCCGGGACCCCAGGAGAAATACTATGAATATTCGTTGCAGATTCTTTAATTATGGGAATTGCAATCCGGGAAAAGATTGCAGATTCTCCCACATTGTAAATGAATGTGTTGGTCCGGAAAAGAAAATGAAAATTTGAAGCTTGGTGAATATTTGCTGCTCCTCCTGGTCAAGTTTCATGCATTAAGGCTTTTACAGCAGACGCATAAACATAAGGTCAGAAATCAATTAACCTACTCCAAATGATCATAACTGAATGTTCAAAGTTAAACCAAAATGACCAATCCAGAAGAGTTACTCTGACAGACAACAAGAGTAATCAAAATGACTAAAGATGGGGACTACACAAATATAAATTCATGATACCCCATTATTTCTTGTACAACAACAGCATCATATAAGAAAATTAAAAATGGAAAAGTTACATTGTCCATCAGACTGCTACTTTAAACTCTAGTTTTACTCTTTCCTTATATATATTTCGATACTCCTGCAGACCAAAAAAAGAGTTACAAGGTTACGGTTAAAGCAAAACTAAGCTACAAATAATAAGAATAAAGAATCTAACAAGATATGAAGATTGTGTTTGGTCATATGTTTCCTTATACTTTTCCTCCCTATTTTCTTTTCCTTGCATTTTCTCTCAGATTTTCCAAGAAACCAAACATAACCAAGATGCCAGAAAAACAAAAGGATTCAAAGCAGATTGTGAATTTCTTCTGCTATATTTATATTTGTCAGATAGGAAACAAAAAGATGATATGTTGATGAGCGAGAAATCACCTGAGCAAGCTTGGCAATCTTTGTTTCATTTATAGAATGATCAATCTGCTTTTGTGTCTGAGGAATATCATATGGTCTTTTGATGCTAGCACTAACCTTGTGAGTCGCCTCCTGGCTATATCCTTAAAATTGTCCTTAGACAATTGCTTCCTTCCAAACGTGGTTTAGAAACACCTAAACCTATTCCTTCACTTTATTTTTGATTTTTTACAAACAGGCCTTGGCATCACCATGGGAGAGCTCCATTTTCTCTACAGAACAGTTTTCTTGATGTTTCTTTGCTTATTGAGACTCAATAAGCCAGAAAATTCCGAGCAGTGTCAGTCTGTTGGGATCTCTGATATCCCAGCCCATGTTGTGGATCTTACCATGGGAGAGGATGATTATAATGAATGCCCAAGTAGCTTGGGTACTGAAGCCACAAAATCTCTTTCAAGTAATCTTCAAGGATTTTCCGCTGCAGAAAAAATTTGGCCATCAGGAGTCAATTATATGGCTGAGGCAGATCAAAGTGCATCTGCCACTGAGGGCCATAGCAGTCAGCAACGAAGTTGCCCCTCTGGTATTTTAGGAGGAAAAATATGTTTTCTTCATCGTTAAAGAACTCAACCTTCAATGTCTTGTATTTGTAATAAACTCATCTTAGTTTCATTTGTGAATTAAAATTAAACTGCAGTTAAAAATTTTATACAAAGTGTTAAAATGTCAGTTCTAGGTTTTAGATCCATAAACCAGGGCTAGTTTCTAGATCTAAAAACTTAACTTTTTAATGACTAGGATTACTATTTCACTCCAAGAGAACATACTGTGAACAACACAAGTTTTCTTGGTTTGGAGCTTTAGATCCGAAGCCCTAATCTTGACAGTTGGTAAAAAAAAACAGCAAATAATAAATAGGTAAACGACAAAGAAAACTTTAAACTTACTCTTCAAACCATGATTCCCACCATAAATCTGTAACAACAAATGAGGATTCAACAGCTTTAGAATTATATTGAAAAAGATGAAAAAAAAAAGAAGAAAAAAGAGAGATGGTTATTTACATATATATATAATAGAAATCAGACAGTTGTACATGAAGGATTACTTTGCTAAATTATTGATTCAATCAACTATCGTCATCATTTTCATGACTGTACTTTTCATCGTCATCTATCCACTCCTATTTTCTACATGCCATCCTTCCAAAGTTGAGTATATCTTTAGAGACTGTTCTCTTAGTTACCAGTATCTACACTCAAAGGAAAGGACCAAAAGGATGGAAAAGAGACTGGTGGATAGGGATCAAAAGTATGGTTTCTTCCTTCTCCCAGAAAATAGGGTTTTGATTGCAAAGCGGTGTTTATCCTCTCCTAGCAAGAGAAAACTATGTTTCAATTTCAGAGGTTGATTCTCCCCTCTCCTTCCAAAACTAGGGTTTGGATTGCAACGATGTTGATTTCTCCCCTCTCCACCCACGAGAAAAACTAGGATTTGGATTGCAAAGAGGTTGATTTCACCCCACTCCTCACAGGAGAGAAACTAGGGTTTATATCCCAAAAGTTCGATTTCTCTCCCCTCCTCCCACAAAAGAGACACCTTAGCTTGGTTGCAAAGAGGCTTCTCTCTTCCCACAAAGAGAGAAACTAGGGTCTTGACTGCATAAATTCTCCTCTCCTCTGTTAAGAGAAACTAGGGTTTGGATTGTAAGGAAGATGACATTTTTCCTGGCCAACTCAAACAAAGAAATGCGCCTCACACTTGTACCATCTTATGCATTATGCAGTATCATATTGAATATATATATAAAGACTTGGAGAGAAATTTAGCTTAGAAGGTTTTTTCCTTCTTGAACTTAGTTAAACCCAAAATTTGAGACAAACATCAATTTACATTTTTACTTTTTCTATTTTTGAGGAAAGTTAGAAAATCTATTATCAAAAAGGAAAGAAAAATCTAAAAAATATTGTCCAAAGATATTTTTAGACGTTATTTTTAATTCTTTTAAAATAAGAAAAACAATAGTCTAAACAAACTAGGCCTTTACTTTCTAAGAAATTAAATAATAAATTTACCAAGCAATAGTTTGTGTTCTCATTCAGATCTAGAAGCCTTTATCAAATGATATCTGCTGCATTTCTTATATAGGATTATACATTGATTCTGCTACCAAAAATAAATACACAAGTGAAGAATTCTAAGAAAAGGAAAACTCAGAGATTCTATATACAAATTATACAATTTTTTGAGCTCGTATGAGATGGAAAAAAAATTCAATAATCTCATTCCCAATTTGCTTAAGGTAGTTTCAAACGATTGAGTAGGAAGCTTCTTTATTATAATATCAACCAACTAAGGTGGTGTTTGTTTTTTTTTACTTAATGCTGAATATAAATTTTTTTGAGTTTAATGCTGAATAGTACTTAATAGCATTAAGTATTAAGTTGTTTGTTTTAACATTGCAGTGAGTATGGATAAATGACTGATTACTTGGTTCTAGCCCCGCCTCGCTCCTAATGAGACAGGTTTGATTTAATTGTAATCGGGTTTTTAGCAGGTTTGAGTTTATTTTCTTAAATCCGAGACGGGTTCGGGACGGGTTCAGGTATTGTTACTCCCGCCCCGCCCTGATTATATTTTAAAAATAATTTTTTATTATTTTATTTTATAGTTTAATATAAATAATAATAATAATTAGATTGCTTTTTAATAAATAATTTATAAGAATTCAAAATATTTTTATTTTTTATGAAATACATTAATTTTAATATACTAAAAATAAAAATAAAAAAATAAAAACAAAAATCAAATGTAAATAGGATGGGTTTGGGAATTTTCTCATCCCCACCCCGTTTAATTTTTTAAATGAGACAAGTTTGGGAATTGAAAAAATTAAATGAGTCGGGTCGGGAAGGGGCTGCCTCGTCCCAAATCCTTTCGTTGTCATCCTTAGTAGTGTGTATTGCTAGCTCTTCTCCTTGTTGGACAACAATGAAGTTTTTTTTGTTTTAGTGGAAAATGACTTTTTCTGAATAGAAAAAGCCAAATATTTTCACTTTTTCTATTCATAACTTTTTTTTAAAATTTCAACAATAAGTCGTGAAAATTTTAAAACAACAAATTTAATGCCGTAAAAGCTAAATAGCTTACAGTATTAAGTCAAAAAACAAAAAACCCTTAAGTCTTTGTAGATTATAGGGAGGTACAAATTAACACATAGCTAAGCTTTATAAAAATTTTGTCAGCTTCAGCTATTGCTTAGTTCAACTATATTGCATGAAAAATTGTTAGAAAATTTGATGGCTAAACTTGTTGTTACAATAGAGTTTCATAGGTTCTTCAAAAATTAATTCCAAGGTCACTCAAAATTATGTTTATTTGAAGAATCACATTCAGTGTGTCATAGCCTAGAATTCATCTTTTCACACTAAATCAGAACAGCTTCCTGCTTTTTCTAAGTCACTAAGTTTAATAGTAGTGCTAAAACATGTTATATGAATTTTTCATGAACCTCGACTATTTTTTCTTTTAACCTATGATGTACATAATTCAACCAACTGGATGTTTTCTATAGTGCAAAAAAAATTAGCGCTATACCAGTAGAGATTAGGTTAGATTTATTTAAAATGAGGGTGATATGGAGATGTGTACGATAGAATAACCCTCCAACTACCCACCATCCTGGAAGCCAAAAAAGGAAGAAAAAAAAGAAGATGATCTCCTATATTACTAATGAACCTCAACATGGCAGAAGCAGGAGTAATAAAGTATAAGTATAGCTTTCTAATGCCCTCAAATACAAGTTAAGATCAATGGAATTCCAAATCTTTTTGTTTTAGGATTTTCAAAAGGGTGTTAGTTCCTTTTTTTTTTCTTTTTTTTTTTTTTTTTTTTTTTGTTTTGTTGCCAAATGACTTTAATGCAAACATTTGAATGAGAACCAATAAGATGTTAACTCCTTTCATGATGATATTTCTTTCTTTCTAAGGTTTACTTTGAGAATTATTTTCCATAAATGTCAGGTTGTAAGATATATGTTTCTGTGTGTCCAGATCAATTCCATTGCCACTGATTGTTCAAAGTAGTAAGAAGACCATTGTAAATAAATTATCTACCTTTTTCATAGTTCATCAATATTTAAACTCCACTGTGCTTTCAATATTGCAATTTTGACCTTTTGTCCACACTATTAGAATGCATTTATTTTTATGTCTTTTGAAGACTCTAGTTTACCTCTCGTTAATTAATATTTATTAGTTTAGAATAACCCTCCACCTACCCACCACCAAGAATACAAAAAATGGAAGAAAAGGAACAAAGAAGATGTTCTCCTTTAGTACTAATGAACCATAATATGGAAGAAGTAGGAGCTATTATAAGTATGGCTTTCTAATGCCCTCAAACACAAGTTAAGGTCAATGGAATTTCAAATCTTTTGCTTTTACAATTTTCAAATGACTGAAAGGGTGTTAGTACCTTTTTCTTTTATTTTCTTTTTTGTTGTCGAATGACTTTAATGCAAACATTTAAATGAGAACCAATAAGATTTTAATTGCTTTCATTATTATATTTATTTCTTTGTGAGGTTTACTATTAAAATTATTTCTCTCCATAAATGTTGTAATGTACTAATTTGATATTTGTTTTCTGAATATGTGTGTCGAGACTAATTCCATTGCCACTTATTGTTCAAAGTAGTTAGAAAACCATTGTAAATAGATTATTAGCCTCTTTCATATAGTTTATCAATATTTGGACTCCAATATGCTTTCAATATATATATATATATATATATATATAGTATATATATATATATATATATATATATATATATATATATATATATATATATCATAATTTTGACCTTTTGTTCAAACGATTACAATACATTTGTTTCTATTTTTTTGAAGAATCTAGTTTACCTCTCTTTAATAAATATTTATCATTTCATAAATTAGGGAATAGTCGGTCTTCTCCAATTGATATAGTTTATATGGAGGAGAGACAACAATACTAACCCAAATCGTTACCTAGATAAAATTGAAGGATCCAGTGAGTACTGGACAGATTTATTTTTGGTTACAAGGGAAAGAGTTCAATTTTAATTTTAGGATGCTAAAACTCTATGTTCAGCATCCATCTTGCTCCATAAAGAATATGAAAATTTTTTACTTTTTTTTCATTTCCAATTTTCATGGTAGGATTTTTATTATTGAAGTTGTGATTACCATGATCTTTAAGATCTGCTACTCAATGGGCCTTGGGCCTGTTTGGCCTGTGCTAAGAAACGACCCGATTATACTCGCCTCACTAAAACCAGGCAGACACTTCCCAGACGGGAGAGTCTAAAGAGGCCGCATGGGAATGCAAGGTCAAACTTTTCCAAGGCTTGCTTAAGGCGGTATGTCTGGGATTTCAAGTCCACCAGTCGGTCATTCTACCCCATATGGGAAGTTTGTTAATAATAAGCACCTAGAAGCAGAAAATCCGCAAAAGCAATATTATCAGCGAATTTTCCAGCTTCTGAATCCCTTACTCCTTCGAGAGATAATCCTGTATAAGGGAAGGATAATCCCTGATAAGGAAGAATTAGTCTTTGATAAGGAACGAGAACTTTCGTTCCTAAAGGAAAGGAGATTCTTTCCGGAGGAAAAAGTGGGGATTCTCCAAACCACCCTCTATAAATCAAGGGGATCTCCAAGATGAACGGTAATCAATCAAAATTGGTTGAATTTTCTTCTTCCTTCTCTCCATATTTTTGCTAACTTAATCATCGAAGAGGCAGCTGGCCCATCGCCCCTAAATCGCCCTTTTTTTGTAGGTTTACATTGCCTTGCTAATGCCTCGAAGGTCAGATGGTCAAGGTAACGAAAAGTATGTGGTAAATGAATAGAAAGCCTCCCTTATAGGCTACAAGAGCTTGCCTAATAACTACTGGCAGCCCTTCATCGCTCAAGCTCATGATCCCCCCATTCCACGCCTCTATCTAATTCGAGGCAAGCATAATGACGAGCATTCCATGGAGGAATTGCCACATCTCAATTCTCAATTAGTGTCGTAGACACGGAGAGAAAGCAAGAGGAATAAGCAAGACAGATGAAAGAGTTCCAAGGTTAGGCCAAGTGCTTATGGTGCAAGAACAACCAGCTACGAGCCTAGATCGAAAAAAGTCACAAGGTAGCACAAGATAATGGCCGCAATGTGCAACCAATCTCCCGTGACAAAGGGAAGGGTCATGTCGCCTTGAAGACGCCGATATTCCTACGGACGATGAGTCGTTTCGCTAGCCTCCATCTTTGAATCTCTCGCCGATAAGCAATACTCGAGAGATCCACAAGGATCAGATCGCACAAGAGGCCTTCGCCTCACCCTGCCTTCAATGACACTATTAATGATGCATCTCACAAGGCAAGGAGAGAAGTAGGTAGAAGAAAAAAAAGGCTAGGTCCTACCCCGAGAAACACACAGGTGCTACCCTCAGGCACGTTACCACCGGCGCCGCCCGCGAATCCTACCTTTGGTACAGGGCCAACCTTCTACGTACCACCGTAGGCCCTCACTCGGAGACTCGATGACATGCTTAAGTCACTTCTAGGGCAACATATCCTTGATTACGAGCCGCCCCGTGGGTTTGCCATTCAAACTTTCACCACGCTTGATGGCTCGGCTGATCCCTATGATCACATGCTCCACCATAATCAGGCAATGACATTGAACACCGGCAACAACCATCTACTGTTCAAAGTATTCTAAATTTACTTACAGGGCATGCACCAGCCCACCCCACAAGCCCTCCTTCCCCCCATTCAATAAACTTTGTTCTATGAGCTATGTAAGTACATTCATCCTCCTCAGCCTTATCTTGTTCGGTACAAATATAAGAGGAACACAGATCTTGCACTATTCTAAAGTAGGAAGAGGAATCCATACGAGACTTCACAAGGAGGTTCAGGCAAGCCATCCATTAGGTAGAGGTGTTTCAGAGAAGAGGATACAGTCCTTCCAAAATCCTTCCAGATAGAAGCTTCAAGCCTTCCACTCCTTTCTTCCACTCACTGTCTTTAGACCCATTAGCGACCACGGAATAATTATATAGAGGGGCAGATAGGTACTCAAAGCTGGAAGAGAATATCCGTGTAGCAACACAAACTATCATGATTACAAGTAAGCTGACTGAAAGCAACAAGCCTGCGGGGAAGAAGCCGTCTGAGTCCAAGGAAGGTCAAAAAAGAAACTAAAAGTGATCCCGTGATCAGTCATAGAAAAAAAGGGAGCCCCTGCAGTTCACCCCCTTGAACATCTCATACGAGAGGCTACTACCCCTCATTCGCGACTTACCAAATTTCTAGTGGCTTTCATTGATCTAGATGGCTCCATCTCAGAGAAACCTATCCGTGCAATGCGATTATCATAGAGATCATGGGCACGAGACCAATAGGTGTCAAAGCCTAAAGTTCTTAGTGGAAAGACTGATCAAAGCAAGGCACCTCAGAAGGTATGTTAGGGAAGTTAATCGTGGGGTGAAATCTGGGCCACTAGCAAACAGAATTACAAATTGGCACTCTGCCAGTTCCAGCCAAAAATCCGCATCAGCCATAAACTATATACTGAGTACCGTTGATGATCAGTAATAATCAAAGCACCACGTAAGAAGCTCTTGAGAGCGGCCATAATAAAGGCTAGGGTAAATGATATCCACATGGGGGGTAGCCGTGAGGAAACCAAACCGATATATGGTATCATATCCTTTCTTTTGATAAACCCGAACAAGGTCATTGTGCCCCATTATGATGCATTAATACTCACCCTATGTATTAGAGGTTTTGATGTGCATAGGGCGTTGGTAGATCTTGGCAGTGCGATAGACTTGTTGCAACTACTATCCTTCAATCAGATGAAGCTTTCCTCAAGAATGCTTAACTCAGCTGGGCAAATCCTCTTCGTTTCCAATAACGAACAAACTAAGACATCAGAGACGCCACACCCCTATACAAGCGTGCACTACCACCCAGTTGGTGCTCGTTTCACTGTCAAGACTTAAATGCCATAATGCTATAAGTAGGTTTGGATTTGGCTGCACTCGATGAAGGTCATCCTTTCAACGTATCACTAGATGGTCAGTTATTTAACCAACTAGGGCAAGTCGACCTTCTGAGCAATTAGTCGCCGCATGACGCTATACTTCCCTCGCCTATCCATAATGAAATGTGTAAAGTGGAGGAAGATCCGTGAAGTCCTCCCCATGACGACACACCCCCGCGTAGCAACTGACTCGCCGCCCGTCAGGCTAAGGAAGAACTTTAATCGTGGAATCCTTGAGTCAATGACATCGACGAGCCAGAAGTTCATACACGCCGCTCTACTATCCAGCGAAGAAAAGAAGTAGCTACAACTTGTATTGTTAAGAAACATAGATTTGTTCACCGAATCACTCTGATATGGATCAATCAACCCGAGCAGCAATTTCAGCCGAATATTATCCCCACGGCCAAACCAGTAAGACAGAAAGTGATGTGTCTCCACCCGGATCACCATCAGATTATTCGCATGTAGGTGGCACCCTTCAGAGCAGGTGTTTCATTAGAGAGGAAGTACCCCAAACGCTAGCCAATGTGTGTGTTCTAAAGAAGGGCTGTGAAGTTATTATACGCTGCGACTACACGGACCTCAACAAAGCATGCCCGAAAGATAGCTTCCCCCTACTATGTATAGACCAGATTGTTGATGCCTCAAATTCAGCAGAATGGTCAGCCATCTCCGATTTATATACCACCAAATTCCCATGCACTCGCCTGATGTAGAGAAAACGACCTTCATTACACTGCACAAGCTATACTACTACAATGTAATGCCTTTTGGCTTGAAGAATGCTAGAGCAACTTATCAAAGGCTAGTGACCAAGATATTTTGACTACTGATGGGCAAGACCATGGAAGTCTACATCGATGATATGCTTGTCAAATCCAAAGAACACGTCGATCACTCCCAGCACCTGTAAGAAACCTTTGAGCTGCTGCGCACGCATGGCATGAAACTCAATCCCCTAAAGTGTGCATTCGGAGTTAGTGCAGGCAAGTTTTTGGGATTTATGATAATGTAGAGAGGGATAGATGCCAATCCTATTCAACTTAGAGTTGTTATAGAATTTTAGACTCCTAGTGTAGTAACTGACTAACCGGCCGGCGGCTCTCGGGCGGTTCATATATTGTTTTACTGACCAATTAAAGCCATTTTTCACCACTCTGAAGGAAGCCAAACTGATCGGTTGGAATAAGGAATGCGGCCAAGCTTTCATGGCAATCAAGCAATATCTTACCGAACCACCAATTATGGCTAGCCCCATAGCAGGTGATACGCTCTATCTTTACCTAGTAGTTTCAGATGTCTCAGTAAGTGCAACTTTGTTCAAAGAAGATGAAAACCGAAAGCAGAGACCAATATTCTTCATAAGAAAATCCCTATATGAGGTAGAAACTCGATATACCCATCTCGAGCAAGCTGTGTTGGCTCTCCATGTGGCAGTTAAAAAACTTCGCCCTTACTTCCAAGCACACCTTATCGTCAGAAATATAAATCTTCCCTACAAGCACCATACATAAAACTGACTTGTCAGAAGGGTGTTCAGGGCCATTGAGCTACGCTTGGTGCCCAACCAAAGATAAAACCCGCATAGCAATAAAAGACAAAATATTGCAGACGCTTTTGCAAACTTCAACAGATGTAGACTCTGGTAATGCCAACTGGTGGATCCTTAATATGGATGGCACTTCCCGATAAACAGGAGTCGGTGTTGCTTGTAACTTAAAGCCCCAACCGGGGAGAGAATAAAGCAGGCATTAAGGTTAGACTTCCTTGTGTCCAATAATGAGAGAGAATACGAAGCAATCCTAGCTGGTATATATCTTGCAATCTCCATATCCTCAAAAAAGATTATCATACGAAGTGACTCCCAACTGGTGGTATGATTAGTAAATGGGGAATACGAAACATGGGACCAGCGCATGACCAAGTACGTATTCCTAGTTAAGCTCTGACTAGAGAGCTTCGTGGCTTGGAAGCTTGAGCATATCCCGAGGGGCTCAAACGAAAAGGCTAATGCCTTAGCAATAGTGGCTGCATCCCTACCAACCAAAGAAACAGTTCTCCTCCTTGTCTATTACCAGTCGAAGCCGTCTATTGCTGCTAAATAGGTAAACGAGATAAAAGAAGCATGTCCCTCTTGGATGACTCCAATAGTCCATTACCTTAGCTCAAGAGAACTCCTAGATAATAGGGTCAAAGCCCACAAGATTCAAGTTTAGGTGGCACGATTTTCCCTTGTGAATGAGCAGTTGTATAAACGGTCTCTAGACGGCTCGTATCTTAAATGCCTTACCACACAAATAGGCAAGGAGGCCAGCGGAACTCCAATGGCAATATGCGGAAACCACCCAGCGGAAAACTTTATACATGACCTACACTTTGAGCTACTATCGGGCCAATCGTTACACACTTCTCAGGCGGGTGGGACCGAGCCGGGACAAATGGAGGAGCGTGCGCTGCGGAAGAAAATGTGTTGACGGGGTGTGCGTGATGAGTCTCGTGAGGACAGTAGTAGTCGCAAATGTGCGCAGCGAGTGGCTCGTGCTTCGAGAGAGTGCAGTGCGGAGCAGACCGCCAGGAGACAAGACGAGATGCTTAGAGGTTTAGTCGAGATTGTCCGTAGTCGGGACCAGGAAGGGTGTCAGCTCTACTTGCAAACCGGCCTGGAAGCTGAAGCCTCTTTCCTGATGAGCCCAAGGCAGGCGAAACCGGGCCAAAGACGCATGAAAGGACACGCCTCGCTGGATGGCATGGATTGGTGTCGGTAGCCATGTCACCCATATGTCAGCCGAGGCTCCTCGACAGGCAAGTTATTCGAATGCATCGAATGAGATGTTCAGAGGCATGGGGAACTCGGACAGAGAAGTTCCTACCTTCAGCTAGAGAGGGGCCGCAAGGATGAGAGATGTCTAGATGGGGGTCTTAGTAAGCCAGGTGCGGAGACATGCACTAAGTAAGTATGGGCCGAGCGATCGAGATCAAGTTGAGGCATCGCGCCTCATAATGAGTCTTGGCCGATAATAGCGTATGAGTAGCGCGCGGGCGCGGGGCCTGAGCGTGAGCTTAGCGCTTACACAATATTAGAGACACCCTTGTGGAGGCAAGTGGTGAACGTAATGAACGAACGGCGTGTAGGCCTTGGTGGCCTACGCAATATATGCGGAGGGCTATCGAGATACCCGACCTTCCCAAGAAAGAGAGAGTAGGTCGCCGCATGTATGAACTTGCGTCAGTTTTGGGAGTCAAGTAGCAAGCCTGAGAGGCATTTGTTATAGAGCAGTGCGCGAGTCAGTAACAAGCGCAAGGAGAGGCACGCAAGATGTGCCACATAAGAGCAGTGTCGAGAAGATACGCTGTAGGGTTGAGCGGGTCGGTACCTTGCGAGATCTAGGCGTTCGACATGTGATGGAGCGACTATAAGAAAGTCGAGGACAATCCAATGAGAAAGGATTCGACAGAAGAAGGCTGGTCTAGCACGGGATAGACGCCGCACACGTTGGGTCGAAAAAATAGGCGTGTGACACCAACCATGAGGGCAGAGGCAAATGTTTGCGTCAAGAAGTGCGACGTTGCTACCAAGAAGCCCTCATCTCAAGGGTAGTGCCGACGAATCGACGACCATAACGAGCCCTTGCCCTCTCGCCCACAGGCTGGCAGCGGGAATCATTACCTTACCGCCCCAAAAGATTAAGAAGTTACATGGCAGGCAACAACCATTTTAGAACTGTAGAAGTCGAAGCCTTCGCCCATCGTGACAAAGACGAGTAATCAGGCGGAAAACATCGCCCGCCGGTTCGAATACTACGCTTGATAGTGACTCCACACAGGCCACACTGGACAGCAAAGATACAAGAATTTTTTGCAATGAGTTGAAAGTCAAGAACTTGTATTCAACCTTGTGCTACCCATAAAGTAGCGGCCAGGTGGAATCATCCAACAAGACTCTGCTAACAACTTTTAAAAAGTGTATGCATTTGGCCAAAGGAAAATGGGATTGGAGCCACTGTGATCATGGGCCCACATAAAGATCAACTGGAAAGCCAACTGGGAATGGTCACTGTCACTACTTACTTCGACGGGCCATAATTCCCACATAAATTGGGATGCCCACACTTCAAATTGAAATTCATGCAGAGTAATGCTGAAGCCGTTACTAAAGACCTAGATATGACATACGAACTCTACGAAGAAATAGTTGTGCGTATAGCGTCATACCAACAAAGATTGATAAACCTATACAACAGGCGAGTAAAACCACGTACATTTTGAGATAAAGAGCTAATCTTGAGAAGAGTCTTTGAAAACATGGCTAACCTAGTAGACGGGAAGTTCCAACCAAACTAGGAAGGGCCATACATAATAGTCCGAGTGGGGGCAGCTTGGTCATATGAGTTAAATAAACTAGACGGGACTCTAGTGCCTAGAATGTGGAATGCCATGCATCTGAAGAGGTATTACCAGTAAAATTTATTTCGAAAGTATTACTATCAATAAAGATCATCTTTACAATATTTTGAAAATTTGCAACTGCCTCTTCTCTAAAGACCAGATGTGGCTCTAAGTCTGTTGGCACTTTCAAAAGACTAGATGTGGCTTTAAGCCTGCTGGCACTTTTACAAGATCAGATGTGGCTCTAAGCCTGTTGGCACTTTCACAAGACCAGATGTGGATCTAAGCCTGCTAGCACTTTCAAAAGACCATACGTGGCTCTTAGCCTGCTGGCACTTTCAAAATACCAAATATGTCTCTAATCCTGCTAGCACTTTCATAAGACCAGATATGGATCTAAGCTTGTTGGCACTTTCAAAAGACCGCATGGCTCTGCAAACACGCACTTCTAAATACCGCATGTGGCTCTACGCCTATAGGCACCACAAGACCGTATATGGTTTGAGTTCACGCACTTCACAAGACCAGATGTGGCTCTAAGCTTGCTGACACTTACAAAAAACTAGATGTGGCTCTTAGCCTGTTGGAACTTTCAAAAGACCAGATGTGGCTCCAAGCCTACTAGAAATTTCATAAAAAGCGACTATTGGCTCTAACTTACTCAGCACTTATAAAGACCGATGTGCCTTGTCATTCACAATTAAAAGAACAGATGTGGTTCTTAGCTCGCCGACACTTCAAAAGACCGCATGGCTCTTAGCCTACTAGACTTTTAAAAGATCCGCACGTGGCTCTAGCCTCGCAATAGATTTCAAACACTAGACAAGGCTTCAAATTATTAGAAATTCTAAAAATAGAAACTTGATAAGGCCTCCAGCCTGTTGGTACCCAACCAAGCCCTTCAATGGTCCTTGGCCTGTTAGCTACAACCAAGGCCCAAAATGCAGCTCGCTCGCCAAAGACAAGAGCGGAACCCCGCTTAGCTCCTAACTTAACATCGTAACCCAAAGGACCATCCTAATCGGGAATTAATAAAAGGGGTTGCACAATGAAAGAAATCAATGGCTTAAGTAAACTAGAAATTATAAGAGCGCCAATGGCGTCGGGAAAAGAAATAAAAGTAAGTAATAGAATAAGTAAACAAAAAAGGTGTATTTCCTTAAAGAGCCAATGGCGTCCAAAGAGTAAACAATTGGTGGTGGTTGAACAAGGCCCCTTTATAAAATGAGGATTGGAAAAGCTACAGGAACTAGAGTCCGCCTCGGTCCTCGGTATATCACCATGGTTCCTTGATCGCTCACGGAGGTGCTTCTGGCCGCTATGGCCTCAAATGTGCCTAGACGTAGGGCACCCTAAGTTCACAAAGAACTCAAGAGGCAACGGGTCGGCGGAGTCAGGCATACTTTTTGGGACCTATGGATCATCTCCACAGATGTTGTGTTTGAATACACAACACCCGTACTCCATACTGCTGATCACCCTAAAGCCTTCTGGGCACTTCCCTATAGCCTATCACTCTTAATCACCTGAGAATGGAGAGAGGACACCCCATCTGGGTCGCCTGCAGAGATGTCCACAACTCAAGGGCCCCCAGCCCCTCCGCCTTGCCTACCCTCCCTCCAGCCGCCAGTGGCTTCCAGACCCCAGCGATCCTCCTCGCCTCCTTGCCTTAGCATCGCTTGTTGCACCAAGCTGCTGTGCCACCTCGTCTCCTCTGCTTTAAGTTCCCATCTGCCTCTTTCCATCCGCAGCAATCTTCTCCCTAACAAATCTTTAGCCTCTAGCACCCAGTGCTTCGACCTGAACTTTGCCTTGCCTAAGGAAGTGTTTGTGCCTGCGTTTGGAGACGCAATCGACCAAGCATGTAGTCGCAACTCTCAACATCATCCAATAGGATCGAATTCTATGTCGGCGAGCCATGTTACGAAGCTGCGCCTCACATCCTAGAAAAAGTGATGAGATGTCAAGAAAATAGCAAATGACAACTGCGTATTAAAAATCAAAACTTACCAACTCAGCCGACTGGTGAAAATTGTGATTGTGGATGAGCATCTTGTATTCGGCCATGCCCTGAAAGGTCTCCCTATCTAGGGAGCCAAGAAATGAGATGGAATACTTCTCAGAACGAGCCACCGCTGGCACCTGGAAGAGAGTGGGGTAGAGGGAGCTCATGTGCTTAACCGAAGACTCCTCTGCCAGGGGCCAACGATTAATGATTTCCTGTGCCTCTCCGGTTGGGGGAGCCAATGTGTTCCACCGAATGATGGAACCACTCCTAATGGCGAACATACGAGCTTAGCAAAGAAATTCGGTCGTGCATCCGCTTTCTGGGCGCCGACGCTATGTAGAGGACAAGAACAACGAGTAATGGCTACCTCTAACTGAAAGCCTAGCGATGAACTTCAAAGACTAGGAGATCCCCATCAGATCCTACCTCCTGGCAGGCACGTTTCTGTTAACTTAGGGGCATCCTCCAAAGCCACTGTGCATTAGGGAGCACTGGCCCAGGAGTCCACATTTAATATCATTGTGTTCCTCTTTAGGGCTTTTCATTTGGGTCGAACAAATTTTTAGACACTTTCCTCTAGGTGCTTTGTTAAGGCGCCGCCTTCGAGTAAGAGCCGCCACTTGCATACCGCAACAAAGTCAACAAGGCCAAAACATCTCACCTTCTCCCTTCACAATGGTTAACCCCGACTGTCAGGTCCATGAACCCCTCTAATCCAACGCTGCAGCCTCGCACTGTCTTCTTTCTTTTCTTTTTCTTCTTCAATTATGGGATAGTCAGTCCTAAACCCGCCATGATTTAAGACATAAATATGACTTATCTCTGGTTCCATAGAGTTCAAACTCAGACATGATTTAAGCAGAATCTTTCTTCACTGAAAACATGATAAACCATAATATCCTGTCACTATGAATAAAGGTATAGATAGCTCACTTCACACTTTCTCGAGACAAATCTTTACCAATCAGGACTTCTCTCTAAATTAGTTCCCCCATCTATCCTCATTCAGTACGCCTGAGTGGATCTGGCTCATGGTTCCAGGAATTCAACAAGTGTTGATTGTTGGATTTTGACCTGGATCAATATTGAAGAATTAAGCACCGAAATGTTTGGAATCATGAGGGAAAGAAGGATATGGAGGTTAGAAAAATAAAATAAGGACAATGAGTGCCTAATTCGTATAAATTGTCGTACAAAGGCCAAACTAATGAAATATGTTGTGGGAAAAATTTTCTAGTGATAAACCCTACTACAATACTCAACAAAGAAAGAAGTAATAAAATAAAGAAGAGAATTTGCTAGCTATGTTGCTTGGATTAAATGTAAATACTTACAAACTCGTTAGTCAAATAATAAAATGCTACTTAAAAATGTTACCAAGTAACAAATAATGGAGTCTTATTTACTTTAAAACACTAACATTATCATAACATTAATAAATCTTTCTAATTGCTAGTTCTTTACTAAAAGGAAATTATGGATACTTAATTGTAAGAAGAAAATGTTAAGGAAAAGCAAAAATGTTATAAAATTCTCTCATTTTTTCTTCGTGTGGGAAATATGCAATATTCCTCATACTAATTTTCTTTACGATTTTTTTCTCCAATGATAGCAAAAAAATCTTTCACTTACATCCTTTTTTCCTCACACTTTAGGAATACACATAGTCTTAAGATTATTTCACTAGTCATCATGGTAACCTTCAGAACATTAGCCAGTTATGTCAACTATTCATAAATAATTATCAATGATTAAATATGTTATTTGAATTGGCTTTACTCTTTGTCAAAAATAAATATTGTTTCTACTACAGTTCAAGAGCTAAATGGAAAGTCATGTTGTGAAGCTTCTCTTACCTTTGTTGGAACAACATATATTTGCCTAGTGAATTTTTGGCAAATATTCATTGTGACGAGTTTAGAAAGAAATCAGGGTAAAACTAATTTAGGGAAAGTTTAAGCAAATCAAATCTGGAAATTGAGGAGCGATCTGTTCTTACTCACCTTTGGAAAGGTGATATTCTACCCTTACAAATATAGTATGGCTATTTGAAGAACAAGGATGGACATCTGATCTCTGAATTAGAAATACAAGGGCTTCATGCGACTATAAGTATAGGTTGCATTGTACGCTTCAAAGATAGATTTGAAAAGGTGATCGAATTCAGAAGGCAACACATGGAGATTGATTAGAAGCTATCCACGGCCTGAGAGCTATCATAGGTACTACTCTTGTTCAAGGATGGTGAGCAAATTCTCACATTTTATCGAGAAGACGGATCAATGTGTAGTAGTTCAAATGTTGTGCAAGGGGAGATAAGGGGAGCTTATCTCCATGTTTCACCGTGAGAGAAGAGAAGACAGTGGTATGTGGTTTTATCTCTCACAAGACCAATGTAACATAATTAATACATATGAAATCCTTTAAGACCGGGCCCAACCTCACGGACTTAGGCAATTGCCGAACCACTTTACCACACCCCAGGCCCCATGTGTATGTATGCTTTCTACCTCTTAACTATTACCTATAATATGTTATCCTTCTCTATTTATCATTATTCATGACAAGGTATCATGTGATGATGAACATCTCGTATTATGTATAAATAAACAATCCCCGTTGCTTCATCAGTATTAGAGCATATCACCTTAAGACATTGAGGGAGATAGGTAGTATCATCAACAACGTTTACCAAAGCCGTGATGAATCTCTCGAAGGAAGGAGGTTCTGGCTGTCCGTCCACCACCGCTGATGGGACTAACCGCGACTACTAGAAAGCTTCTAAAGTGTGTGCGTCATCAAATCCACGAACGAACTCGGCATGGAAAGTCGCTTTCACCGGTTAGTCTCTCCCAATAAAGGAAGACAAATCAAGTAAAGAAGTGCCCAAGAGAGAACTTGAATGGACAATTGAAGAAGATATGGAGTCCTCTAACAATTGGAAGGCACTGAATGTTATTTTCAATGGGGTGAGCTTGATGCAGTTCAAAAGTATATCACCATTAATCACTGGCTGAGGTTCGGGACATCCTTCAAATTAAGTTTGAAGTGGATAAATGTTGTAAGGAAATCATGATGTAACTTTATCTCTAACTTTGAGAACCTCCTGATGGAGGAAAATTATCGATTAATCAATATCACGCCAAGATAAGATATCAAATGAGTCATTCATAACGGGGAGAAGATTCCGTAATAGGTGCTCATACGAGTTCTTGCAGCATTCTTCCTAAAAGGTTTGCTTACAAGGCCACAACCATTGGAAAAGTAAAAAATCTTGAAACCATGAAGCTCGAAGAACTGATAGGATCTCTTCGAACCTTTAAGATGGAACTTAAGGAGTATAAAAAATTAAGGAGGAAAACGGTTGCCTTCCAAGTCGAACCACAATTGACCGAAAGTGAATAAGGAGTTGATTTGGTAGAATCTTTGGCTCTATTAACAAAAAAATTTCAACCAGGTGGAAGGGAAGATGAACAGAAGAATAAAAGGTAATTTTCAACCAAAAATCATGACCCATGTTCCTAACCTTTTTGCTTCTTCTTAGAAATGAACAAACTCCTTGGTGGAAACTTTGACCAGAAGAACAGATCCAACGAAATTCAGTGTAGAGAATGTGGCCTCCGTAGATGCTTTGCTTCAAGGTTTCCAGAGACGCTGTCAAGCCTCCTTCTTCTCACCCATAAGACCCAACCGCTGCACCCGTAGGCTCTAGCACAGGGGGGCATCTAGCCCCAACATAGGACTCTAAAGGAAGGCTAGCAGCATAATCAAGCCCCTTGTTCATGACCTCCACGATCTACGCAAGGTCTACCAAAGGTGATGTCGGCATAGTTGGGGCCTCCCATCTAGACACCTAATAAATGTCAACACATACATCATCTTCAAAACACAATATCCATTAACGACGAATAGTTGTAGATACTAAAGCCTCCTCCATAACCTCTTCCACCTTCGTCTGACTATGGAAGTGGTATAAAGAAATCACAATAGTGAAAAGAGGCTTTGTGTAACAAAAGAGGAATATATTGGCAACTTCATAAACTTCGAAGGTTCAACCCCATATATATAGAGGTGGAACCTCATAATACATTAAATACACCATCAGGACATCACATATCATTGACACATTGGAACATATGCGCATTAATAATCTACAATTCTCCATACTTGAGGTCCCAAAACACAGTATTTTTCCCTGACTAGAAAAGCATGATCCTCCAGTCGAAGAAAAAAGGGGGCATTGTGAGTACCGTAGCCTTTGGGCCCAGACCCGCTAATCAATAGGCCCAAAACCCGCGCAGGCCCACTATCTGGCCCGCCACATAAAGTGGCCCAAGGCAGCCCATTATATTAAAACCACACGAGAGCCAACCGCATGGTACTGTCCTAGAACCCGTCTAGGGTCTTGAGTCCCCCAGCCGGCCATCCTACCGCATACGGGTGGTTAGATAAAAATGAATATGTTAAGGAGAAAATTACGCATAGGATATTTATCTACGGATCTCCTAAAATCCAAATCCGATACGCCTCAAAAACATTAATCCTTAACAAGAAAGAATTGGTCTTTGATCAGGAGAGAGAGATCTTATCACCAAAATCATGAGATTATCTTTCCAAAAATCAAGGAGAATTAGTCTTAGATAAGGAAAAAGAGATCTCATCACAAAAATTATAGGATTATCTTTCCTAAAATAAACGACAAATTGGAGTGTAAAACAAGAACTCCCACCGAGGGAAAGGCAAGTAAACCCTAACCGTCAGATTTCCTTTCTTCTTCTCCGTCCCTTTTGCTGACTTAAGCATCGAAGAGGCGGCCGGTGTCCCCCTTTTTTGCAGGTTTATATTGCGCCGCTGATGCCCCGGAGGATGGACGAACCAAGTACCGACAATAATGGAACCAATCTTGATTCCATAAGTAAAATAGTGATGGAAATACGTGCACATAGATCCTTCTAAATGAAAGAAAATAAAAGATTTTAAGTCCTTAAAAATCGCATAATCTCATTGTAGAAAGGATGGCACAAATCAAATCGCATACTCATCTTCAACTTCCACTTGCATTATCCTTTCTTCTCAAATCTATACCAACAAACAAGAATTGAACATCATTAGAATATGCCGATAATAAGATTGCTTGAGATTTGCAATATCTTAGAAACGAAAAGCCTCGTAGGAAAAGATTATGCAAATCACTAAACCAATCAAATGTCATCATCACATTATTTTCATTGTCTTCATCGTCTTCCTCCACACATCGAACGTCACTCATCAACGTTGTAGACAGAAGGGGAAATGGTATCAAGTGGATGATTACTTCAATTCCAAAAAGAGACAAATTAGAGATGCAAATATTTGCCAAGAGGATGATTTCTTCCTTCTAAAAAGAAATGCCTCTTATATTATATTTATATTAAGTATATGTCTTTCCATATGATTAGGGTTTCGATGTTTTCTCCTCCTCTTCCCCTTTTAGACATAGGATAGAAGATTTTAAAGGGAAAACATTAATATTATAAAAAATTTACTAAATATTAAATGACTTTTTATAAAAGTAAGAAAACACCAATTGTAAATAAATTTTCTCCCTTTATTTATTGCTACTTTTTTAAAGAAAAAATGTAAGAAGTTCTTGAAGTAAATTTACTCAAATGCAAACATGAATTATTGTTTGCCAAGAAATGATCATTTATCTTCTAAGGAAGTTAGAAGAAAACAATTTTATGAAGTAGTTCTTAAAATATAACAAATCTCATGGGCATGATGCTTATGAGTTCTTTTGATTTGAACTAAATATATACCTAAACTCCGTCAAAAATTTATACTATAATTATTATAATCAGGATGGATAGGCACTACACTTCATTATACAACAATTAGATGTTTGCTATATAAGAATCTAGCTCTTAAAGTTTTTTGGGTCCAACCATGCCCCTAACATTTATGTCATGACACATTTATGCCCCTATCGTTAACGAAATTCACATGTAGGCAAACAGGGGGTTAACGTTGCTGCATGGCACCCCTCACCTGCTTTGTGATAGCTTTGCACGGGGTTCATTAAACACAAAAATTATTTTGACAAATATGCCCTTATATCTAACCTCTGTAATCAATCGATACCCTCCCCAAGACAATCCAAATTTTTTTAGCTCTTTCCCTTAAACCCTAATCAAATCCTAAGATTCAAAGCTTCTTTTGGTTCTGTGGCAACCAAACGAGAACCAAACTGTCAATCTCAACCTCCATTCTTTTTCTCTCTTCCATAGTTTCTCAATAGCCAAACAGAGACCAAAAGCACACTCCAAATGATAAACTTCATTTTTGTCGCAGGCCAATACTGCCGTAGAACCCATTATTTGTATTCATTGTTTGAATTTGTAATATCCTCTATCTAAGAATTCACAATCATTGAGATAATATAGCTTCATGGAGATAATATGCCCTTTCCCGTTTCTTAGCTTCTTCCTTGATTACTATACCATGTAGATACTTCTATCACTCTATTCCATATTGAGAAAGTGTTGGGACTTTGCATCCACAAAACTTTAAGTGAATGAAAATGTGTCCCCATCGAACGCAGCATATCGTTTGGTTCGTTTATTTTCGAACCGACATGTCTGTTCGTGGAGACACTTCCTAGGTTATTTATACTCTCGTTTTTCCCATTTTACACACAAATATTCTCTCATCACACGATATCATTCATTTTGTGCGATTGTTCTGGCAAGCTGAGTCTTTTCCGTCAGGGTCCTCCGATCCGCATTCACTGGAGGAACGATCCGGCTCTATCCCGGGAGACGCAATATTGTCCACTATCTCGGCATGCTTTCGAGCCAAATTCGGCTCTTAAGGACAACGTTATCGCTGGCTCTGACTGCCAATTATTGTTTATACTATAGGTTTGTTTTCTTCATTTTTTTTGGTTTCTGTTTTTTGAACGAACACGAATACATTGTTTCTGTCTTGAGAACGAACACGGGATCTACACTCTTAAGATGAATTTTAGTTCTGTTCATTTACAGATTTTTTTTCTTCTTTCTTCTCGCTTCTATACTCGTCATCTGCATGCATTTTCCGTTCATGAATTTAGTTCTCGTTTCGCTTATTATTTTTATTTTTTTTTGTTCTGTTCTAAGCTTATTTGTTATAGTTTTGTTCTAGATACAAGAAAAAAAACATATTTTGTTTCGCTTTTACAGTTACTCAAATTTGTTTCGTTTCGGTATTACAAAGAAAAAAAATTGTTTACTTACAGTTACTCAAATCTGTTTCCTATTCTAGATTACAAGAAAAAAAATTGTTTCGGGCTTTTTTGGCTGTGTTACTCAAATCTTTTGCTTTGTTCTGAATTACAAGGGAAATAAAAAATTGTTTCAAGCATGTGTTACTCAACTGTTTGTCGTATTACATAGAAAAAAAAATTGTTATAGTTTCTTTTTTTTCCGTCTGTATTATATCTGTTACAGATTATACAAATTTTTGTTTCTGTTTTTGGATAACCAGCAATAATAAGACTGTAGTTTTTCCAGTTTCTGTTGTATTCAAACTTTTTGAAGACTACAATTTTTCTGTTTCTATTGTATTAAAATATTTGTTTCTGTATTCAAATATTTTTCGTTTCTGTACTGCAGTTTTACATTCTAAAACATTTGTTTCTGTATTCAAATATTGTTTTGTTTTTATCTGTCAGAAATGGCTTCGCCTTCGACTCCGGTTAACTCTATTCCGAATCATGGAGAAAAGCCAGAAAGGTTCAATGGTACCGACTTCAAGAGATGGCAACAAAAGATGTTGTTCTATCTCACGACCTTGAACTTGGTAAGATTCCTCAATGAGGATGGTCCTAAATTGGACGTTGGAGAGACAGATAAAGAAAAGTTGGCTGCTGTGGATGCATGGAATCACTCTGACTTCCTGTGTCGTAACTATGTCCTCAACGGTTTGGAAAATACTCTCTATAACGTCTATAGTCCGCTGAAAACGGCTAAGGAGTTATGGGATAGTCTAGACAAGAAGTACAAAACCGAAGATGCCGGACTGAAGAAATTCATTGTCGAAAAATTTCTGGAATTCAAGATGGTTGATTCAAAGACCGTCTTAAGTTAGGTTCAAGAGCTTCAAGTGGTTGTGCATGATATTCATGTCGAAGAATGACTCTAAGTGAGACATTTCAAGGGCTTACTCATTGAAACCGCCACCATCCTGGAGGGATTTCAAAAATTATCTCAAACACAAGAGAAAGGAGTTATCACATGAAGACTTGATTGTTCAGTTGAGGATTGAGGAAGACAATAGGCTGTCTTAGAAGAAAGTTGGAAAGAATCTAGAAGTTTCAAAAGCCAATGTTGTTGAAGAAGGATCGAACCCAACAAAAAGGAAAATGCCTAGCAAGTCTAGAGAGGGATTCAACCAAGGCCTCGAAGAAGTTCGCGGCAAGTGCTTTCCAACTGCGGGCAAGTCTCGACATTGAGCCAAAGACTCCGCAGAGAGGTAAGAGAAACGCACAAAGAAAACGCAGACTTCACATGTGGAAAAGATTCTAATGGTGTTGATGATATCAACTGGATCGCTTATGATATCCGAAAGTGTAATATGGTGGAAACCCCAAGGAGTGGTGGATTGATATCGAGCAACTCGTCACATCCTCGCGGCAAACAGACGATGAGCCATCGGCACAACCGCGTGATGAAAACTTATACTGGTAATTCATCAACCTTAAGGTTGAAGGTGTCGGAAAGATTTCTCTAAAGATGACATCTAGAAAGATTGTGACACTAATTAATGTTCTGCATGTGCCAGATGTTCACAAGAATTTAGTGTCAGGATCTCTCCTTAGCAAGAATGGCTTCAAGTTGGTTTTTGTATCTCGACAAGCTCAGACTCAAAACGAGATATTGCAGGAAAGGGTTATCTATGATGGTTTGTTCAAGCCTAATGTAATGACTATTGTAAACTAGATGATTTGAATAGTTGCTTCTTCTATGTGCTTGGAGTATTCTAACATTTAGCATCCCAGTTGGGACAAGTTAACTATAAGTCAATAAAGAAATTAATGAATATGGGACTGTTGCCGATTTTTGATTGTCCAAGTGAGAAATGCCAAGTGTGTTGAATCTAAATTTTCTAAGCCCCTTCCACTCTGTAGATAATAGAGTTTCAGAACCTTTAGATTTAATACACACATATATATGCGATATGAAATCAATATCGTCAAGAGGTGGTAATAAGTATTTTATTACTTTTATAGATGACTGTTCGCGGTATTGTTATGTTTACTTTCTTAGTAGCAAAGAAGAGGCTGTGAATGCTTTTAAATCTTATAAGGCCGAAGTTGAAACTCATTTGAACAAGAAAATTAAAATCATAAGGAGTGACAGAGGAGGTGAATATGAATTTCCATTTGAGGAAATTTGCATCGTAGTCGGTATCGCTCACCAAATGACTGCTCCTTATACACCATAATCTAATGGAGGGCGAAGGAAAACTGTCTTTAAAGGAAACAATGAATGCATTGTTGAATAGTTCGATTTACCACGTAATTTGTGGGGAAGTTATTTTAACGCTCCTAAGCCTAAAAAGGTTAAGGTGACCAGACTATTGGATCGTATTTTTATCGGATATGCCTTGATTAGTAATGCATATCATTTTCTTGTTCACAAGTTAGAGATCCCAGATATACATGTCAATACGATCATTGAATCAAGGGACGCTTCGTTCTTTGAAAATATATTTCCGTATAACATAGTAGATGAGTCTATTGATAATAATAAGAGGTCTCGAGATACTATATCTAGAAGTGATCCAATGGAGGATGAACCTAGACGTAGTAAAAGACAAAGGACTTCACGTCTTTTGGACCTAATTTAACGTGCAGGCTGTTTGAGAATGAACTCTGGACATTAAAGAAGTCAGTGGACTTCGCTTTAAGCCCCGTTCCGAAAGAAGCTATCAATAATGAAGTTGAACTACCTTGTCAAATCATACATGGAAATTGGTTGACCTTCCTCCTGGTAATAAACCACTACAATGGAAGTGGATTTTCAAGAGGAAATGAAAAAGCTGTAAAGCAATATTGATAAATATAAGGCTAGGCTTGTAGTAAAAGGATACAAGCAACGAGAAGGTCTTGATTATTTTGATACTTATTCACTCTGGCACAGAATTACATCTATATGATGCTAATTGCTATAGCAGCGGTGTATAAGCTTGAAATCCATCAAATGGATGTAAAAACGACCTTCTTAAAGGGAGATTTGGAAGAAGAAATATATTTGGAACAACCCGAAGGGTTCATTGTTCCGGGACAAGAGCAAAAAGTATGTCAGCTTATCAAGTCACTCTATGGATTGAAACAAGCACCAAAACAATGGCATGCCACCCGACGGTCATGTTGTCGAATGGTTTCAAGATTAATGAGTGCGAGCAATGTGTATAAGGCAGCAAACTCATAATTGCTTTTGCATATTTTATGTCTATATGTAGACGATATGCTTATAATGTGCAATGATGGTGACTATTAAGAAAATCAAATGCTTGCTTGTAAGTAAATTTGAAAATGAAAGATATGGGGGTCGTTGATGTTATTTTAGAGTTAAAATCCATAAGATGACCTGAGATTGGCCTATCACAATCCCGTTATAGTATTGAAACGATTCTTGAAAGTGCAAGAATCTAGGTATCACTGTAAGAAAGACTGATAGATTTTAATTTATATATTTCTTAAGAACGTGAAAACAAAGCTCAAATGAAAGATGTTAGTATACTAGGCGCTTTAATGTATGTCATGAACTGTGACTAGGTCGACATAGCTTGTGCGGTTAGCAAGCTAAGTCGATGCATAGCTAGTCCAAATGAAAATCATTGGAAGCTATGAAACGCTTATTTGGGCTACTTAAAGCGCACTAAGATTATAAGCCATTACACGTAATATCCCAAAGATTTAAGGATACTGTGATGCAAATTGGATAACCGACACTAAAGACACAAAATCAACAAGTGGATATGTATTCACACTCATGGGCGGCAAGAATTGAAATCATCCAAACAAACTCAGACAAGGTATCCACTATGGAATCGCACTTGTTGCTTTGGATAAAGTTTGAAGAAGCCGAAAGTGGCTTCAAAATTTCTTGAAGATATCTCTAATTGGCCTAAACCAAGGTTCGATGTATACATTGTGATAGTCAAGCGGCAATAGGAAGGGCAAGGAATGTCATGTATAATGGTAAGTCTCGACACATACATTGAAGACATGACACAGTAAGACAACTTCTTTCTAGTGGAATTATCACCATTGACTATGTGAAGTCAAAAGATAATATTGCGGATCCATTGACAAAAGGCCTAACTAGAGAGATGGTTGCAAAGACATCAAGGGGAATGGGTTTAAGGCCTCTAAACAAGTCATCATAGCAGACACCCTACCTAGTTGACTGGAGATCCCAGGATCTAGGTTCAAAGGGACAATCTGGGTTATGAAGACAAGGTAGAGTAACACAAATTTGTTTTACCCATTCCTGACAAAGACAAGATTAATATGAAGGTTAAGCAACAACTTTTAATGATTATGAAACTATAGGTTCAGAAATCACCTATGTGAGTGTGAAGTGAGGGTCGCTTCTATGAGAATTGACAAGGCCGAATTCTCTACAACACTCATGAGACCAGGCGGTGTTCATGGCCAAAACGAACACAACAGTTAGAACCAATATTGTTCGAGAAATAGTTGTGTGATTTCTATTGTCTAGGCTAACACGAAGGTCAGTAGCCCAAAGACATCAAGTTCCATTGATCGAATTTGTGCAAGTCGATAAGCTCACTCAAGGAAAGTTCAAAGTCTCATACTACTTATCCCGATGCAACGCTTCTCATGGAATAATCGTGACTTGCATCTCATGCATTACTCGGAGTATTGATATCGCACCTTTTTATTCATGTGATTGTCGGGACTTTGTATCCACAAAATCCTTATGAATGAAAATGTGTCCTCATCAAATAGACACATTGGTTGTTCATACCTTTTCGGACCATGTCCGTCGTGAGACACTTCCCGGGTTATTTTCATACTCCGCTTCCCATTTTTTAATAATAAATAAAAATATTCTCACCTCACTCCATATCATTCCATTTTTGTGCGATTGTTCTGCAAGTTGATTTCGTCGAGGTCCTCCGATCCATACCACTTCTGGGAGGAACGATCCGCCTGGTCCCGGGGAGACGATTGTCCACCATCCCTGTACACAGTTGAGAGGCCAATTGCCTTAAGGACGCAGAACGCTATCGCGTGGGCTCGATCTTCTTCTAATTATTGTTTGTAAATCGAGCTTGTTTCCTTCATTTTTTTCGCTTCGCTTTGAACGAACACCTAATACATTGTTTCGCCTGGCGACCAACACGGATCTATAGAAAAAGCAACCCGTGAAAGTAAAATGTCTACTAAAGAAGCGCTTCGTAATGTCGCCCAACCAACATTACTTTTGTCTTAATCGATTAATTCCTTCCTAGCCAGATAGTGAATGCCTAGGAAACTTCGAACAAGAAATTTTGTTAGTTTAAAATATTACCCGCCCTCGTGGATAATTTGGTTTCGTAATGGCTTACTCACACTTGTGGACTATGATGCAATACCTAACACTTAGTATACATCAAATTTTGTTTGACATATGTTTTTCGTTTTCTAATACCCCGTTTGTTACCAAGGATGAATGGAATCATGTCTTGTTTGAAAATTTTGATTTAGGCAAGGGTTTTCACTACAAATTTTTTTATACAAACTAGTCATTTAATAGAGGCATGCTTTTTCAAAACATAAGCAACAGTAAATCATAGCTTCGTCATCTTTAACAATTGCTATGAAATTTTATCTGGAAAGAATTCAAAAGGTTGAGGTGGGTGCGGGGTGTTATAAATAAGAATAAATATTTTAAAGATTATTTATTATTACTTATTATGCTTATCAGGTCTTACTAGCTAATATTTGATTGTTTGAAAAGATAGAAAATATTAGAGTTCATTGGTTTAAGCAATTTACAGAAAATTTTAACAGCAAATACATGAACTAATTAATCAGCTGGTACTACTTATGAGTTGGTAAAGATTTAAATAGCCGGACGGACTAGTGTAGAATCATAGAAATCATGTGTTTTGCAGAATGGGGTGGCAAGACATTGAAAATATGGTGAGGGAGTTTCTTATCCTGGGTGAGGCCCACTTTGGCTCCCCCACCTTTCCTACCCTTTGTCATACAACATGAATGACTACAACAACTTAGACTCAACATTATTTGACTTTGAATTTTATTTATTTTTTCTTATTGGTGGGTTAGATGTTAGGTACCCACTGTAAAGTGTCTTCATGCACTTGATCTTTCCATAGTGTGTGTTAGCTAGGCACATAAAATTTCCCTCACATAACAAGGGGGTGCTGAATTCTCGTTAGTATTTAATTAAGTTATTTTTCCCATTAATTTGTGATCTAACTATTGTATTTATTTGATTTATATGTGAAAGACTCTTTGGAGTCAACTAATTCCGCATGACTCATCCTCCTGTGTGTGTGTGTTTTTTTTTTATGGGTATCCTCTATGTGTGTTTTTTCAATAACTAACTATATATAACATAAATAAAAGGCTAATATATTCTCCCTTAGATATACTATAATAGTTTTAAGGAAATATAAAATAAATTTTATATACAATTATATGGATGACAAGTTAAAATAATTTTCCTATTGAAGTTCTAATGAATGACATAAATACTATTTATACTTTCTTATATAAAAGAAGTTGAGTCCTAATAGAAGAATATGATACAAAAGTTCTTTATAAAGCTTGATTGCACAAGCTACTTTATATAATTTGATTAAAATTATTGAAAATATAAAAAGATAATGGAAAGAATTCAACCTTTTGACATTTTTTAATTATTAAAGAAGTTCACAACAGCATTTGTAAATACTAAACCTTTAATAAGAAATTGCTACTTATATTGTAATTACAATCATTATGTATTATGGATTTAAGATATATTTTCCCTTTGGAATTTTATTTATATATATTTTATACAATTGACATAAATATTTTATTCAATACAATATTTCTAATAGTTTGAGATAAATATTTTAATTTATCAAAATATTTCTGCTCTAAAGTTTGGAATCGAAAGGAACTCTTATCCATGATTAATTACTTCCTGAGAGAGAAATAGAGTTGTCTTTGAGGATGGTTTTTTCCCAAATAGAATGGTAGTTTAGTCCTTTGTTAGTGTGCTTTAATTTCTTGGGCAAAGTTAATCCCTAACGTGGAGTGCTTTAGTACGATAGGCCATTTTGGGCCGCTTCATGATGCGACAGGCGGTGCCCCACGCTGGCCTATTGAGTAGAAGTGGTTCAGGGGCCTGTGGTGTCACAGACTACACCATCAATGAAAATTTTGATTACCATTGTAAAAAATAACTTAACTTCTAATATAGTATTTAGCACAAGACCTCAAGTTTTTAACATCGTAATATTTAACCTATTTCTCCATATTGATTATCGCAGAGAAATATATCACATGTATTCATCCATATCTCATATTAAGACCCATATTTTTTCGAGGTTCTGACCCATGTTTACCTTTTCTTTATTGAGATTATTTGGTGCGTTGAGGGGTGAAATCCGCTTGATCCCAACTTTGAAAAGCTGAGTTGTTAAAGGATCCGAATTCATGCCAGTACCATGATTTTGAGAAAGGCAAGTCTCGTATAGCTTCACTGGCTACCTTGCAAGATTGATGTTTCAAGACCTTAAAGAATCCGGAAAAATGATTTGTACTAAAGAGAAAGAAACCGCCATGCCGAGAAATACTTTCATTCCGGACCCCAGAGAAACATTTTGCGAATATTCGCTGCGCATTCTTGTAATTATGTGGAATTGCAATCCGGGAAAGATTGCAGATTCTCCTACATTGTAAATGAATGTTGGTCCTGAAGGTCAAAATGAAAATTTGAAGCTTGGTGAATATTTGTCGTCTCTCCTCGTCAAGTTTCATGCATTAAGGCTTTTACAAAGCAAAGATGATAAACATAAGGTCGAAATCAATTAACCTACTTCCAAATGATCATAACTCAATGTTCAAAGTTGTAAACCAAAAATGACCAATCCAAGAGTTAATTTGGCACAAACAAGAGTAATCAAAATGATCAAAGATGGGAACTACACAAATATAAGTTCATGAGATAATTCTCATGGCTTCTTGTACAACAACAAACGATCACAAAGGAAAAACAAAAATGAAAGTTACATTGTCCAGATCGGATCACGCTTTAAACTCTAGTTTTACTTTCCTATATTTCGATACCCGCAGACTGTAAAAAAGAGTTACACAAAAGGTTAATGGTTAAAGTAAAACTAAGCTACAAAAATAATAAGAATAAAGAATCTAATAAGATATTAAGATTGTGTTTGGTCATATGTTTCCTTATACTTTTCCTCCCGTTTTCTTTCTCAAGATTTTCTCTCAGATTTCCAAGCAGAAACCAACATGTTCAAGATGCCGAAACAAAAGGATTCAAAGCAGACAGAATTTCTTCGCTATATTTATTTCATGATAGGAAACAAAAGGATGATATGTTGATGAGTGAGAAATTGTTAGAAGTTTTAAAACAAAATTGTTTCAAAGTCCCACATCGGTTGTGGAAGTGTTTGTATAACACTTTATAAGCATGGAGGCCTTACTTACTATTGATGAGAATTGGAGGCCCATAATTAGCATGGGTGGTCTCTTCTCCATGGGCTCCTTTAGCAGTCATCAAATATATTATATATAATATATTAATAAATCAAAAGACAGGCCTTGGGGCTGCACGCTTTTTGAAAGAGTGCATCTTTCTGAAAGGTTGCAAACTTTCAGAAATGTTGCATCCTAATATATAAATATTCATTTAATATAAAAGTTTTCTTTTCCGACCACAAACAATGCAGGTATCACTGCCTGAGGAAAAAAAAAAAAAAATTAAGAAAGAGTTTGCTTGAGTTGAAGTTTGTAAAACACTTCCACATTAGAGGTTTCGATCCCGGGAGGCAATCAACTTAAGTCTTCAGCACAAGAGAAGTGGTGCAATATTGTCTTTGAAGATATTGTATATTGCAAGACTTATCTATCAAGTCGATAAATCACCCGTAAAGTTTCTGTAACTCTTTTCCCTCAAGTACATGCCTGTGTATTATATTCTCCTCTGTATTGTTAGCATAATTTCGTAACAATCTGAAGACAATATTTTCTATTACAGCATGCCTATTCACAAGCAAACATACAACCCGTGGTAGATCTACTAATGTGGAATAAATACTTGAAAAGTCAAAAAACCCTTCCTCGATGAGGAAGCCCCGATAAGTTCAATGGAACTCACTTCAAAAATATGGCAACAAAAAATGTTATTTACTTAACAACTATGAATTTGGCAAACATCATAGAGAAGATGTTCCCAAGGCTACTACAACCTCCTACAAGAGAGATGCTATTGACTACTGAAGCTTGATGCAATCCCCATTTCGCAAGAACTATATTTTGAATCGTCTAGAAAACAACTTATATGATATTTACTCATCATATAAGACTGCAAAGGAAGTATGGGAAATGCTTGAGAAGAAATACAAAATTGAAGATGTTGGAGCCAAAAAGTTTGTGATTGGCAAATTTCTCAAGTACAACATGGTTGATACGAAACTCTGGATATAAACAAGCTGAAGAATTTCCAAGTCCTTATTCACGAACTGTATGTGAGAATGCACCAGGAGTAGCTTAAGTGTCATTACAGAGAAGTTTCCACCTTCATGGAGGGATTTCAAAGTTTACTTGAAACAAGCATGAGGAAATGTCAATGGAGGATTTGATCCTAAGGCTTCGAGTAGAAGAAGACGACTAGAGCGGAGACAAGGCTGGCGGAGCAAGGGCCAACATGCCAGTAGAGAGCGAGCCTTCAACAAAGCAAAATTCCAAAATTCAAAGGCAAGAAAATCACTGCTTAACAAACCCAAAGGTGCTGACTTTAAGAAAATTAAAGGAAGTTGGCCGGGTGTGGAAAGCCCGACATAAGTGAACAAGAGTGTCGCCACCACAAAGAGATCGTATCAGCACTTACTAATCACACATACGCATAGGCCTGGGAGTGACAATTGGTTGTTGTTGCGACTGAAACAATATAGAGTTTCAAAAATGTCAAGGGAGGTGATCAGATACTGGAGCAACCAAGTAAGGCAAGGGGAGACAAGAATCAGCTTTTTAATACAAACAAATACGATGGTGAAAAAGCTTCTATATGGGAAATTCCTTCCGTCTAAATGCTAGAAGGAAAAATGTGATGCTAAAGTTTACTTGAAAAGTATACCCCAATCGGCGTGGTTACATGTCCCGAATTAGGAAAATTTAGTTTCAAGCCCTATAATTTAGTAAGAAAGGGTTTAAACTAGTATCGACCATAGGGTTTATTCCTAAGTTACCGGGATGTATGTGCAGCAGTATTCGGGTCAAGGCTTGTTTAACCTCAATGTACTTGTTACTAATACTATTAATAAATAATAAGAACACTTCTACTATATTGTTGATTCTTTGTTTTGGCGGTATGTTAGGTTAGACATATTAACAACAACAGAGTATAGAAGGTTAATCTTTAATTTACTACCACTGTTTGATGTTAACACATGCAATAATGAAGTATGCACTCGAATCTAAGTTTGCTAGACAAAGTTTTAAATCTATTCAAGAAAGGTCAAATGAACATATATGATCCAGGATCTCTCGTGACTTTAAAACTATATCTTCACGTAGGTAAAAATTATTTCATAACTTTATAATAGATTGTAATAAATACTATAAGTGCTATTTATCAGAAAAGATGAAGCCTTGAATATGTTTAAGATATATAAAGTCGGGTTGAGAATCGGGCTTGGAAAGAAAATTAAAATAATAAGATCCTGATAGAGGTGGTGAATATGAGTCCAATCGATTTTCGGATTTTTGTACTCAACATGGTAGCTGTTCATCAAATAAGAACTCCTTTTCTTTATACACCACAAATAAAATGGTGTTCTAGAGAAAAATAGAACTCTAAATAGATACATGATAAATTTATGTTGAATAGTTCAAGGCTTCCATATAATTAGGGTGAAGCACTACGATCGCAAACTTTATTCTAAATAGACCTTTTAAGAATTCCAATAAATCTCCAGAATCATGGAAAGGAAGGATACCATCGTATGTAAATGATCAAAGTGTGGGGTCATGAGCAAAAGTACTTATTCCATTGCCTAAAAGGATAAAACTTAGTCCTAAAACAATAATTGATTGTGTGTTCATTGTTTCAAATTTAGTGTCAGATATAGATTTCTAGTTTATAAATCAAGTGCATGATACATAAATACAATTTTAGAATCTATTGATTGAATTCTTTGAAGATGTTTTTCCTTATAAGGAAAGCTATGAGGTTATGAATAAAGAGAACTCGTGATGAAACCATCTACTCTAAAGGTTCTAGAAATGATCAAGATACAATCCAATAAATGGTTAACAAAACATGGCTTTTAATTCAAGAATTTATAAGTTCCTTATCACTATGAGAATCACAAATATTACATAATGCCAAGATCATCTGAAAATTTTCTTCTGGAATACGTTTTATTGACATAAAGAACTAACTAATCACTACAATATTAATAAAACATCTCCTAATAAAACTATAAGAGGCTCAATATAAGATCGCGCATTTATATTTGATATTCCACTGATACGTCAGTCAAGATTTGTCAAAAATGGAAGCAACAAATATAGATTATCTCTGATTGTTTCATCTAACATCAACAAGAACTATAATATTTATCGTGATATTGTTTCCTTTAACATATGGAATATTCATTAATGTTATATAAATCTTTCAACGAGAGTTGGATGAAGAGATATATATATATGGAACAACCTAAGGATTTTGTGGTTCAAGGTCAAGAAATTAAGGTTTGTAAGTTAGTTAAGTCTTTATATTGACTACAAGCCCCAAAACAGTGGCATGGAGAAATTTGATCACACAACGTTGTCGCCTGGATTTAAAATCAACGAGGACAAATGTGTATATAAAGAAATACACTAATTCATGTGTATTTGTTTGTCTTTAAGTTGATGATACTTATAATGGGAACCAATATGATGCACTAGTCCACTAAAAAAATTATTAAGCTCCCATATTTGATATGAAAGACTTAGGTCCAAATTGATGAATTTTAAGTTCAAATAAAAGAAACAATAAAGGATACATACTTATACAATCCCATTATGTGGAAAAAATTTTTAAATAATATGGTTTAATCAAATTGCAAGGTCATAGAATAATCTATCGATGCAAATTGCAAATTGAAAAGAATATCGAGATGCAGTCTTACAATTACAATATTCACAAGTTATAGGTAGCTTGATGTACCTAATGAACGCCACTAGGCCAGATATTGCTTATTCAGTAAGTAGGCTTAGTAGATATACAAGTAATCCTGCAAAAGACCATTGGGAAGCTGTAGAGTGTTAAGGTATCTCAAGTATACTAACATATGGATTACACATACAAGATATCCACGTACTTAAGGCTATAGTGATGCTAATTGATTCACACATAGAAACCAAATCAACTAGTGGATATGTATTTACTGGGAGGTGTCATTGCTTCCTGAAGTCTTCTAAACAAACATGTATAGCACGCTCAACTATCGAGTCTTAATTTATAGCACTAGATAAAGTCTTGAGGAGGCGTAGGCTAAGAAATTTTTTTAGAAGACATTCCCGTATGGTCAGCTCAGAACCGCTATATGTATACATTGGGATAGTATGGCAGCACAAGGTAGAGCCAAAAGTAACATTTATAATGGAAAGTCAATACACATAAGGCGTAGGCACAATACTATTGCAAATACTGTTTCTAGTGGAGTAATATCATACAATATATAAAGTCAAAGGAAAATTTAGCTGATCCTTGACAAAAGGCCTACCAGAGAGCAAGTTAAGAATACAGGGAAATGAGATTAAAGCCATTTCAATGAGTAATACTAGGCTGAAACCCAACCTAGTCGGGCTCAGGTTCAATAGAAAACTAGACACAACCTAATCGATTTCATTTCTCTATAGAATTGATCGCCTGATAACTTTCGTGGTCCGAGGTATATCATATGGTCTTTGATGCTAGCAATAACCTGTGAGTCGCTCTTGGCTATATCCTTAAAATTGTCCTTAGACAATTGCTTCTTCCAAACGTGGTCGGGAAACACCTCAAACCGATTCTCTACTTTATTTTGAATTTTACAAACAGCCTCGCATCACCACGGAGAGCTCCATTTTTCTCATGTACCGCTTCTTGAGGTTTCTTTGCTTATTGAGACTCAATAAGCCAGAAAATTCTTGAGCGGTGAGTATGTTGGGATCTCTGTCTCAGCCCATATTGTGGATCTTACCATGGGAGAGGATGATAATGAATGCCTTTATGAAGCTGTAATCGAACTGCTAAATCTCTTTCATGTAATTTTCAAGGATTTTCCGTCGCAGTAAAATTTGGCCATCAGAGTCAATTATATGGCTGAGGCATCATGATTCCGCCTACAATCGTAACAAACAGGGATTCAATAAATTTTAGAATTAAATCAAAAGATGAAAAAAGAAGAAGAAAGTAGAGCTTAAGAGCCATACATATATACAAAATTTATTGGGGCCATGAAGGATTACTTTATAATTATTAGATTCAATCAACTATCGCTATCATTTTCATGACTGTGTACTTTCACGCCGTCATCATCCACACTCATTTTCACGTCATCCTTCCAAAGTTGAGTATATTCTTTTAGAGACTGCTCTCTTAGTTACCAAAAAGATCTGGCACTCAAAGGAAAGGATCTAAAAAGGATGAAAGAGGGACTGGTGGATAGTATTTAAAAGTATGGTTTCTTCCTTTCCCCAGAAAATAGGGGTTTGATTGCAAAAGAGAAGCCGATCCTCCTCCTCCTACAAGAGAAAACTAGGGTTCGATTTCACGAGGCTGATTTCTCCCTCTCCTTCCAAAACTAGGGTCTGATTGCAAAGATGTTCATTTCTCCCTCCACCCACGGAAAACTAGGATTTGGATTGCAAGAGGTTGATTTCACCTCACTCCTCCTACAAGAGAGAAACTAGGTTTGGATCCCAAAAAGTTCGACATCCCTCCCCACAAAAAGAGACACTATGTCAATGGTAAGAGGCTCTCCCACAAAGAGAGAAACTAGTGGTCTGTACAGCAAGGAATTCCCTCTCCTCAGAGCAGGAAACTTTAGGTTTGATTGTATGAAAGATGATTTTTCCCACAACTCCAAACAAAAAACGCTACCTCACACTCCTCACAGACTTCATCTATGCATATGCAAAAGATCATGATCAATATATATAGTAAGACTCTTCGGGAGGAAATTAGGCTAAAGGTTTTTTCCTTCTTGAACTTAGCTAAACCCTAAAATTTGAGATAAAACATCAAATTTATATTTCTACTTTTCTCTATTTTTGAGGAAAAGAAAAATCTAAAATATTGTCCAAAGATATTTTTAGACCTATTTTTAATTCTTTTTAAAATAAGCAAAATAATAGTCTAAACAAACTAGGCTTTACTTTCTAAGAAAATTAAATAATAAATTTACTTTTTGCCAATAGTCAGTTCTCATTCAGATGAGAAGCCTTTATCAAATGATATCTGGGCCGTATTTCTTATGATAGATTATATGCTGATTCTCAAGTACCAAAAAAATAAATAAAATAAGTGAAGAATTTTAAGAAAGGAAAAATCCTAGAGATTCATATATACAAATTATATAATATTTTGAGCTCATATGAGATGGAAAAAATTCAATAATCTCATTCCTAAAATTTGTTTAAGGTAGTTTCAAATGATTGAGAAGCTTCTTTATTAGAATATCAACCAACTATGTGTTTGTTTTTTTAATTAATGCTTTACTAGAACTTTTTTTTGAGCTTACGTTTAATAGTACTATGTACAGCATTAAGTATTAAGAAGTTTGTTTTTTTAACATCGGGTAGTGAGTAGATGGCAATTCCGGACGGATTATTTTTGCTCTCACCCCCGCCTCGCCTTTAATGAGAGAGCATGTTTGGTCGAATTAGTAATCGGGTTTTTAGCAAGTTTGACTTTATTTTCTCAACCGGTGACGGGTTTGGGATCCAGTTCGCGCAGTACTCCGTCCTGGTCCCGATTATAATGAAAATAATTTTTTATTATTTTATTTATATTTAATATAATAATAATAATAATAATACTGAATGTTTTTTAATAAATAATTTATAAATTCATATAATATTTTATTTTTTATGAAATATATTAATTTTAATATAATAAAATAAAAAGCAAATATAAAAATAAAACTAAAAATCAAATGCAAACAGACAGTTTGGGAATTTTATCATCCCTCATTCCATTTAATTTTTAATGAGACAAGTTTCAGAATTGAAAAAATAACGAGCGTGTGTCGGAAACGGCCGCCTCCCAAATCCCCATGAGCCATCCTTGTGGTGTGTATTGATGGCCCTTCTACTTGTTGGGCATGTGACACCCCGATCCCGGGGTCCTGACCACCACAAATCATACTTATGTCTCATCGTGAAACCCATTCATGAGGCAAAATGGCCACTGGGCCCACATCACATCACCAATAATCTAACTAACTAAGTATTACAATAGCGTTCAAGAGTTGCCATACGTTCTTAACCAAACATATATCAAAATTTAGAGTTCTAATATAAATGTTTTACAAAGAAAATGCTGTCAAAGCCACATTCCTGCTTCTGAAAGAGGGCCTCTAGTGTATTGTTTGCCCCTCCTGACACCTCCCGCACCTGAAATAATGATCTCCAGACAGTGGTGAGCAATGCCCAGTAGTGGATAATCCCCACATGGGTTACTCCTCAACCTAAGTGCACATGAATGGCAACCAAACACACTACAACACATGATCCTACCAATGTCGTTCATATGCCCAATCTCATGTCTCGAAGTCCCTACCAACTCCTCACTGCATGCCTAAGCTAAATGTGAGAAAACATGGGTTTTCAAAACAAAAGGCTTTGTTCCTAAAAAGATACTACCGAAGTTTCGTAAAATCTGATTGAAAAACCTCCGAGGTGAATTATCGGGTTATTCTCCAAAGTCAGCCATGGTCCACCCGAGATGAACTTGGTTGACAACTCGCAAGGCAAATTCTTCTGGAAAATCTTCCTTGAAATTCCTTTCATAAATCATTTTCATTTTTCTTTCATGTCATGCACTCACACTCACTGCTCTAGGGGTGCCCTGCATATGGCGCATTATGCTATTTAAACAATTCATGCTAATATATTTTACATGCATATATTAAAAATTAATCCACATACATCATGTTATTCAATTCATAGCAATAACATCCAAATTAACTCACATGGGCTAATTAACAATTCAAGAAATTCATTTTGAATCACCGAAGTAACACAAAAATCACACACAAATCACGTGAACAGTAAAACCCTAGGGACGGGCACCGTTTTCATGCGCCACAATAGGATTTTCTCTCACTGATTCAAATATTTGAGATCAAAACACGCCATCTGTGCCTCAATAAACTCCTCTATCCATTACAAATGGTTTCACAAAAGAATAAAACCAAGTAGGAGAGAAGACCCCTACCTCTTGATTTATCAACCCACAAATCGGTGTCCACGCCGTAGCCTCAGAAGCAGATCAACTTTGTTCGCCTCGACGAGAACCGGCTATCCAAAGTCGGGAACTAGATAGAAGCTTCACACTTTCTCTCTAAAACCAGTCTTCTCATTGTCCGCTTCCAACAAATGGAGTAGATATTGAGGTCTGTTTTGTCTTTATTTTTAATCTTTTCACTTAATTCCATCATTGTCCTTTAGTTTGATTTTTAAAAGCTTTTTGACACATGGTTTAATTTAAGCCATTCATCTCCATCCTCTCACTAATCATGCAACATGTGTCACATGGGTACATGTAGTAGGTGACTTTTGTCACATCACATGCCCCTCATTGTCATACGCACCCAACACCCTGCTTTTAAATGTGAAATCTTAATTATCCTTAATTCGCCGACGGGAATTTGATGGTAGCTAGATTTTGCGAGGATCATTCTTAACGTAAAATCCGCTTCGCCATCCGAGATCTAAAAATTCCAGATTTTTGGATCAAATTACCATTTTAAGGTCTCTTTTCAAAATTAGAATTTTTTCGGGTTTTACAGGGCAACAATGGAGTTTTTCTTGTTTTAGTAGAAAATGACTTTTATGAATAGAAAAAGCCAAATATTTTCACTTTTCTGAAATTATAACTTTTTTAAAAATTTCACAATAAGTCGTGGAAAATTTTAAATAAACAGCTTAATGTTGAAAGTCGAATAGCTTTCAAAGATTAAGTCAAACAAACAATCCCTAAGTCTTTGTAGATTATAGGAAATAAAATTAACACATGTTTAAGTTTCTTCTTTATAAAATTTCAATGGGGCTCACATGCTTAGTTCAATCATATTCCATGAAAACTGTTAGAAAATTTGATGGCTAAACTTTGTTGCTACAATGGAGTTTCATGGTTCTTCACACCCAAGGTCACCAAAATTATGTTTATTTGAAGAATCACGTATTCAGTGTGGTCATGTCTTGAATTCAGCTTCTAAGCACTAACTCAGAAATCAAGTTTCCCGCTTCTATAAGTCACTGCTTAATAGGTAGTGCTAAAACATGTTATATGAATTTTCATGAACCCTCACTATTTTTCTTTAACCTATGATGTACATAATTCAACTAATTCTCATGTTTACTATAGTGCAATCAAAATTAAGTATACCAGTAGGGATTAGGGTTAGATTTATTTTAAAAATGAGGATATGGAGATGTGTACTATAGAATAACCTTCCCACCTACCCACTATCCCGAAACCAAAATCAAGAAAAAAGAAGATGACTGTAATACTAATGAACCTCAACATGGCAAAGTGAGTAATAAAGTATAAGTATTATTACCTTTCTAATGCCCTCAAGGTACACAAGTTAAGATCAATGGAATTTCAAAATCTTTTCTTTAGGATTTTCTAAAAGGCGTTAGTTCCTTTTTTCTTTCTTCTTTTTTTTTTTTTTTTTTTTTTTTTTGTTTTCGTTGTTGCCAAATGACTTTAATGCAAACATTTGAACAGAGAACCAAACAAGATGTTAACTCCTTCATGATGAGGATATTCTTCTTTCTAAGGTTTATTTGAGAATTATTCCATAAATGTCGTGGTTGTATGATATATGTTTCCTTCGTAAGGTGAGATCAATCTTATTGCCACTCCGATTGTTCAGCAGTAAGAAGATCAATAAATAAATTATCTACCTTTTTTATATAGTTCACATCAATATTTAAACTCCAATCATGGCTTTCTTGGCATCGCACTCGACCTTTGTCTACACTATTAGAATGCATTTATTTTATGTCTTTTTTTTTTTTTTTTGAAGACTCTAGTTTATTCTCGTTAATTAATATTTATTAGTTTAGAATAACCCTCCCACCTACCCACCATACCAAGAATACAAAATGGAAGAAAAGAACAAAGAAGATGTGTTCCTCCTTAGTACTAATGAACCATAATATGGCAGTGGCAGGAGCTATTATAAGTGCTGGTTTCTAATGCCTCAAACACAAGTGCTATACAATGGAATTTCAAATCTGTTTTTACAATGTTCAAATGGATCGGAAGTATGATGTGTTAGTACTCTTTTCTTTCCTTTCTTTTGTTGTCGTAATGACTTTAATGCAACATTTAAAATGAGAATCAATAAGATTTTATTTGTTTCATGATTATAGTTATTTCTTTGTAAGGTTTATTATTAAAATTATTTCCATAAATGTTGTAATGTAATAAATTTTGATATCATCAAATATGTGTGTCGTAGATCAATTCCATTGCCACTTATCATTTCAAAGTAGTTAGAAACCATCCTCTTTCAGCAGTTTATCAATAGTTAGACTCCAATATGCTTCACATATATATATATAAGATGTATATATATACTGCCACTGACTTTACCCAAAACTATTACAATACATTTGTTTCTTATTATTATTATTTTTGTAAAGAGTCTAGTTTACCTCTCTTTAATAAATATTTATCATTTCATAAATTAGTGAATAGTCGGCCTTCCAATTCATATAGTTTATATAGAGGAAAGACAAATAATACAATCAAATCATACCTAGATAATTGAGCGATCCAGTGAGTACTCGGGACATTTATTTTGGTTACATAAGGGGCAGTCTAATTTTTAATTTTAGATGCTAAACTCTTCATGTTCAGCAATTCCATCTTGCTCCACAAAGAATATGAAATGTTTTTACTTTTTTTTCATCGCAATTTATAGATTTTTATTATTGAAGCTGTCATTACTGATGATAGAGAAATTGAGTTCATTCCTCTCGCCACCAAAACCATAAGACTCAAGATAGGAGAGTCTGGGGCAATATGTTCGAAAGCAGCAAGGTCAAACTTTTCATATTTATGTAAGGCGTCCGTCTGGGATTTCAAGTCCAATTAACCTGGTCATTCTAATTCTATATGGGAATTTTGTTAAGAATATACCTCCAGAAGCTGAAAACCACAGCAAAAGCAATATTATTAGCAATTTTCCAATGATCCCTATCTTCTTGAGAGATAAATTTGTATATGGAAGGATAACTTTGATAAGGGAAGATAATTCAGCCTTTGATAAGAAAGAGAAGTCTCGTCTAAAGAAAATGTGATTCTTCTAGAGGAAAAAGAGGATTCTCTAAACCACCCTGTAAATCGTGGGGTCTCCATGACAAGAGGAACTAACCAAACTTGGTTGAATCTTTCTTCCTTCCAGATTGGCTGGACTTAATCATCTTGAGAGGCACGCCCACCACCACCGATTTATCTTTGGTAGGTTTACACACGTTCTGATACCCCATGGTCATGTCTGAGGTAATCAAAGTATTTGGGAAACGAATAGAAAGCCTTACTTATAGACTGCAAGAGCTTGGCTTCAATAACTATCAAGTAGCCCTGGATCGCGAAGCTTCGTCAAAACATCCCCCATTCATCGCTCCATTAATTGGAGGTGAAAACACTTTATCCACTGAATCCAATTACTAGAAGACCAGTTCCTCCATCGCCAAGACATGGAGAGAGAAAGAAAGAGGCTCGAGCAAGATGGCATCAAAGAGGCTGCAACAGCCAAGTGGCTTAATGCCGCAAATCACCAGCCATGAGCCCAAGATTGTGTCGTAAGGCTGATTAAGAGGATAACGCCCAATGAGCAACCTGATCTCCTGATAAAGAGAAGGAACACTGCCCCAAGACTTTTCGAAATTTAGTAGTGGATGTACGAGCCACCCCAGCCTCCCCATCCTCAATCTCTTCACAAGAACACTGCAGAGAGCACACAATAATTAGATCGCACAAGAGCCTTCGCCACCGCCTCTCTCAGCGATGCCCGGCATTAGTGGTGCATCCGTATGCAGAGAAGCGTAGGTAGAAGACAAGATCGACTAGGGGTCCCACTTTGGAATCCACCACACACTCCCTTAGTATGTTACCACTAGCACCTACCCACACATCTCACCGCAAGCAGAGCAACTCTCTTATGTAACTGGCAAGCACATTACCATTCAAGACGCTGGCATGACATGCTCGCTGACCCTGTGGTGGCAACACACTTTATTTGCTAAGTCACCATGGCCTACATTCCAACTTTACAACGCTTTGATGTCCCAATGGACCTCTATGATCATGATGTCGAGACACTGTAAATGACATTGAATCTGATAAATAACCGCCTTCCGCTTTCAGCATTCCAACTAGTTTGTGAGGGCCCCGCACCAGCCTTGGTCTATATTTCTTTCTTAATTCAATAAACTTGTTCTGTTGAGCCTTTGTAAGTACATTCATCTCTAAGATTCTTGTGTCAAAACAAGAAGAGGTAGCCTATTTCAGCTCTTTGTAGACTATTCTAAAGTAGTAAGAGAACTGCGCCGATCATATATGAGGTTCGGCAAGGCCATCCAATGTGAGTTGAGGAAGTGATATACCTTTCTGACCTCAAAGAGAAGCTTCCAGCTCACCACTATCTTTAGACCACTCAGAGGCACTGGCACAACACTCATACAATGGGCGAGAAAATCACTCAAATGCAAGAAGATACATCCGTGGCAGCAACATAAACTCCGGCCAATGCAAGCAAGACGACTGGTGAGCAAGCAATGCTAAGGATCAATTGCATAAAAAGAGGGAGCCCCGCATTTCACCCTCGAATATCCTATGAGAGGCGACGCCTCATTCGCACCGCCAATTTCGCACAAATAATCTGCATTTGCCCCTCTTAGAGAAACCTATCCGTGGGGTGCGATTATCATAGAGATCATGGGCACGAGACCAACAGTTGTCAAAGCCTAAAGTACTTGGTGGAAAGACTGATCAAAGCAAGGCACCTCAAAAGGTATGTCGTGAAGTAATCATGTGTGGGAATCTAGGCCACCAAGAGAGGATGTGGCATCATAGCCGGGCGTGGCTATCCTACCGCCAAATCAAGACCAACCATAAAATATATACGTAGAGGCTTGTTTGATGACCAAAGATCAATCGGCAATGTAAGAAGCCTAAGAGCAGCCACGTGAAGGCCTGTAATTGCTATCCAATATAGGTAGCCATAAGGAAACTAAACCGATAGATGGCCTCATATCATTTCCTTCGGTAAACCCGAACAGGGTCATTGTGCCCCATTATAATGCATTGCACCACCCCATGTATTAGCGCTTTGATGCAGCGGGTAGATCTTGGCAATGCCGAAGACTTGTTGCAGCTACTAGCCTTCAATCAGATGAAGCTTTCCTTAGGAATGCCTTAACCTGGCCAGCATCCCTCTCTGGTTTGAGCTAGTGCAACAACCATGACACTACAAGACGCTATGCTCCCCGGGTGTGATAAGAAGACTCGGCCTACAATGGCATAGTAGCTGACCGCTATATTCACATGAAAGGTCGCCCCTTCAACATATCACCGATGAGTCACATTACTGCGCTGAAAAAGAGCCATCCTAAGGTTTAGCTTCTGTCAACAAGAAACGTCAAACACCAATCAACCAACGAACGAGAAGAGTCGAGTCCCCGCGAAGATCCGCACCCCGAAATCGCCGCCTCACATCAAGTTAGGTAGCGGTTAACCCAACAGTTATCCCAAAGGTCGACGCCGATGAAGCCGAGGTTCGCGTTACGCCGTCGCCATCATCCAACAAGAGTACGAACAGATTAGCAGAACAGGCGCATGCGCCCGGTCGTGAACCACTGATATGGATCGAATCAATCGCTGATGCTACTTCGGCGGCGTCGAATGGATATCCGCGGCAATGAGGCGATGCGCGTTGAGCGCTCCACCGATCAACACATTATCATACCACGTGGCAAATCTCTCAGACAGTTCATCGCGAAAGGCCGCCCGACGGCAAAACCAACGGCACCCCGTACACGGCGATACGTGATCACCGACCCAACAATACCACCTGAACAGGCAGACTGAGCGCGGCTGGAGGCGACAACCAGGCATGGAACGCGGTCATCTCCGATGTTTTATATAGATATTAACGATTCACACCCACCGATGCGAGAAAGTCAACCTTCGGCGACCAACAAGCTACACGCGAGAATGTAATGCCTTGGTTTAGTGAATGCCAGAGCGACCGACGAGGCCGTGACCAAGATTTCACCATCGACGGGCAAGATACGAAAGTCAAACATCAATAAGATGGAGGTGCTTGCTCAATCCACAAACGCACGGGACACCCCCTCAACACTGTGAAGAAACCTTTGAGTCGCGCATTAACGTACTTACATGAAACTCAATCCCTAAAGTGTGCATTCGCAGTTAGTATTGCAAGTTTTTTAAGTTTTATGGTGACACATGAGGGATAGAGGCCAATTCATTCAACTTAGAGTCATTATAGAATCTCACTCACTCTAGAAAATATGAATTGATTGGTTGGTCGACAAACAAAGGTACTATATATCTGTTTTACCAACCACCAAAGCTTTTCGTTTTCACCACTCTAAAGGGAGCCAAAACGATCGGTCGGGAATAAGGAATGCAACTGTGCTTTCATGGCACCGGCTAACATCCCATTGAAACACTAATTCGCCAGCCCCAAAGCAAGTGATACGCCCATCTTTACCCAGCGCCTAAATGTCCCGTGAAGTGCGCTTTGTTCAAAGAATATGAGAATCGAAAGCAGAGACCAATATTATTCATAAGAAAATCCCTATATGAGGTAGAAACTAGATATACTGCCCCAAGCACGCGGTCGCCTCCGTGGCAACTAAAAACTTCGCTTTACTTCAAACACACCCTATCGCGAAGTTAACAATCTTCCCTTGCTACACCACATAAACTCGATTTGTCAAGAAGGACATGGCCTTAGGGCTATTGAGCTAAGCTTAGCTCGTATCCAAAGACAAACCCCTATAATAAAGGACAAGACAGTATTAAGGTTTTAGTATAACCCCACTGTGGACGTGGACTCAGCAATGTCGACTCGTGGATCCCACATGGATGGCATGCTTCCTAGTAAACAGAGCGGCCGGTTTGTAACTTGTATTCTAACCGGGAGAGAATAAAGCAGTTATAGGGTTAGACTTCCCCGTGTCCAATAATGAGACAAAATACGAAGCAATCCTAGCCAGAGATATCTTGTAATTCCATGTCCCAAAAGATCATCATACTAAGTGAATCCCAAATTGTAGTACGGTTGTGTAAATATGAATACAAACACGGGACCAAATGTGATGACCAAGTATGTATATTCCCGGGTTAAGCCTCTAACTAGAGAGTTTTGGTGGCTTGAACCTTCAAAGATATCCCCGAGTGGCTCAAACAAAGTTAATGCCTTAGCAAACAGCGGGCAACATCCCTACTAACCGAAGAAATAATGTTCCTGCTTATTACTAATAAGTCACAATTATCGCCAACCGAGTAAACGAGATAAAAGAAGCACATCCCTCTTGGATGACTCCAATAGTTCGCTTGGCCCAGCCTCGAGAACCCTCAAAAGCAAGGTCGTTCCAGCAAGATTTAGTTCACACGTGGCATGATTCTTCCTCGTGGAATGGCAGTTGTATAAATAGTCTCTGACGGCCAGATCTTAAAATGCCCAAATATTACAGCGCGTGATGCCGTTAACTCCAATAAGGAATATGCGAAACCACAAGACATGCGTAACTTTAGCAAACAGGACCCACACCTAGGGCTACTACTAGCTAACCATGAGGGCGTATGCAACCCGCCTATGTCAGGAAGTGTGATAGTTGCCAACGATAAGCCCCCATCTCAAGGGTGCCGGCTTAGAATATGACAATCATAATTTAGAGCCTTGCCCTTTCTTCCCAATGGAAATTGATATAGTTGACCACTACCCACGCTCCCAACATCAAGAAGCTATTGTTTAAATAACGGGCTATTTAGCAAATGGGTAGAAGTCAAGCCTTCGCTCCATCAACAACTACAGATGATGTGACCTTAATGCTCTAGAATGCGGAATGCCTTGCACCAAGAGGTCAATGAAATAAAATTTCTTTTGAAAGTATAAATTATCAATAAAGATCGCTCTTATAATATTTTGAGATTTTGTAAATCGCTCTTCAAAGACCAGATATGGCTCTAAGTTTATCGGGCACTTTCTCAAAAGACCAGATGCTTTCAACCCTACTGCACTTTATAAGATCGATGTGGCCCAAGCTCAAGGTTACTTATAAGACCAAATGTGGATCTAAGCGTGATGGCACTTTCAAAAGACTAGACGTGGCTTTTAGCCTGCTAACACTATCAAAAGGCCAAATGTGGCTCCAATCCTACTGACACTTTTATAAGACCATATGTGGATCTAAGCCTACTGGCACTTTCAAAAGACTATATGTGGCTCCAAGCCTATTGGCACTTTCATAAGACCAGATGTGGCTCTTAGTCTGATAGCGCTTTCACAAGACTAGATGTGGCTCTAAGCCTGTTGGCACTTTCAAAAAACCAGATGTGACTCTTAGCCTACTGACACTTTCAAAAAACCAGATGTAGCTCTTAGCCTACTAGCACTTTCAAAAGACCAGATGTGGCTCCAAGCCTACTGGAAATTTCATAAGGCTAGACTATGGCTCTAGCTTGCTATCACTTATAAAAGACCAGATGTGGATCTTGGCACAACGACACAAAAGGCAGAGAATGTTGTTCTTAACTGGCAGCTTTCAAAAGACGAGATGTGGCTCTTGGCACCTTCTTTCAAAAGACTAGACAAGGCTTTTAGCCTATTGGCAATTCTAAAAGAAACTTGAAAAGGCCTCCCGCCTGCGGTACCAGTGAAACCCTTCGATTGGTCCATGCTTCCATTGTCATTAACCACCTGAGAATGGAGAGAGGATACCTCATCTTTAGTCATCCTGAGCTTTAGCAAGAGAGATGTCCGTTCAACCTCCAGGCGAGCAGTCCCAACCTCCACCTAATGCCTACCCTCCTCCGCAATCGCCAGGGCTTCTTGGACCCTAGCCAGATCCTCCTCTCACCTTACAGAATCGAAGCATTTGCCTTTGGCGCAGCCCGGTCACTTCAAACCTCTTGTTTAACCTTATCTCTTTCCTTCTCCATCCGTCCAATCTTCTCCCTACCAACATTAGCCTCTAGCTCCCAGTGCTTCAATCTGGACTTTGCCTTGGTTAGGGAAGCGTTCAAAGCCTTATGCTTGGAGACGACTGATTGAGGCATGAAACCCATGACATCTCGACATCGATCACAGTCGGGATTGGAATTCCTTTATGTTGGCAAGCCACATGTTCTGAAGGAATGATCCTGAACTGGAAAAGATGAGATGTTAGAAGAAAATTGCAAAATTAACAATCAGATATTAAAAATCAAAACTTACCAACTCAGCCGACTGGTGAAAATTGTGATTGTGGATGAGCATCGTGTCTTCGACCATATATTTGAAAAGTCTCCTATCGGTGGCTAATAAATGAGAGATGGAATCTTTGCTCGAGCGCGAGCCACCGTTGGCTTTAGAGGAGAGTCGGGTAAGTGGCGCATGGCAATCACAAGACTCCATCTTGTTGAAAAGGATCTAACGATTAATGATTTCTTGAGTGCACTTCGGGCGAGAATCCTTTGTGTCCAGAAGGATGGATCGGCTCAGTGGAGGAACATACGACATGATGGCGGTCGGAGCATCCTTGGCTTGCAAGGGCGAAGCGCTTGTGGCGTGGGCCAGAACAAGCGAACAGCGACTACCTCACAGCGGGCCTCTGCGGTAACTCCTTGACACCGGGAGATCCCCTTGGGTGGGATCCACCTACGGTGGTGCCTGAAGCCCTCTCGAAGCACCTTGGGGGCATCCTCCAAAAAGCGACCCGGGCATGAAAGCTTGATGCAGGTAGTCCACGTTAATTATCGTCCGGACTCCTCTAGGCGCTCATGCAGGCTGGACAGCTTTGGGCGCTCGCTAAGTGCTTTAGAGCCAGGGGCAGTCTCCCCCTGAACAAGAGCCGCTCGCTTTTGCATCCTTGTAACAAAGCTGGAAACAAGGCCAGACATCTTAGCCTTCTCCTCCTCAGTTGATTCGCTAACTCTCATATTCATCCAGTCCATGAACCTCCAATCAATCTTACACACAGCGACCGCTTGCCAGTCCTCTTTTTCTTTTCTTCTTCCTCACTTTAGGGGCGAGTTGGGGCATAAACTACAGGTAGAGGATGTGGCAAGGTTTCGCATTCTCTGCCTAGGAAGAACCTCTTGGCAATGATTTTAGAAGATCTGCAAGAAAAAAGCTCTTGCCCTTGATGACCTCGCTAGGAAAATGATGAGGAAAAACAGGCACTATGTAGGGGAAGGGACTAGCCTTGACTTCTATGTTCTTCACGAGACGTAAAGGGCTCGTGATGGCACTCCCTCCCATGATCTCAAGCGACCGACGAGATGTGATCGGCCTCACCTTTTCAACCTAGTTCACCAGCTGGCCTCGCTTGCGCCTATCTGCAAATCATCAAGAAAATAGGTATGTCAATACACCCACAACCTAGGGAAATATGAGACATATAAAAATAGGAATGAAAACGAACGCACACAGGAGCGAAAGGGCTGGGTTCGAGATCAAATAGGAATCACGGAGAGCCAAGGGTCTCATACCCTGAGAGTCCTTAACCGGGACGAGCCCTTTTAAACTACGTCTTGGGAGTCGGGGAGCTTCGGTTACAAATTGCGAGTTGGGGACGTGGTCGACATGAATGAATTATTTGATCTTAAGCTTCAAAGTGTAAATGAAATAGATCCCCACCGGTGGGATTATCAGGGTTGATTGGAGAGGTTGATTTTGTATTTATGTGAGTCAGAAAAATGTTGGGATGGACAGTCATCAGGTGCAGGTGTGAAATGGAGAGGGACACTTCTGGCAATGGAATGAGAAGCCTTGATGGCAGTCCCAGTGTAAAGTAGGCGCATTACCTACCTCTCCTATAATTGAGGTAGCTACATCGCCTGAAGTCTCCAGACTATTTTCGATAGAAATTTGGTTGTATAACCTCAGTTCCTCTGCAAACATGGGTAACAACTAGGCGTACAGCACAGGTAGGCATTTCCCTAAGAGTACCCTTCCTACACCCATCCTAAATGGTCGAAACCTCTTTATGACCTCTTGCCATTCTATAGGTAAAAAAAAAAAGAGAAGGAGTCAACTTGATGTCCACAAAGCAAGAAAAACCCTCAAAAGGAAAAAGAAATCTCCCTTTGAGATTTTACAATCCTTTAGGGACAAAACCTAAAGAACGTAAATCAAAACCCAAAAACCTTCACAGAAACCCAGTAGCCTCAGCAAACAAAGACACTCAACAAAACTAGTGACGCGAAAAAGGTTTAAGTTACAAACATTCACATGAAAATCAAAAGTCGTCGAAGCGTCGAGAGTCTCCGATGGCTCCTTTAAAAGGGAAGTTTGCAGAAGCGTAGAGGAAGGTGAAATTCAAGAACCAAAAACTTAAGAAGGCATAAAAGAAACTACACTTAACCACTACCCTTATTTATTGGGGTAAGGGCATCATCAGAGTGATAAATGTGCCGTCAAAGCAGAGATCTTGTAGATGCATATTGAGAGGCGTGCGCCTCCCATGTGCCTTAAACACACGCGAGCATCACCTCTGAACTCATTTAATGTGCTAATCATTTCTCCCAAACCTTTTCACTCTAAACATCCAACATTTGAAAACAACAATATTTTCCCCTAGCGAAGCGACTCAGCCAGTAGGAGGAGAAAAAGGGGAGGCATTGTGAGTACCATGATCTTTAAGATCCGTGGGCCCGAGGCCGTTTTGCTTGTGTTAAGAAACGGCCCGATTCCACTCGCCTCACAAAAACTAGGTGAACACTTCCCAAACAAGAGAGTCTAAAAGAGGCGCTTGGAAGCAAGGCGATCTTTCCGAGGCTTGCCAAGGCGGTCCATCTAGGATTTCCGGTTCACCAGTTGGCCATTCTACCCCATATGGGAATTCCACCCCATATGGGAAGTTTGTTATGAATAAGCACCTAGAAGAGGAGAAAATCACTTAAAAGCAATATTCTTAGCCAATTTTCGACTTAGAATCCACTGACTCCTCGAGGAGAGATAATCCTATAGATAAGTGAAGGATAATCCCTAAAAAGGAAGGAATTAGTCTTTGATAAGGAAAGAGAGCTTCGTTATTAAAGGAGCGTTCTTTAAGAGGAAAAAACGGGGATTCTCCAAACCACCCTCTAGAAATCAGGGGGATCTCCACGACGAGAGGTAATCAATCAAAACTAGTTGAATTTTCTTCTTCCATCTCTCCGTATTTTTGTTGACATAGTCATCGGAGAGGCAGCCGACTCACCGCCGTCAGATCACCCTTTTTTTTGTAGGTTTACATTGCGTCGCTGATGCCTTGAAGGTCAAACGATCGAGGTAACAACAGAAGTTAACGATCGAATAACTCATTTGTAGAAAAGGAACTATGTATATTCTACCTAGCTATTACAATCTTAGCTTTCATGTTGCCCTAAATATTTTATCTTATTGTATATTTGTACCATTTGTACATTTTCTAGCTTCTCCATGAGTGTTTTCTCTAACATTTTAAATCAAATTTATGTTGTAGAAAACAAGAAGGGAACCTAAGAGCTAAAGTTCATCACACAACATTGTTGAAGACATAATCTTTCAGTTGGTAAATTCTCTCTAAGTTGAAAAAACTTCGAGAATTGATCTAAGAAATTTTCTTGTTCACATTGGAGGATGTTTTAACCATGACCTATAATATAGTAGGTTTTAGCTTGTGACTATTCTAGATTTATTAGTTGATGTCTTAGTATCTAATCTTTCTATACCTACTTTATAATGGCCATATAAATCAGCTAAATATGTTTCTAGTTTTTCTCTAAGTGAAATTAATATTTATGTCTCAATTACTATTTAGTTGTGGATTAGGCATTAGGAACCATCAATGCAACATATAGGGGATGTTGATGTAACTTTTCGATCCACGAAGATTTTTCTTCACTAGTAAAATTGAATATCATTGGAAAAGCTTACAATGTTTACAAGCCTTAGAAAAGTGAAATTGGCATGATTTAGCCCTTATCCTTATTTCCTTGGAGAGATTTTTAATTTGGGAATATATTTCCCAGTTATATAACATTGTGATATATTATTCATGTACATAGTTTTTTATTATTATCATCTTAATTTACTTCATTTTCTAGTCTCCATCTATGCAGTTGAATTCATTCACTTTTCTCATCAATTTTTTTTTTTTGTTTAATTCCATGCTTCTGGGGAAGAAAGTGTAGGAAGAGTTGGTAATTATAAATATAAGTGGAAGTAATTAAAAACATGTGTGAAAGTTTTACATGTTAAATCATTAGCATATTTCTGTCACCAAAAATAAAAATTAGGAATAGTGATGATATTTCTAATTTAATTTTGAATCTACTGTATGGGAATAATTTTGAGTAGGTAGATGGATCATAAGGTGAAATTGAAATTTTGTTTAATTTTCATCTTTTGTTTACTTTATGTATGGAAAATATATATAATTGTGAATCTTTAGAGTTTGTTGCATTCAAGTAGCCCCTTCTCTATTAGAATTTTATGTAGTTGAGATATTTGTAGTTAATAGAAAATTGGTTGCATGGATCTTGTTTTGTATTACTCAAACAAGCATCTTTCCATCGAATGTTACAATTATATAATATAGTCTTCACATAGGTAGAAAGTGGTATGTACAAAGTTGTCATAATATGCTCTTTATATGTCCTTTATGTGGACTATTCATTGCCATAATGATTTAGTCAATTAAGCAACCTCCTCCTCCAATCCTAGGAACTTATGGATAACAACCCATTTGGTATATTGATTTCTACCAATAGTCTCTATCACACATTGACCTACTAAGGAATCACCCACTCCATTCTTATATTTTGCATTCACCGAGAATTAGTGAATTTTTAATAGCATTGCTCAATTGAGGCGTAAGTATATTTTCTTGTTGCAAACCCTTATCCAATTCCAAACATTTGGGTTGCATCGCTTACCAGTGTGAACATATATATGACTTATCTCTTGTTCCATAGAGTTCCCAGGCTTCGAAGACGCCGATTTAGAATTTTCTTAATCAAGTATGTGATAAACCATAAATTATCCTTGCTCACTATGCATGGGTATGAGATAGCTTGATTTCACACTTTCATGAGATAGTCTTTACCAATTGTGACCCCTACAAATTAGTTCCCTCATTGAGTCACTTATTCCTGATCGAGGATCTTACCATGTCTAGAATTCAACAAGTGTTGATTGTTGGATTTTGGCCTGGATCAATATTGAAGAATTAAGCAGAAATGTTTTGTCATAGGAAGAAGGATATGGAGGTTAGAAAAAAATAAAATAGGACAATGAGGTGCTATTTTGAGCAAAATTTTTACAAATGGTCAAAACTAATGGAATATGTTACATGGGGAAAAATTTTCATAGTGATAAGCCCTACTACAATACTCAACAAAGAAAGAAGTAATAAAATAAAAGAAAGAGAAATTTGCTAGCTATATTTGCTTGGATTAAATGTAAAAAGTATTTATTGTACCCTGTTAGTCAAATAATAAAATGCTACTTAAATAACATAGTATTTTAAGTAAAATATGGAATATTTACTTTTAGCTGCTAACATTATCATAACATTAATAGGGTCTTTCTAATTATTTGATTCTTTTCAAAGGAAATTATGGATACTTCTAATTGGTAAGAAGAAAAAATGAAAGCAAAAAAATGTTACATAAAATTTCCTCTCATTTTTTCTTCAGGTGGGAAATATGCAATATTCCTCTTATAATTTAATTTTCTTTTACGATTTTTTTTCCAATGATAGAAAAAAATCTTTCAATTTATATCCTTTTTTCCTCAAGATTTTTAGGAATAAACATAGTCTTAAGATTATTTCACTAGTCAATCATCATGATAACCATAACATTGCATACGGTTTATGTCAACTATTCATAAATAATTATCAATGATTAAATATGTTATTTGAATTGGCTTTACTCCTTGTGAAAAATAAATATTGTTTCTACTGCAGTTCAAGAGCTAAATGGTAAGTCATGTTGTGAAGCTTCACTTACCTTTGTTGGAACAACATATATTTGCCTAGTGAATTTTAGGAATATTCGACTGTGGCCGATTTAAAGAAAAGAAATCGAGGGTAAACTAATTTAGGAAAGTTTAAGCAAATCAAATCTGGAAAATGAGGAGCGATCTGCTCTTACTCACCTTTGGAAAGGTGATATTCTACCCTTACAAATATGGTATGGCTTGAAGAACAAGGATGGACATCGGATCTCTTGGAATATGGAAATACAAGGGCTTCGTTCGACTATAAGTATAGGTTGCGTTGTACAGTTCAGCATAGATTTGAAAAGGTGATCGAATTGTGAAGGCACACATGGGAGATTGATTAGGAAGCTATCCACAGTTGGAGTAGCTATCATAGGTACTGCTCTTGTTCATGATGGTGAGCAGTCTTGACATTTCTTATTGAGAAGAAGTGATTGGGTTGTGTAGTAGCTCAGATGTTGTGCAAAGGGAAATAAGGGGAATTTATCTCCATGTTTCAGCGTGAGAGGGTAAGAAGATGGTAGTGAAAAGGAGGCCTTATCTCTCCTGAACCAATGTGTAACATAATTAATACATAGTGAAATCCTTTACATCTGGGCCCAACCCTATGGACTTAGGCAATTGCCGAACCACTTTACCAAATCATGTCTCTATGTATGTATGTTTACCTCTTTAACTATTACCTATAATCTGTTATCCTTCTCTATTTATCATTATCTGTGACAGTGTATCATGTGATGGTGAAACATCTAGTGAATCACTATGTATACAAACAATCCTATTGTTTCCATTGGTATCAGAGCATATCACTCTAAGACATTGAGGAAGATAGGTAGTATCATTGAATGTTTACCTCTGAAAGCCAGATGAATCTCTTGAAGGAAGGAGGTTCGGTTGTCCGTCCACCACCGTTGGATGGGACTAACCATGACTACTAAAAAGCTTGTATGTGTGCGTTCATCAAATCCACGAACGAACTGGCATGGAAAGTTGTCTTCACTGGTTGGTCTCCTCCCACAAAGGAAGACGAATCAGGTAAAGAAGTGCCCCGAGAGAACGAATGGACAATTGAAGAAGATGAGTCCTCTAACAATTGGAAGAGCCAGAATGTTATTTTCAATGGGGTGAGCTTGATGCGAGTTCAAAGTATATCAACCCACGGGAATCGACGAGGAGGCACAGGACACATCCTTCAAATTAAGTTTGAAGGGATAAATGTTGTAAGGAAATCAAGGATAGAACCCTTTATCTCTAACTTTGAGAACCTCCGGATGGAGGGGAAAAATTGAATCGATTAATGATATCACGCGAGATAAGTGATATATCGAATGAGTCATTCATCATGGGAGAAAAATTCGGAAAAGAAAACCATCTGGTTTACTGCGAGACTCTTCCTAAAAGGTTTGCTTACAAGGCCACAACCATTGGAAAAGCAAAAAATCTTGAAACCATGATGCTCGAAGAACTGATAGGATCTCTTCAAACCTTTAAGATGGAACTTGTGGAGTATAAAAAATTAAGGAGGAAAAAGGTTGCCTTCCAAGTCAAACCACAGTTGACCAAAAGTGAATAAGGAGTTGATTTGGTAGAATCTATGGCTCTCTTAACAAAAAAATTTCAACCAGGTGGAAGGGAAGATGAACAGAATAATAAAAGGTAATTTTCAACCAAAATGTGAAGGCCCTGTTCCTAACCTTTTTGCTGCTTCTTAGTAATGCACAAACTCCTTGGTGGAAACTTCGACCAGAAGAACAAATCCAAGGAAATTCAGTGTAGAGAATGTGAAGGCTCTCCAGAGATGCTTTGCTTGAAGGCTCTCTAGAGACGCTTTACTCGAAGCCTCTCCTTCTCTCAGCCATACACCTTGACCGCTGCACCTCCAGAGGGCGCTAGCACAGGGGGGCATCTAGCCCACATAGGACTCGGAAGGAAGGTGCGGCATGTCAGCCCTTGTCCAGCGACCTCCCCGACCGATCTACGCAAGGCTTTAAAAAAAAAAGGTGATGTTGGCATGGATTAGGCCTCCCATCTAGGACACTGATGGGGTCAATACATACATCATCTTCAAAAAACACAACAATATCCATTAGCAGCGAATAGTTGTGGCCACCTCTGAAAGCCTTCCTCACTTAACACTCTCCGCAGCACCGGACTATGGACGTGGGTAAGGGAAGAAATCACAATAGTGAAAAGAGGCTTTGTGTAACAGAAGAGGAATCTATTGGCAACTTCATAAACTTCGAAGGTTCAACCCCATATATATAGAGGTGGAACCTCAGAATACGCATTAAATACACCATCGGGACATCACATGTCATTGACACATTGGAACATATGCGTGTAATCTGATTCTCATGCCCGAGGTCCAGAAACACAGTATTTTTCCCACGACTAAGAAAAGCATGATCCTCGGTCGAGAAGAAAAAAGGGGGCATTGATGCCGTAACCTTGTAGACTAGTAAAGCCTAATCGATGAGCTGACACCGTGCAGGCCCACTACCTGACCAGCACATAAAATTGGCCCCTAAACATGTTATATTAAAACCACACAAGAAACCCGACCACGGTGCGGATCTAGAACCCGTCTGAGATCTTGAGGTCCCAGTAGGCCATCCTACATACGGGTGGTTAGATAAAAATGAATATGTTAAGGAAAATTACGCATAAGGATATTTATCACGAGGATCTCCTAAATCCAAATCGATGCGCCTCAAAGACATTAATCCTTAATAAGAGAGAATTGGTCTTTGATAAGGAAAGAGAGATCTTATCACCAAAATCATGAGATTATCTTTCCAAAAATCAAGGAGAATTAGTCTTAGATAAGGAAAAAGATATCTCATTACAAAAATTATAGGATTATCTTTCCTAAAATAAAAGACAAATTGGAGTATAAAACAAGAACTCTCAGGACGAGGAAAGGTAGGCAACTAAGCGTCGTATTTCCTTTTTCTTAACTTCTCCATCCCTTTTCTTGACAGCATCCGAGGCGGCCGGTGTCCCACTTTTTGAAGGTTTATATTGCGTGTTAATGCCCAGAGAATGGAGTGAACCAGTGCAGACAATAATGGAACCAATCTTGATTCCATAAGTAAAATAGTGATGGAAATAATTTTTTTATGAATCTTCAAATAGAAAATAAAAGATTTTAGTCCTTTAAAACTTCATAATCTCATTGTGAAATAAATTAAGTACAAATCATTCATACTTTAACATTATCTTTCTTACCAAATCTTAACAACGAAGTGGGCATCAATTAGATTAAATACTGAATCAACGATTGTTTGAGATTATAAATCTTGGAAATGAAAAGCAGTGTGAGATTTTATATGATGATATGAACCCGATCAATCCATCATATCATCATTATTTTCATTATTATTTTAATAAGTCTTCCTCCACACACATGAGCGTCAACATGTATCGTTGTGAGCGAAATGGTATCGAGTGGATAGATTAGCTGAATTCAAAGAGACAAATTAAGATCTAAATTGGATGAATTGCACCAGAGGATGTTTCTTCACTTCTAAAAAGAAATGCCCCTTATATTATATTTATATTAAGTATATGTCTTTCCATATGATTAGGGTTTCGATGTTTTCTCCTCCTCTTCCTTTTAGACTTGGATGAAGAAGATTTTAAGGAAAACATTAATATTATAAAAAATTTACTTCAGCAATAAATGACTTTTTTTTTTTTTTTATAAAAGTAAGAAAAAACAATTCAGTTGTAAATAAATTTGTCCTTTATTTATTAAGCATTTTTAAAGAAAAAAAATGTGAGGTTTCTTGAAATAAATTTACCCAAATACGAAACATGAATTATCGTTTTAGAAATCAAATCATTTGTAGCTTCTAGAGTTAGAAGAAAACAATTTTATGAGTAGTTCTTAAATATAACAAATCTCATGGGCATGATGCTTATGAGTTCTTTGATTAGACAAATATATATAAGCTACATTCAAAAAATTATATAATTAGTATAAATCTAGGATGAGATGTTCACTTACACTTCAATATAAAATAATTAGATGTTTAGCAATTTATATATTGAATCTAGCTCTTAAAGTTTTTTGGGTCCAACCATGCCCCTAACGTTTATGTCGTGACACATTTATGCCCTTATTGTTAACGAAATTCACATGTAGGCAAACAGGGGGTTAACGTTGCTGCATGGCACCCCTCACATGCTTTGTGATAGCTTTGCAAGGGGTTCATTAAACACAAAAATTATTTTGACAAATATGCCCTTATATCTAACCTCTAGACCACCGATACTCCTCTCTCCCCAGTATCAATCCAAATTTTTGTTTGGCCTCTTTCCCTCTTAAACCCTAATCAAATCTCAGAGTTAGCTTCTTTTTGGTTCCCATAGCCTTGACAGCAGAAACAACTGGACGACTTGACTCTCCATTCTTTTCCTCTTCCACCAGTTTATCAATAGCCAGCAGATTGCTTCACCCAAATGATAAAACTTCATTTTACTGCGAGTACAATATTGCGTAACAATATTTGTTCATTGTTTGAATTTGTAATATCTGTATCTGAATTCATGAATCATTGAGATAATATAGCTTCATGGAGATAATATAGCCCATACATCTCTTAGCTTCTTCCATGATTCATTCTCTTTGCGAGATACTTTATCACTTCGTATTCCATATTGATAACGTAGGGATGCCAATCTCTGCTTGAAGAAGGCTTTGCAGTGTCGTCAAAGCAATGATTATTTTTGTCTTAATCGATTAATTCCTTCTCTGGCTAGATGGTGAATGCTGGAAACTTCGAACAAGAAATCTTGTTGGCTTGTGGTATGGATTCCATCGTCTTCCTCGGGATAGTGGTTTTGGTGTGGCTTCACTCCACTTGTGGAGTATGATGGCAATATAACACGGTAGTGTACATCAATTTTTGTTTGATGAATATGTTTTTTAATGTAATACCCACCTTGTTTGGCTGATGATTTGGAAATGGAATCGATGTCTTGTTTAAAGGAGTGATTTGAAACTTGCTGGTTTTATTGTTTTAAAAAAAAAAATATTTATACAAACTAGTCATTTAATAGAGGCACGCTTTTTCAAAACATAAGCACATAAACTCATAGCTTCTTGCCTATCTTTAACAATTACTATGAAAATTTTATCTGGAAAGAATTCAAAAAAAGGGTTGAGGTGGGGAAAGGGGTGTTATCAAATAAAGAATAAATATTTTAAAGATTATTTATTATTACTTGTATTATGTATCGAGTCTTACTAGCTAATATTTGATTGTTTGAAAAGATAGAAAATAGATCTTCATTGGTTTAAACGGAATTTATAGAAAATTTATGACGATAACATTGAACTAAGAAATTTAACCATGTTTTGGTACTACTTATGAGTTGGTAAAGATTTGTCATTGAGATGACCCATTGAAGCTAGCAAATCATGTTTCTTGATGGGGTGGGCAGACATTGGAAAATATGGTGAGGAGTTTCTTTACTTGGGTGAAAGGAGGCCTCACTTTGGCCCTCACCTTTCCTGCCTTTTGTCCATACGAGTCATGAATGCATCCTGACAACAGGACTCAACATTATTTGACTCTTGAATTTTATTTATTTTTCATTGGTGGTTAGATGCTAGGGTACCCACTAAAGTGTCTTCAAGCATCTTGATCTTTCCATAGTGTATGGTTAGCTGACTTTATAAATTTCACTTACACCAACAAAGGGGTGCTGAATTCTCGTTAGTAGTTAATTAAGTTATTTTTCCCATTAATTTGGTGTGACTGAACTATTGTATTTGTTTGATTTATAAGTGTGAAAGACTCTTCGGAGTCGACCAACTACGCATGGACCTATCCTCTGTGTGTGTGTGTGTGTTTTTTTTATGGGTATCCTCTATGTGTGTTTTTTCAATAACTAATCATATATAACATAAATAAAAGGCGTAATTATAATTTTTAGATATACTATAGTTTTATGAAAATATAAAATAGTATTTTATATACACTATAGATGGATGACAAGTTAAAAATAATTTTCCTATTGATGTTCCTAATAGAATGACATAAATACTATTTATACTTTCAGATATAAAGAAGTTGATCCTGATATAATAGAAGAATATGTAGTAAACTTCTTTATAAAGTTTGATTTTCAAACCTCTTTATATAATTTGGTCAAATTATTGAAAATATAAAAAAGATAATGAAAGAATTCCGACCCTTGACATTTTTTAATTATAGTAAAGAAGTTCACAATACATTTGTAAATACTAAACCTTTAATAAGAAATTGTCACTTATATTAAATTAATAATCAATAATATGTAATATGGATTTAAGATATATTTTCCCTTTGGAATTTTATTTATTTATATTTATACAATTGACATAAATATTTTATTCAACACAATATTTCTAATACATTTGAGATAAATATTTTACTTATCAAAATATTTCTAAGCCTCTAAAGTTTGGAATCGAAAGGAACTCTTATCCATGATTAATTACTCCTTGAAGAGAGAGAAATAGAGTTGTCTTTGAGGATGTGGTTTTTTCCCCAAATAGAATGAAGCTATCCTTTGTTAGTGCTTTAATTTCTTGGGCAAAGTTAATCCCTAACGTGGAGTGCTTTAATACAATAGGCCGTTTTGGGCCGCTTCATGATGCGGGCCAGGCGGTGGGCCCTTACCGGCGTTGGGCCTATTGAGTAGTGGGTCTAGGCCTAAAGGTCACGGTACTCACACTAATCAAATGAAAATTCTTTGATACTCATTGTAAAAAATAACCACTTCTAATATAAAAGTGATACGCAATAAGACCGAGAAGTTTTAACATGAGAATATTTAACCTATTTCTCCATATTGATTATACGTTAGAAATATGTCATATGTATTCATCCATATCTCATGTATTAAGACCCATATTTTTTGAGGCTCGGACCCATATATTTACCCTTTTCCTTTATTGAGATTATTTGGTGCGTTGAGGGTGAAAGCGTTGACTTTGAAAAGTTGAGTTGTTAAGGATGCGGAATTATGCCAGGAATGATTTTGAGAAAGGCAAGTCTCGGTCTTCATCAAGCAATTTTGCCAGTATTGATGCTTCCCAGACCTTAAAGAATCGAAAATGATGTGACTAAAAGAGAAGAAACTGTCACGAGAATACTTCTTCATCCAGAGGCCCCGGGAGAAATACTATGAATGTCGTTGCAGATTCTTTAATTATAGGGGTACGTGGGAGAAAAAGATTGCAGATTCTCCACATTGTAAATGGTGTGTTGGTCCGGAAGGTCAGAAAATGAAAATTTGAAGCTTGGTGATATTTGCTGCTCCTCCTGGTCAAGTTTCATGCATTAAGGCTTTTACAGCAGACACTATAACATAGGTCAGAAATCAATTAACCTACTCAATGATCATAACAATGTTCAAAGTTAAGCCAAAATGACCAATCCAGAAGAGTTACTTTGACAGACAACAAGAGTAATCAAAATGACTAAAGATGGGGACTACACAAATATAAGTTCATGAGATACCCCCATGGTTTCTTGTACAACAACAGTGTATCACAAAGGAAAAAAAATTAAAAATGGAAAAGTTTACATTGTCCACTGCACTTTACTTCAAACTCAGTTTACTCTTCTCATATATTTCCTGATACTCCTGCAGACCAAAAGAGTTACACAAAGGTTAATGGTTAAAGCAAACTAAGCTACAAGCCAAAATAGAATAAAGAATCTAACAAGATATGAAAGAATTGTGTTTGGTCATATATATTTCCTTATACTTTTCACTCCCTATTTTCTTTTCCTTACATTTTCTCTCAGATTTTTAAAAACCAAACATAACCAAGATGCCAGAAAAACAAAAGGATTCAAAGCAGATTGTGAATTTCTTCTGCTATATTTAGATTTGTCAGATAGGAAACAAAAAGATGATATGTTGATGAGTGAGAAATCACCTGAGCAGAAGCTTGGCAATCTTTGTTTCATTTATAGAATGATCAATCTGCTTTTGTGTCTGAGGAATATCATATGGTCTTTTGATGCTAGCAATAACACTTGTAATTAAGCCTTCCTGGCTATATCCTTAAAGTGTCATAGACATTGCTTCCTTCAAACAGCGGTTTAGAAACACCTAAACAGGATTCCTTCACTTTATTTTTGATTTTTTACAAACAGGCCTTGGCATCACCATGGGAGAGCTCCATTTTCTCTACAGAACAGTTTTCTTGATGTTTCTTTGCTTATTGAGACTCAATAAGCCAGAAAATTCCGAGCAGTGTGAGTCTGTTGGGATCTCTAATAATATCCACAGCCCCTGTTGACCTTGGATCTTACCATGGGAAGGATGATAATAGAATGCCCCAGTAACTTGGGTACTGAACTGTGAAATCTCTTTCATGTAATCTTCAAGGATTTTCAGCTGCAGAAAAATTGGGCCATCGGGGTCATTGCTGTTGAGGCAGATCCAAAGTGCATCTGCCACTGAGGGCCATGTGCAGTCAGCAACGTAGTTGCCCCCTTCTTGGTATTTTAGGAGGAAAAATATGTTTTCTTCATCGTTAAAGAACTCAACTTTCCAATGTCCTGTATTTGTAATAAAACTCATCTTAGTTTCATTTGTGAGTTAAAATTAAACTGCAAGCTAAAAATTTTATACAAAAGTTAAAAAATGTGAGTCCTAAGGTTTTAGATCCATAAACCAGGGCTAGTTTCTAGATCTAAAAACTTAACTTTTTAATGACTAGGATTACTATTTCACTCCAAGAGAACATAACTGTGAACAACACAAGTTTTCTTGGTTTGGAGCTTCTTAGATCAAAGCACAATCTCAATAGTTGGTAAAAAAACAGCAAATAATAAATAGGTAAACGACAAAGAAAACTTTAAACTTACTCTTCAAACCATGATTCCCGCCATAAATCTGTAACAACAAATGAAAGTTCAACAGCTTTAGAATTAGAAGTGAAAAGATGAAAAAATAAGAAGAAAAAAAAGAGATGATTATTTATATATATAATAGAAATCGAACAGTTGTACATGAAGGATTACTTTGCTAAGTGTTGGTTCAATCAAATATCATCATCATTTTTCATGACTGCACTCTTCATACGTCATCATCATCCACCTCTCATTTTCACATGTCATCCTTCCAAAGTTGAGTATATTCTTTAGAGACTGTTCTCTTAGTTACCAGTATCTACCGCTCGGAAAGTTCCCAAGGGATGAGAGGACCAGGGATAGGGGATCAAAAGTATGGTTTCTTCCTTCTCCCCCAGAGAAAATAGGGTTTTGATTGCAAAGCGGTGGTTTATCCCCTCTCCTCCTACAAGAGAAAAACTAGGGTTTGGATTTCAATGAGGTTGATTTCTCCCCTCTCCTTCCAAAACTAGGGTTTGGATTGCAAAGATGTTCATTTCTCCCCTCTCCACCCACGGGAAAAACTAGGATTTGGATTGCAAAGAGGTTGATTTCACCCCACTCCTCCCACAAGAGAGAAACTAGGGTTTGGATCCCAAAAAGTTCGATTTCTCCTCCCCACAAAAGAGACACTAGGGTTTGGGTTGCAAGAGGCTCTCTTCCCACAAAGAGAAACTAGGGTCTAGACTGCAAAAATTCTCCTCTCTCTGTTCTGCAAGGAAACTAGGGTTTGGATTGTAAGGAAGATAATTTTCCCCACAAGCACAAACTAACAAAAGAAATGCGTCTCACACTTGTACCATCTATGCATTATGCAGTATCATACTGAATATATATAGTAAGACTCTTTGGAGAAATTAGGGTTATAAGGTTTTTTTCCTTCTTTGAACTTAGCTAAACCCTAAAATTTGAGATAAAACATCAAATTTACATTTTCACTTTTTCTATTTTTGAGGAAAGAAAAATCTAAAAATATTGTCCAAAGATATTTTTAGACCTTATTTTTAATTCTTTTAAAATAAGTAAACAAACTAGGCCTTTACTTTCTAAGAAATTAAATAATAAATTTACCAAGCAATAGTTTGTGTTCTCATTCAGATCTAGAAGCCTTTATCAAATGATATCTGTTGCATTTCTTATATAGGATTATACATTGATTCTGCTACCAAAAATAAATAAAATAAGTGAAGAATTCTAAGAAAGGGAAAAAATCCTAGGAGATTCTATATACAAATTATACAATTTTTTGAGCTCATATGAGATGGAAAAAAAATTCAATAATCTCATTCCCAATTTGTTTAAGGTAGTTTCAAATGATTGAGTAGGAAGCTTCTTTATTAGAATATCAACCAACTAAGGTGGTGTTTGTTTTTTTTTACTTAATGCTTAATAGAACTTTTTTTGAGCTTAATGCTGAATAGTACTTAATAGCATTAAGTATTAAGAAGTTTGTTTTTTTAACATCGGGTAGTGAGTAGGGATGGCAACGGGACGGATTATTTCGGGTTCTCACCCCGCCTCGCTCTTAATGAGACATGTTTGGTTTAATTATAATCGGGTTTTTAGCAGGTTTGAGTTTATTTTCTCAAATCCGAGACGGGTTTGGGACGGGTTCAGGTATTGTTACTCCCGCCCCGTCCCGATTAAATTTTAAAAATAATTTTTTATTATTTTATTTTATAGTTTAATATAAATAATAATAATAATAATTATTAGAATGTTTTTTAATAAATAATTTATAAAAATTCATAATATTTTTATTTTTTATGAAATATATTAATTTTAATATAGTAAAAAATAAAAAGCAAATATAAAATAAAACGAATCAAGCGGCGTATTAAGCGAAGGACGAGGTTTGGGAATTTTATCATCCCCGTCCCATTTAACTTTTAAATGAGACAAGTTTGAGAATTGAAAAAAATAAACGAGCCAGGTCGGAATGGGGCCGCCTCCTCCCAAACCCTCCCGTTGTCATCCTTAGTAGTGTGTATTGATGGCCCTTCTACTTGTTGGGCATGTGACACCCCAATCTGGGGGTCAGTTGACAAGTAAAAGCTATGAGCTCTACCTATGTCTCATATCGTGAAACCCATTCATGAGTAAAAATGGCCACTTGGGCCCATACATCAATACTCACCAATAATCTAACCAACTATATTACAATAGTTCAAGAGTTATTACATTATTCTTAACCAAAACATATATCAAAATTTAGAGTTCTAATAAATGTTTTACAAAGAAAATGTCAAAGCCACAATCTGGCTTTCTTCTAAAAAGAGGCCTCTAGTGAGCGTCGTCCTCCCGTACACTCCCTGTACCTGAAATAATGATCCCTAGACAAGGTGAGCAATGCCCAGTAGTGATAATCTCCTACATGGGTTACTCCCCACCTAAGTGCACATGTAATGGCAACCAAACACACTCAAGCAAATACATGATCCTACTTGAATGTCTACATGCCCAATCCCATGTCTCGAGTCCACACCAACTCCCTCACAAATGCCTAAGCCAAATGTGAGAAAAAAATACAGTTTTCAAAAAAAGGTTTTGTTCATAAAGGAACATACTCTGCAGTTTAGGTAAAATCTATTGAACAACCCTCAGGGTGAATTCTTGGGTTTTTCTTGAAGCTTGATCATGAGTCCGCCTCGAGATGAAGCGTTGGACAACTCCAAGGCAATTCTTCGAAAATCTTCCCTTGAAATTCCTTTCACAACCATTTTCCATTTTTCTTTCATGTCATGCGCACACCCGTTCTAGTGCCCTAGGTGCATATGGAATGCATTATGCCATTTCAAACAATTCATGCTAATATATTTTACATGCATATATTAACAAGAATTAATTCACATACATCATGTTATTCAATTGTAACAATAACATCCAAATTAGCTCACATGGGCTAATTAACAATTCAAGAATTCATTTTGAATCACGAAACAACCACAAAAATCACACACCTGAATAACGATCAAAACCACAGGGTGGAGCGTTCACGGCCCGCAATAGGGATTTTGACAGGTTCAAATGTTTTGAGACTTAAAATCTGGCCATCAGGCCTCCAACAAATCCCCATCCATTAAAATGACTCTTGTGAAAGAATAAGCCAAAGTAGGAGAAGGCCCTTTACCTCTTGGAGGTTATCGAAACTCCGCAATCGTGTCACGCGTAGCCGCTGCGGCGTAGATCCAGCACTGTTTCTTGGCTGATGAGAACCGAAGGTCAGCTTGAAATCTAGATAGAAGTACACTTTATCTCTCTAAACCGATCTCTCCCCCTCATTGTCCGTTTCGGCAAATGGAAGATGAGGAATGAACAATCTTTATTTTTAATCTTTCCACTTAATTCCATCCTTGTCCTTTAGTTTGATTTTTAAAAGCTTTTTTGACGCGTGGTTTTAATCTGGCGAATTAATCTGCCCATCTCACTAATCATGCAACATGTGTCCACATGGGTACATGTATTAGGTGACTTTGATCATCATGTCTCTCCTGGCCAGTCATACGTTTTGACACGATTAGCTGAAATGTGAAATTCCGACTATCCGAGTCGACGAAATTGATGTGGTAGCTGAATTTCAGAGGCGATTCAACGGTAAAAATCCGTTTAGTCATTCGAGATCTAAAAAGTTCAGTTTTGACCGAAAGTACCATTTACCCTTTTTAGAAAATTAGAATTTTTCGGGTTTTACGGGACCTTGATATAGGTTTTTCTTGTTTTTAGTAGAAAATGACTTTTATGAATAGAAAAAGCCAAATATTTTCTATTTTTCTGTTCATAACTTTTTTTTAAAAATTTCAACAATAAGTCGTGAAAATTTTAAAAAACAAAAGCGACAACGATGTTGAAAGGTGAATAGCTTCGGCGTGGAGTCGAAAAGCAAACAATCTAAGTCTTTGTAGAACTATATTGAGAGGTACAAATTAACACATGTTTTAAGTTTCTCGCATAAAACTTTTGTCGACTTCCCATGCTTAGTTGATCATATTCCATGAAAAATTGTTAGAAAATTTGATGGCTAAACTTGTTGCTACAATAGAGTTTCATAGGTTCTTCAATTAATTCCAAGGTCACTTTCAATTATGTTTATTTGAAGAATCTCACGGATTCAGTGTCATAGCCTTGAATTGGCTTTTACATAACTTCCAGAAATGCTTCTGCTGCTTTTTCTAAGTCACTAAGTTTAATAGTAGTGCTAAAACATGTTATATGAATTTTTCATGAACCTCGACTTTTTTTTCTTTAACCTATGATGTACATAATTCAACCAACTTGGATGTTTGCTATAGTGCAATAAAAATTAGCGCTATACCAGTAGGGATTAGGTTAGATTTATTTAAAATGAGAGTGATATGGAGATGTGTACGATAGAATAACCCTCCCACCTACCACGCCATCCTGAAACCAAAAAACGGAAGAAAAAAAGAAGATGATCTCTATAAGCGCTAAATGAACCTCAACATGGCAGAAGCTTAGGAGTAATAAAGTATAAGTATAGCTTTCTAATGCCCTCGAAATACTGAAGTTAGATCAATGGAATTTCCAAATCTTTTCTTTAGGATTTTCAAAAGGGTGTTAGTTCCTTTTTTTTTTTTTCTTTCTTTCTTTTTTTTTTTTTGTTTTGTTGCCGAATGACTTTAATGCAAACATTTGAATGAGAACCAATAAGATGTTAACTCCTTTCATGATGGTATTTCTTTCTTTCTAAGGTTTACTTTGAGAATTATTTCTCCCCATAAATGTCGTGTTGTATGATATATGTTTCCTTTCTGTGTGTCGAGATCAATTCCATTGCCACTGATTGTTCAAAGTAGTAAGAAGACCATTGTAAATAAATTATCTACCTTTTTCATAGTTCATCAATATTTAAACTCCATTGTGCTTTCAATATCGCAATTTTGACCTTTTGTCCACACTATTAGAATGCATTTATTTTTATGTCTTTTTTTTTTTTTTTTTGAAGACTCTAGTTTACCTCTCGTTAATTAATATTTATTAAATTAGAATAACCCTCCACCTACCCACCACCAAGAATACAAAAAATGGAAGAAAAGGAACAAAGAAGATGTTCTCTTTTAGTACTAATGAACCATAATATGGCAGAAGTAGGAGCTATTATAAGTATGGTTTTCTAATGCCCTCAAACACAAGTTAAGGTCAATGGAATTTCAAATCTTTTGCTTTTACAATATTCAAATGACTGAAAGGGTGTTAGTACCTTTTTTCTTTTCCTTTCTTTTTTGTTGTCGAATGACTTTGATGCAAACATTTAAATGAGAATCAATAAGATTTTATTTGCTTTCATGATTATAGTTATTTCTTTGTAAGGTTTACTATTAAAATTATTTCTCTCCATAAATGTTGTAATGCACTAATTTGATATTTGTTTTCTGAATATGTGTGTCGAGATCAATTCCATTGCCACTTATTGCTCAAAGTAGTTAGAAAACCATCCTCTTTCATAGTTTATCAATACTTGGACTCCAATATGCTTTCAATATATATATATATATATATACTTTCTCTCTATATACTATATATATATATATATATATATATATATATATATATATATATATATATATATATATAATTTTGACCTTTTGTTCGAACTATTACAATACATTTGTTTCTTATTATTATTTTTTTAAAGAGTCTAGTTTTCCTCTGTAAATAAATATTTATCCATTTCATAAATTAAGGGAATAGTGGTCTTCTCCAATTGATATAGTTTATATAGAGGAAAGACAACAATACTAACCTAAATCGTTACCTAGATAAATTGAAGGATCCAGTGAGTGCTAAGACGGTTATTTTTTTTTTTTTTGGTTACAAGGGAAAGAGTTCAATTTTAATTTTTTAGGATGCTAAACTCTATGTTCAGCATCCATCTTGCTCCATAAAGAATATGAAAATTTTTACTTTTTCATTTCCAATTTCTATGGTAGGATTTTTATTATTGAAGTTGTCATTACCATGATCTTTAAGATCCGCTACTCAATGGGCGGGGCCCATTTGGCCTGTGTTAAGAAATTGCTTTATTCCTCTCGCCTCACCAAAACCAGGCAGACACTTCTAAGATAGGAGAGTCTAAAGAGGCCACCTGGGAAAGCAAGGTCAAACTTTTCCAAGGCTTGCTTAAGGCGGTCCGTCTGGGATTTCAAGTCCACCAACTGGTCATTCTACCCATGTAGAATTTTGTTATGAATAAGCACCTAGAGCGGAAAATCCACAAAAGCAATATTAACAGTAGCAGAGTACCGACTAGAATCCTTACTCCTTGGAGAGATAATCTTATAAGGGAAGGATAATCCTTGATAAGAAAGGAAGAATTAGTCTTTGATAAGGAAGAACTCTTGTTCCCCAAAGAAAAATGTGATTCTTTCTAGAGGGAAAAGAGTTCTCAAGCCACCCTCTATAAATCGAGGGGGTCTCTAAAATGAGGTAATCAATCAAGCGGATTTGAATTTTCTTCTTCCTTTTTCTCCGTATTTTGCTGACTTAATCATCGAGGCAGGCGGCCCACCACCACGGTGCCCTTTTTTGTAGGTTCTGTGCATTTGCGATACCTCGGAGGTCAGATGGTCGAGGTAACGAAAAGTATTTGGGAAACGAATAGAAAGCCTTACTTATAGACTGTAAGAGCTTGGCTTCAATAACTATCAAGTAGCCCTTGATCGCTTGAAGCTTTGTTGATCCCCCATTCTACGTCTCATTCAATTGAGGCAGGTGCAATGACGAACATTCCAATGAACCAATTGCTAGAAGACCAGTTCCTCCATTGGCGTCAAGACATGGAGAGAAAGAAGAGAACAGCAAGGCGGATAAAGAGTTGCGAGGTTGGGCCCGTGCTGACGCGAGACCAGCGAGCCCGGATTGAAAAAGTCGCAAAGGGCTTGCGAGATACTTGACCGCAATGTGCAACCGATCTCCTGTGATAAAGAGAAGGGGCCCATCGTTCCTGAAGACGTTGATACCCTAGCGGACGATGAGAGTCACCGATGACTCCCCATCCTGAATCTCGTCTGACGAGAAATGCTAGAGAGAGCTGCAAAGTGATCGCCTGAGAAGGCCTTCGCCTCACCCTGCCTTCAGTGACACCATTAGTGGTTCATCTCGTAAAGCGGAGAAATGGCGGCGATATCGACTAGGTCTACCAGGGAACCCACGTCTGCCGGCACGTGCCACCACCAGCACGCCCACATCCCTACCTTTGATGCACGAAACAACCTTTTATGTACCGTCGTTTGGCCATCATTCGAAGATGCGATGACATGCTCTCGTCACCCCTAAGGCAACACATCCTTGATTATAAGCTGCCCCGTGGGTTTACCATTCCAACTTTCACCACGTTTGATGTCCCAGTTGACCCCTATGATCACATGCTCCACTATAATCAGGTAATGACATTGAACGCCGACAACAACCGTCTTCTGTTCAAAGTATTTCCAACTAGTTTGCGAGGGCCTGCACTAGCCCGGTTCCACAAGCTCTTTCTTAATTCAATAAACTTGTTCTATGAGCTTTGGGGTACATTCATCTCTTAGTATCTTTGTATGGTACGGAAGAAGAGGAACATTAGCTCTTTGTAGACTATTCTAAAGTAGGAAGAGGAATCCATCGGGAACTTCTGAGGAGGTTCGGGCCAATCCATCCAACGGGTGAGAGCATAGTATGGATCACGGAGTCCTTGGGAGCTTCAAGAGAAGCTTCAGACCTTCCACTCACTATCTTTAGACCCATTAGCGACCATGGAATAATTGCAAGCGAGAGGCCGGATGGAGTGCTCAGTGAAGAGCGATATCCCGAGTGCGACAACACAAAGCGTCATGAATACCAGCGGGCCAAAGTGGCGATCACGCGTGATGGAGTCACATAAAAAGAGGAGCCCGCGGTTCACCCCCTTGAACATCTCATACGAGCTCACGCCCTCGTTCGCTGCCCCTTTAGAATTTAGTGGCTTGCCTGGTCCAGACGGCTCCCTCTTGAAGAAACTTCTTAGTGAGTGCGATTATCATAGAATCGCTGACGCAGAGACCAGCGGTGTAAAACCTAAAGTACTTGGTGGAAAGACTAATCAAAGCAAGGCACCTCAAAAGGTATGTCAGGGAAGTTAATCACAGGGGGTGGAATCTGAGCCGCAGTGAAGCGAGAATTACGGTGCGTGGCTATCCCATCAAAATCCAAAATGATACCAAATATATACTTCCAGGAGTCTTGTTTGATGACCGGTAATAATCTGACGATGAACAGAAGAAGCTCTTAGGCGACCGGTAGAGCCAGTTAATTCTGTATCCATAAGGGGTTTGTATAAAAATAGCGATGAATAAACGTATATATCATTCTTCACATGCGGCAGAAGACAGGATGTTCATTCTCCCGTTATGATTGCATTCAATTATGCCTGTCATGTTAACAGTTTTGATGTGGGGTGTTGGTAGAATCTTCAACATCACGAAGGCTTTGTTCACATTCCTAGCCTTAGTGGTGAAGCTTTTCAGCGAATGCTGAAACTCAGTCGGCGAAATCTCTCGGTTTTGAATAATGACAACACCATTAAACCTTCAGAAGGCGTCTTGCTCTGCATGCGAAGACTTGGGCGCCTGGCCAGCGCGTAAAGCTGAGCAAAACATATTAGATAAGTGTTCCTTCGCATATCACGGAGATGGTCGATTATTTGGCCGACCTTGAGCGGTGACGCTAAAGTTAGCTGGCTGTGGTGTGTCAAACCTCGACGGAAAAGTAGGGAAAACGAAAATTACTCCCAGTCACACCCATGCGTAGCAACCCACGATTCGCCACCAAGGTTGGGTGGAAGGAAAGAACCCATGGTGTGCGGATCCTGAGGTTAGTGGCGTTCTGGGGCCAGTTAGAGTTCACGTATCGTTCTCTTACTATCGACAAAGAAAAGGCAAAGCTTCGGCGTGTTAAAAACATATATGTTAAACGGAATCCATGAATCATGATCCAGAATCCAACCACGATGCTAGCCTCTCTAAGCTGAATATTTATCTGCTGATAGCAGTGAAATTAAAGTGAGCGTCTCCACGGATCATAAAGTCAGATTATTGAACATGGGTGGACAAATAACCCGAGGAAGCGAGGTTTATCATAAAGTAAAGTACCACGAGGCCAGCTCATACTTAATGTGGTGTGGTTTAAAGAAGGAGCGATAAGTGAGTATATGTGACTACACGGACTCATTGAAATATGTCTGCACATATAGACAGTTAGGTGAATTGCCATGATAGGGCGTGGAATGCGGATCATCTGGATGTTTCTCTCTCATTGCAGGATTCCATTGCACCATGATCTGCTGTTGGAGAAAAGCATTGCCTATTTACTCTTCAAACTCTCACTCTGAAATCTTAATGCCTTTTAGCTTGAAGAATGCTAAGGCGACATCAGGCTGAGTGAGGCGAATATTTAGACCAGCGATGGGCAAGACCAGCGAGTCTGTGACGATGTCTTGTCAATCCACAGTTGATCGCTGACACGAAACTGCTGTTTGCTGCTAACGCGTGACATAAACTCCCAAATCTAAAGTGTTGCGTTACGAGTTAATGGGGCAGTTTTAAAAACTTCATGGTGACATGGGATGAGGCAAATCTATTGACTTATTTTGTCATAGAATCTCAGACTCTTACCTCAGGAAGTAGTGCGACCAGTGGATTGGTGATCACGATGGCTCTCGGGCGGTTCATATCTATCCTTGTTTGCCAGCCAAGTCAAGTGGTTTTCCAGCATAAAGAGCAGAATTGATGAGGTTGGAATAAAGAATGCCAAAGCAGGAGGCTTTCATAAATCAGCAATATCGGCAAACACCAATTAGCTGGCCCCAGAAGTAAGTGATGCATTTCTATCTTTACCTAAGCGGAGTTTGGATATCTGATGAGTGCGGTTTGTTCAAAATATGAGAATCGGCAGGCCAATAAATTGTTCTGGCGTCTATGGTGAGAAGCTGATATACCAGTCTCAAACATACGGTCGTTGGCTCTTGGTGTGGCATTTAAAACTTACGGCCCTTACTTCCAAACACACCCTATCGTTGTGTTAACCAATCTTCCCTTGCGAAGCACCATACATAAACCCGATTTGTCAAGAAGGATGGCCTTGTGGGCTGTGAGGCTGGCGAGTTTGGTCATCGATCTACAGCCAGCGACAGCAAAAGGACAAATATTGGCATATGTTTTAGTAAATCTGACGGGCGTGGACTCGAGAGCAATGTGGGCTTTCGTGGATCTTAATATGGATGGCGTTTCTACAAGTAGCGGGGTGGATGTTGACGTACTTAAAATACTAACGGGAGAGAGTAAGCGAGGTATAAGGTTGAGTTTGAGTGTCCCAATAATGAGACAAAATACGAAGCAATCAATGGGGTATGAATCTGTGTCTCCAGTATCCTCAAAAAAAAAATGCTTCATCTGAAGTGAATCCCGGTTAAGTGTCAAAATGAGTGGCAAGAATGCTGGCTCACGGGACGGCGCGCTGACCAAATGTATCATTCGATTAGCTCTAACTGAAGAGTTTTGTGGCTTGAAACCTTGGGCATGGGTGGCTCCGAGGCAAAATTATCGTATGACGATGCTTGACATCTCCTGACCAATGATGCTATCTGTTTTGTTACCCGATCGAAAACGCCGATGCGCCCAGCCGAGTAAGCGAGATAAAAGAAGCATATCCCTCTTGGATGACTCCAGTAGTTAATTACACTGAGCTCAGGAGAACTCGCAAAGAGTAGGTGGCCAGAATTTAGGTTCACGTGGCATGATTTCCCTTGTGAATGATGTTCCTGTATATATAAATATAGTCTCTAGGCAGGCGTATCTTAAATGCCTCAACACACAGCAAGGGCAGTATGCGTTGGCAGAACTCCACGAGAGATGGGAAACCACCCGAAGCGAACTTTAAGCGCCTGGGACCCGCACCTGGTACCTCTTGGCTAACCATGAGGCGTATGCAGCAGCGCATGTCAGGAAGTGTGATAGTTGCCAACGATAAGCCCGATCTCAAGGGTGCCGGCTTAGAATATGACAATCTGTGAGCCCCTTGCGCGTGGGAGGTGATATAGTTGGACCACACCTACCGCCCGACACGATGTATGACCAGATTTTGGTACTCAGCAGGGCTGTTACAGCAAATGGGTAGAAGTTGAAGCCTTCGCCTCCCGCATCGGCCCAAACGAGGACTCGATACTAGAATCAGAATGCGCGTTGAAGAAGTAATACCAATAAAATTTCTTTTGAAAGTATTATTATCAATAAAAGATACGTCTTTGCAATGTTTTGAAATTTTGCATTTGCCTCTTCTCTAAAGACGGATATGGCTCACAAGTTTGTTGGCACTTTCGAGCCGGATGTGGCTTTGACTGCGGCACTTTTACAAGATCATGTTGAAGCCGGCACATTGCCCTTTGTAAGATTGAATGTGGATCTAAGTGATAGCTTTAAAAAGACGAGACGTGGCTTTTGCTGTAACACTCAAAAGGCGAATGTGGCTCCCGATCCTGCGGCACTTTCATAAGACGTATGTGGATCTAAAGCTCTTGGCACTTTCAAGACTATGATGTGGCTCGAGCCTATGGCACTTTCATAAGACCGGATGTGGCTCTTAGCGGATACTTTCATAAAGACGATGGCTCTGCTTTGGTGTTTTTCAAAAAGCCGAGATGTAACTCTTAGCCTACGGCAGCTTCAAAAGTAAATGTAGCTCTTAACTGCTGGCACTTTCAAAGACAGATCGTGACAAGCTAGAAATTTCATTAATTGAACCCAAGGCTCTAGCTTACATAGCACTTATAAAGACAGGATGTGTGGATCTTGCTTTGGCGACACTTACAAAAGACCAAATGTTGTTCTTAACCTGCTGGCACTTTCAAAAAAGACCGAGATGTGGCTCTCAGCACACTAGCACTTTCAAAAAGACTGAAAAAGGCTTTTTAACTTTGATGGCAATTCTAAAAGAAGAAACTTGACAAGGCCTCCGCTTCTTTGGTATACGACCAAGCATGGTGGTCATGGCCTCTGGCTACAAACTAAGGCCCCAAAAATGTTTTACCCTTTGTAGTGAGCCCTACAGGCTCTAACTTAGCACATTGGTGTCTAAGCGACCATCCCTAACGAGAGTGATAAAGGGTTACACAATAAAATGAATCAATGGCTTAAGTAAACTAGAAATTATAAGCGCGTCAATGGCATCGGGATGAGAAATAAAAGTAAGTAATAAGTAAACAAAGATTATATTTAACCAAAGGCCAATGGCGTCGAGAAGAGTACCCAGTAGTGGTGGCGAGCAGGCCCCTTTACAAAAAAGAAAAATTACCGGTAGGAGGGAAAGAAGAGGGCCGGTTGCTGCAGTTATAAGCGATAACAATCTCCATGGGTTCCTTAGCCCACTTTGTTAAGGAGGTGTTGTTGCTGTGGCTCGCGTGGCGGCCGGAAGCGAGGGGGGCACGAGGTTCATGAAACGAGTGCGGCGTGCCTTGCGGGACCTCTGGATCATCTCCACGGATGTTGGGTTTCTTACAACCACGTGCCATCAGCAAGATCACCTCAAAGCCTTCTAGTACTCTTTACTCCACCCAGCCTCTTTGTCATTAACCACAAATGGAAGGACACCCTGTCTTTTATTAGATCTGAACTTGTAAGGAAATCATCCGATTAAACCTCGAGGCGGGGAGTCCAAAGCCTCACTAATGCTGCCTGTAATCGGGTTCTGTGGACCCTAACCGGATCTCTCTCCCTTGCACCAGGAATCTCATGTGCACCTTGGCGTGACAGGGTCATGACCTCTTGTTTTGACCTCATCTTATAACCTTATATGTCAGTCAGTCTTCACTGCCAGGCTTTGGCCTCACAAACCACATTCTTCAATATGGACTTTTGCCGCCCAGTTTAGGGAGCGTTTAAAGCCTTATGCTTGGGCGACCGATTGAGGCATGGGGGGAGCCCTGACATCTCCAGCATCGTCTGGTGGGGATTGGAATTTTGTGTGTGAGCAAAATAATTGCAAGGGCAGTGTGACATAGGAAAGATGAGATGTTAGAAGAAAATTGCCGAAATTAACAATCAAATATTAAGTAAACTTACCGGCTCGTTGTTGGTGAAAATTGTGATTGTGGATGAGCAGTGTCTTGAGCTATCTTATTTGAAAAGTCTCCCTATCGGTGGCTAATAAATAAGATGGAATCTTGCTCGAGCGAGCCCACTTAGTCGGCTTTGGGGAGAGTGGATGAGGCCGCTTTGTGTGCTTGTGAGAGCTCCATCTTGCCAGAAAGATCTAAGCCGTTGTGATTTCTTGGTGCGCAGGACCACAGATCCACTGTGTCCTGGATGGATCCACTCCCATGTCGGGAGGAACCTCCTGAGCTTATGGTAGCGAGTTGGGGCATGTGGCACAGGGCGGCGGCTTGTGGCGTGGGCCAGGCAACGGACGGCAGCCTCTAGCAGAGCCTCTGGTGCTTCTTGAAGCCTGGGAGATCCATAGGGATCCCACCCTAAGTGGTGCACAAGCCTCTCGAGAAACTTGCAACAGGCATCTCCAAAGGCATTGGGCACAGCTTGTTACAGGTAATTAAAATTAATTATCAATTGGAACTCCCTCTGAGCTTGTATTTTGTATATATACAATTGGAAGATGTTTTGGGTGCTTTTCCTTTAAGTGTAAAGACGAGGCGTCCTAAGCAGGCATGGCTTTTTGCGTCTTGTAACAGCGAGGAAGCAAGGCTGTTTATCTTGCCATCTCTCTGGGTTGATTATTCTTTCTTGACCTAATAGATCCATGACACCTCAATCCAATAAATGACCTTGCGGCACCTAAATCCTCTTTCTTTTTCCTTCTGTACTTTGGGAAGCAGTTAGAACACTCAAGCATAAGAGTAGAGGATAATAAAATTGGACCAAAGGGTTCAGCAGGCCTCACTGGGAAGAGCCACCTCGTGATGATTTGAAGAGATCCTTCCCAGAAAAGTGCGCCATGACCTGCTAGAAGGCAAGTGATCAGGAAAAATAAGGCACTATCTGGGAAGGATGCGCCTTCTATCCGTTCTTCTGGGCATCAAAGGAGCTCATGGTGGCGCTCCCTCTTCTTCATATGATCTGGCGACCAGGCCAGAGTGGTCTAACTTGTCTACCACTATAGTTGGGCCATTTGGCCTCAGCCTTTCTCTTATTAATCATCAAAAAATGATGTGTCGTACACCCCACCTTCAGAAATCTGGGACCTTTGTATATATAAAAGCTAGGAATGAGAAAATTAGCTTTGGGCAGAAGGATGGGTTGGGGATGAATAGGAATCACAGGCAGGTCTCATGCCACTTTATCACAGGTCTCTTCAGGGTGAGCCTTTTAAACTGTCCTTGCAGAATTTGGAGACTGATTACAAAATTGGATTGAGATGTGATTCACGACGTAGTTAGGGTGGCCCTGATGCCAAAACTAAAGTTATAAATGACCTCAGTCCCAGGTGAAGACTCTCCGGGTTGGTTGAGAGTTCAATTTGCTGTAACATAACAATAAGATCAATGTTGGGATGGATAATTCAGAGTGCCGAATTAGTGAAGGGCTGCTTCACTGTGGCAATGAGATGAGGAAGTGACCCATTGTGCTAGTTAGTGAGTGTTGCATTCCACACCCTCCTCTCTATGTTGAGTTTAACTCATGTCTCAAGTCTCAGGATAGTTCGTTGAAATTGGGTTGGAATCTTCTCAGTTCTCCTGACATGGGTGCAGCTGTTGCTTGGTGGGTTTCTGGAGTACCGCTCTCACCCAATCTCAGTGATTAGACCTCTTTGACCTCACACATTCTATGGGAAAAAAAAAAAAGGTCGCTTGATGATGTATTTCTGAAAAACCTGGAAAAGAAATCTTGGGTTTCCTGACCTCAGGACAAAGCCTAGAGCGTGAGTCAAACCAAATTGCATAAACCAATGGGATGCCTCAACCAACCAGGTATATTAAAAACTGGAAAATTGTGTGAAAGAGACGAGTTATGTTGTTCTTTGAAGATCAAGTCAGTTGAGGCCCATTCAGGAGTCTCAGGTGGAAACCTTTAAAGGGGTTTATTGAAGGCGTGGGAAGATTGAAATTCCCAAGACTGAAATCTTAGTAAGAAGCTACATGAGCAGTACCTTGTTTTGTTTATGGGGTGGGGGCGTCATGTCGAGTGTTAAATCACAGCAGGTGCAGAAAATAGGATCTTTGGGAGATTATGTTGGGAGCGTGGGCCTTTCCGTATCACACGACACTTTTAAGCCTGAGCATGTTTGTGCTGTGTTTCTTCCCAGTATACTATATAAACGCATCTGACATTTGAAAACCTTGTCTTTGTGACAACAGCTCAGTGGGAGAAAGGAGCGGGTGGCCAGTGCCATGATCTTAGATAAAAAGTGAGCCCAGAGTTGGCTGTGTTCCAAAACTTGTTGAGATTCCTCCGCCTCTAGCTGTTGTTCCTTCCAACAGAGATTAAGGCGGGTTTGGAGACCATTTCAGTGGAAGATCTTCCAGGCTTGGGCGGGTCTGCATCTGGGATTCAGTTCACTAGTCAGTGATGATGATCTATATTAGTTCACCATATGGGAGTTTGTCTGAATAAGCACTGAAGCTGGGAAAATCTGTAAACCAATAGTCTTGTGAAATTTTCAGCTTCCGATCGCGACTCATGAGAATGATGAATGGTGAGAGATAATCACCAAAAAGGGAAAATTCAAGTCTTTCTGGAAAGAAGACTTTGTTAACCAAGAAGATTCTTTGGAGAGGCTTGATTCTCAGCCACCCTCTAGAAATGAAAGGATCTCCTTTGACAGTCATCAAATAACTTCAGTTGATTTTCTATTCATCATAGTATTTTTGACCTATTTCTTGCTTTGTATAAATCATGGGTGACGATCACCCCAGTCAGGATCACCTTTTTTGGCAAAGTTTTGTTTAGCATTGTGTTGAGTGCTGTGTGAAGGTCTCAGCAGTGGGGTAACAACGAGTTGTGATCCAATAACTCATTTGGCAGAAAGACCTCTTATGTTCTTACCACAGCTGTCCACAGATCTTGACGCAATGTTTATAAATGTTTTATCTTTAGTATCATTTTCATTTAAACTTTGTGCATTTTAACTTCTCATACAGTGTTTTCTCTAACATTTTTAGTCATTTATAATTCTTTGTGAAGGGTGCAAAACTAAAGTTCATCTGACATTGTTGAGAACATAATCTTCAGTTCAGTGTTCTCTCTAGTTGTTAGAATTCAGTCTAAAATTTTCTTGTTCATGGAGGATGTTTCAACCATGATCTATAATCATATTGGTTTTATTTTGGCGACTCATTCTAGTTATTAGTTGTGTTGTCTATCAATCTAACCTCTGCCTCTTTATAATATTATATAAATCAGCAAATGTGTTTCTGGATTTTCTCTGATTAGAATTCAATATTATGATGTCAATTACTTATTTCAGTTATTAGTTCAGACATTCAGACCATCAATTACGGCACCATATGGGGATGTTAATTGCTTTCGTCGCAAATTTTCTTCTATTAAAATGATCTCTTGGAAAACTTCTATAATGTTTGTATATTAGTAACTAGATTTGTATATCATGGCTTTACTTGGAGAAATTTTGTTGAAGTCTATTTTAGATTCTTATAACATTATGAAATATATTATCACCTGTATAATTTTTTTTTTTCATTATTATCATCTTAATTTATAATTTTCTAGTCTCCCGTTTCTAGTCTCCATCATGCGGTTGAATTCATTCACTTTTCTCATCATTTTTTTTTTTTGTTTGTTTAATTCCATGCTTCTGGGGAAGAAAGTGTAGGAAGAGTTGGTAATTATAAATATAAGTGGAAGTAATTAAAAACATGTGTGAAAGTTTTACATGTTAAATCATTAGCATATTTCTCTATCACAAAAATAAAAATTAGAATAGTGTGATCATTTTAAATTTTAATTTTTAGAATCTACTGTATGGGAATAATTTTGAGTAAAGTGAGGTGGATCATGGTGAAATTGAAATTTTGTTTAATTTTCATCTTTTGTTTACTTTATGTATGGAAAATATATATATAATTGTGAATCTTTAGAGAGTTTGTTGCATTCAAGTAGCCGCTTCTCTATTAGAATTTTATGTAGTACTTGAGATATTTGTAGTTAATAGAAAATTGGTTGCATGGATCTTGTTTTGTATTACTCAAACAAGCATCTTCCATCAAAGATGTTACAATTATATAATCTAGTCTTCACATAGGTAGAAAGTGGTATGTACAAAGTTGTCATAATATGCTCTTTATATGTCCTTTATGTGGACTATTCATTGCCATAATGATTTAGTCAATTAGGCAACCTCCTCCTCCAATCTAGGGCTTATGGATAACAACCCATTTGGTATATTGTGATTTCTACCAATAGTCTCTATCACACATTGACCTACTAGGAATCACCCACTCCATTCTATATTTGCATTCCTCGAGTCAAGCTAAAAGAGTTTTAATAGCATTACTCAATTGTAAATAAATTTTATTTTCTTGTTGCAAACCATATCAATTCAAACATTTGGGTTGCATCCCTTACCAGGTATGACATATATAAACCTCTCTTTGTTCCATAGGTTAAAACTCTAGACGATTTAAAAATTTGTTGTTATTACTCATGATAAACCCATGAAATTATCCATACTTTCCAGCTTTATGCATGGGTATGAGATAGCTCAATTTCACACTTTCCTTGAGACAAGTCTTTACCAATTGTGACCCCTCTAAATTAGTTCCCTCATTGAGTCCTTATTCCATACGTCTGAGGGATCTTACCATGTCTAGAATTCAACAAGTGTTGATTGTTGGATTTTGGCCTGGATCAATATTGAAGAATTAAGCACCGAAATGTTTGCAGTCATGGAAGAAGATATGGAGTTAGAAAAATAAAATAAGGACAATGAGTGCCTAATTTGGGAGCAAAATTTTTCTGAAGGTCAAAATAATGGAATATGTTGTGAAAAAATTTTCTAGTGATAAGCCCTACAATACTCAACAAAGAAAGAAGTAATAAAATAAAGAAGAGAATTGGCTAGCTATGTTGCTTGGATTAAATGTAAAAAGTATTTATTGTACCCTGTTAGTCAAATAATAAAATGCTACTTAAATAAAATGTGTTACCAAAAGTAAGAAATATGGGAGTCTTATTTACTTTTAAAACACTAACATTATCATAACATTAATAGGGTCTTTCTAATTGCTAGTTCTTTACTAAAAGGAAATTATGGATACTTCTAATTGGTAAGAAGAAAAAATGAAAGCAAAAAAATGTTACATAAAATTTCCTCTCATTTTTTCTTCAGGTGGGAAATATGCAATATTCCTCTTATAATTTAATTTTCTTTTACGATTTTTTTTCCAATGATAGAAAAAAATCTTTCAATTTATATCCTTTTTTCCTCAAGATTTTTAGGAATAAACATAGTCTTAAGATTATTTCACTAGTCAATCATCATGGTAACCGCAACATTGCTTCTGGTTTATGTCAACTATTCATAAATAATTATCAATGATTAAATATGTTATTTGAATTGCCTTTACTCCTTGTGAAAAATAAATATTGTTTCTACTGCAGTTCAAGAGCTAAATAGTAAGTCATGTTGTGACTTCACTTTACCTTTGTTGGAACCAACATATATTTGCCCTAGTAATTTCGAGTATTCATTTATGACGAGTTTAGAAAGAAATCAGGGTAAAACTAATTTAGGGAAAGTTTAAGCAAATCAAATCTGGAAAATGAGGAGCGATCTGTTCTTACTCACCTTTGGAAAGGTGATATTCTACCCTTACAAATATGGTATGGCTTGAAGAACAAGGATGGACATCGGATCTCTTGGAATATGGAAATACAAGGGCTTCGTGCGACTATAGTATAGTTGCGTTTATGTACAGTTCGAACTAGATTGAAAAGGTGATCCCGAATTGTGAAGGCACACATAGGAGGTGATTGAAGCTATCCAGGTGGAGTAGCTATCATAGGTACTGCTCTTGTTCATGATGGTGAGCAGTCTTGACATTTCTTATTGAGAAGAAGTGATTGGGTTGTGTAGTAGTTCCAGATGTTGTGCAAAAGGAAATAAGGGAGTTTATCTCCATGTTTCCTTTGTGAGAGAATTAAGAGAAGATGAAAAGGTAGTGAAAAGGGAGGCCTTATCTCTCACAAGACCAATGTGTAACATAATTAATCACATAGTGAAATCTAATACACATCTGTTCCAACCCTATGGACTTAGGCAATTGCCGAACCACTTTACCAATCTTATGTCTCTATGTATGTATGTTTACCTCTTTAACTATTACCTATAATCTGTTATCCTTCTCTATTTATCATTATATATGACAGTGTATCATGTGATGGTGAGCATCTATTAAGATCTATGTATACAAACAATCCTGTGTTTTTTCCATTGGTATCGAGCATATCACTCTAAGACATTGAGGAAGATAGAGTAGTATCACATTGAATGTTTATCTCTGAGAAAGCCGGATGAATCTCTTGAAGGAAGGAGGTTCGGTTATTAAAGTCCACCACCGTTGGATGGGAATAACCATGACTACTAAAAAGCTTGTATGTGTGCGTTCATCAAATCCACGAATGAACTGGCATGGAAAGTTGTCTTCACTGGTTGGTCTCCTCCCACAAAGGAAGACGAATCAGGTAAAGAAGTGCCCAAGAGAGAACTTGAATGGACAATTGAAGAAGATAGATCCTCTACAACAATTGGAAGGCCTTTGAATATTATTTTCAATGGGGTGAGCTTGATGCAGTTCAAATGTATATCAGCCACAGAATCAGCCAAGGAGGCCTAGGACATCCTTCAAATTAAGTTTGAAGGGATAAATGTTGTAAGAAATCGAGATGGGAGCCCTTTATCTGGCTTTGAGAACCTGGGATGGAGGAAAGTGTCGGTGTCGATATCACCAATATAAGTGATATATCAAATGAAGTCATTCATCATGGGAGAGAAGATTCGGAAAAAAGCTCATACGAAAGTTTTGCGAGACTCTTCCTAAAGGTTTGCTTACGAGGCCCACGACCGTTGGAAAAGCAAAAATCTTGAAACCATGAAGCTTGAAGAAGCTGATAGGATCTCTTCAAACTTTAAGATGGAACTTAAGGGTATAAAAATTAAGGAGGAAAAAAGTTTGCCTTCCAAGTCGAACCCACGATTGACCTGAAAGTGAATAAGGAGTTGATTTGTTAGAATCTATGGCTCTCTTAACAAAAAAATTTCAACCAGGTGGAAGGGAAGATGAACATAATAATAAAAGGTAATTTTCAACCAAAAATCATGACCCCTGTTCCTAACCTTTTTGCTGCTTCTTAGAAATGCACAAACTCCTTGGTGGAAACTTCGACCAGAAGAACAAATCCAAGGAAATTCAGTGTAGAGAATGTGAAGGCTCTCCATGGATGCTTTGCTTGAAGGCTCTCTAGAGACGCTTTACTCGAAGCTTCTCCTTCTCTCAGCCATACACCTTGACCGCTGCACCTCCAGAGGGCGCTAGCACAGGGGGGCATCTAGCCCCAACATAGGACTTTGAAGGCTGCAGCGGCATAATCAAGCCCACCGTGCAGCCTCAGACGGATCTCGCAGGAGCTAAAAAGGTGATGTTGGCATAGTTAGGCCTCCCATCTAGGACACCTAATAGGTCAACACATACATCATCTTCAAAAACACAATATCCATTAACGACGAATAGCTGTAGATACCTCTGAAAGCCTTCCTCCATAACCTCTCCACCTTTTCGGACTATGGACGTGGGTAAGGGAAGAAATCACAATAGTGAAAATAGGCTTTGTGTAACAAAAGAGGAATCTATTGGCAACTTCATAAACTTCGAAGGTTCAACCCCATATATATAGAGGTGGAACCTCAAAATACGCATTAAATACACCATCGGGACATCACATGTCATTGACACATTAATACATATGCGCATTAATAATCTACAATTCTCCATACTTGAGGTCCTAAAACACAGTATTTTTCCCTGACTAGAAAAGCATGATCCTCCAGTCGAAGAAAAAAGGGGGCATTGTGAAATCTGTAGCCAACTGGGCCTAGCGCTAATCATGACCCAACACCGGGGCCACTAGCCAGCCAAAAAAAGTGGCCAAGGCAGCTAGTATATTAAAACCACACACGAGGCCAACCACATCTCGGTCAGAGACCGTGCGGTCTTGGAGTCCCAGTAAAGGCCATCTCGCATACGGGTGGTTAGATAAAAATGAATATGTTAAGGAGAAAATTACGCATAGGATGTTTATCTACGGATCTCCCTAAAATCCGTCCGTCACTCAAAGCATTCAATCCTTAATATGAGAAATTGAGGTCTTTGATAAGGAAAGAGATCTTATCACAAAAATCCTTGAGATTATCTTTAAAAATCAAGAAAATTAGTCTTAGATAAGGAAAAGAGATCATATCAAAAAATTATAGGATTATCTTTCCTAAAATAAAAGCGAATTGGAGTATAAAGCAAGAGACTCATGAGGAAAGGTAGGCAACATGGCATCGTATTTCCTTTCTTCTTCTCATCCTTTTTGCGGCTTAAGCATCGGAGGCGGCCCAGAGTGTCCCCTTTTTGAAAGGTTTATATCGCAGTGTGATGCCCTAGAGGATGGGCGAACTAAAATTGCAAACAATAATGGAACCAATCTTGATTCCATAAGTAAAATAGTGATGGAAATATGTGCATAGATCCTTCTAAATGAAAGAAAATAAAAGATTTTAAATTCCTTTAAAAAGCGCATAATCTCATTGTGAAATATTTAAGTACAAATCAATGCATACTTCCACTTCCACTTGCATTTACTTTCTTCAAATCTATGCCAACAAACAGAATTGAACATGTTAAATTATGCTAGATAATAAGATTGTTTGAGATTTATAAATATCTTAGAAATGAAAAAGCCTCGTGTGAAAGATTCTATGGTAAATCACTGAACCAATCAAATGTCATCATCACATTATTTTCATTGTCTTCCATGTCTTCCTCCGCATCAGGCGTCACTTGTCGCCGTTGGCAAACGAAGGAAATGGTATCAAGTGGATGATTACTTCAATTCCAAAAAGAGACAAATTAAAGAGATACAAATTGGATGATTACTTGCCAAGAGGATGATTTCTTCCTTCTAAAAATGCCCTTACTATATTTATATTAAGTATATGTCTTTCCATATGATTAGGGTTTAAATCATTTTCTCCTCCTCTTCCACTTTTAGACATAAGATGAAGATTTTGAGGAAAACATTAATATTATAAAAATTTACTAAATATTAAATGACTTTTTATAAAAGCAAGAAAAAAACAATTCAGTTGTAAATAAATTTGTCCTTTATTTATTAAGCATTTTTTTAAAGAAAATAAAATGTAAGAAGTTCTTGAAGTAAATTTACCCAAATGCAAACATGAATTATCGTTTGCCAAGAAATGATCATTTATCTTCTAAGGAAGTTAGAAGAAAACAATTTTATGAAGTAGTTCTTAAAATATAACAAATCTCATGGGCATGATGCTTATGAGTTCTTTGATTGAACCAAATATATACCTAAAACTGTTCAAAAAATTTATACTATAATTAGTATAAATCTAGGATGGATAGACACACACTTAATATACAACAATTTAGATGTTTGGCTATATATGAATCTAGCTCTTGAAGTTTTGGATTGACCATACCCCTAACGTTTATGTCGTGACACATTTTATGCCCTGTCGTTAGCAGAGAATTCACATGTAGGCAAGCAGGGGGTTAACGTTGCTGCATGGCACCCCTCACATGCTTTGTGATAGCTTTGCAAGGGGTTCATTAAACTCAAAAATTATTTTGACAAATATGCCCTTATATCTAACCTCTAGACCCTTAGATGCTCCTCCTATACATTGTGTTAAATTTTTGTTTGGCCTCTTTCCCTCTTAAACCCCTAATCAAATCCTAAGTTAAAGCTTCTTTTAGTTCCCATAATAGCAACTAAACAGAGATCGCCCAGACCAACTTCAGCCCTCCATTCTTTTCCTCTTCCATAGTTTCTCAATAGCCAAACGGAGACCAAAGCACCCAAATGATAAAGCTTCATTTTCTTCTTGATTACAATATTGCACGTAACCCATGTTTTGTTTTTTCATTGTTTGAATTTGTAATATCTATATAATTATGAATCATTGAGATATCATAGCTTCATGGAGATAATATATAATATCTGCTCTCTTAGCTTCTTAGTGATTAATATAGCCTTTGCGAGATACTTTTATCACTCTATTCCATATTGAAAGCTGACACAGGAATGTAAATGTCTGCACTTGAAGAGGCACAGTTATCGTCGAGCCCGATGATTATTTTTTCTTAATGGTTAATTATTATCTAGCTAGATACAGTGAATGCACAGGAAACTTGAACAATCTTGTTAGCTTGTGGTATGGATTCCATCGATCTTCCTCAGGGATAATTGGTTTAGATGATAAACACTCACTTGGAGTATGATGGCAATACACCTAACACCGAGTAGTGTACATCAAATTTGTTTGATGAATATGTTTCTGTCTTAATACCCACCTTGTTGGTGATGATTGGAAATGGAATCGGAGTGTCTTGTTCCAAAATTGATTTAGGCCTTTGGTTTATTGTTTTAAAAAAATATTTATACAAACTAGTCATTTACCCAATAAGAGGCACGCTTTTTCCAAAACATAACCATAGCTGTAGCTTCTTGCCTATCTTTAACAATTACTGTAATTTTATGCGGAAGAATTCAAAAAAGGGTTGAGGTGGGGAAGGGTGTTAAATAGATAAATATTTTAAAGATTATTTATTATTACTTATTATCTTATCGAGTCTTGCTAGCTAATATTTGATTGTTTGAAAGATAGAAAATGAATCTTCATTGGTTTTAAGCAAATTTATAGAAAATTTTACGAACTGATAACATTGAACTAGGAATTTAAACATAACATTTACTACTTATGAGTTAGTAAAGATTTAAATAGCTAGAGAGTGGACAGTGTAGAAACTGCGAAATCATGTTTCTGAAGATGAGATGGGCAGACATTTAAATATGGTGAGGAGTTTCTGCTTAGGTGAGGCCTCCACTTTGGCCCTCACCTTTCCTACCCTTTTTGTCATCTGATCATGAATGCATCACAACAACTTAGGACTCAACATTGTTGATCATGAATTTTATTTATTTTCATTGGTGGTTAGATGCTAGGGTACCCACTAAAAAGTATCTTCATGCATCTGATCTTTCCATGATGTATGGTTAGCCTAGGCACATAAAATTTCCTTACATAACAAGGGGTGCTGAATTCTTGTTTGTAGTTAATTATTATTTTTCCCATTAATTTGGTGTGGCGAACTGTGTATTTGTTTGATTTATAAGTGTGAAAGACTCTTCGGTCGACCAATTGAGCATGGACACCTCCTGTATTGTGTGTTTTTTATGGGTATCTACATGTGTGTTTTTCAATAACTAATCATATATAACATAAATAAAAGGCGTAATTATAATTTTTAGATATACTATAATAGTTTTATGAAATATAAAATAAATTTTATATACACTATAGATGGATGACAAGTTAAAATAATTTTTCCTATTGAAGTTCTAATGAATGACATAAATACTATTTATACTTTCAGATGTAAAAGAAGTTGAGTCCTAAATCCTAATAGAAGAATATGATAAAACTTCTTTATAAAGTTTGATTGCACAAGCTACTTTATATAATTTGATTAAAATTATTGAAAATATAAAAAGATAATGAAAGAATTCCGACCCTTGACATTTTTTAATTATAGTAAAGAAGTTCACAATACATTTGTAAATACTAAACCTTTAATAAGAAATTGTCACTTATATTAAATTAATAATCAATAATATGTATTATGGATTTAAGATATATTTTCCCTTTGGAATTTTATTTATTTATATTTTATACAATTGACATAAATGTTTTATTCAACACAATATTTCTAATACATTTGAGATAAATATTTTACTTATCAAAATATTTCTAAGCCTCTAAAGTTTGGAATCGAAAGGCTCTTTATCGTGATTAGTGCTCCTTGAAGAGAGAAATATAGGGTTGTCTTTGAGGATGTAGTTTTTTCCCCAAATAGAAGATGAAGCTATCCTTTGTTAGTGCTTTAATTTCTTGGGCAAAAATTAATCCCCCTAACGTGGAGTGCTTTAATACAATAAGCCAGTTTTGGGCCGCTTCAGCGATGAGGCCAGGTGGGCCCTCACCGGGTGGAACATTGAGTAGTGGGTCTAGGCCTAAAGGTCACGGTACTCACACTAATCAAATGAAAATTCTTTGATACTCATTGTAAAAAATAACTTAACTTCTAATATAGTATTTAGCAATAAGACCGAAGTTTTTAACATCAGAATATTTAACCTATTTCTCCATATTGATTATCCTAGTGAAATATGTCATACGTATTCTCCATATCTCATATTAGACCCATATTTTTTGAGGCTCGGACCCATATATTTACCTTTTCCTTTATTGAGATTATTTGGTGCGTTGAGGGGTGAAACTGCTGATCCCAACTTTGAAAAGTTGAGTTGTTAAAGGATCTGGAATTATGCCAGGTACCATGATTTTGAGAAAGGCAAGTCTCAGATAGCTTCATCAAGCAATTTTGCCAGTATTGATGCTTCCCAAGACCTTAAAGAATCTGAAAATGATGTGACTAAAGAGAAAGAAACTGTCACAAGGAGAAATACTTCTTCATCCCGGGACCCCAGGAGAAATACTATGAATATTCGTTTGCAGATTACCAATTATGGGAATTGCAATCCGGGAAAGATTACAGATTCCCTCCCACATTGTAAATGAATGTGTTGGTCGGAAAAGGTCAGAAAATGAAATTGGAAGCTTGGTCAATATTTGCTGCTCCTCCTGGTCAAGTTTCATGCATTAAGGCTTTTACAGCAGACGCATAAACATAAGGTCAGAAATCAATTAACCTACTCCAAATGATCATAACTGAATGTTCAAGTTGAACCAGTGACCAATCAGAGAAGAGTTACTCTGACAGACAACAAGCTAATCAAAATGACTAAAGATAGAGACTACACAAATATAAGTTCATGAGATATTCCCCCATGGCCTATATTCATAACAGTGTATCACAAAGGAAAAAAAATTAAAAATGGAAAAGTTACATTGTCCACTGCACTGCTACTTTAAACTCTAGTTTTACTCTTCTCATATATTTCCTGATACTCCTGCAGACCAAAAAAGAGTTACACAAAAGGTTAATGGTTAAAGCAAAACTAAGCTACAAATAATAAGAATAAAGAATCTAACAAGATATGAAGATTGTGTTTGGTCATATATTTCCTTATACTTTTCCTCCCTACTTTCTTTTCCTTGCATTTTCTCTCAGATTTTCCAAGAAACCAAACATAACAAAGATGCCAGAAAAACAAAGTTCAAAGCAGATTGTGAATTTCTTCTGCTATATTTATATATTTGTCAGATAGGAAACAAAGATGATATGTTGATGAGCGAGAAATCACCTGAGCAAACTGGCAATCTTTGTTTCATTTATACGAATGATCAATCTGCTTTTGTGTCTGAGATATATGGTCTTTTGATGCTAGCAATAACCTTGTGAGTCGCCTTCCTGGCTATATCCTTAAAATTGTCCTTAGACAATTGCTTCCTTCCAAACGTGGTTTAGAAACACCTAAACCGATTCCTTCACTTTATTTTTGATTTTTTACAAACAGGCCTTGGCATCACCATGGGAGAGCTCCATTTTCTCTACAGAACAGTTTTCTTGATGTTTCTTTGCTTATTGAGACTCAATAAGCCAGAAAGTGTTCAAACATTGAGTCTGTTGGGATCTCTAATATCCCAGCCCATATTGTGGATCTTACCATGGGAGAGGATGATAATGAATGCCCAAGTAGCTTGGGTACTGAATCCGCGAAATCTCTTTCATGTAATCTTCAAGGATTTTCCGCTGCAGAAAAAATTTGGCCATCAGGAGTCAATTATATGGCTGAGGCAGATCAAAGTGCATCTGCCACTGAGACCATGTGCGGTAACAACATGGTGCCCCTTCATAAAGTATTTTAGGAGGAAAAATATGTTTTCTTCATCGTTAAAGAACTCAACTTTCCAATGTCTTGTATTTGTAATAAAACTCATCTTAGTTTCATTTGTGAATTAAAAATTAAACTGCAAGCTAAAAATTTTATACAAAAGTTAAAAAATGTCAGTCCTAAGGTTTTAGATCCATAAATGGGAGGAGGGTAGTTTCTAGATCTAAAAAACTTAACTTTTTGTATTAAAAGTTGCCTCATTCCTCCGTTAGGAACATAACTGTGAACAACACAAGTTTTCTTGGTTTGGAGCTTTAGATCCAAAGCCCTAATCTCGACAGTTGGTAAAAAAAAAACAGCAAATAATAAATAGGTAAACGACAAAGAAAACTTTAAACTTACTCTTCAAACCATGATTCCCGCCATAAATCTGTAACAACAAATGAGGATTCAACAGCTTTAGAATTAAATTGAAAAAGATGAAAAAAATAAGAAGAAAAAAGAGAGATGGTTATTTACATATATATAATAGAAATCAGACAGTTGTACATGAAGGATTACTTTGCTAATTGTGGTCCAATCAACTATCGTCATCATTTTCATGACTGTACTCTTCATGTCGTCATCATCATCCACACTCTCATTTCACATGTCATCCTTAAAGTTAAGTATATTCTTTAGAGACTGTTCGGCTTAGTTACCAGTATCTACACTCAAAAGAGAAAGGATCTAAAAGGATGAAAGGAGGGACCAGGGATAGGGGATCAAAAGTATGGTTTCTTCCTTCTCCCCCAGAGAAAATAGGGTTTTGATTGCAAAGCGGTGGTTTATCCCCTCTCCTCCTACAAGAGAAAAACTAGGGTTTGGATTTCAATGAGGTTGATTTCTCCCTTCTCCTTCCAAACTAGGTTTGGATTGCAAAGATGTTCATTTCTCCCCTCTCCACCCACGGGAAAAACTAGGATTTGGATTGCAAAGAGGTTGATTTCACCCCACTCCTCCCACAAGAGAGAAACTAGGGTTTGGATCCCAAAAAGTTCGATTTCTCTCCCCTCCTCCCACAAAAGAGACACTAGGGTTTGGGTTGCAAAGAGGCTCTCTTCCCACAAAGAGAGAAACTAGGGTCTAGACTGCAAGGAATTCTCCCCTCTCCTCTGTTAAGAGAAACTAGGGTTTGGATTGTTAGGAAGATGATTTTTTCCCCGTCAAACAAGAAATGCGTCTCACGCAGTACCATCTGCCATTATGCAGATCATACTGAATGTATATAGTAAGACTCTTTGGAGAAATTAGGGTTATAAGGTTTTTTTCCTTCTTTGAACTTAGCTAAACCCTAAAATTTGAGATAAAACATCAAATTTACATTTTCACTTTTTCTATTTTGAGAAAGAAAAATCTAAAAATATTGTCCAAAGATATTTTAGACCTTGTCCACAATTCTTTTAAAATAAGTAAACAAACTAGGCCTTTTCTTTCTAAGAAATTAAATAATAAATTTACCAAGCAATAGTTTGTGTTCTCATTCAGATCTAGAAGCCTTTATCAAAATGATATCTGTTTGCATTCTTATAGGATTATAAGTGATTCTGCTACCAAAAATAAATAAAATAAGTGAAAATTCTAGAAGAAAAAACCTAGGAGATTCTATATACAAAATATACAATTTTTTGAGCTCATATGAGATGGAAAAAAAATTCAATAATCTCATTCCCAATTTGTTTAAGGTAGTTTCAAATGATTAAGTAGGAAGCTTCTTTATTAGAATATCAACCAACTAAGGTGATGTTTGTTTTTTTTTAATTAATGCTTAATAGAACTTTTTTGAGCTAATCTTGAATATTATATATGTTAATATTAAGAAATTTATTTTTGCTGCTTGAATTAGTAGTAGGGATGGCAATGGGACGGATTATTTCGGGTTCTCACCCCGCCTCGCTCTTAATGAGACATGTTTGGTTTAATTATAAACGGGTTTTTAGCAGGTTTGAGTTTATTTTCTCAAATCCGATACGAGTTTGGGACGAGTTCGAGTGTGTATTACTCCGCCCGAATCCAGATTATATTTTAAAAATAATTTTTTATTATTTTATTTTATAGTTTAATATAAATAATAATAATAATAATAATAATTAGAATGTTTTTTAATAAATAATTTATAAAAATTCATATTATTTTTATTTTTTAGGAAATATATTAATTTTAATATAATAAAAATAAAAAAGCAAATATAAAAAAATAAAAAATAAAACCAAAAATCAAATGTAAACAGGACAGGTTTGGGAATTTTATCATCCTCGTCCCATTTAATTTTTTAAATGAGACAAGTTTGAGAATTGAAAAAAATAAACGAGCCAGGTCGGAATGGGGCCGCCTCATCCCAAACCCTCCCGTTGTCATCTTTAGTAGTGTGTATTGATGGCCCTTCTACTTGTTGGGCATGTGACACCCCGATCCCGGGGGTCCGTTGACCACCGTCAAACTGCGGAATACCTATGTCTCATATCGTGAAACCCATTCATGAGTAAAAATGGCCACTTGGGCCCATACATCAATACTCACCAATAATCTAACCAACTATATTACAATAGTTCAAGAGTTATTACATTACAACCAAAACATATATCAAAATTTAGATTGTAATACATGTTTTACAAAGAAAATGTCAAAGCCACAATCGGCTTTCTTAAGAAGGCCTCTAGTGGCGTCGTCCTCCGTACACTCCTTATTACTGAAATAATGATCCCTCGGCAAGGTGAGCAATGCCCGGTGTGATAATCTCACCATAGGTTACTCCCACCTAAGTGCACATGTAATGGCAACCAAGCACACTCAAGCAAATACATGATCCTACTTGAATGTCCTACATGCCCAATCCATGTCTCGAGTCCTCACCAACTCCTCACAAATGGCTAAGCCAAATGTGAGAAAAAATACGATTTCAAAACAAAGGTTTTGTTCTTAAAAAACATACTCACAGGAGTTTCGGTAAAATCTATTGAACAACCCTCAGGGTGAATTCTTTGGATAATTCTCCGAAACAGTCATGGGTCCACCTCCGAGATGAACTGTTGGACAACTCTCCAAGGCAATTCTTCGGAAAATCTTCCTTGAAATTCCTTTCACAGCCATTTTCATTTTTCTTTAATGTCATGCACTCACACCTACCGTTCTAGGGTGCCTCGGTGCATATGGAATGCATTATGCCATTTCCAAACAATTCATGCTAATATATTTTACATGCATATATTAACAAAAATTAATTCACATACATCATGTTATTTAATTCATAGCAATAACATCCAAATTAGCTCACATGGGCTAATTAACAATTCAAGCAATTCATTTTGAATCACCCAAACAGCACACAAATCACACACAAATCACGTGAACAGTAAAACCCTAGGCTGGGCACTGTTCATGGCCACAATAGGGATTTTCTTCACTCGGTTCAAAATATTTTAGGGTAGAAAACACGGCCATCGGGCTCGGCAAATCTCGTCCATTAAAATGGCTCTTAGCTGAGAATAAACCAAGTAGGAGAAGACCCTACACTCTTGAGTTATCGAAACTCCACAAAATGATTAATCCTACGTGGCCCTTGCGGCGTAGATCAGCTTTGTTTCTTGGCTAGACGAGCGAAATTAAGTAAGTCGGGAAATCTAGATAGAAGTCACACTTTCTCTCTCTAAAACCAGTCTCTCCCCTCTCACTGTCCGTTTCCAGCAAATGGAGAAGATGAGGTCTTGTTTTGTCTTTATTTTTAATCTTTTCACTTAATTCCATTCTTGTCCTTTAGATTGATTTTTAAAAGCTTTTTGACACATGGTTTAATCTAAGCCATTCATCTCCATCCTCTCACTAATCATGCAACATGAGTCACATGGGTACATGTAGTAGGTGACTTTTGTCACATCACATGTCTCTCACAAGCCGTCATACGGCACCCAACACCCGGTGCTTCAAAAAATGTGAAATTCCGACTATCCCGGAATTCGACGAAATTTGATGTGGTAGCTAGATTTTGCGAGACGATTCCAACGGTAAAATCCGTTTCGTCATCCGAGATCTAAAAAATTCCATATATTTTGACGGAAATTACCATTTGCACCGAGAAGAATTAGAATTTTTCGGGTTTTACGGAGACCTTGATGGAGTTTATTGTTTTAGTAGAAAATGACTTTTTATGAATTGAAAAAGCAAAATATTTTCACTTTTTCTGTTCATAACTTTTTTTAAAAATTTCAACAATAATTGATGAAAATTTTTAAAAAAACAAACGACAAGTTGAAAGCTGAATAGCTTTCGTGATAGAATCAAAAAACAAACAATCCCTAAGTCTTTGTAGATTATAGGGAGGTACAAATTAACACATGTTTAAGTTTCTCTTTTATAAAATTTTTGTCAGCTTCCACATGCTTAGTTCAATCATATTGCATGAAAAATTGTTAGAAAATTTGATGGCTAAACTTGTTGCTACAATAAAGTTTCATAGGTTCTTCAAAATTAATTCCAAGGTCACTCAAAATTATGTTTATTTGAAGAATCTCACGTATTCAGTGTGTCATAGCCTTGAATTCAGCTTTCTACACTAAATCAGAAATCGCTTCCTGCTTTTTCTAAGTCACTAAGTTTAATAGTAGTGCTAAAACATGTTATATGAATTTTTCATGAACCTCGACTATTTTTCTTTTAACCTATGATGTACATAATTCAACCAACTTGGATGTTTGCTATAGTGCAATAAAAATTAGCGCTATACCAGTAGAGATTAGGTTAGATTTGTTGGCCCCAAAATGAAGTGATATGGAGATGTGTACGATAGAATAACCCTCCACCTACCCACCAACCTGGAAACCAAAAGTGGAAGAAAAAAAAGAAGATGATCTCCTATAATACTAATGAACCTCAACATGGCAGAAGCAGGAGTAATAAAGTAAAAGTATAGCTTTCTAATGCCCTCAAATACAGAGATTAAGATCAATGGAATTTCAAATCTTTTCTTTTAGGATTTTCAAAGGGTGTTGATTCCTTTCCTTTTTCTTTCTTTTTTTTTTTTTGTTTTGTTGCCAAATGACTTTAATGCAAACATTTGAATGAGAACCAATAAGATGTTGCTGCTTTCATGATGATGTCTTTCTTTCTAAAGGTTTACTTTGAGAATTATCTCTCCATAAATGTCGTGTTGTGATATATGTTTCCTTTTTGTGTGAGATCAGATTATTACTCCCTTTGATTATTCAAGTAGTAAGAAGACCATTGAAAATAAATTATCTACCTCTTTCATAGTTCATCAATATTTAAACTCCACTGTGCTTTCAATATCGCAATTTTGACCTTTTGTCCACACTATTAGAATGCATTTATTTTTATGTTTTTTTTTTTTTGAAGACTCTAGTTTACCTCTCGTTAATTAATATTTATTAGTTTAGAATAACCCTCCACCTACCACCACAGAGAATACAAAAAAAATGGAAGAAAGGAACAAAGAAGATGTTCTCGCTAGTACTAATGAACCATAATATGGCAAAGTAGGAGCTATTATAAGCATAACCTAATGCCTCGAAACACAAGTTAAGGTCAATGGAATTTCAAATCTTTTCTTTTACAATTTTCAAATGATGAAGGGGTGTTAGTACCTTTTTCTTTTATTTTCTTTTTATTTATTCGAATAGCTTTAATACAAACATTTAAATGAGGAACCAACAAGATTTTAATTCTTTAATGATTATATTTATTTCTTTGTGAGGTTTACTATTAAAATTGTTCTCTCCATAAATTTTCTTAATGTACTAATTTGATATTTGTTTTCTAACTATGTAATGTGAGACTAATTCCATTGCCACTTATTGTTGAAAGTATTGAAAACCATTGTAAATAGATTATTAGCCCTCTTTCATAGTTTATCGATATTTAGACTCAATAGGCTTTCAATATATCTATATATATATATATATATATATATATATATATATATATATCCGCAAATTTTGACCTTTATTTAGAGACAGTTACAATACATTTTATTTCCTTTTTTTTTTTTTTTTTTTTTTTTAGAAGTCTAGTTTACCTCTCTTTAATAAATATTATCATTTCATAGAATTAGGAATAGTCGGTCTTCTCCAGCTGATATAGTTTATATGGAGGAGAGATGCAATACTAACCTAAATGAATTACCTGGAGATAAAATTGGAAGGATCCAGGTGAAGTCTCTTTATGGACGATTATTTTGTTTGCCCCAAGGGAAGGGACTCAGTTAATTTTAGGATGCTAAAACTCTATGTTCGACATCCATCTTGCTCCATAAAGAATATGAAAAATTTACTTTTTCATTTCCAATTTTATGGTAGGATTTTATTATTAGTGTGATTATGTGATCTTTAAGATACCTTCTCCAATGGGCCTTGGGCAGTTTGCTTTATGCTAAAGCGGCGTTATACCGCCTCACCAAAACGATGAGACACTTTGACGGGAGAAATTAAGAAGGCGCGTGGGAAGCAATTGGCTTTTCGAGGCATGCAAGTGAATCCGTCACGGGTTTCAAGTCCACGGTCGGTCATTCTACCCCGTATGGAAGTTTGTTAATAATAAACAAGTAGAAGCATAAAATCAAAAGCTTGAGTTACGATTGGGTAGTAGAAGATGTGTCCGGAAAGAATATTATCACACTCTTCAAAAGTTGAATCCCAAATTTCTAGAGATGACCTGCAAGATAACTTCAGAAGGAAGAATTATCTGATTAGAACGAGAACTTCTACTCAAAGAAAGAGATCTTTCCTATGGTGGCTGGGATTCTTCCAAAACCAATTTCTAAACTGGGGACTCAATGATGAGCAATCAATCAAAATCAGTTTAATTTTCTTCTTTTCTTCTGTTTATTTTGCCACACTGAATCATCAAGAGGCAATGGGTCACCACCATTAATCGCTCTTTTTCAGAGTTTACATTAACTCGCTTAATGCCTTGAATGGATGGTCTGGTAAAGTTTTACAAGCATATAAACACAGAAGCTCCCTTTATAGCTGCCATAAAGAGTCGTTTCAATAACAAATGTTGTTCTTTCATCACTGTAGTTTCTTTTAGCTGATCCCCATTTCATGTCTCATTCACTGGAGGCGTTTAATGACGAAAGATTCAAGAATGGAACGCCATAAGACTCCTCACTGGTGTCGCATGGAGAGAAAGCAAGGAAATGCAAGATGATGAAAGAGTTCCAAGGTTAGCCATGCTTGGCTTACAACAGATCAAAAAAAAAAAAAAAAAATACAAACGACTAAAAGTCACAAGGCAAGGAGGGATATCCACTAATGCAACCCACCATCTCCTGACATGAAGGCTCCGTCATCTGGAAGACGTCGATACCTGGGCTGACGATATTTGTCCTCAGCCCCCATCCTGAATCTCACACAAGAAATACCAGAGATAACAAGGATCATATTCACAAGATTCACTTCACCTGCCTTCCAAGACTTATTAATTGATGCATCCTGTGTGGAGAAGTGTGTGTAACACGCATTTTCAGCTAGGTCCCGCCCAAGGAACCCACGCAGCAAAGCTACCCCTCAGTACGTTATCACCTGTCGCCCCACGAATCCTACCTTTGGCATGTGGCTAACCTTCTACGCATCTGGTTCACTCATTCTGAGACCTGGATGACATGCTCAAGTCACCCTGTGGCAACATATCCTGATTACGAAGGCCCGCTGGTTTGCTGCATTCCAATCTTTCACCATGTTTGATGGCTCCTACGACCCCTACAGGATCATATGCTCCACCATAATCCAAAAGTAAATGACATTGAACACGACAACAACCATCCTGGTCGTCTGTGCATTCCCACCACATGAGGGCAGTGCGGTTCATCTCACATGCCTCTCTAATTCACAAACTCGGCTCTACGTGAGCTTAGGAAAATATTCATCTCTTAGTATCTTCACTGACACCAAGAGAACATTAAATTTCTCGCACATTCTGAAGAGAAGAAAACTATATTAACGTAGACTCACAAGAGACTAAAGTGCTTCATCCAAACAAGTTAGAGCTGAGGAACAGTGGATACTGGCCTCTTCCTGTACTTCAAGAGAAGTTTCAAGCCTTCCACCTTTCTTCCAACAACGTCTTAATTCCACCAACCCACTTGACACCATATGGGATAGTACCAGCGTCTGAAGATATCCATAGAAAAACAATAATCACATTATAAGCAAAATGTCAAAAGCAACAAGCCTAAAGGCTTATGAGTTCATAAAGGTCGTGCTTATTAAACCTAAAGCGATCCCCGATCAACACAGAAGGAGCCTCAGCTTCAATTCCCGAACATCCCATACGAGGCTACTACTCTTATTCCCCGATTTGCCAACTCATGGTTCATCAATCTAGAGACCAGCCTTCAAAGAAACCATCCGTAGTGCAATTATCAGATCATGGGCACGACCAACAAGTGTCAAAGCCAGTAAGCCTGGTGGGAGATCGATCAAAGGCACCTGTAAGGTGGCGTTAGTAGTTAATCGTGAAATTCAGCCACCAAACAGAGCGTAATTATAGTCATGCACAGTCTCCAGTTAAAATCCGGGATTTAGCCATAAACTATATAATTTGAGTTCTGCCCCATTACTCAGATTAATCAAGAATCAATGCATGAAGCCTTAGAGAGCTACACAAAGAAAGGTTTCTGCAAATGCCATCCACATGGGGTAGTCGTGAGGGAACCAAACCCATAGATGGCATCATATCCTTTCTTTATTAAATCCCTGAACAGGCAACAGGCCCCATTATGACATCAAAATTACCCTATGTATTAGCTGTTTGAAAATAACAGATGTTGCAGATCCAGCAAATTTGCTGCATTTGTCGTATCTACTGCCCTTCAATCGGACAGAAGCTTTCCTCGGTGAACGTTAATTGGCCGTTATCCCTTCTCGTTTCAATAACGCAACAACCACTCCAAGCATCAGAGGATGTCACACTCTCAGATAAACAAGACCGCCCACCAACAGTTTTGTTTCACGACAAGACTCAAATATAATGCCAGAAAATGGACTTCGCTGCACCTCTCGATGAAGGTTGTCCCTTCAACGTATCACCAGATGGTCAGTTATTTAACCAACGTAGGGCAATTCGACCTTCTAAGCAATCAGCTGACCTCACGACATTGCTATCAACTATCCATATTGGAACAAAAAGGGGAGAAGAGCTCAGGAAGTCCTCCCTATGAAGATTTCACCTCGCTGTAGCAACCATTACTTCCACCTTCCCATAGGGGGAAGGGAAGAACCCATTAGTCGCGATCCCTGAGTCAATGACATCGATCTGTGCCGAGAAGCTCACATACGCCGCCTTCTACCATCCAATAAGAAAATGAGTAGCTATAATGTGTATTGTTAAGAAAACACAGATCGTGTTCGCTCGAATCACTCGATATGACTGCTAATCAACTCCGATAAATGGCTCTCACAAGCTGAATATTATCCCCTCGACCAAACCAGTAAAACATAAATGATGTGTCTCCACCCGGATCAATTCATCGACATCTTAAAAAAGGTGGACAATCTTCTAAGAGCAGTTTTATTGTGAGAGGTAGTACCTCAAATCCATTAGCCAATGTGGTGGTGGTTCTAAAGAAGTGGCAGAAGTGGAGAGTATGCAGGACTACACCTGACCTCAACGAAGCACGCCTCTCGAAGATAGCTTCCCCCACCGTGCATGTGGGACTTATCGCTGATGCCCCACGCACGGAATGTCACATCTCTCGGATGCTTCTCCGAATACCACCCAGATTCTCACGCACCCACCCGATGGGTGAGAAAATGGCCTTCATTACACCGCACAAGCTATAATCGCTACAATGTAATGCCTTTCGTCAGCACTGCAGCCGACTTATCGCCTAGTGACTAATATATTTCACCACCGACGGCAAGACCATGGAAGTCTACATCGATGATGTGCTGGCTAAATCAAAAGAACGCTATCGATCACCGCAGCACTGTAAGAAACCTTGAGTCAGCCGCAAGACGCATGGCAGCGAAACTCAATCCCCTAAAGTGTGCAGTTGGAGTTAGTGCAAACAAGTTTTTGGGCTTTATGGTAATGTAGAGAGGGATGGACGCTAATCCTATTCATCTTAAAGCTGTTATAGAATCTTAGACTCCTACCGCAAGAATCGACATCAATGGAGTTCTCTATGCTCATATCTTATTTCACCACCAATTAAAGCCATTTTTCACCACTTAAAGGAGCCAAACCAACCTACCGAATAAGTGAATGCGACTACAATATCTTACCGAACCACCAATTATATACTCGCTGGTGTGATACGCTCTATCTTTACCTAGTAGTTTTAGATGTCTCAATAAGTGCAGCTTTGTTCAAAGAAGATGAAAACCAAAAGCAGAGACCATTATTCTTCATAAGAGAATCCCTATATGAGTGATAGGCCGAAAGCGTGATGTGTATATATGTACGCCTATGTGCACAAGTGCACGCCTATGTGCGCAAGTGCACGCGTCGTATCAAGTAATATAATGTACCTAGGGTACCTGATATCATCCACAGGATAAGGCCAAATACGTAGTTTTGCTTTTTGAATATTATCCGGATAAGCTTGAGGACAGACATTAATGCCTGAACTTAAACTAAACTAATCGCTCTTAGTGAATTACTGTGATGTGGAGACAAGGGCTATGTCTCCCCCTGCCACTTTTGATGGATTACTTCCTAGAGAAATTACTATTCAGTTTATTTACGACTTATTGATGACGGGGTGATCGTGCTTACGAGATACCCTCTCTCGAGGTGTATCCGCCTATCTCAAAGTTAGGTCGAGCGCATTCTACCCCAACCTCGACACCGAAAAGCTTAAACAGCCCTAACCCACCGCCTCCCTAATTGGAACATCTCTATTTACCCGAGAATCGACCGAGGGTTGCTCTATCTCAGTCCTCCCGCACTTCATCTTCGAATCTCGGATATTCAGCACAATCATGCCAATGTTGGCCAGACATCACCATGTAAATAAATCACATATATATAGCAGATACTAACATGTCATAAACAACTAAATAATATAAAATACGAATCTTTAATCCATGCAATCGTGACAGGGTTCAACAAAACCCTAGATATGAATCTAGAACATACTAGACTTGGTTATAATTATAATCAATTAATAAAACATTCGCAGTCTTTTAGAAAAGAAGAAAATCAATACAAAAGCAATCCCGTCTACTCATTGACCGTTCAAGCCAAGGCTCTTGCTTTCTTCGCGGCCTCGACCCCGGGTCCCTTTTTCTTTAATGATGGAGAGGCAGAATGGTGGTTGACGCTATGACGTTGTAATGCCGCGACGTTGCTGCTGCCACTCTCAGATTTGACACCAAAGCTCGCATCGCCTGCTACCACGCTTTTCCTCAACTAAAATATCCCCAAACTTCTGCCCACCTCCATATTCACAGTGCAAAACAGATGATTTGATGGCAGAGATAAATACTATTTATTCGTAAATAACGCTTAAACCATAAGACAACGCTACGTATGGTACTTGAGCGTTTGTGCACTCATCACACCCCAGTCTTACTTCATTATTCCAAGCAAGAATCGACTTCAAACCGACACACCACCTACATACTATATCCTAAAACTAGAATCGTGATGCACATGCTAATAGACAGAGGATCAAAATGGACCGACACACACTCTTGCCTTTTTGCTCGAATTTCAGGGGATTCGCAAGGGTGTTCGACTTTCAAAAGAATTAGATTGAACTCGATGCAGTTGACAAACGCCTCAACCTCCGAGGTATTCAATAAATTTCTTCCCAAGGACCTATGCATCGAATGAATGACTTAATATACTCTTGTTCCGACGCCCCAAACTTGAGTTCAATCACACCTAGCTGAGAATCTAACTACTAAGGATAGGAACGCGACCGCCAGATTCCTTAACAACATACCACCATACCGTAAAACAAACTAGTGCCCGTAAGTTTATGCTGTTGCTCATGTAGCTGATTAGCTGCGACTCCCACCGTTAAGGGCACTGCATTCATTCCTCCTTAACGCCACCAATACCAACTAAACCTAAGGGCCCTAAGCTGGGGGAAACTTCCATCTTCCGTCCTCGTACGGCAAAGTGAAGTCAATGACTCCTGGCCACTGGCTCAGTGGTATCGGGCTTTGAAAGGCCCCTGACCGTGCCCGGGATTCCAATCGAACATCCCACCTATTCTATTCCTATTTTTCTCTTTCTTTTCTTTTTCTTTTTTTTTTTTTTTTTTTTAATTGGGCTCGACTTCAAGAATCCTCTTTATTTACTTCTGTCCCATCTCTTTGGTGTTTAGAGACTCCAGGTTTGTTGAACTATAGCCTCGCTTGGCGCCAGTATTCCTAGAGGTCATCCGTGTGTGAGTGTGATAGGCTCATTGGGAAGTAATGTCTTGAGTATCCCGGAGGTGATTCACTATGCCTCCCTACCTATTCAACCTAATTCCCGAGCATCTAACACCCTAAGAATCCTTTCTTGAGTTGTGCTCTGTTTGTCCATGATGATAGTAGACTCGGTCAAAAGTGATTCTCGACTCTCAAACATGACATCACGCACACATTACTTAAACACTTTAAACATAAACATATCCTAATACTGGGGACTCCCCGTGGCTGGAAACAACAAAACAGCAAGAAAAGATAATGGCCTACCAAAAAAAAAAAACATAAACGCAACACAAGACTCGGCATACTAAACTAAACAAACATAAACTAAAACAAACTAAAGCAGGAATATGAAAATAACAATAACCCATCACAAAACATGCAAACTAACAAAAACTTAGTCACCAAATTCACACCCCTTAAACAAAAGTGTCCAAAGGTCCCACCGCTATAAAAGAACGTAGGATGGTGAAGGAAACTTCCTCGTGATCTGACGTCATCGCGCTGTGCGGTGGTGGCTGGGCGGAGCGAGAGCCGTGGGTGTCGGGCCTCGAGGGACCGGGCTCGGGCCGAGAATAGTGTGGCCTGTCAGTCTGACTCGGTACGCGCGATGTCGCCGCCAAGGCCTCATGTCCTAGGGTGATGAGGACTGCCTCTGTCTCATCCCAAAAGGCGTCAAAACGGTCAGTGAGAGCGAGCATCGGGTCCTCTAGATCGTGTGGGGATTGATGGACCTCCCGAGGCCTGGCAGGTGGTGGTGGCGGGCAGTGGAGGATCACAAATGTCAAATTTAGGATCGCCCGAGTCTAAAACAGCCTCACATTCCGTGGAGCCCATCCTCGCCGAGGGCTCATCATCGAGTCGTATGTCCCTCAAGTCAGCGGTACTCTTGCTGTCACGCTTTAACCGATATAGCCTTAATGGGGTGTATCCACGCCCATTGTCCCTCAGGCACCCCGCTCGCTTACAAACCGTGATGAAATGGGTGCCCTATATTATCACTTTTCGTGATCCCTTGGCGCATGGAGGATGCATCCCCGATAACCCGCCCAACATCGAATGGTATATCCTGAATAATGGCATAGCCAGTAGTGGCACGCTGTCATTACTTCACACACGCTCATTACTCCAATGAGACGCGACGTGATGAAGTGGGATGCCAGACTCAGAATATAAAGCCAAATGCTTGCCCTGAAGTGCACTCCGCAGGCCCTTCACTATTTAGCTTCCACTTCGCCTCGCTGTCGTGACCTCGACGACTCGTAGCTCTGACGCCATAGCAGCCGATCGAAAGGCTCAGGGGGACCGGGCTCCAGATTGTAGAATCAAGCACAGGACTCCGTGCAGAAAAGTCTACCAACACACCACACACCCTGACCTTTTTGACGATATGGGAGGCGAGGTCAAGGTGAGGAATTCCTGCACCACACTCGTCGCAGCCTAGACAAGGTGGAGTCAAGTGTGCGCCCGCCATCCCTTAGTCAATGGTCTTACTAAAGAAATTGTTCGGGTGGTGGAAGCCTTTTCCTTGATAAAGGACCTTATTCTGCATATGGTACCAACTGACGGCGCAGACCTTCATTGACTAATTTGGTGATATCGAAGGTCAAAGTCGGGTCCTCACTGGCCCGACCCCTTTTTATGGGTAACTTTTGGCGCTTTCCAGACATCGGCATAGAGGGGCAGGTCTAAATTACCTAAGCTCCTAGGGGTATAATGGGACCTAATGGCACCAAGGTGACAGCACCTGCATGGCCTAGACACAGTCGAGCACCTAGCGCACTATGGGAACTAAGACCTGGGAAGGTGACAAAGAGGGGCGGGGACACAACCCTGTGGCTATCTAAAGGACTCCGCCGGCCGAATCTAGACCTAATGAAGAGAACTAAACCTAACAGAGGAGGGACATCACCAAGGTGGTGATGAAGTAAAAGGACAGTGACATGAATGGTTTGAGTAGAAAGATCGGGTGGTGGCAAAGGCGCTAGGTGATCTGAGCAAAACAAAGGCTCGGCTGGTGTGTGTGTGGATTCGACAAGGGTGTGTGGGTGGTGGTGACGACATAATGTGGAGGAGCAGTAGGGTTCAGCAAGTGAGGGATGAGGTAAGACCGTACAGGTGGGTTTCGCCTGTGGGCGCAACGCCGCGACGTTTCGCACGCACGCCAGCGACGCTCCTGCAGCAGGAGCAGCTTAACGCCGCGACGCTGAGATCTAACGCCGCGACGCCCAGAGAAGCACTCAACGCCGCCGACGTTGGTCCAATGTCGCACGCCCAGACGGCAACCGACGTCAGCGACGTTACAGAGAAGGCCAAAATCTAAATTTCCATCAAGTCTCTAATGTATGAGAAAACCCCCCTTAGTGCAAGTGGTGACCCCTTTTAACTTCGGAAGTGAGTTCTCAAGCGTATCCTCCATGTTACATTCAGTCTCGGGCCCTGAAAACAGACAGCTAAAAGAAAATCCCGATTATGGAAGAAGACAGAAAACCAAACCAGAATTAACACAAACAATAAAACATTAAACTAGGGAAAGAAAAAGTTCAAGAGAAGCTTGGGTTGCCTCCCAAGAAGCACTTTGTTTAATGACGTTAGCTCGACGACCCTAGGCTCATATGACTGCTCACTGCACTTCTTCTGGTGTGTTCAATGGAATGGTCTGCTTATTCACATGGAACTCTCCCCCAAAGTACGACTTCAACCGTTGGGTGTTAACTTTAAATGTTCCTTTCTCTGGATAAGTTACTGCCACCCCTCCATGTTGAAAAACTTGGGTCACTGTGAATGGTCCCGACCATCTCGACTTTAATTTCCTAGGAAACAGTTTGAGTCAGGAATTAAACAAGAGAACCTGTTGTCCCACATCGAATTCTTTCCTGACAATATGTTTATCGTGCCAGCCTTCGCTTTTCTTTCAGATATGCTAAAGATTCTCATAAGCTTCTGCTCGCATCCGCCTACCATCGGAGTCAGAAAGCATTCGCTTTCTCACCGGCTTAATGTACCGTCCATGTTCAACTCCGAGTTGCCTAGTGTGCTCGGGATGTCTAACACCCCACCTAAGTAGGCATGCTTCCATATAAACAATTCGGGAAGGGCTTAAGATACCTAATGGTGTTTTAATGATGTCTTGTGATGCCCAAAGTGCATCCTCAATCTTTTCTCGACCAACTCGAACTCGGCGAACTATTTTCTCCATAATGGACTTGATTTCGATTCGATAATTTCGCCGCTTTCCATTTAACTGTGGGTGATATGCGAGGGATGTACGGTGTCGCACTCCATACTTTTTCAAGACTCACAATCATCTTATCATGGTAAATGAGTACCCGTTATCCCAGAATCGTTCTGGGAGTGCCGAACCGCGAGAATATGTGACTACGAAGAAATCGTCACTACCCCGGCATCATTAGAAGGGGGCTGGTTTCCAGACAGGGCTTCAACTCCACTTTAGAGACATAATCGATTGCCAAGAAGATACAAAGTTATTATAAGATGGGGAATGGTCCCATGAAATCCATCCCCCATAAATCAAACAAAGCTCTACTTCTTAATTGTATGCACGGGCGATTCATTCTTCTAGAAATGCTCCCGTCACGACATTTGTCGCATGTGGATACGAATCGATGAGCATATTTTGAATAAGTCAACAAGAGAGTTTGACAAAGACCTCGTCAGCCGTCGCCACCGAAATGCCCTCCACATGGTAAAGTAAAGTGCTGGGTTCGTAATACTATTCATTTCATCTTCTAAAGTAATACATCTCCCGATCATTTGGTCGCGATAATGTTCGTATAGAATAGGTTCCTCCCAATAAGAGTGTTTCAAGTGTGCGAAACCTCTTTCTGCGATAAATCTAAATTCAGAGGGATCACCTAGCTACCAAATACCTCGCAGCCTCCGCAAACCATGGAACCGCCCTTTTTGCTTCAATAGCTAAGATCCGCCTCACTGGGAAGTTGTCATTCACTCGACCTCATCGCGCCTTCTAACCTCGAGCAAATGATCCGCAACTAAGTTCTCCGTTCCCTTCTGTCTTTAATCTCTACATCACCAGAACAAGAGAACCCACCATTACCCGGGCTCGCGCCCTTTAGTCATCAAGTATTTTATGGCGAATGATCGCTGTGGACTACTACCCCTGCTGCTAATCAAATAAGGCCTAAATTTGTCAAAAGCAAAGACAATGGCCAATAGTTCTTTTCCGTATACTGGCGCATCCAACCGAGCATCATTCAAGGTTCGTCGTGACAAGATTGTACTGAATATTCTTTTTCTCTTTTTCGTCTCTAGCACCGCCTCCAATCGCATAATCACTTTTGCGCTACACATTAAATTTCAATGGAAAGGACCAACTGGGAGCTACTACAATAGAGTCGATACTCAATTTATCTTTCAACACTGAAATGCGCGCATACACCTGTGGAATCAAACTCAAAACGGGTCCTTGACTAGTAGATTAGACAACCTGCTTAGCAATTTTAAGAAAAATCTTTCGAATGACTTTAATGCAAACATTTAAAATGAGAATCAAGATTTAATCGCTTTCACGATTATATTTATTTCTTTGTAAGGTTTACTATTAAAATTATTTCTCTCCATAAATGTCAGAATGTACTAATTTGATAATTGCTTTTCTCGAATATGTGTGCTCAGACTAATTCCATTGCCACTTATTGCTCTCAAAGTAGTTAGAAAACCATCCTCTTTCATAGTCTATCAATATTTAGACTCCAATATGCTTTCAATATATATATATATATATATATATATATCACAATTTTGACCTTTTGTTCAAACTATTACAATACATTTGTTTTTTATTATTATAATTTTTTAAAGAGTCTAGTTTACCTCTCTTTAATAAATATTTATCATTTCATAAATTAGGAATAGGCCTGGGCCTTCCAATTGATATAGCTTATATGGAGGAAAGATGCATATTAACCTAAATCGTTACTCAGATAAAATTAGCCGACCCAGTGAGCACCGATAGATTTATTTTCGTTACAAGGGAAAGAGTTCACTAATCTAGGGATGCTAAAACTTCTATGTTCAAAGATCCATCTTGCTCCATAAAGAATATGAAATTTTTTTACTTTTTTTTTCATTTCCAATTTCTATGGTAGGATTTTTATTATTGAAGTTGTCATTACCATGATCTTTAAGATCCGCTACTCAATGGGCGGGGCCCATTTGGCCTGTGTTAAGAAATTGCCCTATCCCACTCGCCTTACCAAAACCAAGCAGACACTTCCAAGATAGGAGAGTCTAAAGAGGCCAATTCCGGGAAAGCAAACTTTCCAAGGCTCATGAATCCGTCTGATTTCAAGTCCGCCAACCGGTCATTCTACCCCATATGGGAATTTTGTTATGAATAAGCACCTAGAAGCGGAAAATCCACAAAAGCAATATTATTAGCAAATTTTCAAGCTTCCTAATCCCTTACTCCTCGGAGAGATAATCTTGTATAAGGGGAGGATAATCCCTGATAAGGAAGAATTAGTCTTTGATAAGGAAAGAGAACTCGTCTTAAAGAAAACTGATTCTTTCTCTAGAGGAAAAAGGATTCTCCAAACCACCCTATAAATCAAATTCCACGACAAGAGGTAATCAATCAAAACTGGTTGAATTTTCTTCTTTCTTCTCTCCGTATTTTTGCTGACTTAATCATCGGAGAGGCAGCTGGCCCACCGCCACCAGATCACCCTTTTTTTGTAGGTTTACATCGCGCTACTGATACCTCGGAGGTCAGATGGTCGAGGTAACAACAATTATTTGGGAAACGAATAGAAAGCCTTACTTATAGACTACAAGAGCTTGGCTTCAATAACTATTAAGTAGCCTCGACGTCAAGCTATTGATCCCATTCTAATACGCCCTTCATTCAATCGAGGCACGACGAACATTCCAATGAACCAATCACACACGCTTCCTCCATCAAGGCCAAGATATGGAGGAGAAAGCAAGAGGAACAAGCAAGACAGATGAAAGAGTTGCAAGGTTAGGTCAAGCGCTTACGGCACGAGAACGACCAGCTGTGAGCCCAGATTGAAAAAGTCGCAAGGAAGCACGAGATAACGGCCGCAATGTGCAATCGATCTTCTATGATAAAGAGAAGGGGCCCGTCGTTCCTAAAGACGTTGATACCCCATAAGACAACGCAGCTGTCCCTCCCAGCCCCCATCCCCTAACTTTGCTCCACAAGAAATACTTGAGAGAGAGCACAAGAATCAGATCGCACAAAAGGCCTTCGCCACCCCGCCTCTCATGACACCACATTAGTGGTGCATCTCAAGTCATGGAGAGAAGTAGTAAGACAAGATCGACCAGGTCCCACTCAGAACCCACCGATACTACTCCTTGGGGGCACGCTACCACCAAGATCGCCCACACATCCTACCTTTCGTACGAGCCAACCTTCTATGTACCGTTGTCGTCATCATTCGAAGACCATGACATGCTCCGCCACCCCTAAGGCAACACATCCCGACAAAAGTCGCCTGGGTTTGCCATTCCAACTTTCACTATGTCTCGATGTCCTGGGGCTGAAGACTCTATGATCACATGCTCCACTATAATCATGTAATGACATTGAACGCTGACAACAACCGTCTTCTGTTCAAAGTATTCCCAACTAGTTTGCTAGGGCCTGCACTAGCCCTGCCCATAAGCCTCTCTAATTCAATAAACTCTGCCTTCATGAAAGCCGGTACAATCATCTCTTAGTATCTTTGAATGGTACCGTTGTAAGAGGAACATTAGCTCTTGTAGACTATTCTAAAGTAGGAAGAGGAATCCATACGAGACTCACAAGGAGGTTCTAGCAAGCATCCAACAGTAGAGTTTATAGTATGGATACGCTCCCGTAACTTCAAGAGAAGCTTCAGCCTTCCACTCATCAAGGCCTGTAATTCCACTAGCAACCATGGAATAATTATACAAACTTGCAAATGGGTACTCAATGCTAGAACACAATATCCGTGCAGCAACACAAACTGTCATGAATACAATCAAGCCGACTAAGAGTGCTGAATTAGCAGGATTTAATCACATAAAAGAGTAGCCCACGCCAGCTCACCCTCGAACATCTCTATACGAGGCTACCGCCTCATTCGCTGACTCACAACTCAAGTGGCTTCGTGACAGATCCGCACTGGCCCCTTAGAGAAACCCATCCACGGGTGCAATTATCATAGAGATCATGGCACGAGACCAACAGCTTGTCAGCTTAAAGTTCTGGGTGGAAAGACTGATCAAGCAAGGCACCGTATGTATGTCATGAAGTTAATCACAGAATCTCACCGCATTAAATACTACCGGAGTGGCTATCCAATCAAAACTGTGACCACCATAAAATATATACTAGGAGGCTTATTTGATTACCAGTATCAATCAAAGCTGGCCAACAAATGTAAGCCTCGATAGTGGCCACAAGAGAAAGGTCTCGGCAAATGTGCTATCCACATAAGGGTGGCTAGCGAGGAAAACCAAACCAACAGGATGGCCTCATATCATTTCCTTCAGAAACCCTAACAAGGTCATCAGGCCCCATTATGATGCACTAGTACTCACCCTATGTATTAGCTGGTTTGATGTGCATGTGGTGTTGGTAGATCTCGGGGACCACGAAGACTATTAACTACTAGCCTTCAATCGATGAAGCCTCTTTAGGAATGCTCAACTCCAATCTAGCTAATCCTCTCGGTTTCACAAGATAACAACCATGACACTAGAAGACGTCACGCTCCCTGTACAAGAAGACTTGAGGCCTTACAATGCCATAGTAGGCCGAACCTGGCTGTACTCAATAAAGGTCGTCCCTTCAACATATCACCGATGAAAACAAGATCACCAACGTGAGGTAAGTCAGTTTTCTGGCAAGCAATACTGCACAAATGCTATATCAACTATCCAAACGGAAAAAGAAATTGGAGAAGAGCTCAAAAATTCCTCCCCATGAAGATCACACCCCTGCGTAGCAACCCCAGTTCGCCACCTAGGTTAGGGTGGAAGGGAAGAACCCATTAGCTATGGATCCCTTATAGTTAGTGACGCTGGATGTTAGAGGCTTAGCGTCGCTTCTCTACTATCCGTAAAAGAAAATAGCAACCTATAACGCCAGATTCTTAAGAAACATATAGGTGTTCGCCTGGAATCACTCAGATATGATCAGAATCAACCTGATGCTAGCCTCTCACAAGCTGAATATTATCCCCGCGGCCAAACGAGTAAGACAGAAAGTGAGGCGGTTTCCACTGATCATCGCCGACATTATCTCGCATAGGTGGACAATCTTCTGAGAGCAGGTTTTATCAAAGAGGTAAAGTACCCCGAATGGCTAACCAATGTGGTGGTGGTTCCAAAGAAGGGCGGTAAGTAGAGAGTATGTGTGACTACACAGACCTCAATGAAGCATGTCACCTGCCACATATAGACCAGATCGTTGATGCCACGTACCGGCGCATGGAATGTCATTAACTCCGGATGCTTTGTTATAGATACCACTGTATTCTACGCACCCGCCCGATGCAGAGAAAACGACCTTCTTTACACCTAACAAGCTATACTGCTACAATAATGCCTTTCGTCACAAGAATGCCAGAGCGAATATCGAGGTTGCGACCAAGATATTTCGACCACTGATGGGCAAGACCATGGAAGTCTACATCGACAATATGCTTGTCAAATCCACAGAATGCGTCGATCACCCCCAGCACCTGTAAGAAACCTTTGAGCTGCTACTCATGCACGACATGAAACTCAATCCCCTAAAGTGTGCATTCAGAGTTAGAACAAGAAAGTTTTTAAGCTTTATGGTGACGCATAGAGGGATAGAGGCTAATGCTATTCAAATTTTAGAGTCGCCATAGAATCTCGCACTCTTACCTCCAAAATGAGTGTGAATTGACGGGTTGGTCGACACTCTCGTGCTGTCTATATATCTTGTTTTACCAACCAATTAAAGTCGTTTTTCACCACTCTAAAGGGAGACAAATTGATCAAGTTGGAATACACGCAACCAAAGCTTTCATGGCAATCAAGCACATCCCATCAAACACCAATTTTGGCTAGCCCCGGCAAGGAGCACAGCTTTATCTTTTTTACTACAGCTTTCGCATGTCTCAGAAGTGGGCTTTTTCAAAGAATATGAGAATCGAAAGCAGAGACCAATATTATTCATAAGAAAATCCCTAATGAGGTAGAAACTAGATATACCCGTCTCAAGCATGCAGTGTTGGCTCTTCGTGTGGCAACTAAAAAACTTCGCCCTTACTTCCAAACACACCCTATCGTTGTGTTGACCAATCTTCCCTTGCGAAGCACCATACATAAACCCGATTTGTCAAGAAGGATGGCCTTGTGGGCTATTGAGCTAAGCGAGTTTGGTATCCAGTACAAACCCCGCTTGGCAATAAAAGGACAAATATTGGCATATGTTTTAGTAGAAATCCCCCAACATGACGTGGACTCAGGTAATGTCGACTCGTGGATCCTTAATATGGATGGTGCTTCCTAGTAAACAGGAGTCGGTGTTGGCTTGTAACTTAAAGCCCTAACCGGGGAGAGAATAAAGCAGGCTATAGGGTTAGACTTCCCCGTGTCCAATAATGAGACAGAATATGAAGCAATCCTAGCCGGTTTAGATCTCGTACCTTATATCCTCAAAAAGATCATCATACGGCGAATCCCAACCGGTAGCATTTATTGTGCAAATAAGGAATACGAAACACTGACCAAATAAGATGACCAAGTATGTATTCCTGGTTAAGCTCTGACTAGAGAGCTTTGTGGCTTGAAAACTTGAGCATATTCCGAGTGGCTTAAACAAAAAGGCTAATCCCTTAGCAGCAGTGGCCACATCCCTACCAACCAAAGAAATAATGCTCCTCCCTGTTTATTACCAGTCGAAGCTGTCAATTACTGCCAACCGAGTAAACGAGATAAAAGAAGCATATCCCTCTTGGATGACTCCAATAGTCCGTTACTTGAGCTCGGGAGAACTCTCGGAAAGTAAGGTCGAAGCCCATAAGATTTAAGTTCATGTGGCATGATTTTCCCTTGTGAATGAGTAGTTGTATAAATGGTCTCTAGACGGGCCGTATCTTAAATGCCTCAACACAATGCCAGGCAAGAGGCGCTGGGCAAACTCCACGGCTGAATATGCGAAACCACCTGTGCATTTAACTTTGCGCACACAGGACCCACACCTAAGGCTACTACTAGCCAACCATGAGGGCGTATGCAACCCGCCTATGTCAGGAAATGTGATAATTTCTAACGATGAGCCCCCATCTCAAGGGTGCCGGTTTGGAATATGACAACCATAACAAGCCCCTTGCCCTTTTCCCAACAGGAAATTGATATAGTTGGACCACTACCTACCGCCCCAAAGACTCGGGGCTAGTTTTTACATTGCAACAACAAAGTTATTTTAGCAAATGGGTAGAAGTTGAAGCCTTCGCCTCCATCAACTAGACAGGACTCCAATGCCTAGAATGCGGAATGCCATGCATTCGAAGAGGTATTACCAATAAAATTTCTTTTGAAAGTATTATTATCAATAAAGATCGTCTTTACAATATTTTGAAATTTTGCAACTTCCTCTTCTCTAAATACCAGACATGGCTCTAAGTTTGCTGTCACTTTTAAAAGACCAGATGTGGATTTCAGCTTGCTGGCACTTTTACAAGATCAGATGTGGCTCCAAGCCTGTTGCCACTTTCATAAGACCAGATGTGGATCTAAGCGTGATGGCACTTTCAAAAGACTGTGACGTGGCTTTAAATCACAAGACTTTCTCAAAAGACTAAATGTGGCTCCAGTCCTGCTGGCACTTTCATAAGACCATATGTGATCTGCTTCCACGGTAACTTTTAAAGACTAGATGTGGCTCCAAGCCTACTGCACTTTCATAAGACCAGATGTGGCTCTTAGCCTGATAGCACTTTCACAAGACCCGGCTCTGGCCCGGTTGGCACTTTAAAAAAACCAGATGTAACTCTTAGCTTATTGACACTTTCAAAAAACCAGATGTGGCTCTTAGCCTACTGGCACTTTCAAAAGACCAGATGTGGCTCCAAGCCTATTGGAAATTTCATAAGGCCAAACTATAGCTCTAGCTTGCTAGCACTTATAAAAAACCAGATGTGGCTCTTAGCCTGCTGACACTTACAAAAGACCAAATGCGGTTCTTAGCCTAGTGACACTTTCAAAAAACCAGATGTGGTTCTTAACCTGCTGGCACTTTCAAAAGACCAGATGTGGCTCTTAGCCTGCTAGCACTTTGAAAAGACTAGACAAGGCTTTTAGCCTATTGCTTAATTCTAAAAGAAAGCTTGTGAGGCCTCCGCCTCACGGTACCCGACCAAGCCCTTCGGTGGTCCTTGGCCTATTAGCTACAACTAAGGCCCAAAAATGGTGCCTTGCCTGCTAGCACAAGGGCGAACCCTACCAGCTCCTAACTTAACATTGGTGTCCTAAAGCGACCATCCTAACCAGAATTGATAAAAGGGGTTGCACAATGAAATGAATCAATGGCTTAAGTAAACTAGAAATTATAAGAGCGTCAATGGCGTCGGGATGAGAAATAAAAGTAAGTAATAGAAGTAAACAAAAAAGGTGTATTTCCTTAAAACCAATGGCATCCTTACAAAAAGAAAATTACAAAATTAGGATGGAAAAAGAAGGAACTAGGTTTCTATGGTCCTCGGCAGTACTTTCCGATATCCATGGGTTCCTTAGCCACTTTGTTGGAGGTGCCGGTTTGCTATGGCCTCGTAGCTTAAACGAGGGGCACCCGAGGTTCCTGAGAGCTCAAGAGGTAGCGAGGTTGCGGTCGAGGCGCGCATGCAGGACCTCTGGATCATCTCCACGGATGTTGTGTTTGAATACACGCCTTTACCGTGCGCATAAGCAAAGATCACCTCCAAAGCCTTCTAGTACTCTTCCTCCAAAGCCTCTTTGTCCTTAACCACCTGAGAATGGAGAGAGGACACCTCATCTTTTGTTGTCCTGAGCTTTAGCAGGAGAGATGTCCGTTCAACCTCCAGGCGGGCAGTCCCAACCTCCACCTTAAGCCTGCCCTCCTCCGCAATCGCCAGGGCTTCTTGGACCCTAGCCAGATCCTCCTCATCCCTTGCCCTGGAATCGCTTGTTGCACTGGCCGCCAAGCGAATCACTTGGGCCTCTTGTTTGACCTCATCTCTTTCCTTCTCCATCCGTCCAATTTTCTCCCTACCAACTTTAGCCTCTAGCTCCCAGTGCTTCAATTTGGACTTTGCCTTGGTCAGGGAAGCGTTCAAAGCCTTGTGCTTAGGGGCAGTAGATTGAGCATAGAGCATGACATCTCAACATGTCGTCTAGTCAGGATTGGAATTCCACATCTTTGAAAGCCATGTTACAAGGCGAGTCACAACTTGGAAAAGATGAGATGTTAGAAGAAAATTACAAAAAATTAACAATCGGATATTAAAAATCAAAGCTTAGCAACTCAAGCGAAGCAGTGAAAAATTATGATTAATGGATGAGCATCGTGTCTTAAACCATGCAGCGAAAAGTCTCCTATCCAGTTAGCTAATAAATGAGATGTAATCTTAAGCAGTGTATCGAAGCACTGGGAGAGTCGGGTAGAGGTAGCGCATGTGCTTAATTGAAGACTCCATCTTGTTGAAAGGGATCTAACGATTAATGATTTCTTGAGTGCTCTTCCGGGCGAGCCCGCTATGTCCACGAAGGATGGATCCACTCAGTGGAGAACATACGAGCTTAGCGATGGCTGGTCGGGCATCCTTGACTTGCAAGGGCCGACGCTTGTGAGCGTGGACAGAACAGCAGGCAGAGCTACCTCTAGCGGAGCCTCAGCGGTGCTCCTTCCCAGCACCGGGGATCCGCCCGGCAGGATCCCACCCTCCGGTGGTGCACAAGCCTCTCAAGAAGCACCTTGGGGGGCATCCTCCAAAGCAGGCTGGGCATTGAAAGCTTGGTCTAGGGAGTCCACGTTAATTATCGTTGGGCTCCTCTAGGCCTTTTCATCTGGGCTGGACAGCTTTAGACGCTTTCCTTTAAGTGCTTTAGAGTCGGGGGCAGTCTCCCCCTGAACGAGAGCCGCTCGCTTGTGCATCCTTGTAACAAAGCTGGAAACAAGGCTAGACATCTTAACCTTCTCCTCCTCAGTTGATTCGCTAACTCTCATATTCATCTAGTCCACCCAGACCCCTCAATCCAATGCCTGACCGGCCTTCGCTTACTTGATCCTCTTTTTTTTTTTCTTTTCGCCGCCTAGGAATGAGATTAGAATAAGCGACCCAGGTAGGGATGTGGGAGATTGAAGGGTTTGGAGCGACCTCTGCCTAGGAACACCACTTGGCAATGATTTTAGAATATCTGCAAGAAAAAAGTGTTTGCCCTTGATGACCTCGCTAGGCAAATGATGAGGAAAAACAGGCACTATGTAGGGGAAGGGACTAGCGCCCAACTTCTATAGATTCTTCACGGGCCTTAAAGACTCGTGATGGCACTCCTACATGATCTCGGCGACCAGCAGATGTGATCTAGCCTCGCCTTTTCCACCTAGTTGACCAGCTGGCCTCGCTTGCGCCTATCTGCAAATCATCAAGAAAATAGGTATGTCAATACACCCACAACCTAGGGAAATATGAGACATATTAAAATAGGAATGAAGACAAACCTGGGAATGAAAGGGACTGGTTCAGATCAAATAGGAATCCCTGGAGAGCCAAGGGTCTCATACCACTGGTCCTTAACCAGGACGACCCCTTTCGCTTTCGTTTTTGGGGAGTCAGGGAGCCTGGTTACAAATTGCAATTGGGGACTGTGGGTCGACATGGATAGGTGGCCTCCAATATTAAGCTTCAAAGTGTAAATGAAATAGATCCCCACTAGTGAGATATCCAGTTGGTTGAAGTTCAGCACACTGCAACATATCAAAATCCGAAAAATGTTCGGATGAATGATGCGAGAGGAGGTGCCCGGTGGAAATGAAGGAACTACTTCACCCGATGGCTGGTGAGGGCGAAGCCCAACGACAAAGCGGTCCGTGTAAATGTCACATTACCTACCTCTCCTATAATTGAGGTAGCTACACCGTCTGAAGTATCCAGACTGATTTCGATAGAAATTTGGTTATATAACCTCAGTTCCTCTACAAACATGGTAGCAACTAGACTTCTTGCAGTAAGCATTTCCCTAAGAGTACCCTTCCTACACCCATCCTGAATGGTCGAAACCTCTTTATGACCTCTTGCCATTCTATAGGAAAAAAAAAAAAAAAGGAGAAGAAGGAGTCAACTTGATGTCCACAAAGCAAGAAAACCCCTCGAAAGGAAAAAGAAATCTCCCTTGGAGATTTTACAACCCTCTAGGGACAAAACCTAAAGAACGTAAATCAAAAACCCAAAAACCTTCGCAGAAACCAATAGGACGCCTCCAACAACAAAGACACTCAACAAAACTAGTGACGCGAAAAAGGTTTAAGTTACAAACATTCACATGAAAATCAAAAGTCGTCGAAGCGTCGAGAGTCTCCGATGGCTCCTTTAAAAGGGAAGTTTGCAAAAGCGTAGAGGAAGGTGAAATTCAAGAACCAAAAAGCTCTTAAGAAGATGTAAAAGAAACTACACTTAAAACCACTACCCTTATTTATAGGGGTAGGGCATCATCGAGAGTATTAAATGCGCCGTCAAAACAAGACGCGCAAGATGCATATTGAGAGGTGTGCGCCTCCCATGTTCCTTAAACACACGTGAGCATCGCCTCTGAACGCATTTAATGTGCTAATCATTTCTCCCAAACCTTTTCTCTCTAAACATCCAACATTTGAAAACAACAATATTTTCCCTAACTCGAAATACCAAAACTCCAAATGCAGAAAAGTGAGGCATCAGGAGTACCATGATCTTTAAGATCCGTGGGCCCGAGGCCGTTTGGCCTGTGTTAAGAAACGACCCGATTCCACTCGTCCTCACCAAAACTGTGACACTTCCTAAATGCATTGCCCAAAGAGGTCAGCTTAGAGCAAGGCCAATATTTTCCAAGGCTTACTTAAGGAAGGCCCATCTAGGATTTGGGGCCACCAAATTTTGCTGACCCCACCCCATATGGAAATTCCACCCCATATGGGAAGTTTGTTATGAATAAGCACCTAGACGCGGAAAATCCGCAAAAGCAATATTCTTAGCGAATTTTCCACTTCCGAATCCCTGACTCCTCATAGAGATAATCTTACATAAGTGAAGGATAATCCCTAAAAAGGAAGAATTAGGCTTTGATAAGGAAAGAGAACTTTCGTTATTAAAGAAAAGGAGATTCTTCCGAGGAAAAACGGGATTCTCCAAACTGTTCTAGAAATCAGGACTCCACGACGCAGAGGTAATCAATCAAAATCAAGTTGAATTTTCTTCTTATCTCTCCGTATTTTTGCTGATTATAGATGACGGAGAGTAAAATGTACTCACCGCCGATCACCCTTTTTTTTTCGTTGTGTTTACATTGCATCGCGATGCCATGAAGGCCAAACGATCGAGGTAACGATGGTTAATGATCGAATAACCGCCTAGAAAAGGAACTATGTATATTCTACCTAGCTATTATAATCTTATACTTTGATGTTGTCTCTAAATTTTTTTATCTTATTGTATATTTGTACTTATTTGGTACATTTTCTAAATTTTCTCCATGAGTGTTTTCTCTAACATTTTAAATCAAATTTATGTTGTAGCAAACAAGAAGGGAACCTAAGAGCTAAAGTTCATCACACAACATTGTTGAAGACATAATCTTTCAGTTGGTAAATTCTCTCTAAGTTGAAAAAACTTCGAGAATTGATCTAAGAAATTTTCTTGTTCACATTGGAGGATGTTTTAACCATGACCTATAATATAGTAGGTTTAGCTTTGTTGTTATTCTAGATTTATTAGTTGGACGCCTTTAGTATCTAATCTTTCTATACCTACTTTATAATATTATATAAATCAACAACTATGTTTCTAGTTTTTCTCTAAATTGAAATTAATATTATGTGTCTCAATTACTATTTAGTTGTGGATTAGGCATTAGGAACCATCAATCAAGAATATTATAGGGGAGTGTTGATAACTCCTCAAATAATTTGTATTTTTTCTTCACTAGTAAAATTGAATATCATTGGAAAGCTTACAATGTTTACAAGCCTTGTGAAAAGTGAAATTATATGATTTAGCCCTTATCCTATTTCCTTGAGAGATTTTTAATTTGGGAATATATTTCAGCTTATATAAATATTGTGATATATTATTCACAATATAGTTTTTTATTATTATCATCTTAATTTACTTCATTTTCTAGTCTCCATCTATGCAGTTGAATTCATTCATTTTTCTCGTCATTTTTTTGTTTAATTCCATGCTTCTGGGGAAGAAAGTCTAGGAAGAGTTGGTAATTATAAATATAAGTGGAAGTAATTAAATACATGTGTGAAAGTTTTACATGTTAAATCATTATATTTATCACAAAGATAAAATTAGGAATAGTGATGATATTTCTAATTTAATTTTTGAGATCTACTTGTATGGAAATAATTTTGAGTAGGTAGATGGATCATAAGGTGAAATTGAAATTTTGTTTAATTTTCATCCTTTGTTTACTTTATGTATGGAAAATATATATAATTGTGAATCTTTAGAGAGTTTGTTGCATTCATCTGTATTAGAATTTTATGTAGTTGAGATATTTGTAGTTAATAGAAAATTGGTTGCATGGATCTTGTTTTGTATTACTCAAACAAGCCTCTTCCATCAAAGATGTTACAATTATATAATATAGTCTTCACATAGGTAGAAAGTGGTATGTACAAAGTTGTCAGACATGTTTCCTTTATATGTCCTTTATGTGGACTATTCATTGCCATAATGATTTAGTCAATTAGGCAACCTCCTCCAACTTTAGAACTTATGGATAACAACCTATTTGGTAGGCTGATTTCTACTGATAGTCTCTATCAAGCACATTGACCTACTAAGGAATCACCCACTCCATTCTTATATTTTGCATTCCTGCTGGTCAAGCTAAAGATTTTAATAGCATTACTCAATTATAGAAATAAAATTTTATTTCTTAGTTGCAAACCCTTATCAATTCAAATATTTGGGTTGTGAATCCCTTTACCAGGTATGACATATATATGACTTATCTCTTTGCTCCATAGAGTTCCCAAACTCAAGACATGATTTAAGAATTTTCTTCATCGCATCATAGATAAAACTACAAATTATCCGTCACTATGCATGGGTATGAGATAGCTCAATTTCACACTTTCCTTGAGACAAGTCTCACTAATTGTGACCTCTAAATTAGTTCTCATTGAGTCCTTATTCCATACGAAGCAGGATCTTTACTATGTCTAGAATTCAAATAAGTGTTGATTGTTGGATTTTGACCTAGATCAATATTGAAGAATTAAGCTCCGAAGTGTTTGAAATCATGAGGGAAAGAAGGGTATGGAGGTTAGAAAAATAAAATAAGGACAATGAGTGCCTAATTTGGAGCAAAAATTTTTACAAAAGGTCAAAACTAATGGAATATGTTGTGGGAAAAATTTGCTAGTTATAAACCCTACTACAATACTCAACAAAGAAAGAAGTAATAAAATAAAGAAGAGAATTGGCTAGCTATGTTGCTTGGACTAAATGTAACAAGTATTTATTGTGCCCTGTTAGTCAAATAATAAAATGGTACTTAAATAAAATGTGCTACCAAAAGTAAGAAATATGGGAGTCTTATTTACTTTTAAAACACTAACATTATAATAACATTAATAGGGTTTTTCTAATTGCTAGTTCTTTACTAAAAGGAAATTATGAACATTTTATCAAAGAAGAAAATGCTAAGGAAAAAAAAGAAAAAAATGTTACATAAAATTTCCTCTCATTTTTTCTTATATGGGAAATATGCAATATTCCTCATATAGTTTAATTTTCTTTTCCGATTTTTTTCCAATGATAGCAAAAAATCTTTCAATTTATATCCTTTTTTCCACAAGATTTTTAGGAATAAACATAGTCTTAAGATTATTTCACTAGTCAATCATCATGGTAACCGCAACATTGCTTCTAGTTTATGTCAACTATTCATAAATAATTATCAATGATTAAATATGTTATTTGAATTGGATTTACTCTTGTCAAAATAAATATTGTTTCTCACCGCAGCTTCAAGAGCTAAAATGGTAAGTTATGTCAGGAAGCTTCTCTTACCTTTGTTTGAACAACATATATTCGCTTAGCACTTTTTGGCAAATATTCATTGTGACGAGTTTAGAAAGAAATCAGGGGTATAAACTAATTTAGGTTTCACAAATCAAACTGAAATCAGGAGAGATCCTGCTCTACTCACCTTTGCAAGGTGATATTCTGTCCTTTACAAATATGGTATGGATGAAGAACAAGGATGGACATCTGATCTCCCGGAATATTGAAATACAAGGGCTTCGTATGATTATATGATAGTTACGTTTCTACGCTCAAAGATAGATTTGAAAAGTGATCTAATTCAGAAGGCACAAGGGAGATTGATTAGGAAGCTATCCACACTGAGTAGCTATAATAGGTACGTCTTGCCACGATGTGCGCCTCGACATTTATCGAGAAGCGATTGGGTTGTGTAAGAGTTCAAATGGTTTTAAAAAAGGAAATAAGGAATTTATCTCCATGTTTCATCGTGAGAGTAATTCATGAGAAGATGGTAGTGGAAAAAGGGAGCCTATTCTCACAAGACCAATGTGTAACATAATTAATACATAGTGAAATCCTTTACATCTAGGCCCAACCCTACGGACTTAGGCAATTGCCGAACCACATTACCAATCATATGTCTCTATGTATGTATGTTTACCTCTTTAACTATTACCTGTAATTTGTTATCCTTCTCTATTTATCATTATCTGTGACAGTATATCATGTGATGGTGAAACATCTGGTGAATCACTATGTATAAAAACAATCCTGTTGTTTCCATTGGTATTAGAGCATATCATTCTAAGACATTGAGGAAGATATGTAGTATCATCAATGCTTCACTTGAAAGCCAGATGAATCTCTTGAAGGAAGGAGGTTCGGTTGTCCGTCCACCACCGTTGGATGGGACTAACCATGACTACTAGAAAGCTTGTATGTGTGCGTTCATCAAATCCACGAACGAACTGCATGGTTGTTCATCAGTCGGGTCTCCCTCCCCACAAAGGAAGACCAATCAGGTAAAGCAGTCATTTCAAGAGAGAACTTGAATGGACAACTGAAGAAGATATGGAGTCCTCTAACAATTGGAAGGCAATGAATATTATTTTCAATGGGGTGAGCTTGATGCAGTTCAAAAGTATATCAGCCAAGGAGACCTGGGACATCCTTCAAATTAAGTTTGAAGGGAGAAATGTTGTAAGGAAATCAAGGATAGAACCCTTTATCTCTAACTTTGAGAACCTCCGGATGGAGAAAAATTAGTCGATTAACCAATATCAAGCCAGGATAAGTGATATATCAAATGAGTCATTCATCATGGGGGAGAAGATTCCAGAAGAAAAGCTCATACGAAAAATTTTGCAGACTTTTCCTAAAAGGTTTGCTTACAAGGCCGCAACCATTGGAAAAGCAAAAAATCTTGAAACCATGAAGCTCGAAAAACTGATAGGATCTCTTCGAATCTTTAAGATGGAACTTAAGGAGTATAAAAATTAAGGAGGAAAACGATTGCCTTCCAAGTCAAAACCACGCTTGACCGAAGTGAATAAGGAGTTGATTTGCAGAATCTATGGCTCTTTAACAAAAAAAAATTTCAATTAGGTGGAAGGAAGATGAACAAGAATAAAAGGTAATTTTCAACCAAAAATCATGACCCCCGCTGCTCCTAACCTTTTGCTGTTTAGGAAATTCACAAATCCCAGGAACTTCGACTTAAGAACAAATCCAAGGAAATTCAGTGTAGAGAATGTGAAGGCTCTCCAGAGACGCTTTGCTTTAAGGCTCTCCAGAGACGCTACCGGCCCTCCTTCCTCGCCCATACACCTGACCGCCGCACCTGCAGGGCGCTCAAAGACGTGGGGCATCTAGCCCCAACATAGGACTCTGAAGGAAGGCTAGCAGCATAATCAAGCCCCTTGTCCATGACCTCCGACCGATCTACGCAAGGCCCAACAAAGGTGATGTTGGCATAGTTAGGCCTCCCATCTAGGACACCTGATAGGTCAACACATACATCATCTTTAAAAACACAATATCCATTAACAACGAATAGCTGTAGATACCTTCCAGCCTCCTCCATAACCTCCACCTTCTCATTTACCATGGACGGGTAAGGAAAGAAATCACAATAGCGAAAAGAGGCTCAGGTAAATGAAGAGGAATCTATCAAGTAACTTCATAAACTTCGGAGGTTCAACCCCATATATATAGTGGTGGAACCTCAGAATACGCATTAAATAAACCATCGAGACATCACATGTCATTAACACATTGGAACATATGCGCATTAATAATCTACAATTCTCCATACTTGAGGTCCCTAAACACAGTATTTTTCCCCGACTAGAAAAGCATGATCCTCCAGTCGAAGAAAAAAGGGGCATTGTGAGTACCGTAGCCTTTGGGCCAAGACCCGCTAATCAAGAGGCCCAACACCCGCGCAGGCCCACTACCTGGCCCGCCACATAAAGTGGCCCAAGGCAGCCCATTATATTAAAACCACACGAGAGCCAACCACACCTGCACAGCCCTCTAGGACCCGTCTTAGATCTCAGTCCCCACTTCTACCATACTACTGCATACTCAGTGGTTGGGACAAAAATGAATATGTTAAGGAGAAAATACGCATATATAGGATATTTATCTACGATCTCCTCTAAAATCCAAATCCGATACGTCAAAAAACATTAATCCCAACAAGAGAGAACTATCTTTGATATGAGAGAGAGATTCATCAACAAAATCATAGATTATCTTTCCAAAATCAAGGAGAATTAGTCTTAGATAAGGAAAAGAGATCTCATCACAAAATTATAGGATTATCTTTCCTAAAATAAAAGACAAATTGATTATAAACAAGAACTCCCCACCGAGGTGCAGGCAACCCTAACTATCGTATTTCCTTTCTTTTTCTTCTTCTCCATCCCTTTCACGACTTACATCTAAGACGCACTGTGTCCCCTCTTTCAGAGGGTTTATATCGCGCCATTGATGCCCCGGAGGATGGACGAACTAGGTACCGACAATAATGGAACCAATCTTGATTCCATAAGTAAAATAGTGATGGAAATACGTGCACATAGATCCTTCTAAATGAAAGAAAATAAAAGATTTTAAATTCTTTCTCTAAAACGCATAATCTCATCAGAAATATTTAAGTACAAATCAAACCGCATACTTCCACTTCCACTTGCATTATCTTCTTCTCAAATATATACCAACAAACAAGAGAATTGAAATATCATTAGAATTATGCTGGATAATAATGATTGTTTGAGAATTATAAATATCTTAGAAATGAAAAAGCCTCAGGTGAAAGATTACTTGGTAAATCATCGAACTAATCAAATGTCATCACATTATTTTCATTGTCTTCATCGTCTTCCTCCACACATCGAACGTCACTTGTCATCGTTGTAGACAGAAGGGGAAATGGTATCACGTGGATAATTACTTCCATTCCAAAATGAGACAAATTAGAGATACAAATTGGATGATTACTTTCCAAGAGTATACTCTCCCTTCAAAAGAAATGTCCCTTATATTATATTTATATTAAGTATAATACTTTCCATATGATTAGGTTTCATGTTTTCCTCCTCTTCCCCTTTTAGACAAAGGATAGAAGATTTTAAAGGGAAACATTAATATTATAAAAAATTTACTAAATATTAAATGACTTATAAAGTAAGAAAAAATTCATTTGTAAATAAATTTGAAACCTGAGTTATTACATTTTTTTTAAAAAAGAAAAAATGTAAGAAGTTCTTGAAGTAAATTTACCTAAATGCAAAACATGAATTATTATTGTTTGCCAAGAAATGATCATTTGGCTTCTATGAAGTTAGAAGAAAACAATTTTATGAAGTAGTTCTTAAATATAATAAAACTTGTAAGTACGATGCTTATGAGTTCTTTGATTGAACCAGTATATACCTAAATCAAGCTCAAAAAATTTATACTTATAATTAGTATAAATCTAGGATGGATAGACACTACACTTCATTATACAACAATTAGACGTTTGGTTATATGTCGAATCTAGCTCTTAAAGTTTTTTGGGTCCAACCATGCCCCTAACGTTTATGTCGTGACACATTTATGCCCCTATCATTAACGAAATTCATATGTAGGCAAACAGGGGTTAATCGCTGATGCCGTATACACCCCCTCACATGATTTGTGATAGCTGCACGTTCATTAAACACAAAAATTATTTTGACAAATATGCCTACATCTAACCTCTGCATTCACCGATACCCTCCCGCATCAATCCAAATTTTTTGCTCGGGCCTCTTCCTCTTAAACCCTAATCAAACTTAAGATTCAAAGCTTCTTTGGTTCCCTTAATGGCAACCAAACGTAGAACCAAACTGACCAACTCAACCCTCCATTCTTTTCCTCTCCATAGTTTCTCAATAGCCAAACAGAGACCAAAAGCACACACCCAAATGATAAAACTTCATTTTTATCAAGAAGACAATACCGTCAGAACCTAATATTTGTTTCATTGCCTGAATTGTAATATCCTATCTCTGAGAAACTAGCTATTGAATCATTGAGATAATATAGCTTCATGGAGATAATATAGCTTCTGCCTCTTAGCTTCTTCCGTGATTAACATAGCCCTTTGCAAGATACTCCTTATCACTTATTCCATATCAGAGAAAGCAATCTGAACGTAAATGTCTACTTCGAAAGAAGGCTTGCAAGTGTCGTCCAAAACCCAATGATTATTTTTGTCTTAATCGACACCCCATCTCCTAGCCAGATAGTGAATGCCTAGAAAACTTCGAACAAGAAATCTTGTTAGCTCGTGGTATTGATGCCATCGCTCTCTCCTGTGATAATTGGTTTCGGTAATGGCTTGCCTACAATTTTTGTGGACTATGATGGCCATACCTAACACTAAAGAGTGTACATCAAAGTTTGTTTGATTAATATGTTTTTCTGTCTTAATACCCCTGCTTGTTGGCTAATGGTTGGAAATGGAATCAGTGTCTTGTTTAAAAATTGATTTAGGCACTGGTTTTCTTGTCTTACAATTTTTTTTTTTTTTTTATACATACTAGTCATTTAATAGAGGTACGCTTTTTCAAAACATAAGCACATAAACTCATAGCTTCTTGCCTATCTTTAACAATTACTATGAAAAATTTTATCCGGGAAAATAATTCAAAAAGGGCTGAGGTGGGGAAAGGTGTTTCAATAAGAATAAAGATTATTATTATTACTTATTATGCTTATCAAGTCTTACTAGCTAATATTTGATTGTTTGAAAAGATAGAAAATAGATTCTTCATTGGTTTAAAATTTATAGAAAATTTTACTTAGCCAATAACATTGAACCAGAATTTAATCCATGTTTCAAAATTACGCAAGAGCTGGTAAAGATTTAAATAGCTTAATGACTAGTGTTGAACTCAGGAAATCATGTTTTGCAGAACAAGTGGCAAGACATTGGAAAATATGGCGAGGAGTTTCTAATCCTGGGTGAGGCCTACTTTGGCCTCACCTTCTCACCCTTTGTCACACAAATGAATGCATCACAACAACTTAGGACCCAACATTATTCTAATTCTTGAATTTTATTTATTTTTCATTGGTGGTTAGATGCTAGGTACCCAACAAAGTGTCTTCATGCATCTTGATCTTTCCATAGTGTATGGTTAGCTAGGCACATAAAATTTCCTTACATAACAAGGGGTGTCAATTCTCAAGTAGTAGTTAATTAAGTTATTTCTCCCATTAATTTGCGGATCGAACTATTGTATTTGTTGATTTATAAGTGTGAAAAAGACTTTCTGAGCTTCAACCAACCGCGCATGACCTATCCTCCGTGTGTGTTTTTTTTATGGGTATCCTCATGTGTAAGTTTTTCAATAATTCAATCATATATAACATAAATAAAAGGCGTAATTATAATTTTAGATATACTATAATAGTTTTATGAAACATAAAATAAATTTTATATACACTATAGATGATGACAAGTTAAATAATTTTTCCTATTAGTTCTAATGAATGACATAAATACTATTTATACTTTCAGATGTAAAAGAAGTTGAGTCCTAAACTTAAATAGAAGAATATGATAAAACTTCTTTATAAAAGTTTGATTGCACAAGCTACTTTATATAATTTTGATTTAAATTATTGAAAATATAAAAAGATAATGAAAGAATTCGAAACTAGACATTTTTAATTATGAGTAAAGAAGTTCTGATAATATATTTGTAAATTACTAAACTTTAATAAGTAAATGTCACTATATTAAAGAATAATCATAATAATATATTATGGATTTGGGATATGTTTTCCTTTGAAATTTTATTTATTTATATTTTATACAATTGACATAAATATTTTATTCAACACAATATTTTTAATACAGCCTGAGATAAATATTTTACTTATCAAAATATTTCTAAGTCTCAAAGTTTGAATCGAAGAACTTTTATCCATGATTAACATTCCTTGAATAGAGAGAAACAGAGTTGTCTTGAGGATGTGGTTTTTTCCCAAATAGAATGGCTTATCCTTGAAAGTAAGTGCTTTAATTTCAATGCTAATCCTTAACGTGGAGTGTTTTTAATACACAGCCGCTTGGGGCCGCCTTCATGATGAGGGCCAGGCGGTGGGCCCTCACCGGCGTTGGGCCTATTGAGTAGTGGCCCAGGCCCAGTGTGTCACAGACTCACTAATCAAATGAAAATTTTTTGATACTATTGTAAAAATAACTTAACTTAATATAGTATTTAGCAATAAGACCAAGTTTTTAACATCGTAATATTTAACCTATTTCTCCAAGTATTGATTATCAGCAGAAATATGTCATACATATTCATCCATGACTATTAAGACCTACATTTATGGCCTGACCAATATATTTACCTTTTTCTCTTTATTGAGATTATTTGCGCGTTGAGGTGAACTGATCCCAACTTATAAAAGTCAGTTGTTAAAGGATCGAATTATGCTGAAAATTATGATTTTGAAAGGCAATCTTGAGTAATACTACAATTTTGCCGCATCGATGCTTCTTTCAAGACCTTAAAGAATCCAAAATGATAATTAAAGAGAAAGAAATCACACAAGGAGAAATATTTCTTTCATCCCGGACCCTGTGGAGAAATACTATGAATATTCGTCACAGACTTTAATTATGAATTTAACCGGAAAATATTGCATATTCTCCCACATTGTAAATGACTGTTGGGCCCTGAAGGTCGTGAATGAAATTTGAAGCTTAATGGTATTTGCTGCTCCTCCCCGGCTGTTTCATGCATTAAGGCTTTTGCAAAGAGATGCATAAACATAAGGCTGTCAAATCAATTAACTCTTACCTAAATGATCATAACCGAATGTTCAAAGTTAAACCAAAATGACCAATCCAGAAGAGCTACTCTGACAGACAACAAGAGTAATCAAAATGACTAAAGATGGGGACTATACAAATATAAGTTCATGAGAGATACCCCATGTGGCTTCTCAGACAACAACAACAGATTACAAATGAAAAATTAAAATGGAAAGCATATCGCCCAATTGTGACCGCTACTTTAAACTCTAGTTTTACTCTTCTCATATATTTCCGATACTCCCGCAGCACTCAAAAAAGAGCTATACAAAAGGTTATGGTTAAAGCAAAACTAAGCTACAAATAATAAGAATAAAGAATCTAACAAAGATATAAGATTAAAGTTTATCATATGTTTCATACTTTTCCTCCCTATTCATTGCATTTTCTCTCAGATTTTCCAAGAAACTAAACATAAATCAAGATGCCGTAAAAATGTATGATTCAGCAGCATTGTAATTCTTCATATATTTATATTTGCCGATAGGAAACAAAAGGTGATATGTCAATGAAAGTGAGAAATTGTTAGAAGTTTTAAAACAAAAATTGTTTCAAAGTCCCACATCGGTCGGGAAGTGTTTGTATAACACTTATAAGCATGGGAGGCCTTACTTACTATTGATGAGAATTGAGGCCCAATAGTGATGGGTGGGTCTCTTCTCCATGGGCTCCCTTGTACGCTCTACTAAATATATTATATATAATATATTAATAAATCAAAAGACAAGCCTCGGGGTCGTACTTTTTGAAAGAAGTGATCTTATGAAAGTTGCCGTAAACTTTAAAGGTTGCATACTAATATATAAATATTCATTTAAGGAATCTTTTAATATAAAAGTATTCTTTTTCCCGAATTGACAACAATAAACAGTGCATTCACTTATTGGAGAGGAAAAGTAAGAAAGAGTTTGCTTGAAGCGTTTCTCTGTAGTAAACACTTCAACATTAGATAGTTTCATCCCCGGGAGGCAATCACCTAAGCCTCAAGACAAGAGAAGTGGTGCAATATTGTCTTTAGACATTGCATATTGCAAGACTTATCTATCAAGCCAAGAAATCACTCTCAGAAAGTTTGTAACTTTTCTCCGTAGTAATTATATTGCTCTAGTGTATTATATTCTTCCTCTATTGTTAGCATAATTTCTGTAACAATCTAAAGACAATATTTTCTATTACAAAGATGTCGAAAGGTTCACAAGCAAACATACAAATTGTGGTAGATTCATGTGAATACTTTAAGTGTCTCAAAAAACCCTTCTGATGAAAAGCCTGATAAGTTCAATGGAACTGACTTCAAAAGATGGCAACAAAAAATGTTGTTTTACTTAACAAACATGAATTTGGCAAACATCATTAGAGAATATGTTCCCAAGGCTACTACAGATCCTCCTACAAGAGAGATGCTGTTGACGATTGAAGCCGACGCAACTGATTTCCCTCGCAGAACTATATTTTGAATAGTCTAGAAAAACAACTTATATGATATTTACTCATCATATAAGACTGAAAAGGAAGTATGGGAAATGCTTGAGAAGAAATAAAAACAAAAGATGTCGAGCCAAAAAGTTTTGCATTGGGAAATTCTCAAGTACAACATGTCGATAATTTAAAACTCGTGGATAAAACAAGTTGAAGAATTTCAAGTCCTTATTCATGAATTGCATGCAGAGGCATGTGCAATTAGTGAGCAGTTTCAAGTAGGTTCCATTATAGAGAAGTTGCCACCTTCATGGAGGGATTTCAAAGTTTACTTGAAACACAAGCGTCGAGAAATGTCAATGGAGGATTTGATCCTAAGGCTTCGAGTAGAAGAAGATCATAGAAAGAGATAATAGTTTGATGGAGACAAGGGCTACCGCGTCATAGAGAGTGAGCCTTCAACAAAGCAAAAATTCTAGAAATTCAAAGGCAAGAAAATCACTAAGCTTAACAAACCCAAAGGCAAGGACTTTAAGAAAATTAAAGGAAGTTGTTGGGTGTGTGGAAAGCCTGGACACAAGGCACAAGAGTGTCACCATCACAAAGATCAAAATGTTACTCGTGCTAATCAAGCACATATACATAAGGTTGATGACAATTTGGTTGCTGTTGTGACTGAAACCAATATGGTTTCAAATGTCAAGGGATGGTGGATTGACACTGGAGCAACTAGGCACATATGTGGTGACAAGAATCAAGCTTAATACAAACATATTGATGATGGTGAAAGCTCTATACGGGAAATTCTTTGCTTCAAAATGTTGAAGGAAAAGGCAATTTCATGTTAAAGCTTACTGAAAAGTTGTGACTCTCACTGATGTGTTACATGTTCCTGAAATTAGGAAAAATTTAGTTTCAGGCCCTATACTTAGTAAGAAAGGGTTTAAACTAGTATTTGAATCTGATAGGTTTATTCTTACTAAGGCTGGGATGTATGTGGGAAAAGGGTATTTGGCTGAAGGCTTGTTTAAACTCAATGTACTTGTTACTAATACTATTAATAATAATAAGAACACTTCTGCTTATATTGTTGATTATTTTGTTTTATGGCATGTTAGGTTAGAACATATTAACAACAGGAGTATATATAGAATGGTTAATCTTAATTTACTACCAAAGTTTGATGTTAACACACATAATAAATGTGAAGTATGCACTGAATCTAAGTTTGCTAGACAAAGTTTTAAATCTGTTCAAGAAAGGTCAAATGAATATACATGATCCATAGTGATCTCTCGTGACTTTGGGGTAAAACTATACCTTCACGTGGTGGTAAAAATTATTTCATAACCTTTATAGATGATTGCAGTAAATATTGCTATGTTTATTTACTTCATAGAAAAGATGAAGCATTGAATATGTTTAAGATATATAAAGCTGAAGTTGAGAATCAGTTGCAAAAGAAAATTAAAATAATAAGATCCAATATAGGTGGTGAATATGAGTCCGCGACATTTTCGGATTTTTGTACTCAACATGGTATTGTTCATCAAACAACAGCTCCTTATATACCACAACAAAATGGTGTAGCCGAGAGAAAAATAGAACTCTAAAGGACATGATAAATTCTATGTTGAATAGTTAAGGGCTTCCACATAATTTGTGGGGTGAAACACTACTTACTGCAAACTTTATTCAAAATAGAATTCCTTTAAGACCTAATAATCTCTTTTATTAATTATGGAAAGGAAGGATACCATCGTATAAAATGATCAAAGTGTGGGGTTTTAGCAAAAGCATTATTCCATCGCTCTAAAAGGACAAAACTTGGTCCTAAAAAAATTGATTGTGTGTTCATTGGTTTTGCAAATGCTAGTGCTGCATATAGATTTCTAGTTTATAAATCTGAAGTGCATGACATACATGTAAATTCAATTTTAGAATCTATTGACGCTGAATTCTTTGAAGATGTTTTTCCTTACAAGGAAAGTCGTATGAGGCGGTATCAAGAGGGAACTCATGATGAACTATCTACTCTAAAGGTTCAAGAAGAAGATATAGAACCTAGAAGAGGAAGTGTAATTAAAGCCAAAGAATTTTATCCATACTTTATAAGTCACATCATAGGAGAAATCCACAAACATAAGAAGAAGCAATGACTTCACCTGAGACACCTTTATGGAAGGAAACTATTAATAGTGAAGAATCCATTTTGAAATCCATACGTGGAATCAAGCCGATATACCACCCTAAATAAACTAATAGGTTATAAAATGGATTTTTAAAAGAAAGCTTAAAAAGCCGATGGCTCCATTGACAAGCATAAGGTCGATTGTAGCTAAAGGGTATAGACAAAGGAGGGGTTAGATTATTTTGACACCTATTCACCAAAGGTCTAGAATAACATCTATAAGGATGCTTATCAAGGACATAAACTTTAAATAATATGGAAATACATCACATGAATGTGAAAACAACTTTTCTAAATGGAGAGTTGGATGAAGAGATGTATATGGAACAACCGAAAGGATTTGTGGTTCAAGGTCAAGAAAATAAGGTTTGTAAGTTAGTTAAGTCTTTATATGGATTCTAAGCAAGCCCCAAAATAAAGGGCATGAGAAATTTTGATCACACAATGTTGTCACTGATTTAAAATCAATGAGTATGACAAATGTATACATAAAGAAATACACTAATTCATGTATTTGTTTGTCTCTTATGTTGATTTATATGCTTATAATGGAACCAAAAGAAGGCCGTAATTATGTCCACTAAAAAATTATTAAGCTCCATATTTGATATGAAAGACTTGTGTCCAAATTGATGTAATTTTTGGGAGTTCAAATAAAAAGAAACAATGAAGGATACATACTACACAATCCCATTATGTGGAAATTTTTAATAAATATGGTCAATCAAATTGCAAGGTCAGAGTAATACCATTGATGCAAATTGCAAATTGAAAAGAATATCGAGATACAACCTCACAATTACAATATTCAAGTTATAGGTAGCTTGATGTACCTAATGAACGCCATTAGCCGAGCATTGCTTATTCAGTGCAGTTTAGTAGATATTAGCAAGTAATCCTGCAAAAGACCATTGGGAAGCTTTGGTTAGAGTGTTAAGGTATCTCAAGTATACCATAACATATGGATTACATTATACGAGATATCCACTAGTACTTGAAGGCTATAGTGATGCTAATTGGATTTTCGATAATATAGAAACCAAATCAACTAGTGGATATGTATTTACCTTGGGAGGTGCTGCTGTTTCTTGGAAGTCTTCTAAACAAACATGTATAGCACGTTCAACTATGGAGTCTGAATCTCCTATAGCACTATATAAAGCCGCCGAGGAGGCGCAGTGGCTAAGAAATTTTTGGGAAGACATTCCCAGATAGCCTAAGCTCAGAATCAAGCTTATATGTATACATTGTGGATAGTATGGCAGCAAGGTAGAGCCAAAAGTGATTTATAATGGAAAGTCAAGACACATAAGACGTAGGGGTACAATTCTATTAAACAATTGCTTTGCGGAGTAATATCGATACAATATATAAAGTCAAAGGAAAATTTAGCCGATCCCTTGACAAAAGGCCTACCTAGAGAGCAAGTTAAGAATACATCGAGGGGAATGGGATTAAAGCCATTTGAATGAGTAATACTAGGCGGAAACCTAACCTAGTTGGCTCTAGGTTCAATAGGAAAACTAGACAATAACCTAATTGATCATTTATAGAATGATCAATCTACTTTTGTTTCTGAGGTATATCATATGGTCTTTTGATGCTAGCCATAACCTTGTGAGTCGCCTTCCTGGCTATATCCTTAAAATTGTCCTTAGACAATTGCTTCCTTCCAAACGTGGTTTAGAAACATCCGGATTCCTTCCTAATTTTTTTGAATTTTTACAAACAGGCCTTGGCATCACCATGGAGAGCTCCATTTTCTCTACGTAATGCTTTCTGAGGCTTTACTTATCGAGACTCACAAGCCGTAAAAATTCTCGAAAGCAAAGGTGAGTCTGCTGGACCCTAATATCCCAGCCCATATTGTGGATCTTTACCATGGGAGAGGATGATGAAGATACGACGCCCAAGTAGCTTCAGGATCGAATCCGCGAAATCTCTTTCATGTAATCTTCAAGGATTTTCCACAAGTAAAAATTTGGCCATCGTGGAGTCAATTATACGGGCCGAGGCGCATCAAAGTGCATCTCGCTATCGAGGGCCATGTGCAAACAGCAAACGTAGTTGCTCTCGTATTTTAGAGGAAAATATGTTTTCATCATTAAAGAACTCAATTTTCCAATGTCTTGTATTTGTAATAAAACTCATCTTAGTTTCATTTGTGAGTTAAATTAAATCGTAAGCTAAAATTTTATACAAAAGTTAAAAATGTCAGCTCTAGTGGTTTTATAGATCCATAAACCGTGTGGTTAGCTTCTGTGATCTAAAACTTAACTTTTTAATGACTAGGATTACTATTTCACTCCAAGAGAACATACTGTGAACAACACAAGTTTTCTTGGTTTGGAGTTTTAGATCCAAAGCCCTAATCTCGACAATTGGTAAAAAAAAACAGCAAATAAAAAATAGGTAAACGACAAAGAAAATTTTAAACTTACTCTTCAAACCATGATTCCCGCCATAAATCAGAACAAATAGATTCAAACAAAATGAACAATGAAAGATGAAAAATAAGGAAAAGTAGAGATATTATTTACATATATATAATAGAAATCGCACAGCTTGTACATGAAGGATTACTTTGCTAAATTATTGATTCAATCAACTATCATCATCATTTTCAAGGATCGCATTTTCATCGTCAATATCATCCACTCTCATTTTCACATGTCATCCTTCCAAAGTTGAGTATATTCTTTATAGACTGTTCTCTTAGTTAATAAGATTCACTCAAAGGAGCATTCCAAAAGGATGAAAGGAGGGACCAGGGATAGGGGATCAAAAGTATGGTTTCTTTCTTCTCCCCCAGAGAAAATAGGATTTTGATTGCAAAGCGGTGGTTTATCCCCCCTCCTCCTACAAGAGAAAAACTAGGGTTTGGATTTCAATGAGGTTGATTTCTCCCCTCTCCTTCCAAAAACTAGGGTTTGGATTAAAAGATGTTCATTTCTCCTCTCCACCCACTCGAAAACTAGATTTGATCACAGAAGAGGTTGATTTCACCCCACCCTCCCACAAGAGAGAAACTTAGGTTTGATCCCAAAAGTTCGAGACATTTCCTCTCCCTCCCATAAAAAGAGACACTAGGTTTATAAAGAGGCTCTTCCCCACAAAGAGAGAAACTATGGTCTAGACTCGCATGAATTCTCCTCTCCTCTGTTAAGAGAAACTAGTGGTTTGGATTGTAAGGAAGATGATTTTTCCTCACAAATTTCAAACAAAGAAATGCGCCATACTTAAAAATTATCTATGCATTATGCAGCATCATATTTGGAATATATATAGTAAAGACTCTTTCTTGGCAAACATAGGGTTATAAGGTTTTTTTCCTTCTTGAACTTAAGAAACCTAATATTCGAGATAAACATCACCTACATTTTCACTTTTCTATTTTGAGGAAAGAAAATCAAAATATTGTCTAAAGATATTTTTAGACCTATTTTTAATTCTTTTAAAATAAGAGTAACAATAGTCTAAAACAAACTAGGCCTTTACTTTCTAAGAAATTAAATAATAAATTTACTGCCAATAGTTTGTGTTCTTGTTCGTATCTAGAAGCCTTTATCAAATGATATCTCGCTGCATTTCTTATATAGATTATACATTGATTCTATTTACCAAAAAATAAATAAAATAAATGAAGAATTCTAAGAAAGGGAAAAATCCTAGAGATTCTATACAATATATAATTTTTATGAGCTCATGAGATGGAAAAATTCATCAATCTCATTCCCAATTTGTTTAAGGTAGTTTCAAATCCATTGAGTAGGAAGCTTCTTTATTAGAATATCAACCAACTAAGGTGGCGTTTTTTTTTTTATTTAATGCCGAGTAGAACTTTTTTAAAGCTTAATACTGAATAGTACTTACTAGCATTAAGTATTAAGCCTGCTTGTTTTCGAACATCAATGTAGGGATGGCAACGACTGATTATTTCCTGCTCCCGCCCGCCGTCATGAGACGGCTGGCTTAATTGTAATCGGGTTTTATAAAATGAGTTTTATTTTCTCAAATCCGAGACGGTTTGGGACGAGTTCAAAGATTTATATTCCCGCCCGTCCCGATTATAGTTTAACATAAATAATAATAGTAACACTAGAATGTTTTAATAAATAATTTATAAAAATTATAATATTTCTTATTTTTATGAAATATATTAATTTAAATATAATAAAAATGCACAAATATAAAAAAAAATAAAAAAAAATAAAAAACCAAAAATCAAACGTAAACAAGACAGGTTTGGGAATTTTATCATCCCCGCCCCATTTAATTTTTTAAATGAGACAAGTTTGAGAATTGAAAAATAAACTTAGCTGGGGCCTGAATCGGCCAGCCTTTACTCCCAAACCCTCCCGTTGTCATCCTTATTATTGTTTATTGCTGGCCCTTCTCCAGCGGCATGTGACACCCCGATCTCGGTCCGCGACTCCATCAACTCGTTGCTTAACACCTGCGGTCTCATATCGTGAGACCTGGGCATGAGTAAAAATGGCCATCAGCCCATACATCAATACCACCAATAATCTAAACAACGAGATATAATAGTTAAGGGCTGGTTACATTATTCAATCAAAAACATGAGATCAAAATTCTAGGAGTTATATCATATGTTTCATAAAGAAAATGTCAAAGCCACAATCCTATTTTCTTCAAAAAGCGCTTCTAGTGAGCCCTTCCTCCCATACACTTCTCAGACTAAATAATGATCCTCTCACATGGTGAGCAATTTTTTCAGTAGTGATAATCTCCTACATGGGTTACTCCCCACCTAAGTGCACATGTAATGGCAACCATACACACTCAAGCAAATACATGATCCTACTTGAATGTCTACATGTCCAATCCCATGTCTCGAGTCTTCACTGACTCCCTCTCACATGCCTAAGCCAAATGTGAGAAAAAAATACAGTTTTCAAAACAAAAGGTTTTTGTTCTTGAAAACATACTACCGAGCTCTGCAGAAACTGGCCTGGATGTCCTCCTGAGCGAATTGCGGGGTAATTCTCCAAACACCATGGGTCCGTCCTAAGAACCTGATTAACTCTCCAAGGCAATTCTTCGGGAAATCTTGAAATTCTCACAATCATTTCTATTTTCTTTCATGTCATGCACTCACACTCATCACTCTATGGTGCCTTATAAGGAGTGAATGCATTATGCATTTCCAAACAATTCATGCTAATAAATTTTACATGCATATATTAACAAAAATTAATTCACATACATCATGTTATTCATTTCATAGCAATAACATCCAAATTAGGTCACATGGGCTAATTAAAAATTCAAGCAATATATTTTGAATCACCCAAACAACACACAAATCACGTGAACAGTAAAACCCTAGGATGGGCACTGTTCACGGCCACAATAGGGATTTTCTTCACTCGGTTCAAATATTTTGAGACCGAAAACACGGCCATCCAGGCCTCAACAAATCCCCATCCATTAAAATGGCTCTTAACCAAAGAATAAACCAAGTAGGAGAAGACTCCCACCTCTTGGAGTCACGAACTCCACAAAACCTGTCCACGCCGTGAGTCTCATTAGCGTGATCAATCTTGCTTTTCGGGGCCCGACGAACCAAAGGTCCAAAATCCGGGAAATCTAGAGAGAAGTCACACTTTCTCTCTCTAAAACCAGTCTTCCTCACCGTCCTGCTTCAGCAATGGAGGCGATGGGGTCTTGTTTTGTCTTTATTTTTAATCTTTTCACTTAATTCCATCCTTGTCCTTTAGTTTGATTTTTAAAAACTTTTTGACACATGGCTTAATCTAAGCCATTCATCTCCATCCTCTCACTAATCATGCAATATGTATCACATGGGCAGCATGAATAGCACTTTGTTACATCACATGTCTCTCACAGTCGTCATATCAGACCCTGACACCCTGCCTCTCGAAAATGTGAAATTCCCCACTGGCCTTAATTCGACGAAATTCGACGCGGGTAGCTAGATTTCATGAGACGATTTCAACTGAAACTGCTTTCACATCCGAGATCTAAAAAAATTCCGGATTTTGACTGAAATTACCATTTTACCCTTTTTTCATAAAATTATAATTTTCTCGGGTTTTACATTTTCCCCTCCTTAAAAAGAATTTCGTCACGAAATTTCGTACAATCACAAAAAATCATATGCATATGCAATGTGCATTATGCCATGCATGTAAACTAGTCATTTAATTATTAAACGACTAAACCACGTACCTTCATCCCTAAACAAGAAGGGATAGGTGGCCCGCATTGTGTCCTCGCGCTCCCACATTCACTCCTCTACTCCACGGTGCCACCATAGCACTCTCACTAGCCTCACGGTCTTGTGTCGCAAAACCTGATCCCAACTATCCATAATGCACACTAGTCCCTCCTCGAAGGTCCCATCCGTGTCAACCTCAATCTCTCCCCAATCCACAACATGAGCCGATCTGTGAGCCGCATCTCCGAGCATGGAGACGCGGAATACCCCCATGGACACCTAACATGTCAAGCAGAAGCCAACCGCAGACGCTTATCAAGGCCTACCTCTCGAGTATCTCGGCGGGCCCAATGAACCTCGCCGAGCACCCCTCGCTTACGGAACCCGACCACTCCTCTCTCTGGGGGCATCACCTTCAAGAAGACGTGATCTCCAACCTCGAACTCTAAGGGTCGACATCGCACATCAGCATAGCTCTTCTGTTGGCTCTGAGCCATGAGAAGACGCTGTCATATCAAGCTCACCTTCTCGGAGGTGTCTCTTAATCGATCGTAATCAGCTGATGGAGCTCTCTCCCACCTCTGGCCCAACATATCGGATCTCGCATGGCCTCCCATACAATGCCTCATATGGCGCCATCCGTATACCGCCTCGAGCAACCGTTGTTGTAGCGACTCACTAAGGGCAAGTGTGTTCTTCCCAAATTACCCTTATGATCTGTGATCGCGCATGCTTGCAGCATGTCCTCTAACACCTGTATGGTACTCTCTGACGACCATCTATCCGTGGTGGAAGGTCAGACCATGGCTCATGTGCCCATAGCCTTTTGAAACTCCTCCAAAAGTGCGCAAACCCTGCCCTATCCGACACTATGGAGGCCGGTACTCATGTAGCCTGACTATCTCAATGTACAAACCGTAATCTCTCCAATGAAAGTCATCCGCATCAAGAAAATGTGCCACTTTGGTGAGCCGATCCACTATCACCCATACCGCATCATGCCCTTGCGGTGTCCATGGCAAGTGGGTCACAAAATCCATCGTGACGTGCTCCCACTTCCACCTCCAATGGCTGAAGTAGCCCTGCTAGCTTCTGGTGCTCAGCCTTAACCTACTGACAGGTGAGACATCGTCGAACAAAGTCCTCTACGTGTCTCTTCATCCCTCTCTAGTTGTACTGGCGACAAAGATCCTAGTACATCTGTACACCGATGCACAAAGAAATCGAGAGCAAGAAACTCCCTCGAGAATCTCCTCTCTCAAATCTGGCCAACCTGGGGAACCACTACCCGGCCCTCTATACCGAAGACTACCATCTCGCGTGATCGCCCAAATTTCGTTAACCCGTACTCGACCGCATCTCTAGCCCCCGATGGACACTCATCTCCTCGCCTTCCCGGGACTCGAATACCTACTCACCAATGGTACTACTAAACTCCCCAACGTGACTCAGCGGGAGCCGCCGCTCAGACCGTGAGCTCCGTAACCGGCCCCATAGTTCCAGCATCCGCCACTCTTGGGAAGCTGTACTAGCCAATGTCCCTCGTGACTTCCGACTAAGTGCATCAGCCACCACATTTGCTCCTACAGATGGCAATACAAAGTGAAGCCATAATCCTCTAGAACTCCATCCATCCGCGCTGCCCTCATTAAGGTCCCACGCAAGAAAATATACTTCCGACTAGTGGTCCCGAGTACACCGAACTACTTGCCACAAGTAGTGGCGCCTAAATCTTCAAGGCAAGACTACTTCGCCGCCAACTCCATATCGTGTGTGGGGTAATTCGGCTCATGATTCTTCAACTGACAGAACCATAAGCCACTACCTCCCTGACTTAATCAAAACACATCCTAGTCCAAATTTCTGATGATCACAATACACTATGTACCCCGTCCCCGTCTCGGGACTATCAAGATAGCAAGCAGAGCTGAGCCTCCTCTTCAACTCCCGGGAATGCCTCCTCGCATCGTGTCATCCCAATCAAACTTGACCTCCTTCCGGTCAATCTCATAAAGCCGCTAACGGAGAAAATCCTCAATGAATCTCCTATAGTACCCAAACAATCCCAAGAAACTACGTGATCTCGAAGACCTACTCGCCTCGACCTTCTCTCGGGTCCACCGACACGCCTCGATGCTACCACCACGTGTCCTTAAAAATCTCACCCCGCGAAGACAAAACCCACACTTACCGAACTCTCATGATAGTCGATGGTCTCTCGAAGAACTATAAACGATCCTCACCGACCATGCTCTCTCTGACCGGGAGTAGCATCAAAATGTCATCCACAAAGACTACAACAACCGATCCAAATAGGGTCGGGAATACCTTACGATGAGGTCCATGAATGCCGCTAAGATATCTATCAATCCAGCGGCATCACCTGTAAACTCAAAGTGCCCATAACGCGTCCCGGACGCCGTCTAGTGGATATCTCTGCCTCCCTAAACCCGCCCGATGGTAACCAAAGGCGAAGGTCTATCTTAGAGTGACTCGCTTCCTTCAACCGATCAAACAAGTCATCAATCCTTGGTAATGGGTACCGATTCTTGATCGTAACCCCGTTCAACCGTCCCATAGTCAACGCATACCGGGCGGTTCATTCTTTTCTTCGCAAATTAACTGAGCGCCTCGCGGTGAAGTGCCTCGCCTATCGAACCTCTTTGTCCGCAGAGCTCCCGTGAGCCAGACTCGAGTTCCCGTAACATAACTAGTGCCATCCTATACCGAGTCATAGAGATGGGGCTAAGTACCAGGTGTAACTCGACACCGGTAGTCTGACCCTCTGGAGCAATCCACAGTAGCTCGTAGGAAAAACATCCTCATATTCGCGGTTGCTCGAGTGATCTAAGTCCGGTCTCACCTCATCCTCTAGGGTAAGGCTTGCTAGCCAACCTTGTCACGACACGGACTCATACATCGTTTGAAGCGAAATGTCATGCTTGTCCCAGAATACAACATAGTCGCATCGCAACGTGTGGCGATAACCTCACTGCAGCTCTGATCGATGGCGACCACCTTAAGTTGTCGGAATCCATCAAAGGATGACGTCCGAGCCTTCTGGCGTGTCCATGACCCTCGAGTCCAACGTGAGTAGAATCACGAGATCTCTAACTACGCAACCATGACATATCATCCTATTCTCTCCTAATCCCTAGGGAGAACTCACATCTGAGCCTGCTCAACGTCTAAGTCGGCTTTATCCGCAGTGATGCGGCGATGAGATAAATCGGCCTTACGGAATCAATTAACACTCTTACCCATAGGCGAGATAGAAAAAATGTACCTTGTATAACTGGTTGATCTACTGGCTCAACCGATGGTATAACGGCGTAGACACGCCCCTGTATCCCTGATGTCCCTACCTGTGGGCCTCGTCCTCTGCCTCGGCCCATGGTCAGCCCCTACGGCCTTTGCCTGTGTAACAGGAAGGTGCTGGCCGGCTATGGGACTGAAACTTACTCCTTTGACCCATCTTGGGGTATGGAGAGATATCTTGTAATCCTTTCTGTCCACCATTATTTGGAGATGCGTTGTCGAAAACCTAGGATCCACGTCTCTGGGGGCAATCCCTCTCGCTATGTCTGGCTGCGGCAATGGTAGCCTTAATGCATCACCCTTGACTGTTGCTGACTCCTGATCATCCACTGGCAGGATGTAAGCGGCTCTGGAACCCATTGAACTAGAAGCCCTGCGCTTCTTTCATTTGGAAGGGACAACTCTCCTTCCTCTTGCCACTAACACAGCATCCGAGTGCCGTGCATCATAGATCTCTCTCTCACATGGTCGCTGGTAGTCCCGACCGTAGAGTCCGTGTCTTGTAGGCGGGGAATCACGTAATCTTGCCACAGAATGGACAATCTCTCGGTCGATTCTCAAACCTGCCTCGACCTTAGCCAGTCTGCCCAGCCACATAATCTTCAATGGCCGAGCTAACTCCGTGAACCTGGCCACATACTCAATCACAGTCCTAGTCTCTTGCTTCAGCTCTAGGAACTCCTGAGCCTTCGCATTTCTAGCAGTGTTCGAAAAATACTTGCCCATGAACAACTCTTGGAACTCTGCCCATGTCATTGCCTCTAGGTCCCTAGAGGTCTTCGCGATTCCACCACCGCGGGCCTCGCCCTCTAGGCGGAATGCGGCTAGTCGATCTGATCGTATCGAGGTTAATCTCTATCGCCTCCAGTATCTTCTTAACTTTGCATGACAGTAGTGCACTTACCGTCGGATCTCACTCCCCCTGTGAATATCGGAGGATGATGTGCCCTGAACCTCTGGAGGTTACTCATACCTCCCTGGCTACCTGTGCGCTGCTTTGTGCAATGGTAAATCGCGATCTGACCTCGTAGCTTCTTTGGTCGAATCTGCGGTGGTGCTTGGCTGGCACCTCGTGAACGTCTCTACGTCCTCTCAGCGTAGCCATGTACACATGTCAAATATGATTAAGTCTTAATCTGGCATCTAGGTGTAAACCACGGCCTGATACACTATTCACATACCGAAAAAAATTTCATACTTTAAATCATACACAACAAAATTTTTAATTTTTTTTATTTTTTTATTTTTTGAAAACCTCGTGAACAGTGTTCATGAACAGTGATCCAAATAGTGATTGAGAACAGTGCACTAAGTCAAAACTTGATCGAGTGCACAAGGTGCACACCCTGAACCTAGGCTGCGGGCACCTTCTCCCAAGGCTACAGCGCCTGTGTACGTGTCATAACACTGGCCCAGGCAATGTCGTAGCCGTGTCCTTAATCTTGCCCAGCGCCGTGTCCTGGCCGTTGTGTCGTGTCGTGATATAAAGCTCGTGTCGCGCGTGGGCCATGTCGCATCTTATTTGCCGCGCGTGTCGCGGCTCTCTTTGCCCCATGTTGCGAGACCACAGTATTTTGTAAATATCGCGGCCCCGGCCGTATATCGTGACACCGAGGCCTCCCTCCACATCCACGGTACAAACGATTGTATCACGGCCCAGCGCTCCAGTGACAGGCCATAGCCTTGGTAGGCCATGCCATAAGGCCTCCTGGCCCCGTATGTGGCCGTGTATGAGCTGGCTGCCCGTATCGATGGCCCCACTGCCGCCCTGCGGCGCTGTGTCACGATCTGATTTTCCATATCGTGACCCAGCACAAAATGAAAATCGGCAATAGCCCATTCTAGTTTCCTGCACGTTTTTTCCTCCTTTTTTTTTTTTCTTTTGCTCAAACCTCTTTTGCCAAGACCACGAAAAAAAAAAAAAAAAAAAAAAAAAAAAATATATATATATATATATATATATATATATATATATATCAAATCTTCGATAGAACCAAATAAATTCATCATAATTTATTTTTATTTTTTTTCTTTGTTTACCTTTGTAAAACCTCGAGGAAAAAATTTCCCTCAGCTGATTTTTCATCAGTGGACTATTTTGCCCAAAATTTCTCAAACCAACTTGAAACCTCAAACTTAGGGGTTTGTTTTCTCGACCCTAATGTTCAACACTTTCTCCTATGCTACTCACCAAGCATACAAAGCACACATCACAAAATCACGCAACAATGTCAGTGCCTGATGAATGCATGATCGGCAGATGCCCATCAAGTCCTAGATCGTATACCTAGCAGTGATCTTAAGCTATCTTGTAGTATCGGAACATTAAGCTCTAGGTATTTATAAACCTAGGCTCACGATATAATTTGTGAAACCCCCACAGATCCAGGGTGGGTTGACCCGCCGTCGAAACTGCGAAATACCTGTGTCTCATATCATGAGATCCATACATGAGTAAAAATGGCTACTTGGGCCCATACATCAATACTCACCAATAATCTAACCAACTATATTACAATAGTTTAAGGGTTATTACATTACTCTTAACCAAAACATATATCAAAATTTAGAGTTCTAATACATGTTTTACAAAGAAAATGTCAAAGCCCTGTCCAGAAGCTTCTTCTAAAGCGGTCTTAAGTGAAAGTATGCATCCCAGTACACTCACTTGTGTACGAAATAATGATCCCTCGTGGTGAGCAATGCCGATGGTGATAACTCTACATGGAGTTACTCCCCACCTAAGTGCACATGTAATGGAAACCAAACACACTCGAAGCAAATACATGATCCTACTTGAATGTCCTACATTGCCCGATCCACGTGTCTCGAGTCTCATGAGCTCCCTCACATGCCTAAGCCAAATGTGAGAAAAATACGAGTTTTCAAAGAAAAGTTTTTGTTCTTGAAAACATACTCTGAAGTTTCGGTAAAATCTATTAGACCCGACCCTCGTGAATTCTGCGATGTTCTAGAAACGATCATCGTCAGCCTTCGAGATGAACTGTTGGAAAACTCTCCAAGGCAATTCTTTGAAAAATCTTCCTTGAAATTCCTTTCACAACCATTTTCATTTTTCTTTCATGTCATGCACTCACACCTACCGTTCTAAGGTGCCCCGGTGAGTATGGAATGCATTATGCCATTTCCAAACAATTCATGCTAATATATTTTACATGCATATATTAACAAAAATTAATTCACATGCATCATATTTATTCAATTCCTTAGCAATAACATCCAAATTAGCTCCACATGGACTAATTAACAATTCAACCAATTCATTTGAATCACCCGAACAACTTACATACAAAAATTACACACAAATCCGTGAGCAGTGAACCACAGGCTCGGCCTTTGTTCACGGCCCTGACTCTAGGGATTTTCTTCACTCGGTTCAAATATTTTGAGACCTAAAACACAGCCATCAATTCCCCATCCATTAAAATGACTCTTAGCCAAAGAATAAACCAAGTAGGAGAAGACCCCTACCTCTTGGAGTTGTTGAAACTCCACAAAATCGATGTCCACGCGTAGCCCTTGCAGCGTAGATCAACTTTGCTTCTTGTGACGAGAGCCAGACGGTCGAAAGCTTTGGAAATCTAGAGATAAGTCACACTTTCTCTCTCTAAAACAGTCTCTCTCCCCTCACTGTCCGTTTCTAGCAAATGGAGAAGATGAGGTCTTGTTTTGTCTTTATTTTTAATCTTTTCACTTAATTTCATCCTTGTCCTTTAGTTTGATTTTTAAAAGCTTTTTGACACATGGCTTAATCTAAGCCATTCATCTTCATCCTCTCACTAATCATGAAACATGTGTCACATGGGTACATGTAGTAGGTGACTTTTGTCACATCACATGTCTCTCATAAGTAAGTCATGGCTTGGGCACCGATTAGCCGAAAAATGTGAAATTTATTTGTCCGGAATTGACGAAATTCAATGTGGTAGGTATATTTCGCGAGGCGATTCCAACGGTGAATTCGTTTAGGTCATCCGATATCTAAAAATTAAATTTTGACCAGGAAATGGCCAATTTACCGCACCCCGAGAAAGTGCAAATTTTTCGGGTTTACGAGTGCTTGATGGAGTTTCTTGTTTTAGTAGAAAATGACTTTTACGAATAGAAAAAGCGAATATTTTCACTTTTGTTCATAACTTTTTAAAAATTTCAGCAATAAGTGATGAAAATTTTAAAAGCAACTGACAATGTTGAAGGTAAATAGCTTTCAGCATTAAGTCAAAAAACAAACAATCCCTAAGTCTTTGTAGATTATAGGGAGGTACAAATTAACACATGTTTAAGTTTCTCTTTTATAAAACTTTTGTCAGCTTCCACATGCTTAGTTCAATCATATTCCATGAAAAATTGTTAGAAAATTTGATGGCTAAACTTGTTGCTCTGATAGGTTCATAGGTTCTTGAAAATTAATTCGAGTCACTCAAGAGTATGTTTATTTGAAGAATCTCACGTATTCAGTGTGTCATAGCCTTGAATTCAGCTTTCTACACTAACTCAGAAATTGCTTCCTGCTTTTTCTAAGTCACTAAGTTTAATAGTAGTGCTAAAACATGTTATATGAATTTTTCATGAACCTCGACTAATTTTTCTTTTAACCTATGATGTACATAATTCAACGAACTTGGATGTTTGCTATAGTGCAATAAAAATTAGTGCTATACTAGTAGAGATTAGGTTAGATTTATTTAAAATGAGAGTGATATGGAGATGGGTACGATAGAATAACCCTCACATTATACCACCATCTGGGGAAACCAAAAATGGAAGAAAAAAAAAAGAAGATGATCTCCTATAATACTAATGAGAACCTCAACATAGCGAGAAGCCTTGAGAATGTATAAAGTATAAGTATAGGCTTTCTAATGCCCCTCAAATACAAGTTAAGATCAATGAATTTCAAATCTTTTTCTTTTAGGATTTTCAAAAAATGTTAGTTATTTTTATGTTTTCTTTTTTTTTTTGTTTTGTTGCCAAATGACTTCAATGCAAACATTTGAATGAATAATAAGATGTTAACTCCTTTCATGATGATATTTCTTAGAATTATTTCTCTCCATAAATGTCGTGTTATGATATATGTTTCCTTTACGTATTATTAGAGATCAATTAAGTTGCCCTTGATTATTCAGTAGTAAGAGAAGACCATTGTAAATAAATTATCTACCTTTTCATGGATTCATCAATATTTAAACTCCCTTTGTGTTAACTCCCAATATGTAATTTGACCTTTTTGTCCACACTATTAGAATGCATTTATTTTATGTCTTTTTATAATTTTGAAGACTCTAGTTTACCTCTCGTTAATTAATATTTATTAGTTTAGAAAAACCCTCCACCTACCCACCACCAAGAATACAAAAAATGGAAGAAAAGGAACAAAGAAGATGTTCTCCTTTAGTACTAATGAACCATAATATGGAAGAAGTAGGAGCTATTATAAGTATGGCTTTCTAATGCCCTGTGAAACCTGAGAGTTAAGGTCAATGAATTTCAAATCTTTGCTTTACAATTTTCAAATGGCTGAAAGGGTGTTAGTACCTTTTTCTTTATTTTCTTTTTGTTGTCGAATGACTTTAATGCAAACACATTTAAATGAAACCAATAAGATTTTAATTTACTTTCATTATTATATTTATTTCTTTGTGAGGTTTACTATTAAAATTATTTCTCTCCATAAATGTTGTAATGTACAAATTTGATATTTGTTTTCTGAATATGTGTGTCGAGATCAATTCTATTGCCACTTATTGCTCAATGTAGTTAGAAAACCATCCTCTTTCATAGTTTATCAATATTTAGACTCCAATATGCTTTCAATATATATATATATATATATATATATATATATATATATATATATATATATATATATATATATCACAATTTTGACCTTTTGTTCAAACTATTCTGATACATTTGTTTCTGTATTATTTTTTTAAAGAGTCTAGTTTACCTCTTTTTAATAAAATTTATCATTTATATAAATTAGGGAATAGCTAGGTCTTCTCGATTGATATAGTTTATATGGAGGAAGACAACAACACCTTCTTTAAATCGTTACCTAGATAAGTGAAGGATCCGTTAGTCTTTGGGCGGATTTATTTTTGGTTACAAGGGAAAGAGTTCAATTTTAATTTTAGGATGCTAAAACTCTATGTTCAGCATCCATCTTGCTCCATAAAGAATATGAAATTTTTTTACTTTTTTTTTCATTTCCAATTTCTATGGTAGGATTTTTATTGTGAAGTTGTCATTACCGCGATCTTTAAGATCGGCTACTCGATGGGCGGGGCCATTTGGCTGTGTTAAGGGAATTGCTTTGTTCCTCTCTAGCCTCACGAAGCAGAATGGACACTTCCAGATAGGAGAGTCTAAGAGGCCACAGGAGGCGGCGCAAGGTCGAGCTTTTTTCCAAGGCTTGGCAAGGCGATAAGTCTGGGGATCTCAAAGTCCTGGCTTGGTCATTCTACCCCATATGGGAATTTTGTTATGAATAAGCACCTAGAAGCGGAAAATCCACAAAAGCAATATTATTAGCAAATTTTCCTGCTTCCGAATCCCTTACTCCTTGGAGAGATAATCTTGTATAAGGGAAGGATCATCCTTGATAAGGAAGAATTAGTCTTTGATAAGGAAAGAGAACACTCGTTCCTAAAGAAAATGTGATTCTTTCTAGAGGAAAAAGGGGGCATTCTCGAGCCACCCTCACATAAATCAGGGGTCTCCACGTGAAGATGTCAATCAAAAGCGGTTGAATTTTCTTCTTCATACTCTCCAGTATTTTCTTGACAATCATCGGAGGCGGTGGCCCTACCACTAGATTGCCCTTTTTGTAGGTTTACATTGCGGCTAGCGTACACCACAAGGTCGGATAATTCGAGTAACGAAAAGTATTTGGGAAACAAATAGAAAGCCTTACTTATAGACTGTAAGAGCTTGGCTTGATAACTATCCAGTAATACTTTATACGGCTCCGGAAGCTTTGTTGATCCCCGTTCGTCTCATTCAATTGAAGGCGGGTCTGATAGCCGAACATTCAATGAATCAATTGCTAGAACCCGATTCCTCCATTGGCGGCCAGACAGAGAGAAAGAATGCGGTGGATGGAAAGTTGGGTTGGCCAGTTTAGCGTGCAGTGAAACGTTGAGCTTCAGGCAGATTCAAAAAGTCACAAGGAAGCACGAGATAGCAGCGCGATATTACCTTGATCTCTGTGATAAAGAGAAGGGGTCGTCGTTCTGAAGGCGTTGTGCCACTGAGAGCGATGAGTGTCCTCAGACAGCTCCCCATCCCATGAATCTCTCGTCGTGAAATACTGAGGAGAGAGCCGCAGATGAATCGCCTGAAAGGCGCCGGCCTCTGCCCTTCGATGGCACCATTAGTGGTGCATCTCGTGAAGCGAAAGGAGAGAAGTAGAGCGAGAAGACGTGTCGACTAGGTCTACCACGGAACCAGCGATGCTACCCTTAGGCGCATTACCACTAGCACGCCCGCATCCCTACCTTTGGTGCGAGCCCGACCTTTTATGTCACGAGTCATTGGCCATCATTCGAAGACGCGATGACATGCTCTCGTCATCCCTAAGGCAACACATCCTTGATTACAAGCTGCCCCGTGGGTTTACCATTCCAACTTTCACCACGTTTGATGTCCCGGTTATTTTATGATCCACATGCTCCCTTATGTCGGGTAATGACATTTGAGCAGCAGAGCAATGCTTAGATCTTCTGTTCAAAGTATTCCCTGACTAGTTTGCGAAATTTTGCACTGGCAGGTTCCATAAGCTCTCTCTTAATTCAATAAACTTGTTCTATGAGCTTTGGGGTACATTCATCTCTTAGTATCTTTGTATGGTACGGAAGAAGAGGAACATTAGCTCTTTGTAGACTATTCTAAAGTAGGAAGAGGAATCCTTACGAGACTTCACAAGGAGGTTCGAGCAAGCCATCAAACAGGTAGAGGCTTAAAGTATGGATACAGTCCCTCAAAACTTCAAGAGAAGCTTCTGGCCTTCCACTCACTGTCTTTAGACCCACTAGCGACCATGGAATAATTATACAAACGGGCAGATAGGTACTCAATGCAAGAAGATAATATCCGTGCGACGACCTGGCCATCATGAATACAAACCGTGACTAAGAAAGTGATCAAGTGATCAATCACATAAAAAGAGAGAGCCCCCGCAGTTCACCCCCTTGAACATCTCATACGAGTAGCTCTTGCCCCTCGTTGCGACTTGCCAATTTCAAGTGAAGCTGCGGATCCAGGCAGCTCCCTCTTAAGAAACCTATCGTGGGGGTGCGATTATCATCATAGAGATCATGGGCGCGAGACCAGCAGGTTGTATCAAAGCCTAAAGTGCCAATTTGGAAGGCGATCAAAGCAAGGCACCTCAAAAGGTATGTCAGGGAAGTTAATCACAGGGTGGAATCTAGGCCACCAGTAGACAGAATTATAGCTGGCGTGGCTATCCCATCAAAATCAAGACCAGCCATAAAATATATACTAGGAGGCTTGTTTGATGACCAAGATAATCGGTTGTCAACGTACAAAGCTCTTAAGAGCAGCCTACAAGAAAGGCCCTGCATCAAGTATCCACATGGCAGCTATAAGGAAACCAAACCGATAGATGGCCTCATATCATTTCCTTTGGTAAACCCGAACAAGGTCATTGTGCCCTATTATGATGCATTGGTACTCACCCTATGTATTAGAGGTTTTGATGTGCACAAGGTGTTAGTAGATCTTGGCAACGGAAGACTTGCCGCAACCATCGCCTTCAATCGAGCGAAGCTTCCTTAGGAATGCTCAACCCGCCGGGCTAACTTCTCCCCGGTTTGAATAGTGCAACAACCATGACACTAGAAGACGTCATGCTCCCTGTATAAGAAGACTTGGGGCCTTACAATGCCATAGTAGGCCAGACCTGGCTGTACTCGATAAAGGTCGTCCCTTCAACATATCACCAGATGGTCAGTTATTTGACCAACGTGAGGCAAGTTGACCTTCTAAGAAGCAGCTAGCCGTGACAAACAGTTGCTATCAACTATCCGCACGGAAAAAAGAAATGGGAGAAGAGCCTCAAGAAGTCCTCCTATGAAGATCACACTGCTGCAGCAACCACAAAGCCACACCAAGGTTAGGGTGGAAGGAAGAACCTAATATTTGTATCCCCCACAGAAGTATCGGGACAAGATTACAAAAGTTGGAGAAGTTCACATACGTCAGTTCTCTACTATCCAGCAAAGAAAAAGAGCAGCTACAACGTGTATTATTAAGAAACATATACATGTTCGCCTGGAATCACTTAGATATGATCAGAATCAACCTGATGCTAGCCTCTCACAAGCTGAATATTATCCCCGCGGCTAAACGAGTAAGACAAAAAGTGAGGCGTCTCCACCCGGATCACCGTCAGATTATTCAGACATAGGTGGACAATCTTCTGAGAGCAAGTTTTATCAAAGCGGTAAAGTACCCCGAATGGCTAACCAATGTGGTGGTGGGTCTCAAAGAAGGCGGCAGAGAGTATGCGGATCATTACTGCACTTCAATGAAGCATGTAACCCGCCACATATGTAATTCGATCGTTGATGCCACAGCCGGGCATGGAATGCGGTCATCTCTGGATGCTTTATATAGATACCACCAGATTCCCATGCACCCGCCTGATACAGAGAAAACGACCTTCTCCTTTTTACACCTAATACAGTTTATACTACAATGTAATGCCTTTTGGCTCAAGAATGCCGATTTAATTTATTGTGAGGCTGTGACCAAGATATTTCGACCACTGATGGGCAAGACCATGGAAGTCTACATCGACGATATGCTTGTCAAATCCACAAAACGCATCGATCACCCCCAACACCTGTAAGAAACTCGAGTCACATTAACGCACAACATGAAACTCAACTCCCTAAAGGTGCACCAGAGTTGCACATGCAAGTTTTTAAGCTTTATGGTGACACATAGAGGGATAGAGGCCAATCTATTCAGCTTAGAGTCACATAGAATCTCGACTCTACCTTAAAATGAGGCAAAGAATTGATCGGGCCGGGTCGACAGCCTCTCGTGCGGTTCATATATCTTGTTTTACCAACCAATTAAAGTCAAGCCACCAATCTAGCGGAGCTAAATCGATCTATCGAATAAGGAATGCAAACTGCTTTCATGGCACTCGGGCTAAATATCCCATCGAACACCACACCTGCTAGCCCTCAAGTACAGATAATATCTTACCCATAGCTTCAAATGTCTCAAGAAGTGCGCTTGTTCAAAGAATATGAGAATCGAAAGCAGAGACCAATATTATTCATAAGAAAATCCCTATATGAGGTAGAAACTAGATATACTCGTCTCAAGCATGCAGTGTTGGCTCTCCGTGTGGCAACTAAAAAACTTCGCCCTTACTTCCAAACACACCCTATCAAGAGAAAGAACTCAATCTCCCTTGCGAAGCACCATACATAAACCCTACTTGTCAGGAAGGATGGCCTCGTTGGTTATCAGCTGCTTAGCTCGTATCCAAGACAAACCCCGCTTGGCAATAAAAGGACAAATATTGGCATATGTTTTAGTAGAAATCCCCCAACAAGACGTGGACTCAGGTAATGTCGACTCGTGGATCCTTAATATGGATGGTTCCTAGTAAACAGAGTCTACAGGCTTGTAACTTAAATGTTCTAACCTGGGAGAGAATATGTGTTATAGGGGTTAAACTTCCCCGTGTCCAATAATGAGACAAAATACGAAGCAATCCTAGCCGGTATAGATCTCGTAATCTCCATATCCTCAAAAAGATCATCATAATGGCGAATCCTAACCTGTAGTAACATTGTAAATAAGGAATAACACGAAACACTAGATCAGCGCATTTGACCAAGTATGTATTCCTGGTTAAGCTCTTACTAGAGAGCTTTATGGCTTGAAACCTTGAGCATATCCCGAGTGGCTCAAACAAAAAGGCTATCGCTCAAGAAGAAGTGGTAACATCCTTCCACAACCAAAGAAACAATGCTCCTCCCCCGTTTATTACTACCGGCTTCCGCCACCACGCAACCGAGTAAACGAGATAAAAGAAGCATATCCCTCTTGGATGACTCCAATAGTTCGTTACCTGAGCTCGGGAGAACTCTCGAAAAGTAAGGTCGAAGCCCACAAGATTTAGGTTCACGTGGCATGATTTTCCCTTGTGAATGAGTAGTTGTATAAATAGTCTCTAGACGGGCCGTATCTTAAATGCCTCAACAATACGCCAGGGCGTGACAAGGCCGCGTAACTCCACGAAGAAATATCCGGAAACCACCCAGGTGGCAGAACTTTAGTGCACAGGACCCACACCTAGGGCTACTACTAGCTAACCATGAAGGCGTATGCAACCCGCCTATGTCAGGAAGTGTGATAGTTGCCAACGATAAGCCCCCATCTCAAGGGTGCCGGCTTAGAATATGACAATCATAATGAGCCCCTTGCCCTTTTCCCAACGGGAAATTGATATAGTTGGACCACTACCTACCGCCCCAACACTGAAGAAGCTATTATTGGTAACAACAGGCTATTTTAGCAAATGGGTAGAAGTTGAAGCCTTCGCCTCCATCAACTAGACAGGACTCCAATGCCTAGAATGCGGAATGCCTTGCATTCGAAGAGGTATTACCAATAAAATTTATTTTGAAAGTATTATTATCAATAAAGATCGTCTTTACAATATTTTGAAATTTTGCAACTGCCTCTTCTCTAAAGACCATATATGGCTCTAAGTTTGCTACCACTTTCAAAAGACCAGATGTGGCTTTCAGCCTGCTGGCACTTTTACAAGATCAGATGTGGCTCCAAGCCTGTTACCACTTTCATAAGACCAGATGTGGATCTAAGCATGATGGCACTTTCAAAAGACCAGACGTGGCTTTTAGCCTGCTAGCACTTTCAAAAGACCAAATGCGGCAACCATCACGTTCATGGTGATCATATCTAGTTATTTATATCAAGATCTCAGATGTATCCCGTTCGACTAGCATTTCATGGTAACAGATACTGAGTCTCGAGAAGCACTTTCACAAGACTAGATGTGGCTTTAAGCCTGTTGGCACTTTCAAAAAACCAGATGTGACTCTTAGCCTAACGAGACTTCAAAAACTAAGATGTAGCTCTTGTACCTTTAATTGCACTTTCAAAAGACCAGATGTGGCTCCAAGCCTACTGGAAATTTCATAAGGCTAGACTATGGCTCTAGCTTGCTAGCACTTATAAAAGACCAAATGTGGATCTTAGCCTGCTGACACTTACAAAAGACCAAAGGTTGTTCATAACCTGCTGGCACTTTCAAAAGACCAGATGTGGCTCTTAGCCTGCTAGCACTTTCAAAAGACTAGACAAGGCTTTTAGCCTATTGGCAATTCTAAAAAGAGAAACTTGACAAGGCCTCCCGCCCCACGGGGGTAATTCGACCAAGCCCCTGGTCCTCGCCCATTAGCCAACTAAGGCCCAAATTAGTGCTCGTCTCAGCACAAGGGCGAACCCTACCATCTCCTAACTTAACATTGGTCTCCTAAAGCGACCATCCTAACCGAGAATTGATAAAAGGGGTTACACAATGAAATGAATCAATGGCTTAAGTAAACTAGAAATTATAAGAGCGTCAATGGCATCGGGATGAGAAATAAAAGTAAGTAATATAAGAAGTAAACAAAAAAGGTGTATTTCCTTAAAGAGCCAATGGCATCCAAAGAGTACACAAGTAGTGGTGGCCGAATAAGGCCCCTTTACAAAAAGAAAAATTACAAAATTAGGATGGAAAAAGAGGAACTAGAGTTTGCTCAGTCCTCGACTAGCAGTCAGCCTCCATGGGTTCCGCTACTTTGTTCGAGGTGTTTCCTCTGTTGCTATGGCCTCTACGGTCTCTAGACAAGGGCACCCGAGGTTCACAAAGAACTCAAGAGGTAGCAGGCATACCTTCTGGGACCTCTGGATCATCTCCACGGATGTTGGGTTTTAATACACAACACCCGTACCCATAAGCAAAGATCACCTCCAAAGCCTTCTAGTACTCTTCCTCCATAGCCTCTTTGTCCTTAACCACCTGAGAATGGAGAGAGGACACCTCATCTTTATTCGTCCTGAGCTTTAGCAAGAGAGATGTCCGTTCAACCTCCAGCGGCGTCCCAAATTTCCCTAATGCCCTGTCTCTCCTCCGTTAATCGCTGTGGCTTCGACCCCAGCCGATCCTCCTCCTCCCTGCCCCGAATCGCTTGTCGTGACTCAGTCGCTGCTTCTGGGTCACTGGGCCTTTGTTCGACCTTATCTCTTTCCTTCTCCATCCGTCCAATCTTCCTCCCTACCAACTTTAGCCCCAGGCTCCCAAAGGTTTCCAATCTTGACTCTGTTTCTGGTTAGGGAAGCGTTCAAAGCCTTATGCTTGGAGACGACCGATTGAGCATAGAGCCACAACATCTCAACATCGTCTAGTCAGGATTGGAATTCCCTATGTTGGCAAGCCATGTTACAAAGGGCAGTCACAACCTGGAAAATATGAAATGTTAGAAGAAAATTGCAAATCACTAATCGTATATTAAAATCAAAACTACCAACTCACCGATCGGGGTGAAAATTGTGATTGTGGATGAGCACCATGTCTTCGACCATGCGCTGAAAAGTCTCCCTATCCAGGTGGCTAATAAATGAGATGGAATACTGCTCAGAACGAGCCACCGTCAGCACCTAGAGGAGAGTCGGGTAGAGGTAGCGCATGTGCTTAATCGAAGACTCCATCTTGTTGAAAGGGATCTAACGATTAATGATTTCTTGAGTGCACTCAAAGCAAGATCCACTGTATTCAATTTGAAAGGATGGATTCACTCCGCGGGAGGAACATACGAAATATAAAGAACTCCACAGCATCCGCTTGCAAAGCGCCGATGTCAGGAGTGATGGACAAGAACAACGGAGCAACGACTCACCTCTGGGTCGCAGCCCCGCGGGGTAACTCCTTCAGCACCAGGAGATCCCTTAGCTGGGATCCCACCCTCCAGTGGTGTACAAGCCTCTCAAGAAGCACCTTGGGGGGCATCCTCCAAAGCAGGCTAGGCATTGAAAGCTTGGTCTAGATAGTCCACTTTAATTATCGTCGGGCTCCTCTAGGCCTTTTCATCTAGGCTGGACAACTTTGGACGCTTTCCTTTAAGTGCTTTAGAGCCAGGGGTAGTCTCCCCCTGAACAAGAGCCGCTCACTTTTGCATCCTTGTAACAAAGCTGAAAACAAGGCCAGACAACTTAGCCTTCTCCTCCCGCCATCCACACTCTCATATCTATCCGGGGCCCATGAACCCTCTAATCCAATGCCGACAAATTCTCGCTTGCCCACCTCTTTTTCTTTTCTTTCTTCTAGGGTCGGGACATAATAAACTCCGCCAAAGGTAGAGGATGTGGCCAGACAAAGGGTTTAAGAGCGACCTCTGCCTAGGAATAACCTCTTGGCAATGATTTTAGAAGACTATAAGAAAAGTTGCTTTATCTGGCGACCTCGCTAGGCAAATGATGAGGAAAAATAGGCACTATGTAGGGGAAGGGACTAGCTCCCAACTTCTATAGATTCTTCACAGACATAAGGAGCTCGTGATGGCACTCCCTCTCTATGATCTCATGAATTAAATGCATGTGATCCACCTCACCTTTCCACTCCAGTTCACCACAACCGCCTCGCTGCGCCCTATCCGCAATCATCAAGAAATAGGTATGTCAATACACTTACAACCTAAGGAAATATGAGACATATTAAAATAGGAATGAAGTATTAAACCCGAACGAAAAGGGACCGGTTCAGATCAATAGGAACTCGAGAGCCAAGGGTCTCTACCACTGGTCCCAACCAGATCGACTCCCCTCGCTTCTCATCAGAGTCAGGAGCCTGGTTACAAATTGTACTGGGATCATGGCCGACATGGATAGGTGGCCCCCAATCTTAAGCTTCAAAGTGTAAATGAAATAGATCCCCACCAGTGAGATATCCAGTTGGTTGAGAGAGTTCAGCACACTGCAACATATCAGAATCCGAAAAATGTTCGGATGAATGAGTGTAGGAGTTGCCCGAGTGAAATGAAGGAACTGCTTCACCAGAAATGGAATGAGGAGGCGAAGCCCAACAATGAACTGGTCCCATGTAAAGTAGACTGCATTACCTACCTCTCCTATAATTGAGGTAGCTACACCGTCTGAAGTCTCCAGACTGATTTCGATAGAAATTTGGTTGTATAACCTCAGTTCCTCTGCAAACATGGTAGCAACTAGACTGCTTGCAGTAGGCATTTCCCTAAGAGTACCCTTCCTACACCCATCCTAAATGGTCGAAACCTCTTTATGACCTCTTGCCATTCTATAGGAAAAAAAAAAAAAAAAGGAGTCAACTTTATGTCCACAAAGCAAGAAAAACCCTCGAAAGGAAAAAGAAATCTCCCTTTGAGATTTTACAACCCTAGGGAATAAAACCTAAAGAACGGGAATCAAAAACCCAAAAACCTTCGTAAGAAACCAATAAGACGCCTCCAACAACAAAGACACTGCAACAAAACTAGTGACGCTAAAGGTTTAAGTTACAAAACATTCATGCAGAAAATCGTGTCGCTGACCGCCAAGAGTCTCCGAGTGGCTCCTTTAAAGGGAAGTTTGTAGGTGCCGCAGAGAAGGTGAAATTCAAGAACCAAAAAGCTCTTAAGAAGACGTAAAAGAAACTACACTTAAAACCACTACCCTTATTTATAGGGGTAGGGCATCATCAAGAGTATTAAATGCGCCGTCAAAACAAGATGCGCAAGATGCATATTGAGAGGCGTGCGCCTCCCATGTGCCTTAAACACACGCGAGCATCGCCTCTGAACGCATTTAATGTGCTAATCATTTCTCCCAAACCTTTTCACTCTAAACATCCAACATTTGAAAACAACAATATTTTCCTGAAACAGCTCAAAAACTCCAGCCAGAGAAAAAGGGGAGGCATTGTGAGTACCATGATCTTTAAGATCCGTGGGCCCGAGGCCGTTTGGCCTGTGTTAAGAAACGGCCCGATTCCACTCGCCTCACAAAAACTAGGTGGACACTTCCCAAACAAGAGAGTCTAAAGAGGCCGCTTGGGAAAGCAAGGCCAATCTTTTCCAAGGCTTACTTAAGGCGGTCCATCTAGGTTTTGGTTCACTACCGGTTATTCCCACCCTCTATATGGGAATTCCACCCCATGAAGTTTGTTATGAAGCACCTAGAAGCTTTAAAATCAAGCAGCAATATTCTTAGCGAATTTTCCAGCTTCCGAATCCCTGACTCCTCAGAGAGATAATCCTAGATAAGTGAAGGATAATCCCTAAAAAGGAAGAATTAGTCTTTGATAAGGAAAGAGAACTTTCGTTATTAAAGAAAAGGAGATTCTTTCCGGAGGAAAAAACGGGGATTCTCAAAACCACCCTCTAGAAATCAGGGGGATCTCCACGACGAGAGGTAATCAACTAAACTGCTGAATTTTCTTCCATCTTCTCGTATTTTCCGACATAGTCATCGGAGAGGCGTACCACTCACCGCCGATCACCCTTTTTTTTGCAAGTTTACATTGCATCGCTGATGCCCTGAAGGTCAAACGATCGAGGTAACGACATAAGTTAATGATCAAATAACTCATTTGTAGAAAAGGAACTATGTATATTCTACCTAGCTATTACAATCTTGGCTTTGATGTTGCCCTAAATTTTTTATCTTATTGTATATTTGTACCATTTGTACATTTTCTAGCTTCTCCATGAGTATTTTCTCTAACATTTTAAATCAAATTTATGTTGTCAGAGAAACAAGAAGGAACCTAAGAGCTAAAGTTCATCACACAACATTGTTGAAGACATAATCTTCGCTTGTAAATTCCTCTCTAAGTTGAAAACTTTCAGAAATTGAACTAAGAAATTTTTGTTCATACATCGAGGATGTTTTAACCATGACCTATAATATAGTAGGTTTTAGCTTGTGACTATTCTAGATTTATTAGTTGATGTCTTAGTATCTAATCTTTCTATACCTACTTTATAATATTATATAAATCAACAAATATGTTTCTAGTTTTTTCTCTAAATTGAAATTAATATTATGTCTCAATTACTATTTAGTTGTGGATTAGGCATTAGGAACCATCAATTGCAACATATAGGGGATGTTGATGTAACTTTCAGTCACTGAGATTTTTCTTCACTAGTAAAATTGAATATCATTGGAAAGCTTACAATGTTTACAAGCCTAAGAAAAGTGAAATTGGCATGATTTAGCCCTTATCCTTATTTCCTTGGAGAGATTTTTAATTTGGGAATATATTTCCCAGTTATATAACATTGTGATATATTATCTATGTAATATAGTTTTTATTATTATCATCTTAATTTACTTCATTTTCTAGTCTCCATATATGCAGTTGAATTCATTCATTTTTCTCATAATTTTTTTTTTTTTTGTTTAATTCCATGCTTCTGGGGAAGAAAGTCTAGGAAGAGTTGGTAATTATAAATATAAGTGGAAGTAATTAAATACATGTGTGAAAAAGCCTACATGTTAAATCATTAGCATATACTTATCACAAAAATAAAAATTAGAATAGTGATGATATTTCCTAATTTAATTCGAGATCTACTTGTATGGGAATAATTTTGAGTAGTAGATGGACTATAAGGTGAAATTGAAACTTGTTTAATTTTCTGTATCTTGGTTTACTATGTATGGAAAATATATGGTGAATTGTGGAATCTTAGAGAGTTTGTTGTGATTCCATAGCCGTTTTCATATTAGAATTTTATGTAGTTAATAGAAAATTGGTTGCATGGATCTTGTTTTGTATTACTCAAACAAGCATCTTCCATCAAAGATGTTACAATTATATAATATAGTCTTCACATAGGTAGAAAGTGGTATGTACAAAGTTGTCATAATATGCTCTTTATATGTCCTTTATGTGACTATTCATCACATAATGATTTAGTCAATTAGGCAACCTCCTCCTCCAATCCTAGGAACTTTAGTGATGAATAACCCATTTGCATATTGATTTCTACCAATAGTCTCTATCACACATCGACCTACTTCAAGGAATCACCCACCCATTCTACATTTGGTATCTCTCAAGGTCAAGCTAAAGATTTTGATAGCATTATCAATACAGAAATACAATTTTATTTCTTAAGTTGCAACCCTATCAATTCAAACATTTGGGTTGCATCCCTTACAAGGTAAGACATAAATATGACTTATCTCTGGTTCCATAGAGTTCCAAACTCAAGACATGATTTAAGAATTTTCTTCATCAGTACTCATGATAAACCATAAATTATCCTTGCTCACTATGCATGGGTATGAGATACTCAATTTTACACTTTCTCGAGACAAGTCTTTACCAATTGTGACCCCTCTAAATTAGTTCCCTCATTGAGTCCTTATTCCATACGTCTGAGGGATCTTACCATGTCTAGAATTCAACAAGTGTTGATTGTTGGATTTTGGCCTGGATCAATATTGAAGAATTAAGCACCGAAATGTTTGCAATCATGAGGGAAAGAAGGATATGGAGGTTAGAAAAATAAAATAAGGACAATGAGTGCCTAATTTTGAGCAAATTTTTTTACAAAAGGTCAAAACTAATGGAATATGTTGTGGGAAAAATTTGCTAGTGATAAACCCTACTACAATACTCAACAAAGAAAGAAGTAATAAAATAAAGAAGAGAATTGGCTAGCTATGTTGCTTGGATTAAATGTAAAAAGTATTTATTGTACCCTGTTAGTCAAATAATAAAATGCTACTTAAATAAAATGTGTTACCAAAAGTAAGAAATATGGGAGTCTTATTTACTTTTAAAACACTAACATTATCATAACATTAATAGGTCTTTCTGACTATAATTCTTTACTAAAGGAAATTATGAATACGTAAGAAGAAAATGAAAGCAAAAAAATGTTACATAAAATTTCCTCTCATTTTTTATTCAGGTGGGAAATATGCAATATTCCTCTTATAATTTAATTTTCTTTTACGATTTTTTTCCAATGATAGAAAAAAAATCTTTCAATTTATATCCTTTTTTCCTCAAGATTTTTAGGAATAAACATAGTCTTAAGATTATTTCACTAGTCCATCATCATGGTAACCGCAACATTGCTTCTGGTTTATGTCAACTATTCATAAATAATTATCAATGATTAAATATGTTATTTGAATTGGCTTTACTCCTTGTGAAAAATAAATATTGTTTCTACTGCAGTTCAAGAGCTAAATGGTAAGTCATGTTGTGAAGCTTCTCTTACCTTTGTTGGAACAACATATATTTGCCTAGTGAATTTTCGGGAAATATTCATTGTGACGAGTTTAGAAAGAAATCAGGGTAAAACTAATTTAGGGAAAGTTTAAGCAAATCAAATCTGGAAAATGAGGAGCGATTCGTTCTTACTCACCTTTGGAAAGGTGATATTCTACCCTTACAAATATGGTATGGCTTGAATAAACAAGACAATACTGATCTCTTGGAACATGGAAATACAAGGGCTTCGTATGACTATAAGTATAGGTTGTAAGCAGCATACTTCAAAGATAGATTTGAAAAGGTGATCGAATTGTGAAGGCACACATGGGAGATTGATTAGGAAGCTATCTACGCTTGAGAAGTCATCATAGGTAACGCTTCGCTTCATGATGGTGAGCAAGCCTTGACATTTCTTATCGAGAAGAAGTGATTGGGTTGCAGTAGTAGTTCGTGTTGTGCAAAGGGAAATAAGGGGAGTTTATCTCCATGTTTCACTGTGAGAGAATTAAGAGAAGATGGTAGTGAAAAAGGGGGAGCCTTATCTCTCACAAGACCAATGTGTAACATAATTAATACATAGTGAAATCCTTTACATCTAGGCCCAACCCTATGGACTTAGGCAATTGCCGAACCACTTCTCTATTTATCATTATCTGTGACAGTGTATCATGTGATGGTGAAACATCTATTGAATCACTATGTATACAAACAATCCTGTTGTTTCCATTGGTGTCGAAAGATACTCTAAGACATTGAGAAAGATAGGTATCATTGAATGTTTACCTCAAAGCCGATGAATCTTCAAGGGAAGGAGGTCTTAAGAGTTCATTCCACCCACCGCTGACGGACTCAACCATGACTACTAAAAAGCTTGTATGTGTGCATTCATCAAATCCATGAACGAACTGGCATGGAAAGTTGTCTTCACCGTTGGTCTCTACAAAGGAAGACGACCGCAAAGAAGTGCCTAAGGGAGAATTTAGGTGGACAATTGAAGAAGATATGGAGTCTCTAACACCGGAAGGCACTTAATGTTATTTTCAATGGGGTGGGCTTGATGCGGTTCAAAAGTATATCAGCCACAGAATCAGCCAAGGAGGCCTGAGACATCCTTCAAATTAAGTTTGAAGGGATAAATGTTGTAAGGAAATCAAGGATAGAACCCTTTATCTCTAATCTCAGAATCCTCCGATGGAGTGGAAAATTAGTCGATTAATCAATATCACGCCAAGATAAGTGGGATATATCAAATGAGTCATTCATCATGGGGGAGAAGATTCTCTTGAGAAGAAAAGCTCATGCATTAAAAGTTTTGCGGACTCTTCCTAAAAGGTTTGCTTACAAGGCCGCAAACTATCGAAAAGCAAAAATCTGAAACCGCCAAGTCAAGAACTCGATAGGATCTCTCAAACCTTTGGGCATGAACTCGAGGAGTATAAAAATTGTGGTAGTGGAGGAAAGGTTGCCTTCCAAGTCGAACCATAGTTGACCGAAAGTGAATAAGGAGTTGATTTGCAGGTCTATGGCCTCTTAACAAAAAAATTTCAACCGTGTGGAAGGGAAGATGAATTGTATCAATAAAAGGTAATTTTCAACCAAACTACGACCCATGTTCCTAACCTTGCTGCTTCTAGTACTTATAACAAACTCCTGGTGGAAACTCCCCGAATTTAAGAACAAAACTAAGAATCAATAGAGAATGTGAAGGCTCTACAGTAGATGCTTGCCTTCGAGGGCCTCTAGAAACGCTTTACTGGCCTCCCTTCTCACCATACACCTCGACTGGGCCGCACCTGCAGGGCGCCAGTTAATGTGGGGCATCTAGCCCTAACAGAGACTCAAGGAAGGCCAGCAAGACAATCGCTCCTCAACCAGCTAACTCACCATCTACGCAGGTCTAAAAAGGTGATGTTGGCATAGTTAGGCCTCCCATCTAGGACAATTTCCAATGTGGTCAACACATACATCATCTTCAAAAACACAATATCCATTAACGACGAATAGTTGTAGATACCTCTGAAAGCCTTCCTCCATAACCTCTCCACCTTCGTCGGACTATGGACGTGGGTAAGCGAAGAAATCACAATAGTGAAAAGAGGCTTTGTGTAACAAAAAGGAAATCCCATCGCACCCCCATGTCCTCGGTTCAACCCATATATATAGAGGTGGAACCTCAGAATATGCATTAAATACACCATCGGGACATCACATGTCATTGACACATTGGAACATATGAGCATTAATAATCTACAATTCTCCATACTTGAGGTCCCAAAACACAGTATTTTTCCCCGACTAGAAAAGCATGATCCTCCAGTCGAAGAAAAAAGGGGGCATTGTGAGTACCGTAGCCTTTGGGCCCAGACCATTAAATCAATAGTCTAACACTGCCAGAGGCCCACTACCTGGCCCACCACATAAAGTGGACCCAAGGCAGCCCATTATATTAAAAACCACACGAGAGCCAACCACACTCAGACAGTCTTCTAACCCGTCTAGGTCTTGAAGTCCCCCCAAATGCTGCCATCCTACCGCATACTGCAAAGGTTAGATAAAAATGAATATGTTAAGGAGAAAATTACGCATAGGATATTTATCTACGGATCTCCTAAAATCCAAATCCGATACGCCTCAAAAACATTAATCCTTAATAAGAGAGAATTGGTCTTTGATAAGGAAAGAGAGATCTTATCACCAAAATCATGAGATTATCTTTCCAAAAATCAAGGAGAATTAGTCTTAGATAAGGAAAAAGAGATCTCATCACAAAAATTATAGGATTATCTTTCCTAAAATAAAAGACAATTGAGATAAAAACAAGAACTCCCACCGAGGGAAGGTAGGCAACCCTAACGGCCGATTTCCTTTTCTTCTTCTCCATCCCTTTGGGTCGAATTTAAGCATCGGAGAGCGGTCTGTCCCTCAAGGTTTATATCGCGCCGCCGATGCCCCGGAGGGGATGGAAGAACCAGATTCACAATACCGGAACCAATCTTGATTCCATAAGTAAAAATAGTGATGGAAATACGAGCACATAGATCCTTCTAAATGAAAGAAAATAAAAGATTTTAAGTCCTTTAAAAAACTGCATAATCTCATTGTAGAAATATTTAAGTACAAATCAAACTGCATACTTCCACTTCCACTTCCACTTGCATTATCCTTTCTTCAAATCTATACCAACAAACAAGAATTGAACATCATTAGAATTATGCTAGATAATAAGATTGTTTGAGATTTATAAATATCTTAGAAATGAAAAAGCCTCGTGTGAAAGATTACTATGGTAAATCACTGAACCAATCAAATGTCATCATCACATTATTTTCATTGTCTTCATCGTCTTCCTCCACACATCGAACGTCACTTGTCATCATCAGAGACAGGGGAAATGTACAAGTGGACATCACTAACGAAAAAGAGACAAATTAGAGATACAAATTGGATGATTACTTGCCAAGAGGATGATTTCTTCCTTCTAAAAAGAAATGCCCCTTATATTATATTTATATTAAGTATATGTCTTTCCATATGATTAGGGTTTCGATGTTTTCTCCTCCTCTTCCCCTTTTAGACATAGGATAGAAGATTTTAAAGGAAAACATTATTATAAAATTTACTAAATATTAAATGACTTTTTATAAAAGTAAGAAAAAACAATTCGCTTGTAAATAAATTTGTCCTTTATTTATTAAGCATTTTTTTAAAGAAAAAAATAGTTCTTGAAGTAAATTTACCCAAATGCAAACATGAATTATCGTTTGCCAAGAAATGATCATTTAGCTTCTAAGGAAGTTAGAAGAAAAGAATTTTATGAAGTAGTTCTTAAAATATAACAAATCTCATGGGCATGATGCTTATGAGTTCTTTGATTGAACCAAATATATATTCAAATCTGCTCAAAATTTATACTATAATTATATAAATCTAGATGGATAGATTAATTACACTTCATTATACAACAATTAGATGTTCGCTATATGCCTTAATCTAGCTCTTAAAGTTTTTTTGGGTCCAACCATGCCCCTAACGTTTATGTCGTCACACATTTATGCCCCTATCGTTAATCTAAATTCAATATGTAGGCAAATGTGGGTTAACGTTGAAAGGCATGGCAATCCCTCACAGGTGCTTTGTGATAGCTTTGCAGGGTTCATTAAACACAAAAATTATTTTGACAAATATGCCCTTATATCTAACCTCTAGACCACCGATACTCCTCTCTCCCCAGTATCAATCCAAATTTTTGTTTGGCCTCTTTCCCTCTTAAACCCTAATCAAATCCTAAGATTCAAAGCTTCTTTTTGGTTCCCCTTAATGGCAACCAAACAGAGAACCAAACTGGACCAACTTCAACCCTCCATTCTTTTTCCTCTTCCATAGTTTCTCAATAGCCAAACAGACCAAAAGCACACACCCAAATGAAAAAAACTTCATTTTTACTCATAGCATAATATTGCCAAGAACTCCATTATTTTGTTTTCTAGCTTGTTTGAATTTGTAATATCCTATCTCGAGAATTCATGAATCATCGAGATAATATAGCTTCATGGAGATAATAGATAGCCTTCTCGTCTCTTTAGCTTCCGTGATTAATATAGCCTTTTACAGATACTTTTATCACTCCCATTCCATATTGAAAAGTTAACTGAATGTAAATGTCTACTAAAGAAGGTGCTTTGCAAAGGTCGTCCAAAACCCAATGATTATTTTTGTCTTAATCGATTAATTCCTTCTCCTAGCTAGATAGTGCAGAATGTCGAGAAACTCTAACAAGAAATCTTGTTAGCTTGTGGTATGGATTCCATCGTCTTCCTCAGATAATTGGTTTCTCGTAATGGCTTACTCACACTTCAGGAGTATGATACAATACCTAACACTGAAGAGTGTACATCAAATTTTGTTTCATGAATATGTTTTTCTCTGTCTTTAATAATACCCTTTGTTGGCCGTGCATGGTTGGAAAATGGAATCTTGTCTTGTTTTAAAATTGATTTAGGCACTGGTTTTATTGTTTTAAAAAAAAAAAAAATTTATACAAACTAGTCATTTAATAGAGGCACGCTTTTTCAAAACATACATTATAACCATAGCTTCTTTGTCTATCTTTTAACAATTACTATGAAAATTTTTATCTGAAAGAATTCAAAAGGGTTGAGGTGGGGAAAGGGGTGTTATAAATAAGAATAAATATTTTTTAAAGATTATTTATTATTACTTATTATGCTTATCAGGTCTTACTAGCTAATATTTGATTGTTTGAAAAGATAGAAAATAGATCTTCATTGGTTTTAAGCAAATTTATAGAAAATTTTACGAGCCCATAACATTGAACTAGAATTTAACCATGTTTTGGTACTACTTATGAGTTGGTAAAGATTTAAATAGCTGGGATGGGCTAGTGTAGAACTGCAGGAAATCATGTTTTGCATAATGTGGGGCGGGCAAGACATTGGAAAATATGGTGAGGGAGTTTCTAACTCGGTGAGGCCTCCACTGGGCCCCTCACCTTTCCTACCCGCTTTGTCATACTACCATGAATGCATCACAACAACTTAGGACTCAACATTATTTGACTCCTTGAATTTATTTATTTTTCATTGGTGGTTAGATGTTGGGTACCTTACTAAAGTGTCTTCATGCATCTTGATCTTTCCATAGTGTATGGTTAGCTAGGCACATAAAATTTCCTTGCATAACAAGGGGAATAATTCTCGTTAGTAGTTAATTGCTATTTTTCCCATTAATTGGTGTGACCGAACTATTGTATTTGTTTGATTTATAAGTGTGAAAGACTCTTCTAGAGTCAATTGCCAACTCCGCATGGACCTATCCTCTGTGTGTGTGTGTGTGTTTTTTTTATGGGTATCCTCTATGTGTGTTTTTTAAATAACTAATCATATATAACATAAATAAAAGGCGTAATTATAATTTTTAGATATACTATAATAGTTTTATGAAATATAAAATAAATTTTATATACTATAGATGGATGACAAGTTAAAATAATTTTTCCTATTGAAGTTCTAATGAATGACATAAATACTATTTATATCTTCATATAAAAGAAGTTGAGTCCTAAACTCTAATAGAAGAATATTATGATAAAACTTCTTTATAAAATTTGATTGAACACAAGTTACTTTATATAATTTGATTAAAATTATTGAAAATATAAAAAGATAATGAAAGAATTCACCTCGACATTTTTTTTAATTATAGTAGCAGTTCACAATACATTTGTAAATACTAAACCTTTAATAAGAAATTGTCACTTATATTAAATTACAATCAATAATATGTATTATGGATTTAAGATATATTTTCTCTCTAATTTTATTTATTTATATTTTGAGTACAATTTACATAAATATTTTATTCAACACAATACTTAATACATTTGAGATAAATATTTGCATTTATCAAAATATTTCTAAGCCTCTAAAGTTTGGAATCGAAAGGAACTTCTTATCCATGATTAATTACCCTTGAATAGGAGAAATAGAGTTGTCTTTGAGGATGTGGTTTTTTCCCCAAATAGAATGAAGCTATCCTTTGTTAGTGCTTTAATTTCTTGGGCAAAGTTAATCCCTAACGTGGAGTGCTTTAATACAATAAGCCGTTTTGGGCCGCTTCATGATGCGGGCCAGGCGGTGGGCCCTCACCGGCGTTGGGCCTATTGAGTAGTGAGTCTAAGCCTAAAGGTCACGGTACTCACACTAATCAAATGAAAATTCTTTGATACTCATTGTTAAAAATAACTTAACTTCTAATATAGTATTTAGCAATAAGACCGAAGTTTTTAACATCAGAATATTTAACCTATTTCTCCATATTGATTATCAGTAGAAATATGTCATATGTATTCATCCATATCTCATATTAAGACCCATATTTTTTGAGGCTCGGACCCACAGCCATCTTTTCCTTTATTGAGATTATTTGCGCGTTGAGGGGTGAAACTGTTGCCCTAACTTTGAAAGCTGAGTTGTTAAAGATCTGAATTATGCCAGGTACCATGATTTTGAGAAAGGCAAGTCTCAGATAGCTTCATCAAGCAATTTTGCTATATTGATGCTTCCCAAGACCTTAAAGAACTGAAATGATGTGGACTAGTGAGAAAGAAACTGTCACAAGGAGAACATCATCCCGGGACCCCAGGAGAAATACTATGAATATTCGTTGCAGATTCTTTAATTATGGGAATTGCAATCCGGGAAAAGATTGCAGATTCTCCCACATTGTAAATGAATGTGTTGGTCCGGAAAGGTCAGAAAATGAAAATTTGAAGCTTGGTGAATATTTGCTGCTCCTCCTGGTCAAGTTTCATGCATTGCGCTTCTTACAGCAGACGCATAAACATAAGGTCAGAAATCAATTAACCTACTCCAAATGATCGTAACTGAATGTTCAAAGTTAAACCAAAAAGACCAATCCAGAAGAGTTACTCTGACAGACAACAAGAGTAATCAAAATGACTAAAGATGGGGACTACACAAATATAAGTTCACGAGATACCCCCATGGCTTCTTGTACAACAACGGTGTATCACAAAGGAAAAAAAATTAAAAATGGAAAAGTTATACTGTCACTGCACTGCTACTTTAAACTCTAGTTTTACTTTCTCATATATTTCCTGATACTCCCAGTAGACCAAAAGAGTTACACAAAAGGTTAATGGTTAAAGCAAAACTAAGCTACAAATAAGAATAAAGAATCTAACAAGATATGAAGATTGTGCTTATCATATATTTCCTTACTTTTCCTCCCTATTTTCTTTTCCTTGCATTTTCTAGATTTTCCAAGAAACCAAACATAACCAAGATGCCAGAAAACAAAAGGATTCAAAGCAGATTGTGAATTTCTTCATATTCTAGATTTGTCAGGATAGGAAACAAAAGATGATATGTTGATGAGCGAGAAATCACCTGGAGCAAGCTTTGGCAACTTTTGTTTCATTTATAGAATGATCAATCTGCTTTTGTGTCTGAGGAATATCATATGGTCTTTTGATACTAGCACACCTTGTGAGTCGCCTCTTCCCGTTATATCCTTAAAATTGTCCTTAGACAATTGCTTCCTTCCAAACGTGGTTTAGAAACACCTAAACCGATTCCTTCACTTTATTTTTGATTTTTACAAACAGGCCTTGGCATCACCATGGGAGAGCTCCATTTTCTCTACAGAACAGTTTTCTTGATGTTTCTTTGCTTACAGACTCACAAGCCAGAAAATTCGAGCAAGCAGGAGTCTGTTGGGATTCTAAGATCTCTAAACCTCTAGCCCATATTGTGAATCTTACTGCATGAGGAGAGGATTGATAATGAAAGATGCCAAGTAACAAAATTCCCACTGAATTGTGAGAATCTCTTTCAATATAAATCTTCAAGGGTTTTTCACTTTACCAAGAAAGAATTGGGCCATCAGGTCAATTATAGTAAAGTAAAAATAAATCAAGTGAAAATCTGCCACTTTCAAGGGGCCATGTCTGATCAACAACAATAGTTACTTATGTGGGAGAAAAATATCTTTTTTCTTCATCGTTAAGAACTCAACTTTCAATGTCCTGTATTTATAAAAATAAAAACTCGTCTTAGTTTCATTTGTGAGTTAAATTAAAACTTAAACTAAAGTGCATACAAAGTTAAAAGAAAGTGAGTCCCTGGGTTTTGAATCCATGAAATGGGACTGAATTTCTAGATCTAAAACTTAGCTTTAAATGACTAGGATTACTATTTCACTCCAGAAAGACATGGCACATGAGAACCTTTAAGGATTTGCACCAACCCAGTTTTGAACTGCAGATCGAAGCCTAATCTACGACAGTTGGTAAAACAAAAAAACTATGGAATAATAAATAAATACTTGGCAGAGAAAACTTTAAGCTTGCCTCTTGGACATGATTCCATATGAATCACAGCAACAACAAATGAGTTCGAAGCGACTTTAGAGTGGTGAAAGATGAAAAAAAAATAGAAAGAAAAAAAGAGATAGTTATTTATATATATATAAACAAAGTGATTGATTGCATGAAGGATTGCTTTGCTAAAGTGTCAGTTAAATCAAGCCATGTCATCATTTTCATATTTACAGCACTCTTCATGGGTCATCATCATCCACATCTCCGTTTACAAGTATCATCCTTAGAGTTGAAGTCATATTCTTTAAGGCATTCTCCTTAGTCACCGGTATCTGCGCTCAAGGAAGGATCTAAAGAAAAGGATGAGAGAAAGAAAAGGGAGGGACCGAGATAGGGGATCAAAGTATGGTTTCTTAAAGTCTCCCCCAGGAGAAAATGGGTTTGATTGCAGCGGTGGTTTTATCCCTGCTCACTCACCACTAAGGAGAAAAACTAGGTTTGGTTTAAGTGAGTTTGATTTTCTCCTCTCCTTCTGAAACTAGGAGTTTGGTTTCCGAATGTTCATTTCTCCTCTCTACCACTTGGGAAAAAACCCAGGATTTGGATGCCACAAAGGGTTGAGTTTCACTTGCACTCACTCCTAAAAGAAGAACACAGGTTCCCAAGATCCCTAAAAGTTGTTCTCTCACTCCTCCCACAAGGACACTAGGTTTTGGGTTGTAGGGGCTGTAACACACATGAGGGGAGAGAACTAGGGTCCTGGTGCAAAATGGAATTCCTCCTCTCACTCTGTTGGAGGGGCACAGGAGTTTGGATTGTAAGGAAGATGATTTTACTCTGCACAACTCCAGAGCAAGGAAATGCTGGCCTCACCACTTATTACAAATCTAGCTACGTTATCACGATGCCTCCTCCCCAGACCTTATGTGGTAGACACTCTTTGGAAGAAATTAGAGGTTTACTAAAGGAATTTTACCTTCTTTGGGATTGAGGCTGGCCGCAAGATTTGGGGATAAAACATCAAATTTGCATTTTCACTTTACTCTCTATTTTAGAAAGGAAAGATCTAGGAATATTGCGAGAATATTTGGAGCCTTATTTTAATTCTTTAAAATAAATAAAAAAACTTAGGCCTTTGCTTTCTAGAGGGTGGAAGTATTAAAATTTTTGAAGACAATTTATGTTTCTCATTGAATCCCACAGAAAACCTTTATCAAATGATGTCACATTGCATTTCTATTATATAGGATTATACATTGATTACGCTACCAAAAATTAAATACAAAAAATAAGTGAAGAATTTACTAGAAGAGAGAAAGATCTGGGAGTTCTGTAACCACAGAAATTATACAATTTTTTTTTTTAGGCTCATATGGGATGGAAAAAAATTCAATAATCTCTCATTCTGTTTGTAAATCAAAAGAATTAGAGAAGAATAAGGAAGGGACAAGAGAGGATTGGGAGGAGAGTGATGATTTTCTACATTCATCTTTACAGATCAGAGTACTATTTATGAAGCCCCATGGTGGAAAGGCACGAGAAAACCTTTACTCAAATGATACATTAATGGGGCGAAAAGCCCGGCTTTACATAATGAGCCAACTTATTGTAATCGATTATTATCGTACTGGTCATTAAAATCAATGTACATACAATATTTATACTTGCACTCCCCCGCCAGACCAACCATCCCAAGATTATTAATCTTGTGCCTCGATAAAGGCCTTGCGAGTGCGACAGATACAGGATGAAACACAGACGAAGGAAAAATCACGATATACTATATCTTTAACAATGCTCCCCGATAGTGACGCATGATGGCGCCGTTACGGAATCTTCAGGTTGGCGCCATCTGTCCCGGCCTTTAAAGTTTCTCTTGAAGCGTTGCGATGGCGGCCCGGTGCTTTTTGAAATAAATGCGCTGGATTATCATTGATTGCTTATCACATTTGCACATTGATCTCACCCACGCTTTCTTTGCAGGTTCTACCATGAGTATAAAGGAATTTTGGTGAAATATGCTTGAATTGATCACGGCACTAATATATCCTCCTTTGACGCAATCGCGTACGCATTATCTTCATATAATACGTGGTTCATTCTTAATAGAAAGATAATCCATGAGTTCTCGATATGTTGTATCAACGGATCTCGATGAAACCCATTCTCATTGGCTTTCCGCGCGCTAGCAAGTATTTACGAATGATTGGAGGAGGTGGCCGCCGCCAGTTTGTTTCGCGATCTCACGGATATAGCGATATTTCCATGAAATGAAATATGTATCACGTGCGGCGATCGAAGGCTTTGTGAGGGTGAGAGAGATGGCGCAATGCGCGCTTAATGAGCAGAGATTTATGGGTTTCCAGTGTCTTAGAATAGAATAATCCCATGTCGCGTTCCACGGAATATCTTAATACATATTTAATTCATTCCGGTGCCCTTTTTAATTTGGGCTGACGTATCTTGCACAATAAGTCTTCGAAAAAGCAATGTCTGATCAGTGATATAATTTACCAAGATACATTAGTGCACTGTTACTAAGATGGTACTTGGAGGACGAGTAATTCTTGTTTTTCTTAACTAGCGAGCGGATCTTTAAGTCACTTCAAGTGACCTAACAGCCATGGGAACTAAGGGAGATGTGATTTATCATATAAAGCGCCGAGGACTTTTACGTATATGTTGATTGATGAATTAATACACCGTGATACCCGAACAATACCGATCTGCGGAAGCGGGAGCTGATATTTATTTTCCCGAGATCTTTCATTTTTAATTCATTCTTTGAAAGTAGTCAAGTACATTTTACGATGAGCTAACGAGGGTGATGGGAATTCAAATCCATCCGTATACCGCGTAATTGCAAATTAAGTTACTACTTTCTTGATAAAGCGCGTGGACAAGTTGGATTATTCACATATTATCCTTCTTGAAGTAAATAATGGCTTATGATTACTTCCACGATTCTGACCCCGGGGCTACATTTCCAATCGAATAAAGATCATTTGTAACGATTGGAATATATACTTTGTAGTTTAGATTCATTACGCCAGGCAATTTAGATCCATGAGGGATTTTCATATATCGATAATCATCTGAGATCCATATAAAATAATTTGCAATGACCTCGATCATTGATGCGCGTAGATCAGATCCAGCCAGGAGGTACTAAATATTAAAATGCGAAATATGAATTGTTCCCATCCATTCTGGAGATATGTCTCCCTCGTAAATCAATTCCGGAGTCTTTGGCGAGAGCAACCTTGGGGCCATGGGCGTGCTTTATGCTCCTTGTATTTTGTTTTGCTCATTTAGAGCTCGAACAAAAGAAACCCATCTATATCAATAGGTTTTATGTCTTTGGGTGTTTGAGTTTCTGGTCCAAATACCTCTCGTTTCAACCAGGGACTTTAACTACATTTGAATTAGCTTCTTTCATTTTGACAATCATTTACGGCAAATAAACATTCATCTATATTTTGGCATGATAACCAGTCTTATCCCATTATTGGCTATGATGTCTTTGTAGCCACTTGGAAAAAAAAAGCATCATCTATAAGGTGGTATTTAGATTCAGTTTTACTCCCTTATGTATATAATTGATAGAGATTTCTTCATTTGTTATTATCTGCGAAATTTCGACACATGAGATAAGCGATCAGTGATGCCTCTACTGAGAGCTATTAGTTCATTATTTATATTTGTCAATCCTTTTCCCATTTTGTATGCTCTTCGGAGCGTCCCTCTTGGGAGTATTAAATTTAACATTTTTCTTTTTTTTTCTAATATATTAATAAAGTAAAAAAAAGAATATAAAGGAATTACACAAGTTAAAATTTATTAATAAAGTAATTGAGCTCAAAGTAGTGGCATTTTGAGATCAAATTTTAGATCAAAGGAGTTGAATCTCACAGAAGTGATTATTAACCCACATTAAGAAAGAGATAAAGCGAGGATTGTATATAATATCATTCTAAAAGTTATAAAATAATAATAATATTATTATTATGTATATATATATATTCAAATAAAATATGAAATATTATTATTATTATTATTATTTATTATTATTTAAAGCAGACAGACTGATATGACTTTTCTTTGTGTGAATACAGGGCTTGAATATATATAAAATTTTATTTTATTTTACTTATTTAATCTTCCAAACGGGCTTGGAGAGTATTTGATTGCAGTAGCCTTCTTCTTCTCCAAGTTCCCGACGGTGACTCCCCAGTTTTTTTTGTGCTTGACCTTGAGGAGGCGGATGTTAGTTGTTCTGAGAAGGAGGAATAATGTTGGATAGCCATGGAAGGTGGTCTGTGGACTATAAGGCACACAGTAATCTCTTAGGAATGGTTTCGAAATTTATCGTGAGTCGTTTCATCTGTAGCTTCCGGGCTGCGCCAGAGGGGTGATCAAAAATAAATAAATAAATAAGAAAATAGAAATAAAAATTAAGAGAAATATACCTTTGCAGGTTTTACTGCCTTTTTACGTATTACGAGGCTTTCGATGCGTCAACGTGTTGTAAATCAAAGATTTAAGAAAGAGGAGATGGGGAGAGGGCAAAGAAGAGAATTCGGGAAGGAGAGGTGCGGTGATTTACACATTTCTTAATGTGAAGATTGGGCCTATTTGGAAAACTATAGTAGAAGGCCAAAAGCAGCACATGGAAATGATACATTAATAATGAGAAGGCGAAAACCCAGCACTGTAAATGAATAACATTACTGGCGGAAGCTGGCATTTGAAAATAATAGGAATTGTAATCCAGCTGGCCCGACTTTCAAATCTTGTAATCTTAAATGAAACCAATCGCCATGAACTTTTTGGAAGTATGCAGTCTTTTGATAGTCATATCGTTAACGCCAATTATTCCCGGAGGATCAATGGATCTTTAGTAAGTAAGATATTCAAGCTTCAGGCGTGATGTGTTAGTGGATGAGGAAGAATTCACGACATAGCATAATCCTGTACGAGGATCGACATTTCCATCTTTGATAAGTATTCCGAATTCACTGCTTTATCCAGATTCCGCCCAGCCCCAGAAGCTCGGAGACCAGGAAGAAATGGAAAAATACCAGGAGGAAGCGAGTATATTTCCTCTGCAAATTTTATTTGTTTATTTATTTATTTGTACAGATCAATCTTCCCATGTTCAGGCTATAATGAAACCACTCTGTTGATGGCAGAGCCATCTTTAAGATTAATCAGCATATAGTGATAATAGACCGATCTTTAAACCAGGCTATCACGAGTATTAATTTCGCCCGTGGCACGGAGCTGATGTTCGGGCTGCGGACTACCAAGGAGGAGACAAGAAAATAAGATAGATCCGAGTAAAGGCTAAGAGTCATTTGGGTACACGAGCTTATGGAGGAAGGGAGGAGCTGTCGGTCTGAGATACTCGACCTGGGAAACCTGAGAAGAGATCGAAATACAAATCACTGAGCCACTTAAAAAAAAATTTATATATATTAAACATGAAACTACGAAGGAACAGAAGAAAAAGTCATATCTGACAGAAGAGCGAAGCTTTAAAGTATTAATATCATAATAATAATAATATTTACAAATATTTTATTTGTTGAGATATATATATATCACATAATATGAAATATTGTGTATTTACACACATAACTGGGAAGGATAGTTATATCTGATCCGTTTATCTTTGGATAAGAGAATGTGAAAATCAAGTTACTGGAGTTGTTATTGGATCTCAAAATTTTGATCTCAAAATACTACAAAAGCACGAAAGAGCTCAGGTAAGCACATCAATAAATTTGCTTGTAATTCTCTTATATTAACACTGGCACATTAATATGATGAGATTGATACCAGGAAGAAGAGAATGTCCAACATTGCAAAGCTTGAATTCTGCGCTTCATATGACATTCAGACAAAAAATTATTTATCTTGGATTAGAGAAATGTCCAAATATCGCTTATGTTGACTTTAGTTGCTTAAGACATTTCGGCAAAAATTATTTATCTCGATTCTCCTGATGCTAAACTACACTTGGATGCTATGAATTTGAGAAATACTATCAAAGAATAGAAACAAAATAGATCCCAAACAGGATCGCGCCTAAGGCCTTACTCTTTCATTCGCCATCATATTGATGTGCAAGTTTGAAAAGTGAATATCTTACTAAGAAGATCCCAGAAGATCCTCTCGAATAATTTTGAAAGAACGATATGACCATCAAAAGACTGAGTATTTCAAAGCCCGTTATGATTAGCTTCATTTAGACATGATTTTAAGTCAACAAGACTACAACTCCTGGCCATATTTTCAAAATTATTAGCTCAAGGTAATAGGAGAAAGATCATCGATAGAGACATGCCGAGAAAAACTTATACTACCTTTCATGCCTCTAACATGTCTCGCAGCAAGAATATAGAGAGCGCTACCGTATATTCAAGAGTTACTGCATGCCTCCTTGGTTTAGTAAAGATAATGTAATCATATTAAAAATCAATCTTGTCTCACTGGTCAGATTACCGTCATTTACTGTGCTACATCAATTTCTATTCATAAACATGGACGAGGGCGTGATATCATTATATAGGTTTAGTGTATGTGGTTTAGTCGTGGTCGTGGTTTCCATATAACTCTTGGAATCGAGGAAATTTTAACGAATTCAAAATAAAGAAAGTCAACCAATAAACTAAGTCAGTCAATCAGAACATGTCAAAACAGAAAGATGTTCGTGTGTCATAAACACGTTTATTGAACTGGTTGTTATACTGTTGTAGGGAAATAGTAATATTATCCGCATTTGTCGTGACGCCAAAACACATTTGGTTGATCTTTACTGTACTCCATTAAAGAAAGAACAAGCAAATTGAGACAAATTTATTGATGGCAATGATATAATGAATTTTAATGACCCTCATCAAGCTCCTTTCCCAAAGAAGATGGCAACCAAAGTAATGCAAAAATTCTTTGATGATGAGGGTGCAAAGGTCTTTAACTAATTTTGATATTTCTGATTTCTTTCGAGGATCCAAGAAAATCTAGACTATTTGATCGTGGTGTAAATGTTTGCTATGATTGACGATAAGACTATCGTATTACTTTTCTTATGTTATTTATCTAATGCAAACTTTTGATTTTATATCTACATTTTGTTTTTTGAAGATATATGGATTTTCTTCCAACTTGATCAATTATATATCATCTGGGCCGGAGATGAATGTCTTGTTGACCGTGTTACAACCTACACGCGAATCTCATTAATAAGAAATATTTTTCAAATTTAACATTACTTCATCTAATGTCCAACTATCTCGTGTCCCGTCGATTTAATTAAAGAGGCTCGGAAGAGTTACAATCGTCTTCGTTTAATATACCAAGTCTAAACACAATGTCTCTTTATTCTAATAAATCTAATAGAAATTTACTTAGTTTCAAGGATATTCGTAAATGGATATCACATTGAAACTATAGAATGGTGATGGAAACAGATGATTATTACTTATATTATTTTTTGGCAAAACAAATCTTGGAACAAATGGTAGGCTTCTTTATCATGTGGGTTATATCAAACAAACTATAAGGTTTATTTAATCCAGTTATAATAAACCAGAAGTTCAATGACTCTAAAGTATTACTATATTATGGCATGAACGGCTGACATCCGATTCTCTTAAGATGCAGATAGTTACAAATTCTAATGGGCATCCATTAACAAGTGCTGCAAATTTTAAATATCATGATTTAATTAAAGGTTTGTTCTCAAGGCAAATTGATCGTTAGACCATCTTTTACTAAAGTTGTGGTCTGATTTTTCTGTAACGTATTCATGGACATTGTGTTTATTCACCCACCCAAAGGACCCTTTCGCTATTTGGCGATCTAATTGATGCGCCCACTGATGGTCTCATGTATGCCTTTTCATCACAGAATGTCAGTATGATGATTACGAAGCTCAAATAATTCGACTAAGGGCCCACTTCTCGATCACCCTATCAAGACAATTCGCCTTGGATGCCGTCACCTCATCTCAAGCCTTCCCAATTGAGCTATGTCAACTGAATAGATGTTCAATACTCCAATCGTCATGGTTCATACTCGTAATGGCTGGCTGAATCCTTTATTAAACGCCCAGCAGCTAATTGCTAGACCTTTACTTTTGAAAACCAAATTGCCTTTATCGGCAATGGGGCATGCTATTATTCATGCGCATAAGTTAATTCGCTACGACCTACAAAGAAATCGTGATTTATATCACCATTCCAACTTGTTTTAGGTTACCAACTCTAATATTTCACATCTACGTGTTTTTATCATACCGAGTAACGCAGTTAAATCAAAAGAATTAGAGTAGAGAGCAGCAAAGAGACAAAGAGAGAATCTGCAGGAAATTCCTTGAGATGATTTCTATTTCATGCCGATTAGGCCTATTTATAGGCTTATATAGTGAGAAGGCCAAAAGCCTTTACATAATGATACATTAATAGCAGAGAAGGCTAAAAGTCTTTATAAATGAACATTAGAATTTGTGTCATGATGGTTTGGTCTCCAAAATCCAATATTTATAGCTAAGAGCCATACATGACTAATGTTGTATCACTAGATCTCAAACCCAAACACATTCTCGGCTAGTTTATGTATGGCAAGTATTTCAATGATCGAGGAGGTGGCCACCATATAGTTTGTTTTATCGATCTCCAGGGATATGTTAGTATCACAAGTAAATATATATCTGCCTCAGATCAGCTTAGGGTCCTGAAAGATAGTCACAGATCCGTGCATAACCAAAACAATCAGGCCTAAATGTCTTGTAATAGTAAATAATCCGCATGTCACACGTTCCACTAGATATCTTAATACATGTTTAATTCAGTTCTAGTGTCTTTTAGTTGGAGCTGAACTGTATCTTGCTAGTAAATTAACCTAAAAGCAATGCCCTGGCTTTAGATACTGTAAGATATTATTAGTGCCTCGAATTGCACTAAGATATGGTAATTTCAGACCAAGTGGTTCTTCATTTTCTTCTTTAGGTCTAATTCGATTTTAGTCACTTCAAGTGACCTAATAAATCGTTGGCCCTGATTAGTATGCCTGATAATTCTATTCCTGCGTGAGGGAATTATAGTCGCCTAGCATTGTAATACTGTGGGAATCTGTTGTGCCATTCCATTGTGGAGTGGTCTGATTTTTGTTATCAATAGAGCTATTCTCCACTAAAGTATGTGGTTTAAAAGAAACTGTAATGCTGTGTTTCGTTTGATCAATATATAATTGGTTTGAATGTTTTAAAATAGAAAGACACCAAGGGATTTTTAGGGTTCCACTCACTTTGATCAGGTAAGTCCCAATTTTATTTTATAAACTCATCTAGAACTATATATTGGAGGAAATCAAGTCGCTGATGGAGGATTTATCTTGAATGCCTTGAAAATAAAGATAGATCGAGTAATACAAAACACTGTTCTCTATTAAAACGAATCCTAGTTGGCATTATACCAAGCACAACGTGTACCGGAAATATCTAAAGAACATTTGTCAAGAATCTGCCCAACCAATGATTAAAACCTTCTACACAAGTGATCAATATTACACAACTAATAGAAAATCAATAGAGGAATCGAGTAGGACTATACCTTAATCAAGAGTTTCCAGATGGATCCTGTACATAAAGAGAGTTTAGAACTCCATAAAACTTATAAGAACAATTAAGATAAAGAACGTATTACATAAAACAATACTCAGATAAAAATCAGAATTAATCTGTAAAACCGAGAATGGAGAATGAATGCTAAGATTTAAAACCGAAGAAATATTTGCGCCGAAGAGTACAAACTTTGAATCAAATTTGAAAGAGTGAACTGAAATCTGATCTACAAAGTACCGCTTCGAGAAAATGGAGAAAACTATTAAACCTAAACCCTAGAATTGAAGAACTAAACTAAAGAAAGAGAAACACCAAAACTAAAGGAAAAGCAAGCCTGGTATACTTGTCCTCCTCCTTTATAGCTCCTCTCCAAAGTGATTTTTCCATTTTGTTCGCTTACTTTAAGCACACTCCTCACAGAGATACTGAATTCCTCGACACCTCGCAAAGTTTTCATAAAGTCCCATCAGGATCTTCAAGTCCCTGATTCAGATAGGAGTTGCCCACCGCCACTTTTTCCAGCAAGTGCCACCAGAGGACTTTAAGTCCTACCGAGAGACTTGTCCACCGCTTTTCAAGAAGTTCTACCTAGAGGACTTAAGTCCCACCAGACTCCCAACCTCTGCTTTTCTTGCCTTCCTGGTTCCCCAGACTTTGGTTTAATAATACTCCACATTCTTGATGATTTATTTAGTATACATTTTCTAGCTACATCCTTAGCACTGCATGCTTAAAACCTAAACTGCACAAGTCTCGAAACACAAGAGATTAGAAGTACTCAAGCCTATGCCAAATGTGGAGTACATTGCGGGTTTAAATGTGTTGATTCTCTTATAATTATCACTCAAATGTATTCATCACACTTCATCCTGCATCTTGCTAGAACTTTAGCAAGATTTAGAATGAAACTACTCATCAGGTAGTATGAACCAAATAAGCGCCTAAGATAATATATCTTTGCAAAAATCTCAAAACAACACTTATAGAATAAAGAATTTCAAATTATTACAGAAATAACACACCCAGCATGACTTAAATTTATCTAACCACATTCTTTCCACAATGAGCATTAGTATGCAAACACAAAATTGGTTATCTGACAGGATTGTGGATTTAAGAAGTGCAAGATAGTCAAAAGTGCTTGCAATGAACCCAGAATGATCAAAAGAAGCACGCAATCATATAGCATAAACATGTAACCATCATGCATAGAGTCTAAAGAAACAAAACAGAAGTCAAACATGCAATTCATGAAGAATGACCATGGGTTTAATGAAAGAAAAGGAAATCAAACTGGTATTGGGTACTGACATGGCTAAGGTCTACTAATTCGATTGCCAACATCGACTGGCAGCACGTTCTAGCAAAATATGCAAGGTCATCCTCATCCTCGTAGAGGAATGCGCCCCGCCGCCCACGCAGTCAGTCCAACTTTCCGACTCTCCCCAACCGGAGGTAGAATCCGCTATCGCTGGCTCACCATGAAGATGGCTCTCAAGCCCGCAAGACGCTTCTGGCCCACCGCTTTGTTTCCCAAGGATACACTTGAACCACTCCCTTGATCCGTCGCTCCATCCTCTTCAAAGCGCGATGTGCCTATAGGTGCTGAACCGTGAAGAAGTATCCAAGAGTAGGCAGCCGGAGGCACCGTATTGGCCGATAGCCTCTCGTGCCGGCCGCCATGTCTAGTCGTGATTCAAGCCCGAGGTATCACTCTCTTTCTTTAATCGTTTCATATCCCGCTTCTAAGAATATCGTAGTTTGGTGAATGAGGGGGAATTGGTCGTTTGAACGCCGAAGACAGTAAAAACTCTCTATCGCACCATATGACTATTAGTGTGCATAATCACAAGCTTTCCAACATAACCTCGTGATAATGAATCTTGACCGTTTGATCGAAAAGCCACAACTATTCGCCAAACACGATTGTGATGATCTTGTTCATCAGTATGTATTCGCTTCGTTAACTTTCTGTAGATAAATTCTTAACATTTACAAATCCACCAGCGGTACAGTGATGGCACATGGCCTCAAAAGCCGGGCATCAAACTAGTAATGGCCCTCCCGAAAGTGGATATGGCTTCAGCTCTACGCGTCAGACGAACATAATGCAGTGCATGTGCTATCGAGTCGAGTGAGCACGGTCGCTTCCCATCAATGGGAGGTTTCCTGCAAATACGTAATCGAATTACTGATTTTCTTTCAAAATCGAGAACTCTTGTAACAACCGGCTGTACACTTCTATCTTCCCGAGTGTACAAAGTGCATATTTTCGCTTCCTCGTATAATTACCCCGACGGGTGAGTATATAAAATGTTTCTAGATTACGCCTCTCAGACTAAACCCTATTTGCCATTAATCAACCTATTTCTCGTGCTCACTTTCTAATTCTATGAACATAGCCTCACCCCTCATCGATATTCTTCGCATAGATCCTCACTTTCAAGAGGATATAGCCTGCTTTCTTTTCTTTTCACTGGCCGGGTGGCATCGGGCTTTCTTTCTTCACCGCCATTCCATAGAAGAACCTATAAGTTCTTCCTTCCTTCAGATTCTTCGACGTGCCAGAGATGGCAATGATAGCAAATGACACTACTGAGGTCGTAAATAAATAACCATCCCAAGACTGCCTCGAGCAACACCGGCTGGCCTGCAGCATCGAAGTAATGCTTCCTCTCGCCGATTTGACAAAGATGTTCTCAACCAACAATCGCACAAATGTTATTAACAAAATCCATCCAAAGAAGTCCATATCTAATCGAGAGCAACGAATGTTAGAGAACGGGCAGCTTTACCTCCGTGAATACCGACCGCAAGTAATCAACTGAACTTTGACCCTGAACTCCCGGCGTGAGAAATCTGCTTCATGCGTTTAAAGGAACAAGTAACTAGGCAATAACTAGACTAACATAAAGCCTATGGAAAATGAAGAGGCAACCCATTTTGGGTGATAAAGACTTTTCTCGCCCACTTTCTCGCCCGATCCTACCAGGGACTTAAAGTCCGACCAGGTAGACTTTGCCACGCCCCACTTTGTCAAGTCCACCGGCAGGACTTTGCTACTTATATGAAAAAGTTAACAATGAATAGAGAGTATATTTTCCACTTCGAAATGGTGGTGTACCTACACCACTCTGTTCAACCGCTTTTATCTCGTTTTTTCTCTGCATATCTACTTCGCTCGTATTCCAATCAATGCATTTCAGACTTTGCACTAATTCATTTTGGATGTCGCCCAACTTCCATGAGACAATCATCAAGTAGTTCTATGAATTTATCTAAGGTTCGAATAAACTTGACAACTAGTAAGTCAAAATGGTGCAAGGGTTGAGACACTACAACTAATGGTATTTAAATGATACTTAATCATTTTCCACTTATGCAAGGTGTCTGAGAAAGACTATAATGCATAAGATTAACATGACCAGCCATTAAATCGATGCAATAATGGGAAACAATCACAAAGGCAAGATCAGGGGAAATTCTGGCCTCATAAGTCCGTGGTATGGGTGAGAAGTGCAAACAGTGTAGAATGCAAGGGGAAACAGTCATGTAAGAATATGAGGCCTGCCAGGTGTGCTTATAAGATGCATGCGTTAAGATGATGGGAGAGGAGTAAGAGATCAAGTGGGCATATATGATAGTAAACATATTATTCCAAAAAGGCAAATTTGGAAAATTTGACCCACTGAACATATAACGAGCGATAGTTACATCTAACCAAAGGTACACCTACCCCCACAACAGACAAGCATCAGTTCCCAATGCATCAACTATGTAATTCCCACAACAAGATTGGAGGACTCACGTAAACAAGAGCCCCTGTGACTTATCCAATTTTTTTATATGATGGAAAAGAAAAGGAAATAACGCAAATGAAGTAAAAATAATAAAACAAAAGCAAGAACAAAAATAAAAGAAACGATGCATAATAATTTGAGAGGATAAATACTTGAAGGAGAGTTTGTAGAGCGGGTCTACCAAATCTTCACTGTGTTTCGAGATTGAAATAAACAGAACGGCTGAGGCGTAGTTATTCACTTGAAGGAGGTCCATTGTCCTGATTTTCAATTTCCACCGTTTCCATATGGATAGACCACCTTAACAATGAAAGGCCAACACATCAGAGCCTGAGCTTCCAGAAATGTATGCACTGGGAACCGTACGTAAGCACTCTCGATCGGGGTTCAAAAGATTTCCTCGCAATGGATTTGTCGTGGAACGACTCGAGCCGCTCCTCAAATTTCGAGCTTCATAATGTACTCCTCCGCAACTCGCTCATTTAACCGCAATAAACGCCGCTACTCGCTTGAGTAGATCGAGTAAGTTCGAATAGCCTAATAAGCTCACGGTGTTCCATCTCTACTGCAATGGTAAGTTTCATATAAACTAAATATATAGAGACATAACACAAGGATGCTTTTAAAAGTTATGTACTAGTATGCCCATAGAGCATCGGTAAGACTGAGTGACCACAATCTTCGATTCAAAACCGCCTTTCTAAAACGCGCTTTTATCTCCTATCGGGCTAGCTCAAACACCATTGGTCTCAGGTAGTCGAGTAGACATTTTATGGGTGACTCCATATTTAGCGCATTTTCAAAGATCATCAGAAAAGTGGAGTCCAACATCACTAATAATCGCTCGTAGGCGCTCCAAAACGAGAAAAATATGTTCCTTTATAAATTCCCAAAACAACCTTATGGTCATCGTTCTCGTTGAACCATTTCAACTGACGCTTAGATACATACAATGCATAATAAATGTGTAGATAGCCACAAGAGTGGAAAATCATGAAGTCAATACCCTGGGACAATCAAGATTTCAATGACTCGACCAAAGAGGGCATTTATAGTGTTTCGCTTCAGGACCCTCCCACTTGTCAGATGGTACAGTTTTCATAGAATCAAACAATCTTTAAATAGAGGCCATCAAACCCAAATTGCAAAATCTTGTCTCATTGCTGGCGGAATGTGTCCTCCAGAAGCTTCGCATCGGTAAAAAGTTGCACTCGTGACGCCATCATCTCGCACACATCTTCTCATTATTTGATCCGGACAAAGATTAAATAGATAAGTGGATCATCAAATAGTATTTCAATATCTGTCAAAATTTTTTTCTGCCGAGAAGTCTATTAAGTCGAATTTAACAAGACTTAGGTAATTCACTATGTCATGCACACCTGCATCACAAGAGCAAAGTCGCTTCATCGAGTTATCACCCAGGCATGCCACGTGGGAGCCTGACTCTCGAACTAATCGAGATAGGTGGTCCGCGACCACGCTCTCAACCCCTTATCTTCGATGGTCAAGTCAATTCTTGACAGAAAGAAAATCCACCTAAATACTAACCTTGGTTTCTTATCCCATGAGAGCAAGATTTCAAAGTCAGATGATCTCGTAGGATGGTCAGGAGAGCCAACAATATATGACCGAATTTTTCAGAGCAAAGACAACCGTTAGAACTTCTTTTCCGTGGTCAGATAGTCAGTCACTACACAGGTTCCAATAGCATAGTAAAATGACAAAGTCTTTTGTCCTCCCTCCGTCCTAACACAAATTCTCTATAGCATAATCACGCAGCACGTGACATGATCTCAAAATGGAGGTCCTAATTAGGAGACCGCATTAGATTGGTGGTGATACTAGCATGGTTGAAAGCTAATAGTGCCAAAGGTCACAAGCTTGTGACTATAAAAGGGACATCTTTAGCAAGTAAAGTACATAAGGGTCATATAGCACTAAAATCGCTTTTATAACCTTCGATAAAACCAGACAGGCCCAAACAGACCTTATGTTCTAACACACTTAGAGTAGGAAGGTTGGAAATTAGTTCAACTTTTGGCCTTATCAACTCGATTCATTTTTGACACAATGTGGTTTAAAACAATTCCTCAGGCACATGAAGTGACATTTCCTCCCACTTAACACAAGATTTTTTTCTTCGACACTTCAAACCTACTTAGGTTCTCAAACAAATTTCAATGATGATCAAAAAAATAAAATAAAAATAGGTGAAAGAGAAATCATCTATGAAAATTCTCCAATATGATTTCGATACTATAAAACACTGAAAACACTCCATCATACAATCGCTGGGAAAGTTCCTGCATTGCACATCCAAAAGGCATTCCTAAAGGAAGCAGGTACCAAAGGCAAGAACAGAATAAAAGTATTCTCAATTTGATTGTAAAATTCCCTGAGTACCCATCAAGAATAAGAAAATTGAAAAGCTCCGCGAACTCGCTCTAAATACACCGATCCACAAATGGGAAGAGGAAAATGGTCTTTCCTAAGACTGCGATTACTTCCTATAATCTATGCACACCCTCCATCCCGAAGTGACACGAGTGAGTCAGAGCCTCTATTTGTCAAGTGAACTCATCGCGTGACTCGACTTCAGAACCACTGGTAGTTTGACTAACCACTTCATTCGCAATGTGGGATAACCCCGACATCCAAGAGTTTTAACATCTCCTTTCACCCACTCTTTCCATTATCAAGGTTCAATCGCTCCTCTGTATCAGGCTGCTTCAACAAGATCCTCTCTAAGTGAATTCTATGTGCAACCAAGGCTAATTCCCTTAATATCTCGCAATTGTCCAAATTTCAAGCAGTCCAGGTGTTTTCAATATTTCCAGTTGGAGGTTTCTTGAGTCACGCCTAATGAGAGGAAGATGATTAATGGAAAAGTGTCCCGCTCCCCTAAGAATGCATATTTAAGATGTTGGTAAAGGTTTTAGCCTAGCTTAGGTGGTTTCTCCTCCGAAGGCAATGCTTTATCCTCATTAGCGTTAAAGGTTCAAATTTAGGTACCCACCCAACTTCAAATACATCTTTATGCTCATATAGAGTGGAGAAATTGACTCCAAGTGGTCACTTCATCCCAATTCAAGTTGGATCGATACATGACTTAAGAGGATCACTGGTGGAGATATCATTCAGTGTATTTTTATTCACTGAGTTTAAATTCATGTTAATTTCACCAATATCTTTTCATTCCTATCTTTCAGTACATTGAAAATATTCAAGACAATGGGCCACGTTCTCAAATAGCGTTGTCAGCCTCCCCTGCAATGTATGATGGCATTAGCAGCTGCCAAGAATGGCCTAATCTAGAATTATCGGAAACTAGTTCTCGTTCACTACCTGAGTGTCGGCAACAATAAAATCGACAAAGAAGCAAATTTCGTCTACCAAATTCAAGACATCTTCAGCTATTCCTAGGAATTTAGAGAATTATTTATCACCAACCTGAGTGGATATCAGTCGTCTAATTCCAACCCTAGGGTCCATACATAACAGTAAGGCAATGGTATTAGCTCACTTAGTCTCCAAGTCCAACATAAAGGCATGCCTAACTGAATTTCCAAACCACACTAGTAGAAATAGTAGTGGACCACCGGCCTGCATTTTGGGGCAAGCTGTCTGTAATTAGTGACGAGATTTGTCTGCAACAGAATGCCCCTTGTTAGAGCACCTGTTTTTACCGTGGTACAAATCTCAGAAATCTAGCATATGATGATTTGGTTATAATGTATCTAAATAAGTGGAATGTTCATTTCACCGCTGAACAAATCAGGCCTCAAAGATGGGTTATTCACCTCAGTGCTCATAGCTCATATGGAATATTGAGATAGGTTAGACCTGGGCCTTCCCCGTTGTTATTCTGACATTTGTACAGGGACAATAGGTAACGATTTTTCTCATCCTCTCTTAGCTAATTCACTATGAGACTCTTGCATGGTTCCGTTGGGAAATAGTTTTGTCGACCACCTTACCACTCGAAGGTAAGATGCACTACCATAATGCTCAAAGGTACTGATCGAAATCCAAACTTCCCATAATCAAGCCACCTTATGGCTTGATGGCAGATGGAAGTTTCTTTTCTTGTCAAGGTTAGCTTCCATGATGATAAAAGTTAAATTGGTTATTCGGGGATCCGCCACATCATTCGCAGCAGTTCGAATTCTCAGGTTTGTAGTTTACCGGGTTCGCACGAATCGTAGGACTATGTCCTCCGATTCTTATGTGGAGGTTGTAAGGCCGTGAGTTTTGATTCCCTTGGTTCGGGTGGATGATGACCTTGATTGCCTTCAAATCCTCGGGGCCTTTGATTCTGAAATGGAGGAATGGAATTTGGAAACCTTGGTTCGGGATAGTGAGAGGGCTCAGGTTGTTTCGGGCGGTGTTAGGTGGTCCTCTCATTTCTCCAAATTTAAAATTGGGATGCTTACCCCGCAACCAGGCTGTGTTTCTGTGAGTGGCGGGAGTTGAAAGGTTTCCTTCGTAATTAGTACGCCTGGGCTTGTTCAATTTGGAATGGCTCTTAACTCGAGGAAGACGGCAGTTAATAGTCGAGTGTGTAGGTCATGATATAATACATGGCTCTCTACTTAGGTCCAGTTTTGTAGTCGAGGTGTCGAGGTACACCTGCTACCTTATTCACTCACATCTCTATGGCCTCTAGTCGCAAAGAATTAGCACTCTGGCCCCGAACTCATCATTCTCTCTTAGGTGGTGGATCCCGCCACCAGTGGATGTGTTGTGCACTTTAGCAGTGTCTATAGAAGTGTGAGTCTCTAAAAGCCCGAGCATTCTCTCCGCAGTGTCAAAGAGTTGATTGCTTCTCAGCACTCTTTCATAGAATTCGCCCGCACATCATCTGATGTACCGCTTATTATTCAGGATAACTTGAATTTTAAAGTATGCACATTTGTCCTACATCCAATCCATGGTGAGGATAGCATGGAGGAGATCCTATATCTTTCCCATACCGCAGCAAACTGCTCTCGTGTTAGAAAGTCAATTGCTCTCAGAGAGCATTAGTTCGCAAAGTGGAAAAAAATTTGTCGAGGAACCTACTGGAGATATTTTCCCATGTAAAGATCGAATTAGGTGCCAAGGAATGAAACCAATGAAGCCTTAAAGCAAAAGGAATAGAACTAAAATAGATTATATGGAGGTGAACCTAAGTGAGAGGAATGTACCACAGATATCCTCGAATCCCTCATAAATGAGCAAAGGATTCTCAGACTGAACCCTTTTCTGGTATACAGGTAGAAGACGGATCATTCGAATTTCATCAGGAATTAGTCAGTCTTCATCGTGAAGGCGAATACAAGAATCAGGTGGTCTCCGAGGTTGCACTTCAAGGTTCTTTCATCAGGCAAAGAGAGAGGAATCCTATATTGATTAACAGGCATATTTCCTCCTCCTATCACTCGGTTTATTTGGGAGCGTAGCATGGCCCCATGTTGCGGAGGCTCGATAGAGTCCTAAGTTGACTCGGGATTATCCTATTGGAGGCAAATGTTATCTTGAGACACTTCGCTTATAATGGGCTTCTCAAGGTCTCTGTAGGATGTCAGTTTAATCGATGTTTCTCGCAGAGCCCAGCATTGACATGCACCAGTACTTTGTTCTCTGTCCAAGAAACACTTATCGAGATTTCTTCAACAAAAACAAAACAAAATAAAAAGAAAACAGACAGATTTTGATTTGCAATGCAATCAGAATTACCTCTCTAGCCTTCAGATCAACTCGTTAGTCACACCCAAGAATCTAGCGCCTAAAATGCTTCGTCCTTATCATTAGTATGCCTAATTCTATTCTGCCGAATTATAGTCGTCTAGCATTGTAATACCGTGGGAGAACTAATGTGTCATCTCCATGTAGAGTGGTCCGATTTGTTGATCACTAGAGCATTCTCCACTAAAAGTACGGCTTTAAAGAAAACTGTAATGTCAGGTTGCTTGATTGAATGGTTGATTGAAGTTTGAAATGTTTTAAATAGAAAGACAATTGCTGTGATTTTAGGTTCCACACTTTGATCAGTATAAGTCTCATAATTCCCTTTATGAGAATTGATCTAGGAACCATTGAGAAACTACGTCGATGGAGGATTTATCTGAATGCCTTTGGGAAATAAAGATGATCGAGCAATACAAACACTTGTTCTCTATTGTAAACGAACCTTAGTCAGCATTATGACTGCCACAATCGTAAAATCGGAAATATCTCGTTAACAAGTTGTCAAGAATTTGCCTAACTAATGATTTAAAATCTACAAGTGATCAATATTACACAATCCATTGAAAATCAATAGAGGAATCAGGACTATACCTTTAATCAAAGAGTTTCCGTATGATCCTGCAAAATAGGGTTTAGAACCCATAAAAACTTATAAGAACAATTAAAGAGAAGAACGAGGCTATGAGGTGCAAATGAAGGATTCTCTGCAAAATCGTGAATTAATTTGTAAAACTGAGAAGAATGAGAATATATGGAATGCTAAGATTTAAAACCAAGAAATATTTATGCCGAAAGAGTACAAACTCTTGAATCCGAAATTCTGAAAGAGGAAAATCCAAATCTGGATCTGCAAAGGCACCGCCGAGAAAATGGAGAAAAACCATATTAAAACCTCAAACCCTAGAATTGAAGGAACTAAAACTAAAGAAAGAGAAAACTAAAACTAAAGGAAAAGGAAGCTCTCGAATACTAGGTCCTCCTTTATAAAGCCCTCCAAAGTGATTTTTCCATTTGTTCGCTTTACTAAGTATCTTTCATGGAGGATTGAATTCGACACCCCGTAATATAGAAGTCTCACCCTAAGAGGACTTGTCCTACTCGCAGGAGTTGCTCAATGCTAATTTTCCAAAGAAGCACGCAGAGGGACTTTAACCCACTGCAGATACTTATCCACTGCTTATTTAGTATGTTCACCTGTAGGATTCTTAAGTCCTACCGGCAGACTTGTCCTCCTGGTGTTTCTCTCCCTTGCTTCCTCCAAGTTCCCGAGACCCTCACAATTGCTCACCCAATATCTACATTATTTCATATTAGCTTCCCGAGCTTACATCCTGTGCACTTACGTTTAAACCTAAAAGACTGGTGACAAGTCCCAAAACAATGTAAGAGATTAGAAGTACTTGCCTATGCCAAATGTGAGAGTACATCAGGTTTAAATGTGTTCATCTTCTTATAATTATCACCAAATGTGTATTCATCAAATTGCTAGGAACTAAGGGATAAATGTGATTTATCCATATAAAAAGCACTTCGTGACTTTTCCGGTATATGTTGATCGCATGGATATCACATCATTTGAACAATACTGACTAGAAGGTCGAGACAATATTTTCGTTTCCAAGGTCTTTCGTTTCAAATTCTTCTTTAAGTAGTCAATCAAGCCAGAGCGAGCTCTTCAGAGTCCCAATTAAATTCAAATCATCCACATATACCGCACAATCGTAAATTCAAGCGGTTACTTTCTCGATAAAAACGCATGGACAAATTGAATTATTCACATATCCTTTTATAACAATGGCTTAACGATTATACCAATATCTCACTTGCATCGTTTCAACTATGAGTAAAGAGATCGCTTAGAATTGATGGATTGAATAGGATGTTAGGTTTTTGAATTCATTATTTGTGCAATTTGAACTTCAGTGGATTTTCATATATACATTAGTATCTAGAGATCCATATAAATAGGCCGTGACTACATCATCAAATGAGACATTTATGTCCTTTCGTAGACTGCTAAATATATTAAATAAATAAATAGTTGCATCCATTACGGAGAATATGTCTCTCATATCACCCTGTGTCTTACAGAGAACTGGGTCAAGCATGGTTTTCGAGGATGACTATTTTATTTGCCTATTTCGTCAACAAAGACCCATCTATATCCAATAGGTTTTATGTCATAGGTGCTCGAATCATCGTCCAAATACCTCTCGCTAAATTAAGACTTTAACTCGTTTGAATTGTTTTTCCGCATTTTAACCAATCATTTCGACGATTATTCATCTATATTTGTGGCTCTTCTGATCTTTCATCTATTATTTATGATGTCTCGTAGCCACTGAAAGAAAAAGCATCATCTAGGCGGTGTATTTCATTCCGCATTTTACTCCTTATATATAATTGATAGATTTTCATTGTTATGTACCGTACAAACCATGAGATAATCGAACACTGATGCCTCGCAGGGGCTACGTTCATTATTTATATTTGTTAACTTTTTCATTTGTATGCTCCTTCGTGAGCAGCCCTCTTTCAGGAGTATTAAATTTGACACTTTTTCTTTTCTGTAATCTTGTGTCTGGTACTAAGAGGTCGCCACACGCTTTAATTCAGGCTTAGGCTCATTAGCCGCTATATCATACTTTTTCATTGGGAATTTCAATTGCAGGCTAGATATTTGCAAATGGTATATGTGATTTTTGTAATTGCAATCATTAATGCATCGTAATCGATTGAAGATTCAGAATGAATTATCTTTGAACCTCTAGTTCATAGAGACAGCGTGGAGGTGTCAAAATGAGAGCAAAGATGATTCATTCCATGTAATTTTTCGCCATTCTTCCGGAATTGGCTTTCCTCCCTACAGGGAAACATTTTCATTAAACATCGACAATCAGCAAATCGAGCATGAAAAATCCTCACTGTGAGAGGCTCAACATAGGTGATAATAGAGAGGATTGAAAACCAAACATAAATACTAATGCTGCTGAGGACCTAGTTTAGGCGATGTGTGATAATAGGCATAAACAGCACAAACTAAAAACACGAGGATGTGAAATAATAGGTTGGCAACCGCATCAAGCCGGGAATGGTGATAAATCCTGATTCATTAGTCGAGGCGCACTAACTTCGCCGCATGAATAATAGCATGCCCCCATGCCGATAAAGGCAATTTGTTTTCAAAAGCAAGGTCTAGAAGATAAATTAACTATAATAGTTATCAAAGGATTCAGCCAACCCATTCTCGAGTATGAACATGAGCAATCAATATTGAACTATATTCCCAATTGACATGCACAATTAAGGAAGGCTTCGAGATGAATTACTGAAGATTATCAGACGTAATCGCTTGATGTGTGGTGATCAGAAATCGGGCCCTTAGTCGAATCATTTGAGCGAAGAATTCAGCAACACGACATTCTCAGAGAAAGGGAAGTGGCATACACAGAGACCATCGAGCAGACGCATCAATTGCACAATATACAACAATGAAAGGGTCCACCGGGTGGGTGGAATAAAGGCCCATAACAAACATCCTCAATACGTCTAGAAAGGAGCCATACAACTTTAGTAAAGATGGTTTAACAATCAATTTTCCTGAGAACAAGCAGACACTAAATCATGATGTTCAAATTTGTTCATGAAAGATGGATTGCTCATTAGAATTTGTAACTATACGTATCATGGAGAATCCTGATCCAAGCTGTTTTCATGCCATAACATAAATGCTTTGTGAAAGGTCAATGAACTTAGTTTATCGTAGCATGATTCAATAGTCTTATAGTTGTTTGATATAACCCACATGATAGAGAAGCCATTTGTCTCAAGATTTGCTTTTGCCCAAAATAATAGGAAAGAATAGAGTAAATACTCATTTCATCACGCATGAGAAGTTTAATGTGGGATATCCATATTTTCTAGCGGTAATTATCCCGAAACTAAGTAAATTTCTATTAGATTTATTAGAATAAAGTACATATTATTTGAACTTGGTACCATTAGGCAAGACATTTGTAGTTCTGGTTTTGGCATCAGGTCAGTCAATGTAGACTAGATAGTTCGGAGATGATAGAAATTAATGTTAAGTTTGAAAATATTTTTATTCCAGAGGATCGTGGGTTGTGGCACAAATAACAAGATATCTACTTCCCCAAAGCAGATGATATATAATTGATCAAGGAAGAGAAACTATATATCTTCAAAGAAAAACAAATTGTAGATATAAAATCAAAGTTTGCATTAGATAAATAACATAAGAAAAGTAATATAATAGTCTTATCGCCAATCATAGCAAACATTGCCACCACCATCTCAAAGGTCTAGATTTTCACTGATCTCTCAAAGAAATCAGAAATATCAAAATTAGTTAAAGGCACCGCACTAATAACAAAGAATTTTATTACTCAAGTTGCCATCTTCTTTGGGAGACTTGATGAGGGTCATTAAAATTCATTATGCTCATTGCCATCAATAAAATTTGTCTCATAATTTGCTTTGTTCTTTCCTTTAATGGAGGCCACTGATAAAGACTACCAAATGTTCGGGCCGCACGACAAGCACGGACTAATGACCTTTCTATTCTCCACATCTATAGCATTCAGTTTCATGCTTGCTTGTTATGTAGTCTGGTGTCTTTCCATTAATGTCTCTGAATGAGCCAACTTCTTGTTGTTAGTTGAAAGTTTTTTCTTGTTTTGAGATTGATTAAAATTTCGATTCCAAGAGTTATGTCGACCACTACCACTATTAATGCTGGGGCCACGTACCACGCCGCCACACGAGACATATCCACGCCGTCCATACAGAATAAAAATTGACAGCATTGGCTTCAGTAAATATATACCACCAAGAGGACGAGATGATTTTTAATAACAGCGTTCGTTATTTTGCTCACCAAGGAGTGCATGCAATAACTCCTAATATCTGCAAAACGACGCCTCTATATTGCCGCCGCAGTGACATGTTAGAGGCATGAAAGGAAGTTTTCTCGAGTATGTCCTCACTGCTGATCTTTTCTCCATAATTTAATCGAGCTAATTTGAAATAGCCGAAGTCAGAAGCCACCGATCGACTTAAAATTCAGATTTGAATAGTTAATCATACCCGCAGAAGTATTACGTCTTTTTTGATGGTCATATCGTTTTTCAAATTATTCCAAGAGATCAATGGATCTTTAACCGTGAAGATATTCACTTTTCAAATCTTCAGATCAATACGATGGCTAATGAAAATGGTATTTCGCGCGATCTCGCAGTGATGGGATATTTCCTTCTTTGATAGTATTTCCAAGATTCATAGCATCCAAGTGGATTTCAAAGATCCGCACCTGTGATAAATAATTTTGTCTAAATGTCAGTGGCAAAGAAATTCAAGCTTAATGTCGATATTTAAATAATTAATATATTAATAAAAAGTAAAAAGAATATGGGAGAGAATTAAGGTTAAAATTTATTAATAAAGTAATAAGCCTATGGTATTTGAGATCAAAATTTTAGGATCCAAGGTTCAATCTCCTAAAATTTGATTATTTTATTCAAAGATAAACTAGATTGTATATAACTATCCTTTCTAAAGCTATATAAAATAATAATAATATTATTATTATGTATATATATATATATATTCAAATAAATATCGAATATTATTATTAAGATATTATTATTATTTAAAGTCACAAATAATGATATGACTTTTCTCGTCTTCAAATTGAAGCTTGAATACCATATATATAAAAAATTTATTTTTTTTTTATTTTATCTTCAAGCTTCAGGCTTGAGTATTTCAGACTGCAATAGCCTTCTTCTTCTCCAAGTTTCAGCTTCAGGCTGACTTAGTTTTTTTTTTTTTTTTTTGTCTTCAAGCTTCAGGCTTGAATATTAGTTTCGTGCTACGGAGTGAATAATATTGACATAGCTTCATGGTAGATTATTCATTATCGAGATCATAAGCCGTATTAATCTTAAAGATGGTTTCACAATAAAGAGTATTTACTGATAGCCTTCAAAGCAGAAGATTGATCCAAAATAAATAAATTAAATAAAATAAAATAAAATAAAGAGAACAAAATCTTTTTTGTAGTTTCTTTTCCGTCTCGGTTAAATTCAAAATGGACAACGTGTTGTAAATCAAAAGAATTAGATATAGAGATAAAGAGAGAATTAAGAGGAAATTCTTGATGATTTCTATTTATGTCGACAGCTCATTTATGCGAGTAGTGAGAAGGCCACAAAAGCCTTACATAAATGATAAGACACAGTGAGAAGGCTGCAAAAGCTCATAAATGAACATGATATTGTAATTAAGGCAGGGTTATTATGGTCATTCAAAATCCAAGATGTGATACAATATTTATAATACCCTAATTTAGAGCTATAGAATTTCTAAATGATTGAGTAGGAAGCTTTATTAGAAGACAATTAACTAAGGTGGTGTTTGTTTTTACTTATCGCTTAATAGAACTTTTTTGAATTAATGTCAATAGCAATCAATTAATATACATTAAGAAGATAGTTGTTTTAATGATCGGTATGTGAGTGTGATGGCAACGACTGATATTTCGTTCTCACCTACGCTTTCCAATGAGCATGTTTGGTTTAATTATAATCGGGTTTTTAGCAGGTTTGAGCTATTTTCAAATCCGAACGGGTTTCGGGACGCAGTTCGTATATTGTTAGCTTCCCGCTTCATCCCGATTAAATTTTTGGTGACTTTTTATTATTTTATTTATAGTTTAGATTTATAAATAATAATTATTATTAGAATGTTTTTTAATAAATAATTTATGTAATTATAATATTTTTTATTTTTATGAAATATATTAATTTTAATATTAAAAAAATAAAAAAGCAAATATAAAAAATAAAATCAAAAATCAAACGAATGACAGGGTTTGGTTTTGAATATCCCATTCCATTTAATTTTTAAACGAGACAAGTTTGAGAATCGAAAAAAATAACGAGCCGTGTCTAATGTCGCCTCCTCCCAAAACCCTCCCAGCACAACTTTATATTGATGGCCCTTCACTTGTTTGGGCATGTGACACCCGATCCTCGGGGTCCTGACCACCGTTGAACCGCTACACGGTGTCTCTATATCGTGAAACCCATTCAAGGAGCAAAAATGGCCATTGGTCATCAATACTCACCAATAATCTAACCAACCATATTACAATAGTTCAAGAGTTAATATATTCTAACCAAACATATATCAAAATTTAGAGTTCTAGAATAAATGCTTTACAAAGAAAATGTCAAAGCCACAATCTGGTCATAAAAGAGGCCTCTAGTGAGCGTCGTCCTCCCTGACACTCCTTTCAGACTGAAATAATGAGATCTCCTAGACAAGGTGGAGCAATGGCACAGTGATAATCTCCTAAAGATGTTACTCACACCTAAGTGCACATGTAATGGCAAACTAAACACACTCAACAGAGATCCTACTGGTCGCCCATGCCCAATCCCATGTCTCGAGTCCTCACCAACTCCCTCACAAATGCCTAAGCCAAATGTGAGAAAAAAATATAGTTTAAAAAAAAAAAGGTTTTTGTTCTTAAAAAGAGAAGAACAGTTTCTGCAGAAATCTATCAACAACTCCGAGGTGAATTGCCGTTGCTTTAAACAATATGGTCCGCCCCGAGATGAACTGTTGATTAACTCTGGGTACCGAAAATCTTCCTGAAATTCCTTTCACAACCATTTTCATTTTTCTTCAAAGTCATGCACCTACACCTACCGTCGGTGCCTCCTGCATATGGAATGCATTATGCCATTTTAAAACAATTCATGCCAATATATTTTATGCATATATTAACAAAATTATCATATAGTATCAAGTTATTCAATTCATAGCAATAACATCCATATTAGCTCACATGTGGCAATTAACACCAAGAAATTATTGAATCACCCAAACAACACAAAATCACACATAACAATGCGGAACAAAGAAAACCCTAGGCCGGGTAATCGTTCACGCCCACACAGGATTTTCTTCAATTCTGCCTAAATATTTTGAACTGAAAATACGGCCATCCAGGCCTCAACAAACCTCTCATCCAGATTAAATGGATCTGAAATAAAGAATAAAACCATATAGAGAATCTTATCTCTGAGTTATCGAAACTCCACAAAAACCTGTCCACGCCGTGAGCCCTCGCACGCTAGATCAACTTGTTTCACCCGACGAGAACCGGTAAGGGTCCGGAAGCCGGAAATCTAGATAGAAGTCAAGATTTATCTCTCTAAAACTAGTCTCTCCTCTCATTGTCCGTTTCCAAAGAAATGGTAAGATGAGGTCTTTGTTTTAGTTCTTTATTTTTAATCTTTCCACTTAATTCCATCCTAAACCTTAATGATTTTTAAAAGCTTTTGCAGACACATGGTTTAATCTAAGCCATTCATCTCCATCCTCACTCAATCATGCACTATGTGTCACATGGGTACATGTGGTAGGTGACTTTTGTCACATCACATGTCTCAATGAAATACATACACTCCAACACCCTGTTTCAAATGAAATCTCATTATCCACTTAATAAATTTGATGTGGAGAGTTAGATTTTATGAGACGATTCCAATCCAAGAATCTGCTTTTGGCTTTAGTTCTTGGGAGATCTAAAAGTTCCGTGATTTTGATCTAAATTGCTTCATTTTACCCTTTTTTAGAAAATTAGAATTTTTTCGGGTTTTATAGGGAAACAATGGAGTTTTTCTTGTTTTAGTAGAAAATGACTTTTTATGAATAGAAAATAACATTTTCACTTTTTCTCGTTTCATAACTTTTTAAAATTACTAATAGTCGGAAATTTTAAAAAACAAACAATTTGATGTTGAAAGTCGAATAGCTTTCAAAGATTAAGTCAAAAAACAAAAAGAATCCCTAAGTCTTTGTAGATTATGTGGAGGGTATAAATTAACACATGTTTAAGTTTCTCTTTATAAAACTTTGTCGCCTACTATGCTTAGTTCAATCATATTCCATGAAAAATTGTTAGAAAATTTGATGGCTAAACTTGTTGCTACAATAGAGTTTCATAGGTTCTTCAAAATTAATTCCAAGGTCACTCAAAATTATGTTTATTTGAAGAATCTCACGGATTCAGTGTGTCATAGCCTTGAATTAGCTACACTAACTTAAATCGCCTCGCTTTTCTAAGTCACTAGTTTAATAGTAGTGCTAAACATGTTATATGAATTTTTCATGAATCCGACTTTTTCTTTAACCTATGATGTACATAATTCAACGATCCGGATGTTTGTTAAGAGTGTGCAAAAAATTTCAGTTATACCAGTAGGATTAGGTTAGATTTATTTAAAATGAGAGTGATATGGAGATGTGTACGATAGAATAACCCTCCACCTACCCACCATCCTGGAAACCAAAAGGAAGAAAAAAAAGAAGATGATCTCCTATAATACTAACAGGTCCTCAAATACGGTGCGTGGCAGGAGTAATAAAGCATAAGTATAGCTTTTAATGCCCTCAAATACAAGATAAGATCACTGAAATTTCAAATCTTTTTTCTTTGTGATTCAAAAGGTGTTAGTCTTTTTTTTCTTTCTTTCTTTTTTTTTTTTTGTTTTGTTATTAAATGACTCTAATGCAAACATTTGAATTAGAACCAATAAGATGTTAACTCCTATGAGCAGATATTTCTTTCTAGTGTTTACTGAGAATTATTTCCATAAATGTCGTAGGTTGTATGATATATGCTCTCTCTTTCAAATGACTTGACTCTTATTGCAATGCTGATTATTCAAAGTAGTAAGAATATCCATTGTAAATAAATTATCTACCTTTTCATAGTTCATCAATATAAAACCCACCGTGCTTCAATATCTAATTTTCATCTGCCATTCATACTTAATAGGAATGCATTTATTTTATGTCGTCTTTTTTTTTTTTTTGAAGACTCTAGTTTACCTTCTCGTTAATTATATTTATTAAATTAGAATAACCTCCCACCTACCCAACACCAAGAATACAAAAATGGAAGAAAAGGAACAAAGAAGATGTTCTCCTCAAGTATCATTTGGAACCACACATGCAAGGTATAGAGCTATTATGAAAGTATGGTTTTCTAATGCCCCTCAAACACAAGTTGTCAATGGAATTTCAAATTTTGTTTTGGCTAAATATCTAAAATCTTGACTTAGGTGGTGTTAGCAATTTTTTCAAGGTTTAATGACTTTAATGCAACATTTAAATGAGAATCAATAAGATTTTATTTGCTTTCATGATTATAGTTATTTCTTTGTAAGGTTTAATACTAATAAAATTATTTCTCTCCAGCAAATGCTATTGTAAATAAAATTACTTGATAGTTTATGTTTTCTGACATAGGTTTAGATCAATTCCATTGCCACTACATGTAGTTCAAAAGAAAGAAAACTATTCTCTTCATAGTTTATCAATACTTAGACTCATATGTTCAATATATATATGATATATATATATCTTTGACCTTTGTTCTAGAATCGATATAATATATTTGTTTTTTATTATTATTTTTTAAAGAATGTTAGTTTACTTCTCTTTTAATAAATATTATTTGTTTCATAAATTAGGTAGTCGGTCTTCCATAATTGATATAGAAGTTTATATGAGAAAGACAACAATACTAACCTAAATCGTTACTGATAGTCGAAGGATCCAAAATAGTAATCGGATGATTTATTTTTGCCTGTGGAAAAGAGTTCACTTTGACTGAGATGCTAAAACCTATGTTCAAAGATCCATCTAAGCTCCATAAAGAATATGAATTGCATTTTTCATTTCCAATTTCTATGGTAGATTTTTATTATTGAAAGTTATTGACACATGATCTTTAAGATCTGCTACTCAATGGCAACATTTAGCTTTTATATAAGAAATTGATTATTCTCTCATTTGTCAAAACCGTGCGTATAATTTAAGATAGGAGAGTCTAAGATGCTACTGTAAGGTACAAATCTTAAATAAGGTTGCTTAGTACAATGGTCCTGTCTCTGATTTCAAGTCCAATTAACCTGTCATTCTACCCCATATGGGAATTTTTGAAAGAATATACCGAAGCGGAAAATCCACAAAAGCAATATTATTAGCAAATTTTCCAGCTTCCGAATCCCTTACTCCTTGGAGAGATAATCTTGTATAAGGGAAGGATAATCCTTGATAAGGAAGAATTAGTCTTTGATAAGGAAAGAGAACTCTTGTTCCTAAAGAAAATGTGATTCTTTCTAGAGGAAAAAGGGGGGATTCTCCAAACCACCCTCTATGAATCAGGGGGGTCTCCACGACAAGAGGTAATCAATCAAAACTGGTTGAATTTTCTTCTTCCTTTTCTCCTTATTTTTGCTGACTTAATCATCAAAGAGGTAGCTAGCCCACCACCACCGCATTGCCTCTTGTAGGTTTGATACATACCAATTTCTGAGGTCGATGTGGCCGAGGTAACGAAAAGTATTTGGGAAACGAATAGAAAGCCTTATTGAGTGCATCGTAAGAGCTATTTCACAACTATCAAGTAGCCCTTGATCGCTAGCTATCATGGATCCCCATTCTACGCCTCATTCAATCGAAAGGGTGCAACGACTAACATTCCAATGAATCCACACCAGAAGACCAGCCTTCATTACGCCAAGACATAGAGAAGAGAGATGGTAAGACAGATCGGTGAGTTGCAGTGAAGGCGCTACAGACGAACGACCAAAGGTATCGATGAAAGTCGCAAGGAAGTTAATAGATACCACCGCACAGCAACCGATCTCCCGTGATAGCAGGAAGAACCCACTCGAAGACGTTGATACCCTAGCGGACGATGAGCTGTCCTCCGGCAGCTCCCCATCCCTGAATCTCTCGTCGACAAGAAATACTCGAGAGAGAGCACAAGAATTAGATCGCACAAGAGGTGTCTTCGCCACCCTCTAGCGGGAGGCAGAATGCATTAAATGGGTTCATCTCAGAAGGCAAGGAGAGAAGTAGTAATAAAGATCGACTGTGTCCTACCGGGAACCCACCGATGCTACCCAGTTAATGCTAATACCCTGAAGATCGCTCACATCCTACCTTGTGCGAGCCAACCTTTGAGACCGGGCCGTCACATCATCCGGACGATGACATGCTCACAATTCCTGCGCGCAACACATCCTGATTATAAGTCGCTCTGTGGGTTTGTTATTCAACTTTCACCACGCTTACGTCCTAGTTGACCCCGCAGATCAGATGCGTTTCCACTATAATCAGGTAATGACATTGAACGCCGACAACAACCGTCTTCTGTTCAAAGTAGTTCCATAACTAGTCATGCAGGGCCTGTATTTAGTCTTGTCACACGCTCTTTCTAATTCAATAAACTTGCTCTATGAGCTTTGGGCACATTCATCTCTTAGTATCTTGTATGGTACTGAGAAGAAGAGGAACATTAGCTCTTTGAAGACTATTCTAAAGTAGGAAGAGAATCCATACAGACTTCTCAATAGGGTTATGTTCGTAATCCATCCAATGTGCAGTAGGCTTATAAGATGTGGAGAAGGCTCCTTCAAAACTTCAAGAGAAGCTTCAGGCCTTCCACTCACTATCTTTAGACCCACTAGCGACCATGGAATAATTATACAAACGGGCAGATAGGTACTCAATGCAAGAAGACAATATCCGTGCAGCAACACAAACTGTCATGAATATCACAAAGGCAAGCCGATCAAGAGGTTATCACGTGATCAACACATGTTAGGGAGCCCTAGCGCTTCACCCCTTGAACATCTCATACGAGGCTATTGCCCTCATTCGCGGAATATAAATTTCAAGTGGCTTGCACGCATCCTGCATTTCCGCCTCTAGAGAAACCTATCCAGGGGTGCGATTATCAGATCGGTGGCAGACCAACAGCTGTCAAAGCTTCAGTACTTCAGTAAAGACTGACAAAGCAAGGCACCCTGCAAAGGCAGGCGTCGTGTGAAGCACCGCTGTAGGAATTAAAGGCCACAGAGACGGTAATTACACCGGGCGTGGCTATCCCATCAAAATCAAGACCAGCCATAAAATATATACTAGGAGGCTTGTTTGATGACTTAAGATTTAACTAAAGGCCACCGTAAGAAGCTCTTAAGAGTGAAATCATGTAGGGCGCCCGTAACGTTTTCACATGTGGGTGGGAGCTTAAGGAGAAACCAAACCGATAGATGGACTGTATTTACTTCTCTTTAGGGAAATCTGTAAACAGTGGTCATTGTGCCCCATTATATTTATCAAGATCACCATGTACAATGGTTTCGATGTGCAACAGAAGTTGCAGATTCGCAAAGGACTTGTCATGGTACCCGGACAGTCTTCTTCCTCAACCCGGCATTTAGCCTTGGGAATGCTCAACCCGCCGGCTTATAATCCTCTCGGCTTTAATAGTGCAACAACCATGACACAAGACTATGCTCCTCGTGACAAGAAGACTCAGCCTATGAATGGCATAGTAGGCTGACTCGGCTTATTATTTCATAAAGGCCGCCCTTCAACATATCACCAGATGGTCAGTTATTTGACCAACATAAGGCAAGTTGACCTTCTAAGAAGTTATAGCTGATGTTAAAGGTTATCAACTATCCATTTAAAAAGAAATGAGAAGAGTCAGTAGTCCTCTCCTTAGATCACACCTTCAGCAGAGCAACCACGCTTCGCCACCAAGGTTGGGGGAAGGAAGAACCCATTATTGTGGGATCCCCCGCAGCTAGTGACGTTGGACAAAGGAGAAGTTCAGTACGCGCCTACTATCCAAAGAGAAAAGAAAAATAGCAGCTACAACGCGTATTGTTAAGAAACATATACATGTTCGCCTGGAATCACTTAGATAAGGATCGAATTAAATCACGATGCTAGCCTCACAAGTCAATATTATCCCCGCCAAACAGTAAGATAAAGTGAGTACGCCCACCCTAGATCAATCGCCGACATTTGTATTGTAGGTGGACAATCTTCCGAAAGGTGCTTCATCATGTAGAGGTAAAGACTAATGGCTACAACCAATGGGTGGTGGGTTCCAAAGAAGGGCGGTATGGAGAGTATGTGTGACTACATCTGACCTCAATGAAGCACATACACACCGCCACATATAGACCAGATCGCGATACACACTGGCACATGGAATGCGGTCATCTCTGGATGTTTTATATAGATACCACCAGATTCCCATGCACCCGCCTGATGCAGAGAAAACAACCTTCTTTACACCTAACAAGCCATATCACTACAATAATGCCTGTCAAGAATGCAGAGCCAGATCTTATCGTAGGTCGTGACCAAGGATGATTTCTAACACACTCGATGGGAAAGACCATGGAAGTCTACATCGACGATATGCTTGTCAAATCCACAAAAAGCGTTGATCACCCCCAACACCTGTAAGAAACCTTTGAGCTGCTACTAAAGCACGACATGAAACTCAATCCCCTAAAGTGTGCATTCGAGGTTAGCAGACAGTGTTTTTGCTTTATGGTGACATAGAGGGATAGAGGCCAATCGAGTTCGGGGCTTAGAGTCACAGTGAGAATCTCGACTTTACTCCGCGTAAAATGAGTGAATTGATTGGCCGGTCGACGCCTTTCAGCGTTCTAGAGACATCTGAGCTGACAACCACCAAAGCTCGTTTTCAACACCTAAAGGAGCCAAATTATTGATCTATTGGAATAAGGAATGGCAACCAGCTAAGAAATCAAGCAATATCCCATCAAACACCAGCCTGCCAGCCCTAAAGTAAGTGATACGCCTATCTTTACCAGCGCTCGTATATGTCCTGCAAGGCGCTTTGTTCAAGAATATGATGAGAATCAAAGCAAGAGACCAATATTATTCATAAGAAAATCCCTACATGAGGTAGTAGAAACTAGATATACCGCTCACAGATAAGGTTGCTTCTCCGTGTGGCAACCAAAAAACTCGCCTATTTCCAAAAACACACCCTATCGTCAGGTTAACCAATCTTCTTCCTAAGCACCAGTACATAAACCCGATTTGTCACATGATGGCCTTGTGGTTGTTACTGAGTTAAGGTTAGTTTGGTATCCGTGAGGCAACCCCACTTGGCAATAAAAGGACAACACGCATATGCCAGTGTAAATCCCCCACAGACGTGGACTCTAGGCAATGCCGACTGCGGATCCTTAATATGGATGCAGCAAGCTCGCAAGAACAGTGAGTCGGTGTCAGTTTGAATCAAAGCCCTAATCGGAGAGAATAAAGCAGCGTTATAGGTTGGGACTTCCCGTGTCCAATAATGAGACAAATACGGAGCAATCCAAGCCAAGAGTAGATCTCAGAATTCCAGTATCCTCAAAAGATCATCATATTATGGAATCCCGGGCTTGGCAGTACGACAGGTAAATAAGGAATACGAAACACGGGACCAGCGCATGACCAAGTATGTATTCCTAGTTAAGCTCTAACTAGAGAGTTTTGTGGCTTGAAACCTTGAGCATATCCCGAGTGGCTCAAACAAAAAGGCTAATGCCTTAGCAGCAGTGGCAACATCCCTACCAACCAAAGAAACAATGTTCTCCCCGTTTATCACTTTAAATAAAGTCAACACTGACTTCCTGGCTAAACTCCAGTAACGCGTAGATAAAAGAAGCATATCCCCGATGACTCCACAGTTCGTGATCCCAGCCCGGAGAACTCTCGAAAGTAAGGTCGAAGCCCATGCTAAGATTTAGGCGTGGTTCACGGGCAGATTTTCCTCAGGAATGAGTAGGTCAGAGTAAATAGCTCCTCAGACGGTCGTATCTTAAATGCCTCAACACACAAAGAAAGCGCGTGATAGCGCCGTAACTCAACAAGGAACATGAAACCACCCAAATATGTAACTTCAGCTACATTACGACCCACACTTAGGGCTACTACTAACTAACCATGAGAGCTTATGCAACCCGCCTATGTCAGGAAGTGTGATAGTTGCCAACGATAAGCCCCATCTCAAGGGTGCCGGCTTAGAATATGACAATCATAATGTGAGCCCTCGCCTTTCCTCCCAACGGAAATTGATATAGTCGACCACTACCACCGCCCCAACACCGGCTAGTAGCTTATTGCCGTAAATAACGCTATTTTAGCAAATGGGTAGAAGCTTCGCTCCATCAACTGTATGTGACTCCAATGCCTAGAATGCCGAATGCCTTGCACACGGCTAAAGTATTACCAATAAAATTTCTTTTGAAAGTATTATTATCAATAAAGATCGTCTTTACAATATTTTGAAATTTTGCAACTGCCTCTTCTCTAAAGACCAGATATGGCTCTAAGTTTGTTGGCACTATCAAAAGACCAGATGTGGCTTTCAACCTGCTGGCACTTTTACAAGATCATATTTGGCTCCAAGCCTGTTGCCACTTTCATAAGACCAAATGTGGATCTAAGCCGATGAGATTTAAAGATCGCCACGCATTTTTAGCCCGCAATATCTCTCTCAAAAGACCACTGATCATCTCCACTGATGCTGGGGTGTTTGATACACAACACCCTGCATCTACAAGCAAAGATCACCTTGGAAGCCTCTATTAATTTCTTCCTTCCTCCATAGCCTCTTTGTCATTAAATCAATCTTGAGTCTGAGAGAGAGCACCCATTCCACGTCCCGAGCTTTGTGGGGAGAGATGTCCGCCTCAACCCCCATAGGGCAGTCCTGCCCTCCACCTAATGCCTCGCCTCCTCCACCGCTGTGATCTCGGGACCTCTGCAGCCAGATCCTCCCTCCTCCTTGCTCGAATCGCTGTTACACTACCGCCAAGCGAGTCACTTAGGCCTTGCTCACCTCATCTCTTTCCCTTCTCCATCCGTCCACCTTCTTCTCTTCCCCTACTAACTTTAGCTCTAAATTCCCAAGGTCATAATCTGGACTTGCCTCGTTAGGAAGCCGTCACCAAAGCCTTATTTAGATTAATCATCGAGCATAGAGTCACAACACTGCCAACATCGTCATACTGGGATTGGAATTCTATGTTGGCAAAAGCCAAGGTTACAAAGGGCGCCACAACCTGGAAAAGATGAGATGTTAAAGAAAATTGCAAAATTAAGACTGATATTAAAACAAATCCACAACCTGTAGTCAATCGCGAAAATTGTGATCAGGGATGAGCACCGTGTCTTCGACCATGCGCTAAAAAGTCTCCCTATCCAGGTAGCTAATAAATGAGATGGAATATCGTCGTAACTTGTTTCTGCTTCAAGATCTTAGAGGAGAGTCGGGAGGCACATGTGCTTAATCTAAGACCCATCTTGTTGAAAGGAATCAATGATGATTGATTGAGCACTTCGGGCCTAAGATCCACTCTGGCTCCACCGAAGTGGGGACATTTGGATTCACTCCCGCGGGAGGAACAGGAATAGCCATAGCAAAGAATCGGTGGAGGCATCCTCGTTAGGTAATACGCCAGGAGCATGGGACAAGAACAACGCAGAGCAATGACTACCTCTAACTGAGCCTCATGTAACTTCTTTAGCACCGTGAGGACTTTTATTGATCTCCTCCGCAGCACAAGCCTCTCAAGAAGCACCTCGGGGGCATCCTCCAAAGAAGATCAAGAAAGCTTCTGTCTAGGTAGTCCACGCAATTATCGTCTGCCCTTCAGCCTTTTCTTATCTCAATGATAAATTTGGATCGCTTCTTTAAGTAAGAGAGAGCTGTGGCAATTCCCTAAACAAGAGCCGCTCCCTTGTGCATCCTTGTAACAAAGCTGAAAACAAGGCCAGACATCTTAGCCTTCTCCTTCCCCATGATTCGCAACTCCTTATTCATTCCAATAATAGAACCCTTCAATCCAATGCCAACAAATTCTTTCGCTCACACCCTTCTTCTTCTTCGCCGCTGGGACTAGGATCGGGGAGCATAAACTCCGCCAAAGGTAGAGTGACGTGGGCCTGACAAAGCGGTTTAAGAGCGACCGCCTAGAAGAACCTCTGTGGGCTGATTTTTGTAATCAAGAAAGGCAGAGTTGTCTCATGACCAAGAAAATGATGAGGAAAACAGCACTATAGGAAGGACTAGCGCCCAACTTCTATAGATTCTTCACAGACATAAGGAGCTCGTGATGGCACTCCCTCTCTATGATCTCAAGCAAACAACATGTGATCCAAATTTCTCATCTTTTCCCACCTAGCCGACCAGTCGCTTCGTCGCGCCTCATCCGCAAATCATCATCATCAAGAAAATAGGTATGTCAATACACCCACAACCTAGAAAATATGAGATATATAAAATAGGGAATGAAGACAAACCCGAACGAAAGGGACCCGGTTCAGATCAATAGAATCCTTGAGCCAAGTGTCTCATACTCACTGGTCCTTAACCAGACGACTTCTTTCGCCTGTCTTAGGAGTCGGGAGTTTCAAGGTTACAAATTGCGCTGGGGACTGGGTCGACGCGGACAGTGGGCCTCTAACTAAAGCTTCAAAGTGAATGAAATACAGATCCCCACCCAGAGATATCCAAATGTTGAGAGAGTTCAGCACACCGCAACATACTAATCCGGTAATAGCCTGATGAATGAGTGTGAGGTGCCCAGAGGAAATGAAGGGGAACCGCCTACCACAAAGAATGAAATGAGTGAGGCTAAGCCCATCAGAACCGGTCCCGTAAAATAGACTCCATTACCTACCTCCGGAGTAATTAAGGTAGCTACACCGTCCAAGTCTCCGCATCACTGATAGAAATTGCTGAATAACCTCGCTCTTCTACAAACAGTGAGCAACTAGACCGCTGCAGGCATTTCCCCTAAGAGTACCTCTTTCCTGGCGACTCGATCCTAGAAATGCGTGGCAGAAACCTCTTTATGACCTTCACAGCCTATATAGGAAAAAAGGAGTCAACTTGATGTCCACAAAGCAAGAAAAACCTCAAAGGAAAAAGAAATCCTCTGAGATTTTACAACCCCAAGGACAAAAACCTAAAGAACGAATCAAAACCCAAAACCTTCGATAAACCAATAGATTCCAACAATAAAGACACTTTCAACAAAACTAGTGATTAAAAGTTATTTATAAGTTACATAAATTATTCACATGAAAATCAAAAGTCGTTGAAGCGCGAGAGCCTCCTGATGGTCTTGGGTGTGGTGTTTGGTAGTTAGAGAAGGTAGAAATTCAAGAACCAAAAGTTTTTAAGAAGACGAAAGAAACTACACTTAAACTAATACCCTTATTTATAGTAGGGCAGCATCATCAAGAGTATTAAATCACTGGCCACAGATGCAAGATACGGCTATTGAGAGGCGTGCGCTCCCATGTGCTTAAACACACGAGCATTCTCCAACGCATTTAATGTGCTAATCATTTCCAAACTTTTCACCTAAACATCCAACATTTGAAAAACAAATATTTTCCTAACTGGTGTCACCAAAACTCCGCACTAGAAAAAAGGAGGCATTGTGAGTACCATGATCTTTAAGATCCGTGGGCCCGAGGCCGTTTGGCCTGTGTTAAGAAACGGCCCGATTCCACTCGCCTCACAAAAACTAGGTGAACACTTCCCAAACAAGAGAGTCCAAGAGGCCGTCGGGGGAAAGCAAGGCCACCTTTCCAAGTAAGCTTACTTAAGGCTACCCATCTAGATTTACCAATTGGGCTAAGCGATTCTTATCTTCATATAATCACCCCATAGGGGAAGTTTGTTATAAATAGCATTTAAGCGTGAAACTGATAAAGCACATTCTTAGCGAATTTTCCACTTCAATCCTCAGATTTCCTCAGAGAGATAATCCTAGATAAGTGAAGGATAATCCATAAAAAGGAAGAATTAGTCTTTGATAAGGAAAGAGAACTTTCGTTATTAAAGAAAAGGAGATTCTTTCCGGAGGGAAAAACGGGGATTCTCCAAACCACCAGAAATCTGTGGGATCTCCCACACTAGAGTGTAATCAGACCAAAATCAGTTGAATTTTCTTCTTCCCATCTCTCCGTATTTTCGCAGGCGACATAGTCATCGGAGAGGCAAATCACTCCACCGCTTGTCAGATCACCCTTTTGTAGGTTTGGCTATCATGAGTCGATGCCTTGAAGGTCAAAATGCATCGAGATAACACAGAAGCACGATCGAATAACTCATTTGTAGAAAAGGAACCATGTATATTCTACCCAGCTATTATAATCTTAGCTTCATGTTGTTGCTCCTAAATATTTTATCTATTGTATATTTAGCCATTTGTACATTTTTCTATTTCTCCATGAGTGTTTAAATATTTTAAAATCAAATTTATGTTGTAGAAAGAAGTTAAACTTCCTAAGAGCTAAAGTCTACTACACAACATTGTTGAAGACATAATCTTCAGTTGGTACCTCTCTAAGTTGAAAAACTTCAGAATTCATCTAAGAAATTTCTTGTTCACATTGGAGGATGTTTTAAATTAAGGACCTATAATATAGTAGGGTTTTAGCTTGTGACTATTCTAGATTTATTAGTTGATGTCTTAGTATCTAATCTTTCTATACTTACGTTTATAATATTATATAAATCAACAAATATGTTTTAGTTTTTCTCTAAATTGAAATTAATATTATGTTCAATTACTATTTAGTTGTGTGATTGTGTGCATTAGAACCATCAATTGCAATGATATAGGATGTTGATGTAACTTTCAGTCACAAGTAGATTTTCTTCACTAGTAAATCATTGAATATCATCGAAAGCTTACAACAGTTTCATAAGCCTTAGAAAGTGAAATCAATATTTAAATTCTTATCCTTATTTTGGAGAGATTTTTAATTAAATATATTTCCAGTTATGAATATTTAGTGGATATATTATCTATGTACATAGTTTTATTATTAGCTCATTCCTACCTATCATTTTCTAGTTCCATCTATGCAAAGCTTGAATTCATTCACTTTTCTCATCATTTTTTTTTTTGTTTGTTTAATTCCATGCTTCTGGGGAAGAAAGTGTAGGAAGAGTTGGTAATTATAAATATGGAGTAATTAAAACATGTGAAAGTTTTTACATGTTAAATCATTACATATTTTATCACAAAAATAAAATTAGGAATAGTGATGATATTTTCTAATTTGATACCCTTAGAGATCTACTTGTATGGAATAATTTTTTAGAGTAGGATGGATCATAAGTGAAATTAATTTGTTAATCTTTTCATCTTTTGTTTACTTTAGTGTGTGAAAATATATATAATTGTGAATCTTAGAGAGTTTGTTGCATTCATCTCTATTAGAATTTTATGTAGCTAGATATTTGAAAAAGTTACAGAAAATTAGTTGTATGATCTTGCTTTATTACTCAAACAAGAACATTTTCCATCAAAGATGTTACAATTATATAATCTAGTCTTCACATAGGTAGAAAGTGGTATGTACAAAGTTGTCATAATATGCTCTTTATATGTCCTTTATGTGGACTATTCATTGCCATAATGATTTAGTCAATTAGGCAACCTCCTCCTCCAATCCTAGAAACTTATGGATAACAACCCATTTGGTATATTGATTTCTACCAATAGTCTCTATCACACATTGATCTCAATACACAAAGAACTCACCACTCCATTCTTATATTTTGCATTCCTCAGTAGTCAAGCAAACATTTTTACATTAGTATTACTCAATTATAGAAATAAAATTTTATTTCTTAAGCTGCAAACCCTTATCATTCTAAATATTTGGGTTGCATCCTTTAACAGGTATGACATATAGTAAGATGGACTGAATTTTGTTCCATAGAGTTCCAAACTCAAGACATGATTTAAGAATTTTCTTCATCAGTACTCACAGCAAACACATAAAATTATCCTTGCTCATCATATGGTATGATAGGCTCAATTTCACACTTTCCTTGAGACAAGTCTTTTTTAACATAATTGTGACTCCTCTAAACGCAGCTTTTCCCTATCGAAATCCCATTCATTTACAACGCTCCAAGATCCCAATATTGTTCAGAATTCAACAAGCTGTTATCATTGATTTTGGCCTGATCAATATTGAAGAATTAAGACCTAAATGTTTGCAATCATGAGGAAAGAAGGATAAGGGAGGTTAGAAAATAAAATAAGGACAATGAGTGCCTAATTTGGAGCAAAAATATCAAAAGTTTCAAACTAATGGAATATGTTGTGGGAAAAATTTCTAGTGATAAACGCCACAATACTCAACAAAGAAGAAGTAATAAAAATAAAGAAGAGAATTAGCTATGTTGCTTGATTAAATGTGTATTTATCAGACTGTTAGTCAAATTTAATAAAATGCTACTTTAAATAAAATGTGTTATCAGTATAGAAATATGGGAGTCTTATTTACTTTAAAACACTAACATTATCATAACATTAATAGGGTCTTTCTAATTGCTAGTTTTACTAAAAGGAAATTATGATACTTCTAATTGGTAAGAAGAAAATGAGCAAAAATGTGTTATGATGTACCTCTCTTCATTTTTTCTTTCAGTGGGAAATATACATTCCTCTTGTATAATTTAATTTTATTTACGACGCGTTTCCAATAGATAGAAAAAAAATCTTTCAATTTATATCCTTTTCCTCAAGATTTTTAGGAATAACATAGTCTTTAAGATTATTTCACTAGTTTAATCATCAAGTGGTAACTGCAACATTGCTTTTGGTTTATGTCAATCTATTCATAAATACTATCAATGATTAAATATGTTATTTGAATTGGCTTTAATTCCTCGTAGGAAAAATAAATTATTGTTTCCTACTTAGCTCAAGAGATAAATAAGTCATGCTGTGGCTTCACTTACCTTTTGTTGGAACAACATATATTTCCGTTTAGGTGAATTTTCGCAACATTCATTGTGACGAGTTTAGAAAGAAATCAGGTAAAATGAATTTGCAAAGCTTTTGGGTTAACCAACCTGGAAATGATGGACATTCTGCCTATCACACTAGTTAAAGGATATTCTAAAATTCCTGCAAATATGTATATGGCTTCAAGAACAAGGATGGACATGACTTATACCCTTAGAATATAGGAATACTAAGTATTTCTTGTATGTTTATAAATGAGAATAAGGCAAATAGCTCAGCAGATTTGGAAAAGGAGACTAAATGTGAAGGCATGTTAATGGAGATTGATTAGAAGCCGTCCCATTAGAGAGAATATCATAGGTACCGCTCTTGTTCATGATGGTGAGCAGAATTCTTCTTATTGAGAAGAAGTGATTGGGCTGTGTAGTTGTTTAGATGTTGTGCAAAGGAAATAAGGGGAGCGATTCCATGTTTCACTGTGAGAGAATTAAGAGAAGATAAAGAGAAAAGGGAGCCTTTATCTCTCACAAGACCAATGTAAATATAAGTAATTAATACATAGTGAAATCCTTACATCTGGCCCAACCCGTGCATGGACTTAGTAAGGCAATTGCCGAACCACTTTTACCAAAAGAATCTTATGTCTCTGTGTATGTATGTTTACCCTTCTTTATCTATTACTTATAGTCCGTTATCCTTCTCTATTTATCATTATCTATGACAGTTGTATCATGTGATGGTGAATGATCAAGATCCACTATGTATACAAACAATCCCGTTGTTTCCATCACATCGTATAATACTCAAGACATTGAGGAAGATAGGTAGTATCATTGAATGTTTACTCAAAGCCGATGAATCTCTCAAGGAAGGAGGTTCGTCCGTCCACCACCGTTGGATGGACTAATCCATGACTACTAAAAGCCAGTGCGTCACAAATCCACGAACGCATTGGCATGGTAGAAAGATTTCTTCAACAGCCAGTCTCCTTCTCGGGCCAAAGGAAGACGAATCAGGTAAAGAAGTGCCCTAAGAGAGAATCATATTGACAATCATAAAGATATGGAGTCCTCTAATTGGAAGGCATCTGAATATGCATTTCAATGGGGTGAGCTTGATGGCAAATTAAAAGTATATCAGCCAGAATCAGTCAAAGAGGTCAGACATCCTTCAAATCTTAAGTTTGAAGGGATAAATGTTAAAGAAATCATATAGTAAACCTCGCATCTCTAATTTGAGAACCTCCTGATGGAGGAAAATTAGTCATTAGTTCAATATCACGCCAAGAGAAGGATATATCAAATGAGTCAGCTCATCATGGGGGAGAAGATTCCAGAAAGAAAAAGCTCATACGAAAGCTTTTGCAAGACTTTCCTAAAAGGTTTGGTTGCAAGGCCAGCCAACCATTGGAAAAGCAAAAATCTTGAAACCATGAAGCTCGAAGAATCGATAGACTTCTTCAAACCTTTAAGATGAAACTCGAGGAAGATAAAAATTAAGGAGGAAAAGGTTGTGCCTTCCCAACGAACCACAGCGAAGACCTGGGTGCGTAGTCTGTATGAGTTGACACTGGTGAACTGTAGTTTCCTCTTAATAAAAATTTCGTTCAGGTGGAAGGGAAGGATGAACAGTAATAAAAGGTAATTTTCTAACTAAAAATCATGACCCCTGCTCCTAACCTTGCTGCTTTTAGAAATGCACAACTCCTTGGTGGAAACTTCAATTTAAGAACAACCAAGGAAATTCAAAGGTAGAGAATGAATGCCTGTGGATGCTTGCTTGAAGGCCTCTAGAGACGCTTACACTGTAGTTTTCCTCCTTCTCTCAGCCATACACCTCGACAACACTCTCCGGGAGGGCTAGCACAGGGGCATCTATCCCAAATTATGGGGATCAGTGGAAGGCTAGCAAAGATAATCAAGCCCCAATCCATGACCTCCTACCATCTACGCAAGGCCTAAAAGGTGATATTGGCATAGTTAGGCCTCCCATCTGGGACGCCTAATAGGTCAACACATACATCGTCTTCAAAACACAATATCCATTAACTAATCGAATAGCCAGAGATACCTGGAAGCCTTCCTCCATAACCTCCACCTTTCGACTATGGACGTGGTAAGGGAAGAAATCAATAGTGAAAAGAGGCTTTCAGGTGGGGACAAAAGAGAATCTCATTGCAACTTCATAAACTTCTCGGTTGCCCAACCTTCATAGACAGCAGAGGTGGAACCAAAATACGTAGATTAAATACACCATCGGGACATCACATGTCATTGACACATCAACATGCAAAGACACAATTTACAATTCTCCATACTTAAGGTCCCAAAACACAGTATTTTTCCCCGACTAGAAAAGCATGATCCTCCAGTCAAGAAAAAGGCATTAGAGGTCAGAGCTCTTTGGGGCCCATAAACCCACTATAATCAATAGGCCCACATCAGAGCCCACTTACTTGGCCCGGGCTTACATAAAGTGGCCTAAGGCAGCCCATTATATTAAAACCACACGGGAACCAACCACACAAAGATAACCCTAGGAACCTGCCTAGTATTCCTGAGTCCCCACTAGTCATCTTAACAGCATACCTGTGGTTAGATAAAATGAATATGCTGAAGGAGAAAAATTACGATAGGATATTTATCTACTGATCTCCTAAAATCCAAATCCGATACGTCCTCAAAAACATTAACTTAATAAGAGAGAATTGGTCTGGAGGCGAAAAAGAGAGATCTTATCACCAAAACTCTATGAGATTATCTTTCCTAAAAATCAAGGAGAATTAGTCTTAGATAAGGAAAAAGAGATCTCATCACAAAAAATATAGGATTATCTTTCCTAAAATAAAGGACATATTGGAGTATAAAACAAGAACTCCCCACCGAGGAAAGGTAGGCAACCCAACTCGTCGTATTTCCTTTTCTTCTTCTCCATCTCACGACTTAAGCACGAGAGCGCAGCCTGTCCCCTTTTCAAGGTTTATATCATCATCTGAGATGGAAGAACTAGGTATTCGACAATAATGGAACCAATCTTGATTCCATAAGTAAATAGAGAAGATGCACATAGATCCTTCTAAATGAAAGAAAATAAAAAGATTTTAAGTCCTTTAAAAACTGATAATCTCATTGTTGAAATATTTAAGTACAAATCAAACTTACTTCACTTGCATTAATCCTTCTTCAAATCTATACCAACAAACAAGAATTGAACATCATATAGAACAAGATAAATAGATAATAAGATTGTCATGGAGATTTATAAATATCTAGAAATGAAAGCCCCAGAAAGATTGCTGCAGGGGACTCCACTTCCTAAATCTTGAGCAACTGTTGTCATCATCACATTATTTTCATTGTTCACAAAGCCTTCTCCATACAACGCCAGCCATTATCGCCAGAGATAAGGAAATGGTATCAAGTGGATGATTATCAATTCCAAAAAGCAGACAAATTAGAGATACAAATTGGATGATTACTTGCCAAGAGGATGATTTCTTTCCTTCTAAAAGAAATGCCCCCATTATATTTATATTAAGTATATGTCTTTCCATATAGATTAAAAAAGCTTCCATGTTTTCTCCTCCTCTTCCTTTTAGACATAGGATAGAAGATTTTAAAGGAAAAACATTAATATTATAAAAAATTTACTAAATATTAAATGACTTTATAAAGTAAGAAAACAATTCAAATGGTGGTAAATAAACCCCCCCCCCCCTCCCCTGTCCTTTCATTGGGCATTTTAAAAGAAAAACAGGCAGTTCTCACAATTATCATAAATGCAAACATGAATTATCGCTTACAAGAAATGATCTATTACTGGCTAGAAGAAAACAATTTTGGCGCATAATCTTAAAATATAACAAATCTCATGGGCATGATGCTTATGAGTTCTCCTTCCTCTTGATTGAACCAAATATAGAAATTGAAATTGTTCAAAATTTATACTATAATTAGTATAAATCTAGGATGGATAGACACTACACTTCATTATACAACAATTAGATGTTTGGCTATATGTCGAATCTAGCTCTTAAAGTTTTTTGGGTCCAACCATGCCCTAACGCTATGTCATATACACGAGCCCATCGCTAACGAAACTACAGCGTAAACAGGGTGAACGTTGCTGCATGGCACCCTCACATGTTTTCAGTATAGTTTCTGCAGGTTCATTAAACACAAAAATTATTTCACAACATGCCCTTATATCTAACCTCTGACCACCGATACCCTCTCTCCCCAGCACTTATCCCAAATTATTTCAAGCCTCTTTTCCTCTTAAACCCTAATCAAATCCGGATATTCAAAGCTTCTTTTAGGTTCTTAATGGCAACCAAACAAAGAACCAAACTGGACCAACTTCAACCCTCCATTCTTTTTCCTCTTCCATAGTTTCTCAATAGCCAAACAGAGACCAAAAGCACACACCCAAATGATAAAACTTCATTTTCAATACAGTATAATATTGCCGTAACCCATTATTTGTTTTCATTGTTTGAATTTGTAATATCCTATCTGAGAATTCATGAATATTGAGATAATATAGCTTGATGGAGATAATATAGCTTCATAGAGATAACATAGCTCGCTTCCTTAGCTTCTTCCAGATTAATATAAATTCTTATAGATATCATGTATCACTCTATTCCATATTGAGAAAGCAACCTGGGAATGTAAATGTCTACTTCGAAAGAAGGCTTGCAGTGTCGTCCAAAACCCAATGATTATTTTTGTCTTAATCGATTCCTTCCTCCTAGCTAGATAGTGAATGCCTAGGAAACTTCTGAACAAGAAATCTTGTTAGCTTGTATGGGATTCCATCGCCTTCCCCAGATAATTGGTCGCCATCGTGGCTTACTCACACTTGTGGAGTATGATGGCATCAACACAGAGGCGGGTACATCAAATCATTGACAGTAGTCGTTTTTCCAGCCTTGTCGTCTCATTGTTGGCTGATGGGTTGAAATGAATCAAATGGTCTTGTTTAAAACTGATTTAGTACTGTGTTTGCATTTGCTGAAAAATTATAAATCTTAGTTAGCTTAATGTAGGCACGTTTTCAAAACATAAGCAATAAACTCATAGTCGCTATCTTTAACAATTACTATGAAAATTTTATCTGGAAAGAATTCAAAAAGGGTTGAGGTGGGAAAGGGGTGTTATAATAAGAATAAATATTTTTTAAAGATTATTTATTATTACTTATGAGGCTTATCAGGTCCCACTTAGGCGACATTTTCGACTTAAGTTTGAAAAGATAGAAAATAGATCTTCATTGGTTTTGCCAAATTTATAGAAAATTTACGAGCCAACAACATTGAACTAGAATTGTCCATGTTTTGGTACTACTTATGAGTTAAAGATTTAAATAGCCGATGGACTAGTGTAGAACCGTGTAGAAATCATGTTTGCATAATGGGGTGGGCAAGACATTGGAAAATATGGTGAGGGAGTTTCTTAACTTGGGTGGAGAGTTCCACTTGGCCCTCACCTTCCTACTCCTTTTGTCATACAGTCATGAATGCATCACAACAACTTAGGACTCAAAATATTATTTGACTCTTGAGTTTATTATTTTTCATTGTTAGATGCTAGGTACCCACTAAAGTGTCTTCATGCATCTTGATCTTTCCATAGTGTATGGTTAGCAGTACATAAATTTCCATAACAAGGTTGAATTTCAGTTAATAAGTTATTTTCCCATGAATTTAAGTGTGACTGAACTATTAAAGGTTTGTTTGATTTATAAGTGTGAAAGACTCTTCTGAGTCACCAACCGCATGATCCATCCTCTGTGTGTGTGTTTTTTTTACGGGGTATCCTCTATAAAAGTTTTAATGTTTAATCAGTAGTACAACATAAATAAAAGGTAGAATTATAATTTTTAGATATACTATATGAGTTTTATGAAATATAAAATAAATTTTATATACACTATAGATGGAGCAGACAAGTTAAAATAATTTTTCCTATTGAAGTTCTAATAGAACATATACATAAATACTATTTATACTTCGTATTTTTAAAAGAATATCCTAAATCCTAATAGAAGAATATAGATAAACTTTATAAAGTTTCCATTTGGTAATGTGTTTAGTTTCTTCTTATATAATTTGATTAAATTATTAGAAAGAGTAAAAAGATAATGAAAGAATTCGACCCTTGACATTTTTTAATTATAGTAAAGAAGTTCACAATACATTTGTAAATACACATGAAACTTTAATAAGAAATTGTCACTTATATTAAATTAATAACAATAATATGTATTATGGATTTTTTAAGGATATTTTCCTTTGGAATTTGAGCTTCATTATATTTATAATAATTGAGCCATAATATTTTATTCAACACAATATTTCTAATAATATTTGAGATAAATATTTTACTTATCAAAATATTTCTAAGCCTCTAAAGTTTGAATCGAAAGGAACTTTATCCATGATTAATTACTTCCTGAAGAGAGAGAAATATTAGTCTTGAGGATGGTTTTTCCCCAAATAGAATGGCTTTCATCCTTGTTAGTGCTTTAATTTCTTGGGCAAGCTAATCCCAACGTGAGTGCCAGGCCAGGTCGTTTTGGGTCAAGCTCATGATGAGGGCCAGGCGGGGTCTTCTAATCGCGTTTGGGCCTATTGAGTAGTGGGTTCAGCTTAGTAAGTGGTCATGATTCAAACAAATGAATTAAAGTCTAAAAATTCTTGATACTCATTGTAAAAATAACTTAGTCTCTAATATGGTATTTAAGAATAAGACTCGAAGTTTTTAACATCAGAATATTTAACCTATTTCTCCATATTGATTATCAGTAGAAATATGTCATATGTATTCATCCATATCTCTTATATTAAGACCTATATTTTTGAGGCCGGACCCATATTTACCTTTTCCTTTATTGAGATTATTTGGTGCGTTGAGGGGTGAACTGCTGATCCCAACTTTGAAAGTTTGAGCAAAGAAAGATCTTGGAATTATGCCAGGTAATTGATTTGAGAAAGGCAAGTCTCAGATAGCTTCATCAAGCAATTTTGCCAGTATTGATGCTTCCTCAAGACCTTAAAGAACCAAAATGATGTGAACAAAGAAAGAAACTGTTTCAGTGAGAAATACTTCTTCATCCCGGGACCCCAGGAGAAATACTATGAATTGCTGCAGATTCTTTAATTATGTAGTCTGTGTCCTGTGGTATCGCAGATTCTCCCACATTGTAAATGAATGTTGGTCCGGAAAGGTCAGAAATGAAAATTGAAGCTTTAAGTAGCTGATACGCTGCTCCTCCTGGTCAGTTTCAATGGCTAAGGTTTTTAAGCAGCAGACGACAAACATAAGGTCAGAAATCAATTAACCTGCTCCAAATGATCATAACTAGTCGTTCAAAGTTGTCCAAAATGACCAAATCCGCAGAAGAGTTACTCGAAAGTAGACAACAAGAGTAATCAAATGACTAAAGAGTGTAAATTAATAAATATAAGTCTAAGATACCCCCATGGCTTCTTTATAAATAACAGTTAGTGAAACATAAAGGAAAAAATTAAAATGGAAAAGTTACATTGTCCACTGCACTGCTACTTTAAACTCTAGTCTTTAAATTTTTCTCATATATTTCCTGATACTCCTGTGCAGACCAAAAAGAGTTACACAAAAGGTTAATGGTTAAAGCAAAACTACAGAAGTTAATAAACAAAGAATCTAACAAGATAGAAGATTGTGTTGGTCATATATTCTTATACTTTTCCTCCTCATTTTTCTTAGTCTTCAGATTTTATAAGAAACCAAATATAACAAAGATGCCAGAAAAACAAAGGATTCAAAGCAGATTGTGAATTTCACTATATTTATGAAACAGTCAGATAGGAAACAAAAAGATGATATGTTGATGAGTCGAGAAATCACCTGAGCAAGCTTGGCAATCTTTTGGTTTCATTTATAGAATGATCAATCTGCTTTTTGTGTCTGGAGGAATATCATTTTGATAGCAATAACCTTGTGAGTCGCCTTCCTGGCTATATCCTTAAAATTGTCCTTAGACAATTGCTTCCTTCCAAACGTGGTTTAGAAACACCTAAACCGATTCCTTCACTTTATTTTTGATTTTTACAAACAGGCCTTGGCATCACCATGGAGATCTCCATTTTCTCTACAGAAGCTTTGATGCTTTCTTGCTTATTGAGACCTCTAATAGTTTGCACTCCTTTATGTGTGTGAGTCTGTTGGACTTAATATCCCAGCCCATATTGTGGATCTTACCATGGGAGAGGATGATAATGAATGCCCAAGTAGCTTGGGTACTGAATCCGCGAAATCTCTTTCATGTAATCTTCAAGGATTTTCCGCTGCAGAAAAAATTTGGCCATCAGGAGTCAATTATATGGCTGAGGCAGATCAAAGTGCATCTGCCACTGAGGGCCATGTGCAGTCAGCAACGGTTTTTTGGTAGTTTAGGAGGAAAAATATGTTTTCTTCATCGTTAAAGAACTCAACTTTCCAATGTCTTGTATTTGTAATAAAACTCATCTTAGTTTCATTTATGAGTTAAAATTAAACTGCAAGCTAAAAATTTTATACAAAAGTTAAAAAATGTCAGTCCTAAGGTTTTAGATCCATAAACCAGGGCTAGTTTCTAGATCTAAAAACTTAACTTTTTAATGACTAGGATTACTATTTCACTCCAAGAGAACATAACTGTGAACAACACAAGTTTTCTTGGTTTGGAGCTTTAGATCCAAATCCCTAATCTCGACAGTTGGTAAAAAAAAAACAGCAAATAATAAATAGGTAAACGACAAAGATAACTTTAAACTTACTCTTCAAACCACAGATTCCGCTATAAATCTGTAACAACAAATGAGGATTCAACAGCTTTAGAATTAAATTGAAAAAGATGAAAAATAAGAAGAAAAAAAAGAGATGGTTATACATATAATAGAAATCAGACAGTTGTACATGAAGGATTACTTCTAAATTATTGATTCAATCAACTATCGTCATCATTTTCATGACTGTACTCTTCATCGTCATCATCATCCACACTCTCATTTTCACATGTCATCCTTCCAAAGTTGAGTATATTCTTTAGAGACTGTTCGCTTAGTTACCAGTATCTACACTCAAAGGAAAGGATCTAAAAGGATGAAAGGAGGGACCAGGGATAGGGGATCAAAAGTATGGTTTCTTCCTTCTCCCCTAGAGAAAATAGGGTTTTGATTGCAAAGCGGTGGTTTATCCCCTCTCCTCCTACAAGAGAAAAACTAGTTTGATTTCAATGAGGTTGATTTCTCCCTCTCCTTCCAAAACTAGGGTTTGATTAAAGATGTTCATTTCTCCCTTCTCCACCAAGGAAAACTAGGATTTGGATTGCAAAGAGGTTGATTTCACCCCTCCTCCCACAAGAGAGAAACTAGGGTTTGGATCCAAAGCCTGGATTTCTCTCCTCCCCTCCCAATGTGTGAGACACTAGGGTTTGGGTTGCAAGAGGCTCTCTTCCCACAAGAGAGAAACTAGGGTCTAGACTGCAAGGAATTCCTCCCTCCTCCTCTCGCTAAGAGTAAAACTAGGTTTGATTGTAAGGAAGATGATTTTTCCTACGACTCTCAGCAGAACAGTGTCTCACACTTGTACCATCTATGCATTATGCAGATCATACTGAATATATATAGTGTTTGGAGAAATTAGGGTTATAAGGTTTTTCCTTTCTTGAACTAGCTAAACCCTAAAATTTGAGATAAACATCAAATCTCTTATTTTCACTTTTCTATTTTTGAGGAAAGAAAATCTAAAATATTGTCCAAAGATATTTTTAGACCTTATTTTTAATTCTTAAAATATGAACAAACTAGGCCTTTACTTTCTAAGAAATTAAATAATAAATTTACCAAGGCATTTGTGTTCTCATCTCTGCATCTAGAAGCCTTTTATCAAATGATATCTGTTCGCATTTTATATAGATTACATTGATTCTTGCTACCAAAAATAAATAAAATAAGTGAAGAATTCTAAGAAAGGAAAACTAGAGATTCTATATACAAAATATACAATTTTTATTTCATATGAGATGCAAAAATTCAATAATCTCATTCCCAATTTGTTTAAGGTGTTTCAAATGATTGAGTAGGGCTTTATTAGAATATCAACCAACTAAGGTGATGTTTGCTTACTTAATGCTTAATAGAATTTTTTTGAGCTTAATGCTGAATAGTACTTGCACAAGATAAGATGTTGTGTTTTGTTTTTTTAACATCTGGTAGTGAGTAGGATGGCAACTGATCTGGATTATTTCGGTTCTCACCCCTACCCATTTTAATGACATGTTTGGTTTAATTATAATCGTTTTTAGCGTGTTTGAGTTTATTTTCAAATTCGATACAAGCTCAGACGAAGTTCAGCATAGCACTACTGTCCCGATTATTTAAAAATAATTTTTATTATTTTATTTTATGCTTTTAATATAAATAATAATAATAATACTAGAATATTTTTTAATAAATAATTTATAAAATTATATTATTTTTATTTTTAGAAATATATTAATTTTTAACATAAATAAAAGCAAATATAAAAAGCAAAAATAAACCAAAATCAAATAAACAGGACAGTTTGAAATTTTGATTCATCCTCGTCCATTTTAATTTTTTTAAATGAGACAAGTTTGAGAATCGAAAAATAAACAAGCCAGCTCCAATGGCCACTTTATCCATAACCCTCCGTCAACCCACACTACAAGAAAAGGTCCTTTGTCGGATGTGTTTTCGACCACAAGGTAGAGTATATATGTCAAGGTAGGTGCAATTCACATATGTTATCTATGCCAGTGTCAAGAAAAGTTTAAAACCACCTTGACATTTATACATGTCAAGGATGATTTTATTTCTATCAATAATGAATCTTTGTTAATTTAATAAATGTCAACGTTTATTTCACTATTGTCAAGGTTACATTCACATATGTTAAGATGTTTGCTATTGCAAATATAATGTTGTTAGCACTAAATCAACCGTATGTCAAGATTGCTTATGAAAATTTAATATTATTTATTACAATTTTGATATTTTACAATTTTATTGAGATCTATTTAATCGAATAATACACAACTAAGTCTCTCTAATAGCAATATAAATAAACAAGGAAAAAACATGTTATATATACATTTGAATATTAAAACTAAATTGATGAATCTTTTTTACTAGTGATTCTTAATTCATATATACAAAAAAGTACCTTATTAAAAAACATTCAATTAAGACAATATACAAACTTTAATTGTAAAATACAATACTATCTTTGTAAAAGTTGGTCTCTAATTCTTCATCGTCTTCTTCCTTTTGCTAAATTTCTTAGGTACCTAATGGAATAGACATATTATTAGAATGCTCAAGAATAAGCATTAAAATAACATTATAAGGTGCTTTTAATTACAATAATGCATCAAACATAGATGCAATTTGCAAACCTCATATCTCTAGCATTAATCTTCAAGCACTACCCACTACGAACACCTCCAAATAGCCATCACCTTTATGTCAAACCTATGATAGAAAAACAAACCATGAATGTTAACAAAGAAAAATTCAAACGAGAGAATAATAAATAATTAAATAGTTCTTAAGAATGAATTACGAGTTCAATTTTGTTTTATATTATGAACCCAACAATAATAAAAGTATACTTCATCAAAGTTTCTAAAGAATACAAAGGAGAGAAAAAGCTAAAAAATATATCTTTCATGGTTAATTTGGCTTTTAAATAGATAAAAACTTACATTATCCAAGAAATCGTTGAAACTAGTTCTTTAGGATTGGATTGAGAAATAAATTAGTCATTTTTCCATTGAGAAGTGTTTATATATACTAAGAACATAAATATTGAAAAGATAAAATCACATCTATTTTATTGGTTTAATAATAATAATAAAAATAATTTGAAATTTTTTAAATAAAACCACCCATGTAATCATAAATAAGCTTTCCTTACTATTGTATGGTTTATTGACTTGTTTGAAACAAGCTCTTATAGTTTCCTCATTTGTACGTGTACACTATTGTTTCTAAAGGCGCCTAATGCATTCAATGACCAAGTCTAACATGTTTGAGTGTTGATTTGGTGCCAAAAAGAAAATTTTACATATGCTAATTGAGAGGCAAATGATATCTTTCAAGCTCACAAATCATGCTTGTAGCTCTCAAGACTAATTTAAAAAGCACTCCTTAAAATCTTCATTTAAAGATTAGTAAGGTAAGAACTCACTTACGTTTCTTCCTTTCATTTGCTTCAAATAAAATTAATCTTACATATCTTCATCCATACTAGTGAAAACTTTGATTCTGTATAACAACTATATAATTTTTCATACGGGAAAACAAATAAATTTAAATTCGCTTATCGTGTCTAAAACAAGGAAGCATGTAGATAACAAATAGAGAATCTACATTTCCAGATACTATGTGCCTTCACTCGTGAAAATCCTTGCCATAAACAACGGAAATGTCACAAAATACTTTAATGCTCAACTTCCCTTTCTACAAGAACTCGGAAGAAGTAAAGCATTATTTGCTACATTGGGAGTAGAACACATCTACAACTTTCTCTTCTTGTCAAGTTCACTAAGAAAGCACTCAGTTTCATTGTTGCCTAAGAGAATGAAGGTGATATAATTTGATTTACAACAATAGTTTAATCAATATGGATAAGAACTCCAACATTTTCTACTTCCATAATGTCTGGTGGAACTAAAACATATGGATGATTGTAGTTTGGGGATGATCGACATAGGTAATTATATAATTTTATGCTATATTCCAAAATATATTACCATTTTTGATTGCCTAATATAAAACAAGATGAGTAAAATAAAGGTCACAAAGAGTCACATACCAATCACCTATTCACTCTTACTTCGTTGAAGTAGCCATGGGCAGCTCCTTCTCACAAGATCATGCCGCTTGTCAAGACCTTGTCTCAAAATATATAAGCCTATGTTCGTCAAGAGACTCGACATATAACACAAAATTAATGATATGTGCATAGAAACCACTTTCATGAATCCGTGATGTCATATTTCGTGTCAGGCCTTTAAAACTCGCACTTCCAAATGTCAGTACCTTAGTTATTGTAATAAATTCCATTAATCAAAGTCAATTGTAATTGTAAGTCGATAAAGTCTATTTAAAAATTTATATGGTAGAAGAAAACCTCTCGTCATTCGAGCTTAATTTGTTCACTACGAGGCCAAAACTTATTCTCAGAAAACCGCCTTATAAACTCCTTAGTGGGGTGTATGACACTGTGGATATCTAATCGTAAATTTAGAATGACCTCTAAATCAAACTGAACACAAAATCGTAGTGCTAAGAAATAAGAAGAAACAGAGAAAGCATACCTAATAAATTAACTTTGATGAAGCACTGCTAGGTCCATTTTTTTTGCCTGTGAAGAACCCACAAGTGTTCGAACCGGAGCACACTTGAATAAGCTTCTTCTCGTAAATGCTTGAAAAAATGTAGGCTGGAACTTTCTTCCAGGAGTCCACAGACCCATGAAGTGGACAAAAATAAAATTCCAATAAACCAAATCTAGTGAACTACCATTATTTCAACATTATTGTCCCTATCATATTTTTATTTCATCAAATTTTGAGAGCAACCGATAGAGTCCATTTTGAAATAGTAAAGAAGAGAAGATGAGAAAGGAGAAATCACATACCAGTGAAAGTGAAAGCCATTGACTGGAAAGGTGGCATGATCATTCACATTTGACTTTTAACCCAAGCAGATCACATTTTGTTTAACTCCAAAACCAAGAAGTTAGTGCTTTCGCACTTTCACCTTTGTAATTCATGGTGATATGCCCACAAATTACGTTTGCTTTACCTAATATGAAGTTTTAAATAATTTCAGGTAGTCATTTGTGAATTAAAAGGCATCGAAAAGGCTATTCTAGGATGTAGAGATGAGTCAACAATGGAAATAGGAAGGAGGCCAAATAAACCTTTAAATGACGTTCATGGGTCTTGAGTATCCGGGTAGCCCCAAGAAGCATGACAACGTGAGCATCTTGGCCACAAGAATGCATTTTCCTAAGAACTTTACTTTTGTGTTCTATTCCCTACTTCCCGTAACACATCCAAACTAAAACCCACTACAAACTCCACTTAATTTTCTCACTCCATCCTCAAACCCACATTAAATACAGCCACCCTTATTTTATTTTATCTTTTTTCAGCAGTGTAATTAAAAACAACCCAAAATGGGGCGTGCTTGATTTGAGAGACTATAGTGTAATTTAGCCTTGTAACAAGTGGGGAATGGGTACCAGCACACTCATAAAGCATAAATATTCCACAGCTCTTCGTTAACGCAAGAGGATTAAAGTGCCACACCCATACATAATAAAACAAATGCTTCAAGAAAATAATAAAATTTAAAAGAGATTACAGGTAACGGTAAGAGAAAAAAAAAAGATGATTGCTCTCTTAAAGGCGTCAAATATTTGCAATTGAAGAAGAATCACGAATCAAGAATGAACAAAATGTGATAATGATGAAAAGATTGTTTGGAACTTTTAAAATAAATGGGTTTTAGAATTTCTGTGTGAATTTATATGGCAATGTTGAGCAATTTGTTTGAATAAAATCGACAGAAAAAAAAAGGAATTGGGATAGCATCCATGTTCGCTATGACAGGAACAAACGACGAACCTCTCATCAATTGCGGCGCCGCTTTCATAGCAAAAGACGACATTTCTTGGAGTTGCAACAATTCAGGTCTAAAGTCGCAACATCCACCATCTCTCTTTCTTCCATCGCAACACCCAATACTCAAATTGACACCATTCATAAACCCTAGACTCGTCACACATTTATTATTGCTCTTACTCCGAGGCCAAGAAAATGTTTAAAGGATTAAAAACCCAAAAGTACTAGATAAGAAAATGAAAAGGAGTTTTCTTATTTTTCTTGAACCAAAGACTAATAAAAGAGGAAAATTTTGATGCTACTCACATAGGACGAAAGTCGGAAGAAGCATACAGAAAGCTTATGGTGAGAGAGTGGAATAGTAGAGATCGAGTCGAGCAAGAGCAAGAGCGAGAGCGGAAAGATTTAAAGGCTTGAGAGAGAATGCTTGAACCAAGCTCGGGGAAAATGAGTAAAAAGGTCTAGTGTGAATTATATATGTTATACAACCTAGCGATGTAAATTTATAACCTATAAATTTTTTAGTGATATAACCTATAATCGATTCATTAGAAAAACCTTTTACTTAGTTTAAGAAATTCTACCTTTGACTTTCTCTTCGAAAAATAAATAAATAAATAAATAAAAGAAGAAATTCTATCTTGACTTAAAAAATTCTGTCATGGTCATTTCATTTTATATCAATGTTTCTTTTCCAAAATCTAATATCTGTCATAATTACTTTAAAAATAGATATATAAGTTATGATTGCCTATTGCATAAGCTTATAATGATAGATATCACATTAAGTCAATAATTTTTCTGTCAATAAAGGGCTTTTTTCAGTGTTGCAGTGTGTATTGATGGCTCCTCTACTTGTCAGCATGTGACACCCCGAATATCCCGAGGGTCCGCGACCACCGTTAACTGCCGGAACACCTATGTCTCTATATCGTTGAAACCATTCATGAGTGTGGCCACTTCACCCATACATCAATACTCACCACCCAACTAACTATATTAATAATAGTTCAAGAGTTACATTACTCAACCAAACATATATCAAAATTTAGAGTTGTAATACATGTTTTACAAAGAAAATGTCAAGCCACACCGCTTTCTTCTAAAGAGGCCACTCTAGTGGTATAGATCCTCAGGTACACTCCACATTACTGAAATAATGATCCCTCGACAAGGTGAGCAATGCCAAGTAGTGATAATCTCGTACATGGGTTACTCCCCACCTAAGTGCACATGTAATGGCAACCAAACACACTCAAGCAAATACATGATCCTACTTGAATGTCTACATGCCCAATCCCATGTCTCGAGTCCTCACCAACTCCCTCACAGATGCCTAAGCCAAATGTGAGAAAAAAATACAGTTTTCAAAACAAAAGGTTTTTGTTCTTAAAAACATACTACCGAGTTTCAGTAAAATCTATTGAACAACCCTCCGAGGTGAATTGCTGGGTAATTCTCTGAAACAGTCATGGGTCCGCCTCCGAGATGAACTGTTGGACAACTCTCCAAGGCAATTCTTCGGAAAATCTTCCTTGAAATTCCTTTCACAACCATTTTCCTTTTTCTTTAATGTCATGCACTCACTACCGTTCTAGGGTGCCCGTGCATATGGAATGCATTATGCCATTTCGAACAATTCATGCTAATATATTTTACATGCATATATTAACAAAAATTAATTCACATACATCATGTTATTCAGTCCTGCCAATAACATCCAAATTAGCTCCACATGGGCTAATTAACAATTCAAGCAATTCATTTTGAATCACCCCGAACAACACTGACTCACACACGAATCACGTGAGAGCGATAAAACCCCAAAAATTTGGGCCTTGTTCAAGCGAGAAAACACGATAGGGATTTTCTTCACTCGGTTCAAATATTTTGAGACTGAAAACACGGCCATCCAGGACTCAACAAATCCTCATCCATTAAAATGGCTCTTAGCCAAAGAATAAACCAAGTAGGAGAAGACCCCTACCTCTTGGAGTTATCGAAACTCCATAAAATCGGTGTCCACACGTAGCCCTTGCAGCGTAGATCAACTTTGTTTCTTGGCCCGACGAGAACCGAAGGTCCGTAAGCCGGGAAATCTAGATAGAAGTCACACTTTCTCTCTCTAAAACCAGTCTCTCCCCTCTCACTGTCCGTTTCCAGCAAATGGAGAAGATGAGGTCTTGTTTTGTCTTTATTTTTAATCTTTTCACTTAATTCCATTCTTGTCCTTTAGATTGATTTTTAAAAGCTTTTTGACACATGGTTTAATCTAAGCCATTCATCTCCATCCTCTCACTAATCATGCAACATGAGTCACATGGGTACATGTAGTAGATGGAGCTTTTTGTCGTATCACATGTCTCTCCGCAATGAGTCATACGGCGCAACACTCGATTGCTTCAAAAAATGTGAAATTCCGACTATCCCGGAATTCGACGAAATTTGATGTGGTAGCTAGATTTTGCGAGACGATTCCAACGGTAAAATCCGTTTCGTCATCCGAGATCTAAAAAAATTCCATATTTTGACCGAAATTACCATTTTACTCTTTTTCAGAAAATTAGAATTTTTTCGGGTTTTACAGGGCAACAATGGAGTTTTTATTGTTTTAGTAGAAAATGACTTTTTATGAATTGAAAAAGCCAAATATTTTCACTTTTTCTGTTCAAAACTTTTTTTACAAATTTCAACAATAAGTCGTGAAAATTTTAAAAACAACGAGGCTTAAGTTGAAAGGCTGAGATAGCTTTCGTGATAGAATCAAAAAACAAACAATCCCTAAGTCTTTTTAGATTATAGGGAGGTACAAATTAACACATGTTTAAGTTTCTCTTTTATAAAATTTTTGTCAGCTTCCACATGCTTAGTTCAATCATATTGCATGAAAAATTGTTAGAAAATTTGATGGCTAAACTTGTTGCTACAATAAAGGTTTCATAGGTTCTTCAAAATTAATTCCAAGGTCACTCAAAATTATGTTTATTTGAAGAATCTCACGTGTGTCAGTGTGTCTGCCTTGAATTCAGCTTTCCTACACTCCATCCCGAATCGCTTCCTAACTTTTCTAAGTCACTAAGTTTAATAGTAGTGCTAAAACATGTTATATGAATTTTTCATGAACCTCGACTATTTTTCTTTTAACCTATGATGTACATAATTCAACCAACTTGGATGTTTTCTATAGTGCAATAAAAATTAGCGCTATACCAGTAGAGATTAGGTTAGATTTATTTAAAATGAGAGTGATATGGAGATGTGTACGATAGAATAACCCTCCACCTACCCACCATCCTGGAAACCAAAAATGGAAAGAAAAAAGAAAGATGATCTCCTATAATACTAATGAACCTCCAGCATGGCGAAGCAGGGAGTAATAAAGTAAAAGTATAGCTTTCTAATGCCCTCAAATACAAGTTAAGATCAATGGAATTTCAAATCTTTTTCTTTTAGGATTTTCAAAAGGGTGTTAGTTCCTTTTTCCTTTCTTTCTTTTTTTTTTTTTTTTTTTTTTTTTGTTGCGAATGACTTTAATGCAAACATTTGAATGAGAACCAATAAGATATTAGCACTTTCATGATGATATGTCTTTCTTTCTAAGGTTTACTTTGAGAATTATCTCTCCATAAATGTCGTGTTGTATGATATATGTTTCCTTTCTGTGTGTCGAGATCAATTCCATTGCCACTGATTGTTCAAAGTAGTAAGAAGACCATTGAAAATAAATTATCTACCTCTTTCATAGTTCATCAATATTTAAACTCCACTGTGCTTTCAATATCGCAATTTTGACCTTTTGTCCACACTATTAGAATGCATTTATTTTTATGTTTTTTTTTTTTTTTTTTGAAGACTCTAGTTTACCTCTCGTTAATTAATATTTATTAGTTTAGAATAACCCTCCACCTACCCACCACCAATAATACAAAAAATGGAAGAAAAGGAACAAAGAAGATGTTCTCCCTTTAGTACTAATGAACCATAATATGGCAAGTAGGAGCTATTATAGTATGGCTTTCTAATGCCTGAGCACAAGTTAAGGTCAATGGAATTTCAAATCTTTTTCTTTTACAATTTTCAAATGACTGAAAGGGTGTTAGTACCTTTTTCTTTTATTTTCTTTTTTGTTGTCGAATGACTTTAATGCAAACATTTAAATGAGAACCAACAAGATTTTAATTGCTAATGATTATATTTTATTTCTTTGTGAGGTTTACTATTAAAATTATTTCTCTCCATAAATGTTGTAATGTACTAATTTGATATTTGTTTTCTGACTATGTGTGTCGAGACTAATTCCATTGCCACTTATTGTTCAAAGTAGTTAGAAAACCGTGTAAATAGATTGTCTTTCCTTTCATAGTTTATCAATATTTAGACTCAATAGGCTTCTTTCAATATATATATATATATATATATATATATATATATATATATATATATATATATATATATATATATATATATCAATTTTGACCTTTTGTTCAGACGATTACAATACATTTGTTTCTTTTTTTTTTTTTTTTTTGAAGAGTCTAGTTTACCTCTCTTTAATAAATATTTATCATTTCATAAATTAGGGAATAGTCGGTCTTCTCCAATTGATATAGTTTATATGGAGGAGAGATAGCAAGCCCACTAGCTTCATCGTTACTAGATAAAATTGAAGGATCCGATTAGTCTTGGGCGGTTATTTTTGATTTACAAGGGAAAGAGTTCAATTTTAATTTTAGGATGCTAAAACTCTATGTTCAGCATCCATCTTGCTCCATAAAGAATATGAAAAAATTTTACTTTTTTTCATTTCAATTTTATGGTAGGATTTTATTATTGAAGTTGTGATTACCATGATCTTTAAGATGCGCTGCGATGGGCCTTGGGCGGTTGCTTTGTCTTAAACGGCGTTATACTCGCCTCACCAAAACCGATGAGACACTTCCCGAGACAGGAGGAGGGAACAAAGAGCCGCATGGGAAAGCAAGGTCAGGCTTTTCAAAACATGCTTAAGGCGTCGAATGCAGGATTTCAAGTCCACCGGTCGGTCATTCTACTATATGGGAAGTTTGTTAATAATAAGCACCTAGAAACCTTAAAATCCGCAAAAGCAATATTATCGGCCCGAATTTTCCGACTTCCGAATATACTCACCGGAGAGATAATCTTGTATAAGGAAGGATAATCCACGATAAGAGGAAGAATTAGTCTTTGATAGGAGCGAGAACTTTCGTTCCTAAGAAAATGAATTCTTTCACGAGAAAAGAGTGAGATTCTCCAAACCACCCTCTATAAATCAGGGGGATCTCCACGATGAGAGGTAATCAATCAAAAATTGGTTGAATTTTCTTGCTCTCTGATATTTTCTTGACTTAATCGTGAAAGGCGTTGGCCCACCATAGTAGAATCGCCGCTTTTTTTGTGGGTTTGTGCCCCGCTAATGCCTCGGAGGTCGGATGGTCGAGAGGCTGACGAGTATGTGAGTAAGCGAATAGAAAGCCTCCCTTATAGGCTCTGAGAGCTTGCTTAATACTTGATCAGAGTTATACTTCATGCTGAAGCTTTGTGATCCCCGTTTCATCTCATTCAGGCAAGCGTAATGACGAGCATTCCGATGAAGGAATTGCCATAAGACCAATTCCTCAATTAGTGTCAGGACATGGAGAGAAAGCAAGAGGAATAAACAAGACAGATGAAAGAGTTCCAAGGTTAGGCCAAGTGCTTACGGCGCAAGAACGACTAGCTACGAGCCTAGATCGAAAAAAGTCACAAGGTAGCATAAGATAACGACCGCGATATTGCCGTCTCAGTGACAAAGGAAGGGGCACATCTTCCTAAAGACATCGATACCCTAGCGGACGATGAGCTGTCCTCAGGCAGCTCCCCATCCTTGAATCTCTCGCCGACAAGAAATACTCGAGGAAACCTGAGGATCATATCGCCTGAGGCCTTCGCCTCACCACGCCCATTGGCCGCTATTAATGATGCATCTCACAAGGCAAGGAGAGAAGTAGGTAGAAGACAGTACTAGCTAGGTCCTGCCCCAAGGAACCCACAGGTGCTACCCTCAGGCACGTTACCACCGGCGTCGCCCGCGAATCCTACCTTTGGTACGGGACGACCTTGCGTGCCGCGGAGTCGGCCTCATTCGGGTTAGGTGTATAAGTCACCTCTGGGGCGCGATTGGGTCAGCCCCAGTGGGCGCTCCACGTCGATGCCTCGATAAGCTATAATCCTGTCTTCTTCCTCGTAAATCGATCTCAGAATGACATTAACAGATATTAACCATCTCTTCGTTAAATGCTATCCGGTTGCGAGGGCATGTGCTAGCCCGATTCCACATGCTCTCTCTTAATTCAATAAACTCGTTCTATGAGCTTTAGGGTACATTCATCTCTTAGTATCTTTGTTCGATACTGCATAAGAGGAACATTAGCTCTTTGCAGACTATTAAAAAATGGAGAGAAAAATCCATGCAAGGGCTTCACAAGGAGGTTCGGGCAAGCCATCCAGCAAGTAGAGGCTTATAACAGGGATACGGTCCTTCAGAACTTCAAGAGAAGTTTCAAGCCTTCCACTCCTTTCTTCCACTCACTGTCTTTAGACCCAGCGCCCACGGAATAATTATAGAGTAGGATGGGTACTCAACTTATTTGGAAGATAATATCAGGTGTAGCAGCCTAAGTTGTCATGATTACAAGCAAGTCATTTGAAAGCAACAAGCCGGGAAGAAGCCGTATGAGGTCAAAGGAAGGTCAAAGCGAGAGAAACTGAAGCGATCACGAATCAGTCACGAAAAGAGGAGCCCAGCGAGTTCACCCCACCAGACATCTCATACGAGAAAGTCTTACCTCTTACATTCACGATTTGCAAATTTAGTGGCTTTCACTGATCTGAGCGGCTCCCTCTCAAAGGAAACCTATCCGTGTAGTGCAATTATCGCCAGATCATGGAGCGCAAAGACCAACAAGAGTCATCAAAGCTAAGTTCTTGGTGGAAGACTGATCAAAGCAAGGCACCTCAGAAGGTAAGTTAGGGAAGTTAATCGTGGGGGTGAAATCCCCGGGCCGCAATGACGAATTATAGTTGGCGCGATTAGTCCGTCAAAATCCCGGACTAGCCATAAACTATATCTTGGGAGGCTGTCACGATTACCAGTATCGAAGCACCAACGAAGCTCTTGGAAGGCGCAGTAAAGGCGGGTAAATGCTTTATCCCACGTAGGGGTAGCGTGGGAAACGAAGCGGAGTAGATGGCATCATATCCTTTCTTTCGATAAACCCGAACAGGGTCATTGTGCCCCATTATGATGCATTGGTACTCACCCTATGTATTAGCGGTTTTGATGTACACAGGATGTTGGTAGATCTTGGCAATGCGACAGACTTGTTGCATCTACTGGCACTTGATCGGATGAAGCTTTCGCAGAATGCTTAGCTTCCGGTCAGGCCCGAATCCTCTTTGGTTTCCGATAGCGCGACAACCACGCGACAGGAGATGTCACACTCACAATATGAGCAAGACCAGTGCGAGCAGGTTTGTTCTCGGGTTGTCAGACTTGGGGCCATATAATGCCATAGTAGGCTGGACTTGGCTGCACTCGATGAAGGTTGTCCCTTCAACGTATCACCAGATGGTCAGTTATTTAACGGCGTAGAGAGCGGTCGACCTTCTAAGCAATCGGTATTGAACATTGCTATCAACTATCCATACTGGAACAGAAAGGGGAGAAGAGCTCAGTCCTCACACATGAAGATTACGCAGCGTGGCAACCACGGGTTCGGCCCGATCGGGCGGAAGGGAGAAGAACCCGTTAGTCGTGGATCCCTTGGAGTGATGACAGCATTGAATGGCCCGGAGAAGCTCTCACATCACGTGGGTTCTGCTATCCGTGAAGAAAATGATGCTTCTAATGTACATTGTTAAGAAACATAGACGTGTTCGCCTGGAATCACTCGGATATGATCATAATCAATTCGATGTTGGCCTCTCACAAGCTGAATATTATCCCCTCGACCAAACCAGTAAAACATAAATGATGCGTCTCCACCCAGATCACCATCAGATTATTCAGAAAAAGGTGGACAATCTTCTAAGAGCAGGTTTTATTAGAGAGGTAAAGTACCTCGAACGGCTAGCTAATGTGGTGGTGGTTCTAAAGAAGGGCGGTAAAGAATTAGGTAGCGTGTGATACGGACAGCCTCAGCGAGCATGCACGAGATAGCTTCCCCCTACCAGTGTATAGACCAGATTGTTGATGCCTCAGCCGGGCATGGAATGTTGTCATCTCTGGATGCTTTCTCTGAATACCACCAGATTCTCATGCACCCTGCCTGATGTAGAGAAAATGGCCTTCATTACACTGCACAAGCTATACTGCTACAATGTAATGCCTTTTGGCTTGAAGAATGCCAGAGCGACTTATCAAAGGCTAGTGACTAATATATTTTGACCACTGATGGGCAAGACCATGGAAGTCTACATCGATGATGTGCTTGTCAAATCAAAAGAACGCGTCGATCACTCGCAGCACCTGTAAGAAACCTTTGAGCTGCTGCGCACGAATGGCATGAAACTCAATCCCCTAAAGTGTGCAGTTGGAGTTAGTGCAAGCAAGTTTTTGGGCTTTATGGTAATGTAGAGAGGGATAGACGCTAATCCTATTCATCTTAAAGTTTGTTATAGAGGTCTTGACTCCCAAGATGCGATGGCCGAGTTAGTCGGCGGAGGGGCTCTCTAGCCGGTTCATATCTTGTTTCTGGAGCTAATTAAAGCCATTTTTCACCACTCTAAGGGGAGCCAAACTAACCGGCTGGAATAAGGAATCTTTGACGAAGCAATATCTTCTTAGAACCACGATTATGACTAGCCCTGAAGCAGGTGATACGCTCTATCTTTACATAGTAGTTTTAGATGTCTCAATAAGTGCAGCTTTGTTCAAAGAAGATGAAAACCAAAAGCAGAGACCATTATTCTTCATAAGAAAATCCCTATATGAGTGATAGGCCGAAAGCGTGATGTGTATATATGTACGCCTATGTGCGCAAGTGCACGCGTCGTATCAAGTAATATAATGTACCTAGGAATTGCGGGATCATCAGATCACGAGGATAAGTCGTCGAATCTGAGTTTTGCACTTTTGAATATTATCTGGATCATAAGCTTTGGTATTGATTACTAATGCACGAACTTAAGCTAAACTAATGGCTCTTAGTGAATTCTTGTGATGTGGAGGCAAGGGCTATGTGCCATACGCCTTTGTTGGTTACTTCTAGAGAAATTACTATTCAGTTTATTCACGACTTATTGATGACGGGGTGATCGTGCTTACGAGATACCCTCTCTCTCGAGTGTCAGCCTATCACCAAGCTAGTAGGGTTGAGTGTATCTACACTAATTGATCTCAGCAGCTTAAATGTTCTTATGTCCTTCCCTCGAAATTGGAATATCTCACATTCTGAGATTATTGGGGTTGCTTTGTTGGGTCCACAGGCATCCTCATCTCTCGAATCTCGGATATCCAGCACAATCATGCCAATGTTGGACAGACATCACCATGTAAATAAATCACATATATAGAGCATATACTAACATGGCATCATAAACAAGCTGAATAATATAAAATACGAATCTTTAATCCATGCAATCGTGACAGGGTTCAACATAACCCTAGATATGAATCTAGAACATACTAGACTTGGTTATAATTATAATCAATTAATAAAACATTCGCAGTCTTTCAGAAAAGAAGAAAATCAATACAAAAGCAACTGTCTACTCTGCTGATCTGGTTCGTTGCGTCTTGCTTTACGTGCCCTCGAATTCTGGTCCCTTTTTTCTTTTAATGATGGAGAGGAAGAAATCGTGCTGACGTCGCGACGTTGCAACGTCGCGACGTTGCCGCTTGTTGACTTCTATTTTTGTTGACCCAACGTCGCGACGTTCTTGTCAGCTTCATGCTTTTCTTCTCTCAGCTCCAAAATGGTCCCAAAAACTTCCCGTTCCACCTGTTATTCACACAAAAGCAAAAATCAGATATCGAGCTATATAAATACGTATTTATCCGTAAAATAACGCTAAAACCATAAGACAAACGTGGGTATGGCATGAGTGTTTTAGGCACTCATCACACCCCAAACTTACGCTTCGCCTTGTCCCCAGCAAAGGCCGACTTCAACTTAGGACACCACCTACATACTATATCCTAAAACTAGAATCGTGATGCACATGCTAATAGACAGAGGATCAAAATGGACTGACTCACACTCTTGCCTTTTTGCTCGAATTTCAGGGGATCGCAAGGGGTGTTCGACACAAAAGAATTGGGTGAACTTCGATCTGGGTTAATAGCGCCTGACCTCAGAAATTTATTCAATAGCCTTTCCCAAGGACCCTATGTGCATTGAATGAATGACCTCTAGTGTATACCTTTGTTCCGACGCCCCCAAACTTGAGTTCAACTCACCTAGTTGGGAGAATCTAACTACGGAAGGATAGGAACGCACCGTTTGCATTCCTTAACATACACTCATAGTGGCTCATGGAGTGCCCATAAGTTTATGCTAAGTGTTCATGTAGCGGGAGTTAGTTGGTGACTCCCCACCGGTTGGTTGGGGCAGGGCATTCCAGTTCCTCGAACGTCACCTCGAACACTCAACTAAACCTAAGGGCCCTAAGCTGTGGGAAACTTCCATCTTCTGTCCCCTGTAATGGGCAGTGAAGTCAATGACTCCCGGCCAGTTGGCTCAGGGCATTGGGCTTTGAAAGGCCCCTCGGACTGTGCCCGGGTTTCGATTGGAACATCCCACTTATTCTATTCCTATTTTTCTTTTCTTTTTCTTTTTCTCTTTTTTTTTTTTTTTAATTTGAGGCTCGACGGCAATCCTCTTTTATTTACGGTGTCCCATCTCTTTGGTGTTTAGAGACTCCCAGGGTTTGTTGAACCTGAGTAGCCGGGCTTGGCGCCTAGGCATACCCTAGAGGTCATCCGTGTGTGAGTGTGATAGGCTCGTTGGGAAGTAATGTCTTGAGTATCCCGGAGATGATTCACTATGCCTCCCTACCTATTCAACCTAATTCCCGAGCATCTAACACCTTAAGAATCCTTTCTTGAGTTGTGCTTTGTTTGTCCATGATGATAGTAGACTCAGTCAAAAGTGATCCTCGACTCTCAAACATGACATCACGCACACACTACTTAAACACTTTAAACATAAACATATCTTTGTCACTTTAGGGACTCCGTGTTTGAACAACAAAAGCTTGACAAGAAAAGATAATGGCCTACCAAAAACAAAAACATCAACGCAACACAAGACTTGACATACTAAAATAAACAAACATAAACTAAAACAACTAAAGCGGGAATACGAAAATAACAATAACTCATCACAAAACATGCGAAGCGAGCAAGCAGATGCACCACCCACACCCCTCAAGCGAAGTGTCGGTGTCCCCACTGGCTATAAAAGAACAGGATAGGGTGAAGGAAACTTCCCTGGTGATCGGACGGGTCACTGCGGTGGTGGCGGTGGTGGCTGGTGGAGTGCGAAGTTGGAAATGTTTGAGGGCTGGAGGGCTGGCTGGCTGTTTGGAGAATAGTGGCTTTGGTTGACGGGAGCGTACGCATGTGTCGGCGCGAAGGGCCTCCATGTCCTAGGTGATGAGGACTCGGTGCTCCTGTGTCTCATCCGAAAAGGCGTCAAAACGGTCAGTGAGAGCGAGCACCGGGTCCTCTAGATCAGGTGTAGGACTGGATGGGACCTCGGCGAGGGTCATTTGTGGTGGTGGTGGTGGGTGAGTGGAGGGCGCAAATGTCTACGGGGATCGCCGGGGTCTAAAAGCTTGAGGGCGATATTTTCGTGGAGCTCATCCTCGTCAGAGGGCTCATTGCTCGAGTCGTATGTCCCCTCAGGTCGTGGTACACCCGGTTTGTCACGGCAGCGGAGTATAGCCTTAATGGGGTCATCCACGCCTCATTGTCCTGGGGGCACCCGGCTCTCGTTTATAAACCGTAGATGAAATGGGTTGCCCAGTATTCATTCACATGCGGTTATGGAGGATGGCGTCCTCGATAACACACTTGACTTATCGAATGGTATATCTTTGAATAATGTCATGGATTGAGTAGAGACACGCTGCGTCACTTCACACACGTTCGTCGTCGGAATGAGACGCGACATGATGAAGTGATGCCAGACCTTGGGAATATAGGCCAAATGCTTGGCCTTGAAGTGCACGGCGTGCCCTTCACTATTTAGCTTCCACTCCCCTCGCCCGTTGGTCAGGACCTGAATGACCTTGGGGTAGTCGGGACGCTCATATAGCCGATCGAAAGGCTCAGGGGGGACTGGGTCGAGATTGTAGAATTGGTTAATAGACTGTGCAGAAAAGTCTACCAACACACCACACACCCTGACCTTTTTGACGACATGGGAGGCGAGGTTAGCGTAGAATTCTCGTACCACACTCGTCGCAGCTGGACAAGGTGGTTGGCAAAGTGCCCGCCATCCCTTAGTCGCAATGGTCTTACGAAAGAAATTGTCGGGGTGGTGGAAGCCCTTTTCCTTGATAAAGGACCTATTCTTGCATATGGTACCGAACCGATCGGCGGCACCTTCATTGACAAATTTGGTGATATCGAAGAAGATTACGAAGTCGGGTCCTCAGCGACCCCTTTTTGTGGGTAACTTTTGGTGCTTTCCCGACATCGTCGTAGAGGGGCATGTCTAAATTACCTAAGCTCCTAGGGGTATAATGGGACCTAATGGCATCAAGGTGGTCACACCCAAATGGCTAGACAATGGGTCGAGCTTTTTAGGGTGCCTTATGGGAACTAAGGCAGGAAGGTGACGAGGAGTGGACACAACCCTAGGGCTATCTAAAGGAAGGACTCATTCATTTCGAACTAGACCTAACAGGGGCGAGGACTAGACCTAACAGGGGTGAGGACACCACTGCGTGGTGATGAAGACGCGAGACAAGGACAGTGGAAGGGTTGGAGTGGGGAAAGATTGGTGTGGTGAGGCGTTGGAGTCGGAGAGCGGCTTGATGTTTCCGTGGTGTGTGGCGTGGATTCGGCAAGGGTGTGGGTGGTGGTGGCGACAATGGAGGGCGTTGGGGTTCAGCAAGGAGGATGAGGGTAAAGGAATCAAAATAAGGTGGGTTTGGCTAAAATAGGGAACTTAGCAGCGTCGCGGCGTTAGTGCGGCGTCGCGGCGTTCGAACGAAGGAAGCGATAGCGTCGCGACGTTGAGATCCAACGTCGTGATGTTCCAGAGGCGCTAATTTCCAACGTCGCGACATTGGGATCCAATGTCGCGACGTTCGAACGAGCGACGGCGTCGCGGCGTTGAGCGCGTCGGCGTTCACGAGAAGGCGAAATCTAAATTTCCATCAAGTCTCTAATGTATGAGAAAACCCCCCCTAGTGCAAGTGGTGACCCCTTTTAACTTCGGAAGTGAGTTCTCAAGCGTATCCTCCATGTTACATTCAGTCTTGGGCCCTGAAAACAGACAGCTAAAAGAAAATCCCGATTATGGAAGAAGACAGAAAACCAAACCAGAATTAACACAAACAATAAAACATTAAACTAGGGAAAGAAAAAGTTCAAGAGAAGCATGAGTTTGCCTCCCAAAAACACTTTGTTTAATGTCGTTAGCTCGACACGACCATTTGAATCTAAATATTGCTGGAAACTGAGCTTTCAAATATGGCCTTTCAGCTGTGACTTAACACGGTGTGTTCAATGGAATGAATGCAGCATTCACATGGAACTCGCCCCCAAAGTACGGCTTCAACCGTTGGGTGTTAACTTTGAATGTTCCTTTCTCTGGATAAGTAACTGCCACCCCTCCATGTTGAAAAACTTGGGTCACTGTGAATGGTCCCGACCATCTCGACTTTAATTTCCTAGGAAGCGGTTTAGTCGAATTAAAAACCGAGAGCACTGTTTGAAATCCCCACATCGAATTCTTTCCTAACAATATGTTTATCGTGCCAGGCCTTCGTCTTTTCTTTGTATATGCTAGCATTCTCAGAAGCTTCGTTCCAGAATTTGTCCAGGTTCAACTGTTTGTGGCATTAAATCTCACCGGCTAATATCGCATCCATGTTCATTGCCGGAGTTACTAGTAGGCTCGATGCCAGATCCACCGGCGAGGTGGCATGCTTTCCATAAACAATTCGAAAGGGCGACATACCCAATGGTGTTTTAAATGATGTTCGGTATGCCCAAAGTGCATCCTCAATCTTTTCGACCAGTCCTTCTTGGGCTGATGCGTTTTCTCCGTAATGGACTTGATTTCGATTCGATACCACTCTGCTTGCGTTCAGCGTAGGTGATATCACGAGGATGTGCGGTCTCAGCACTCCATACTTTTTCAAGACTTTGTCAAATAATCATCTTGTGCGAGAAATGAGTACCGTTATCTGTGTCGATTAACGAAGTGTCGAGCAGCGAGAATATGTGACTACGAAGGCGGGCCTTACCACATGGTAGTGCGAGGGTTGGTATTGCTTCAACCAGCAGATACATAATCGGGTGCCGCGGCAGATGTGGATTTATTATGGACAGGCTTGATTCATGAAGTCATATCTTTGCTGAAGATCAGAAGCGGATTACTTCGAGGTGTATGCATGGGCGATTAGATCCTTTAAGAAATGCTTTCACCGTTCGGCCGACATTTGTCGCATGTGGATACGAACTGATGAGCATATTTGAATAAGTTGGGCCAGTAGAAGCCGGATTAAAGCACCTTGGCCGCTGTTCTCTGGCCACCGAAATGCCCTCCACATGGTAAAGTGTGGCAGTGGTTCAGAATACTATTCATTTCATCTTCGAGCACACATCTCGATCACTTGAAAATTCGACACGATATACTGTATAGAGTGGGTTCCCTCCCAATAGTAGTGTTTCAAAGTGTGCGAGAAACCTACTACATTGATAACTAAATTCGGGAGGGATCACCTTAGCTACCAAATAATTCCCGTAGTCTGCAAACCATGGAACCGCCCTTTTTTCTTCAATAGCTAAGATCTGCTCATCGGGGAAGTTGTCATTCACTTGGACCTCATCGCTTGCCCCTTCTAACCTTGATAAATGATCTGCAACTAAGTTCTCCGTTCCCTTCTTATCTTTAATCTCTACATCAAATTCTTGCAACAAGAGAACCCACCGGATTAGTCTGGGTTTGGCGTCCTTTTTAGTCATCAAGTATTTTATGGCGGAATGATCAGTGTGGACTACTACCTTGTTGTCAATCAAATAAAGGCCTAAATTTGTCAAAGCAAGAAATGATGGCCAATAGTTCCTTTAAAGTAGTGGCGTAATTCAAGCGAGCATCATTCAAGGTTACGCTCGCGCGGTAGATTACACGGAATGTTCTCTCTTTTACGCCTAACCTTTGCTCCAATCGCATAATCACTTTGCGTCGCGTTAGCTCAGTGGCCAATCACGGGCTACTTTCTGATGAGGAATTAAGATGCAGGTATCTTTCCAACCTTGCGAAAATGCGGCGCCTGCTTGTGAATCAAACTCAAATGGGGTCCCTTGGACTAGTAGATTAGACAACGGTTTTGCAATCTAAGAAAAATCTTCGAATGACTTTAATGCAAACATTTAAATGAGAATCAATAAGATTTTAATTTCTTTCATGATTATATTTATTTCTTTGTAAGGTTTACTATTAAAATTATTTCTCTCCATAAATGTTGTAATGTACTAATTTAAATAATTGTTTTAAAATATGTGTGTCGAGATCAATTCCATTGCCACTTATTGCTCAAAGTAGTTAGAAAACCATCCTCTTTCATAGTTTATCAATATTTAGACTCCAATATGCTTTCAATATATATATATATATCACAATTTTGACCTTTTGTTCAAACTATTACAATACATTTGTTTCTTATTATTATTATTTTTAAAGAGTCTTGTTTACCTCTCTTTAATAAATATTTATCATTTCATAAATTAGGGAATAGTCGGTCTTCTCCAATTGATATAGTTTATATGGAGGAAAGACAACAATACTAACCTAAATCGTTACCTAGATAAAATTGAAGGATCCGATCACGAATGGTTATTTTGATTTACAGGGAAAGAGTTCAATTTTAATTTTAGGATGCTAAAACTCTATGTTCAGCATCCATCTTGCTCCATAAAGAATATGAAATTTTTTTACTTTTTTTTTCATTTCCAATTTCTATGGTAGGATTTTTATTATTGAAGTTGTCATTACCATGATCTTTAAGATCCGCTACTCAATGGGCGGGGCCCATTTGGCACAATGCCTATCCCACTCGCCTTACCAAAACCAAGCAGACACTTCCAAGATAGGAGAGTCTAAAGAGGCCACCTGGGAAAGCAAGGTTAAACTTTTCCAAGGCTTGCTTAAGGCGGTCCGTCTGGGATTTCAAGTCCACCAACCGGTCATTCTACCCCATATGGGAATTTTGTTATGAATAAGCACCTAGAAGCGGAAAATCCACAAAAGCAATATTATTAGCAAATTTTCAAGCTTCCTAATCCCTTACTCCTCGGAGAGATAATCTTGTATAAGGGGAGGATAATCCCTGATAAGGAAGAATTAGTCTTTGATAAGGAAAGAGAACTCTCGTTCCTAAAGAAAATGTGATTCTTTCTAGAGGAAAAAGGGGGGATTCTCCAAACCACCCTCTATAAATCAGGGGGGTCTCTCCACGGCGAGAAGTGTCAATCAGCGAGTTTGAAGATTTTCTTAACTCTTCTCGTATTTTTCTTGACTTAATCATCCAGGAGGCGGTGGCCCACCGCCACCCGGTCGCCCTTTTTGTAAGGTTTACATCGCTGCGATACCTCGGAGTCGGATGGTTGAGAGGAGTACAACAATTATTTGGGAAGCGAATGAAGCCTTATAGACTACAAGAGCTTGGCTTCAATAACTATTAAGTAGCCCTTGATCGCTTGAAGCTTTGTTGATCCCCCATTCTACGTCTCATTCAATTGAGGCAAGTGCAATGACGAACATTCCAATGAACCAATTGCTAGAAGACCCCGGTTCACTCCGTTACAGGCGAGTAAGATATGGAGAGAAAGAAAGAGGAGCAGCGAGACGGATAAGAAGAGTTGCAAGGTTAAATGCGTGCTTCTGGCGAGAGCGACCCGTTCTGAGCCCGGATTGAAAAAGTCGCGGAAGCCGCGGATAGCGACCCATGATGTGCAATCGATCTTACGTGATAAAGAAGGGGCCCGTCGTTCCTAAAGACGTTGATACCCAGAAGGCGATGACATCCTCCGGTGACTCCCATCCTGAATCTCTTGTCGACGAATGCTAGAGAGAGCACAAGAATCGGATCGCACAAAGGCCTTCACCTCACCACGCTAGCCATTGACACCATTAGTGGTGCATCTCTTAAGCACACGGAAGAAGTAGGCGAGGAAGGCGATTATCGACTAGGTCCTACCCAGGAACCCATAGATACTACCCTTAGGCATGTTACCACCCCGGCCACAGCCTACACATCCCTACCTTTGGTACGGAGCCCGACCTTCTATGTCTGGATTGTTGGCCGCTCGTCGAAGACCCAGATGACATGCTCTCGTCACCCCTAAGGCAACACATCCTTGATTACAAGGCGCGTGGGTTTGCCATTCAAATTTCACCATGTTAAATGTCGATTGACCTATGATCACGTACTCATTTATAATCATGTAATGACATTGAACGCTGACAACAACCGTCTTCTGTTCAAAGTATTCCCAACTAGTTTGCTAGGGCCTGCACTAGCCCGGTTCTAAGCTCTCTCTTAATTCAATAAACTCGTTCTATGAGCTTTGGGGTACATTCATCTCTTAGTATCTTTGAATGGTACAGCAGAAGAGGAACATTAGCTCTTTGTAGACTATTCTAAAGTAGGAAGAGGAATCCATATGAGACTTCACAAGGAGGTTCGGGCAAGCCATCCAACAGGTAGAGGCTTATAGTATGGATACAGTCCTTCAGAACTTCAAGAGAAGCTTCAGGCCTTCCACTCACTGTCTTTAGACCCACTAGCAACCATGGAATAATTATCTGAGGAAAATAGGTACTTCGATACTTTAGAACACAATATCGGTGCGACAACACAAAGCTGTCATGAATCTGATCAAAGCTGGAGCTAAGAGTAAGCGATCACGTGATCAATCACATAAAAAGAGGGAGCCCCGCAGTTCACCCCCTTGAACATCTCATACGAGAGGCTACTGCCCCTCATTCGCGACTTGCCAAATTTCAAGTGGCTTGCACAGATCCAGACGGCTCCCTCTTAGAGAAACCCATCCGTGGGGTGCAATTATCATAGAGATCATGGGCACGAGACCAACAGTTGTCAAAGCTTAAAGTTCTTAGTGGAAAGACTGATCAAAGCAAGGCACCTCAGAAGGTATGTCAAGGAAGTTAATCACGGGGTGGAATCTGGGCCACCAATAGACAGAAATACAGCTGGAGTGGCTATCCCATCAAAATCCAGACCAGCCATAAAATATATACTAGGAGGCTTGTTTGATTACCAGTATCAATCAAAGCGTCAACAGAAGAAGCTCTTGAGAGTGGCCACAGTAAAGGCCCGGGTAAATGCTATCCACATAGGGGGTAGCCATGAGGAAACCAAACCAATAGATGGCCTCATATCATTTCCTTCGGTAAACCCGAACAAGGTCATTGTGCCCCATTATGATGCATTGGTACTCACCCTATGTATTAGCGGTTTTGATGTGCACAGGGTGTTGGTAGATCTTGGCAACGCGGAAGACTTGTTGCAACTACTAGCCTTTAATCAGATGAAGCTTTCCTTAGGAATGCTCAACTCAATCGGGCGAATCCTCTCTGGTTTCAATAGTACAACAACCATGAGAAGACGCTACGCCCCTCGTATAAGAGCGACTGAGCCTTACAATGCCATAAGTAGGTAGGCCGAACTCGTCGTACTCAATAAAAGGTCAGCCCCTTCAACATATCACCGTATGGTCAGGCTATTTGACCAACGGGAGTGCTTGACCTTCTAAGCGCTTAGCTGGCTGCACAAAGAAGGTTATCAACCATCCACGAAAAAGAAATGGGAGAAGAGCTCAAAAAGTCCTCCCCATGAAGATCACACCCCTGCGTAGCAACCCCAGTTCGCCACCTAGGTTAGGGTGGAAGGGAAGAACCCATTAGCTATGGATCCCTTATAGTTAGTGACGTTGGACAGGTTGGAGAAGTTCACATACATCAGTTCTCTACTATCCAGAAAAGAAAAATAGCAGCTATAACGCGTATTCTTAAGAAACATATAGGTGTTCGTCCTGAATCATCGTGATATGATCGAATCAACCTCGACGTTAGCCTCTCACAAGTCGATTATTATCCTCGGCCAAACGAGTAAGACAGTAGGGTGAGGCTGCTCCACCAATCACCGTCATTATTCGCATAGTGGGACAATCTTCAAGAGCAAAAGTTTTATCATAGAGGTAAAGTACCCCGAATGGCTAACCAATGTGGTGGTGGTTCCAAAGAAGGGCGGTAAGTGGAGAGTATGTGTGACTACATGGACCTCAATGAAGCATGTCACCTACCACGTATAGACCAGATCGTTGATGCCACAAACAAGTATTGAATGCCGTCACTGATGCTTTATATAGACACCACCCGCATTCCCATGCACCCGTCTGATGTGCAGAAACCAATCTTTACACCTAACAAGCCATACCGCTAAAATGTAATGCCTTGGTTTGAAGAATGCTTTGTTTAATTTATCGAGGTTGGTGACCAAGATATTTCACCACCGATGGCAAGACCATGGAAGTCTAAGACGACGATATGCCGTCAATCCACGTATCGCGCCGATCACCCCCAAAGACTGTAAGAAACCTCAGTCGCTACCATGCATCTACATGAAACCCAATCCCCTAAAGTGCATTCAGAGTTAGAACAAGAAAGTTTTGTTTATGGTGACGCATAGAGCGGATAGAGGCTAATGCTATTCACTAGAGTCACATATAGAATCTCGACTCTACCTCCGTAAAATGGAGCAAGAATTAACAAGTTGGTCGATTACCAGCGGTTCATATATCTTGTTTTACCAACCAATTAAAGTCGTTTTTCACCAATCTAAAGGGAGCCAAATTGATCTATTGGAATAAGGAATGCAACCAGGCTTTCATGGCAATCAAGCAATATCCCATCGAAACACCACTTGCCACTGGCAAGGCACGCCTATCTTTACCTGGGGCCAGCCGTATGTCCCGCAAGTGCGCTTTGTTCAAAGAAGATGAGAATCAAAGGCAGACCAATATTATTCATAAGAAAATCCCCCACTATAGAACCATGATCTGCTCCAATACAATGTTGTCTATAACTGAAAATCTCATTTTATCTTCAAAACATAACCTGGTCGCCAGTTTCATCTAAAACCTCTTATACATCCATGTTAAACCCATTTGTTTCATAATATATCTGTGGGATACTGGATGTTGAAGTTTGAATCAATACAAATCCCTAGTAATAAAAGACAATATTATATTATGTTTTTGTGAACCTCCACTACGACGTGGATCTTGTAGTAATACCACCTCCGTGATCCACATATGGATATGCTCAAAAATGAGTCTGTTGGTTTGTAACTTAAAGCCCTAACCGGGGAGAGAATAAAGCAGGCTATAGGGTTAGACTTCCCCGTGTCCAATAATGAGACAGAACACGAAGCAATCCTAGCCGGTATAGATCTCGTAATCTCCATATCCTCAAAAAAGATCATCATACGAAGTGAATCCCAACTGGTAGTACGATAGGTAAATAAGGAATACGAAACACGGGACCAGCGCATGACCAAGTATGTATTCCTGGTTAAGCTCTGACTAGAGAGCTTTGTGGCTTGAAAACTTGAGCATATTCCGAGTGGCTCAAACAAAAAGGCTAATCCCTTAGCAGCAGTGGCCACATCCCTACCAACCAAAGAAATAATGCTCCTCCATGTTTATTACCATTTAATCACACCATCGGCCAACCAAGTAAACGAGATAAAAGAAGCATATCCCTCTTGGATGACTCCAATAGTCCGTTACTTGAGCTCGGGAGAACTCTCGGAAAGTAAGGTCGAAGCCCATAAGATTTAAGTTCATGTGGCATGATTTTCCCTTGTGAATGAGTAGTTGTATAAATGGTCTCTAGACGGGCCGTATCTTAAATGCCTCAACACACAGCAGGGGCAGTATGCATTGGCAAAACTCCACGAAGGAATATGCGGAAACCACCCAGGCGACAGAACTTTAGCACACAGGACCCACACCTAAGGCTACTACTAGCCAACCATGAGGGCATATGCAACCCGCCTATGTCAGGAAATGTGATAGTTGCTAACGATGAGCCCCCATCTCAAGGGTGCCGGCTTGGAATATGACAACCATAACGAGCCCCTTGCCCTTTTCCCAACAGGAAATTGATATAGTTGGACCACTACCATCATTTCAAGACCGCAAGGTTATTATTGGTAACAACAAAGGTTTTAGCAAATGGGGTGAAGTTGAAGCCTCGCCCATCAACTAGACGACTCAATGCTTCAGAATGCGGAATGCTTTACGCATTCGAAGAGAGGTATTTTCTTCACAATAAAATTTCTTTGAAAGTATTATCAACAAAGACTGCCTTGCTAATATTTTGAAATTTTGCAATCCTCTTCTCTAAATACTTACATGGCTCTAAGTTTGTCGGGCACCTCAAAAGACCCGCATGGCTTCACTCGTCGGGCACTTTTACAAGATCAGATGTGGCTCCAAGCCTGTTGCCACTTTCATAAGACCAGATGTGGATCTAAGCGTGATGGCACTTTCAAAAGACTAGACGTGGCTTTTAGTCTGCTAGCACTTTCAAAAGACCAAATGTGGCTCCAATCCTGCTGGCACTTTCATAAGACCATATGTGGATCTAAGCTTACTGGCACTTTCAAAAGACTAGATGTGGCTCCAAGCTTCATCGCACTTCTTCATAAGACCAGATGTGGCTCTTATCCTGATAGCACTTTCACAAGACTAGATATGGCTCTAAGCCTATTGGCACTTTAAAAAAACCAGATGTAACTCTTAGCCTATTGACACTTTCAAAAAACCAGATGTGGCTCTTAGCCTACTGGCACTTTCAAAAGACCAGATGTGGCTCCAAGCCTATTGGAAATTTCATAAGGCCAAACTATGGCTCTAGCTTGCTAGCACTTATAAAAGACCGATGTGGTTTCATCACGACACTTACAAAAGACCAAATGTGGTTCTAAATGGGTGACACATCTGAAAAACCAGACGTGGTTCTAACCCTACCGGCACTTTCAAAAGACCAGATGGGTGGCTCTAGCCTCGCTAGCACTTTCAAAAGACTGCATAGCTTTTAGCCTATTGGCACTTTAAAAGAGAAACTTGACAATGCCTCCCACTCCATCAGTACCCGACCAAGCCCTTTCAAGGGTTCCTTGGCCATTAGCTACAACCAAGGGGCTCCAAAATGGTGCCTTGCTCAAGTAGCACAAGTACGAACCCTACCAGCTCCTAACTTAACATTGGTGTCCTAAAGCTACCATCCTAACCAAGAATTGATAAAAGGCGTTGCACAATGAAATGAATCAATGGCTTAAGTAAACTAGAAATTATAAGAGCGCCAATATGGGCCTTGACAGGTAAATAAAGCAAGTAATAGAAGAAGTAAAACAAAAGGTGTATTTCCCTTAAAGAGCCAATGGCATCCTTACAAAAAGAAAAATTACAAAATTAGGATGGAAAAAGAGGAACTAGAGTTTGCTCTGGTCCTCGACGGTAACAGTCTCCATGGGTTCCTTGGCCACTTTGTTCGAGGTGTTTTGAAATATGCATATTCCCAAGGCCGCATAAGTGGGCACCCGAGGTTCACAAAGAACTCAAGAGGTAGCAGGTTAGCGGAGTCAGGCATACCTTCTGGGACCTCTGGATCATCTCCACGGATGTTGTGTTTGAATACATAACACCCGTACGCATAAGCAAAGATCACCTCCAAAGCCTTCTAGTACTCTTCCTCCAAAGCCTCTTTGTCCTTAACCACCTGAGAATGGAGAAAGGACACTTACTCCCTTTTTGAATGCCCCCAGCTTAGCAGGAGAGATGTCCGTTAAATCTCCAAAGTAAGGGGCCCCAAATTTCTCCACCCATGCCCGCTCCGCACCGCCATGTGGCTCTCGACCCCAGCCATCCTCTCCTCATCCTCGTTCCCTCCGAATCGCTTGTCAGACCGCCGCGGCCAATCACTGGGCCTCGGTTTCGACCTTTTTCCTTATCTCTTCTTCTCCATCCGTCCAATCTTCTCCCTACCAACTTTAGCCTCTAGCTCCCAAAGGCTTCAACTGACTTTGCTTCCTTTGGTCAAAAGCCGCTTCAAAGCTCAGGCTTGGAGACTAATCGATTATACATAGAGCCGCAACATTCAACATCGTCAGTCGATTAGAATTCTGCGGTCGGGCAAGCCATGTTACAAAGGGCAGTCACAACCTGGAAAAGATGAGATGTTAGAAGAAAATTGCAAAATTAACAATCAGATATTAAAAATCAAAACTTACCAACTCAGCCGACTGGTGAAAATTGTGATTGTGGATGAGCACCATGTCTTCGACCATGCGCTGAAAAGTCTCCTATCCGTGAAGCATAAATGAGATGTAATAATGCTTTTAAAACGAGCTACACCAGTTCTGCACCAGAGAAGAGTCGGGTAGAGGTAGCGCATGTGCTTAATTGAAGACTCCATCTTGTTGAAAGGGATCTAACGATTAATGATTTCTTGAGTGCTCTTCGGGCCAAGAGCCACTATGTCCACCGAAGGATGGATCCACTCCCGTGGAGGAACATACGAGCTTAGCAGTAACTGGTCAGGCATCCTTGACTTGCAAGGGTCGACGCTTGTGAGCGTGGACAAGAACAACGGAGCAACGACTACCTCTAACGGAGCCTCCGCGGTAACTCCTTCAACACCAGGAGATCCCTTGGCTGGGATCCCACCCTCCGGTGGTGCACAAGCCTCTCAAGAAGCACCTTGGGGGGCATCCTCCAAAGCAGGCTGGGCATTGAAAGCTTGGTCTAGGGAGTCCACGTTAATTATCGCTGGGTCTCTAGCCTTTTCTATCCTGGCCGACACTTTAGACGCTTCCTTATGCTTTAGAGCCGGGGGGGCGCTTCCCCGAACGAGTCGCCGCTTAGCATCCTTGTAACAAAGATGGAAACAAGGCTAGACATCTTAACCTTCTCCTCCTCAGTTGATTCGCTAACTCTCATATTCATCTAGTCCATGAACCCCTCCAATCCAATGCCGACAGCCTTTGCTTGCCCAGTCCTCTTTTTCTTTTTCTTCTTCGCCGCCTAGGGGTCGGGATTGGGAGCATAAACTACCAAAGGTAGAGGATGTGGCCGGACAAAGGGTTTTGAGCGAATTTCCGCTCAGTGAACACCACTTGGCAATGATTTTAGAATATCTGCAAGAAAAAAGTGCTTACCCTTGATGACCTCGCTAGGCAAATGATGAGGAAAAACAGGCACTATGTAGGGGAAGGGACTAACGCCCAACTTCTATAGATTCTTCACAGACATAAGGAGCTCGTGATGGCACTCCCTCTCTATGATCTCGCACCAACGCATGTGATCCAAATTCTCACCTTTTCCACCTAACACCACCGGCTCTCGCTGCGCCATCTCGCAAATCATAAAGAAAATAGGTATGTCAATACACCCACAACCTAGGGAAATATGAGACATATTAAAATAGGAATGAAGACAAACCTGGGAATGTGAAAGGACCTGGGTTCAGACCAAACAGAATCCCCTGAGAGCCATGGTCCATACCACTGGGCCCTAACCAGACGACCCTTCGCTCGCTTTTGGGGAGAGTCAGGAGCCTGGTTACAAATTGCAATTGGGGACTGTGGGTCGACATGGATAGGTGGCCTCCAATATTAAGCTTCAAAGTGTAAATGAAATAGATCCCCACTAGTGAGATATCCAGTTGGTTGAGAGAGTTCAGCACACTGCAACATATCAAAATCCGAAAAATGTTCGGATGAATGAGTGCAGGAGGTGCCCGAGTGAAATGAAGGAACTACTTCACCAGCAATGGAATGAGGAGGCGAAGCCCAACAGCAAACTAGTCCCGTGTAAAGTAGACTGCATTACCTACCTCTCCTATAATTGAGGTAGCTACACCGTCTGAAGTCTCCAGACTGATTTCGATAGAAATTTGGTTGTATAACCTCAGTTCCTCTACAAACATGGTAGCAACTAGACTTCTTGCAGTAAGCATTTCCTAGAGTACCCCTTCCCTACACCCATCCTAAATGGTCGAAAACTCTTTATGACCTCTTGCCATTCTATAGGAAAAAAAAAAGGAGAAGAAGGAGTCAACTTGATGTCCACAAAGCAAGAAAAACCCTCGAAAGGAAAAAGAAATTTCCCTTGGAGATTTTACAACCCACTAGGGACAAAACCTAAAGAATGTAAATCCAAAAAACCCAAAACCTTACAGCGAGGAAACCAATAGGACGCCTCCAACAACAAAGACACTCAACAAAACTAGTGGCGAAAAAGGTTTAAGTTACAAACATTCACATGAAAATCAAAAGTCGTCGAAGAGTCGAGAGTCTCCGATGGCTCCTTTAAAAGGGAAGTTTGCAGAAGCGTAGAGGAAGGTGAAATTCAAGAACCAAAAAGATCTTAAGAAGATGTAAAAGAAACTACACTTAAAACCACTACCCTTATTTATAGGGGTAGGGCATCATCGAGTATTAAATGTGCCGTCAAAACAAGGCCTTGAGATGCATATTGAGAGGTGTCGCCTCCATGTTCCTTAAACACCGCGTGAGCGCATCGCCTACGACGCATTTATTGCTAATCATTTCTCCCAGGCACTTTGCTCTCTAAACATCGACATTTGAAAACAACGATATTTTCCCTGCTTGAAGCTTATTTCAAAACTCCGGCCCGGAGAAGGGGAGGCATTGTGGTACCATGATCTTTAAGATCCCAGTGGGCCGTGGTTGGCTATGTTAAACGACCCGATTTCACTCGCCTCACCAAAACCAGGTGGACACTTCCTAAACGGAAGTGTCTAAAGGCTGGCTTAGGAAGCGAGGCCCGATATTTTCCAAGGCTTACTTAAGGCGGTCCATCTAGGATTTCCAGTTCACCAGCCAGCCATTCTACCCCATATGGAAATTCCACCCCATATGGGAAGTTTGTTATGAATAAGCACCTAGAAGCGGAAAATCCGCAAAAGCAATATTCTTAGCGAATTTTCCAGCTTCCGAATCCCTGACTCCTTAGAGAGATAATCCTAGATAAGTGAAGGATAATCCCTAAAAAGGAAGAATTAGTCTTTGATAAGGAAAGAGAACTTTCGTTATTAAAGAAAAGGAGATTATTTCCGGAGGAAAAAACTGGGATTCTCGAACCACACTCCCCAGAAATCGGGGGGATCTCCCGGCCAGTGTCAATCAGCCCCGAGTTTGAATTTTCTTCTTCCCATCTCTCGCATTTTCTTGACATAGTCATCGGGCCCGGCCGGTCCGCCCAGATGTTCGAGATCACCCTTTTTTCTGAGTTTACGTGCATCGCTGATGCCACTGAAGGTCAAGCGATCGGAGTAGCAGCGGAAGTTAATGTCGAATAACTCATTTTGTAGAAAGACTATGTATATTCTACCTAGCTATTACAATCTTGGCTTTGATGTTGCCCTAAATTTTTTATCTTATTGTATATTTGTACCATTTGTACATTTTCTAGCTTCTCCATGAGTATTTTCTCTAACATTTTAAATCAAATTTATGTTGTAGAAAACAAGAAGGGAACCTAAGAGCTAAAGCTCATCACACAACATTGTTGAAGACATAATCTTTCAGTTGGTAAATTCTCTCTAAGTAGAAAAAACTTCAAGAATTGATCTAAGAAATTTTCTTGTTCACATTAGAGGATGTTTTAACCATGACCTATAATATAGTAGGTTTTAGCTTGTTACTATTCTAGATTTATTAGTTGACGTCTTAGTATCTAATCTTTCTATACCTACTTTATAATATTATATAAATCAACAACTATGTTTCTAGTTTTTTCTCTAAATTGAAATTAATATTATGTGTCTCAATTACTATTTAGTTGTGGATTAGGCATTAGGAACCATCAATTGCAACATATAGGGGATGTTGATGTAACTTTCAGTCACTGAGATTTTTCTTCACTGGTAAAATTGAATATCATTGGAAAGCTTACAATGTTTACAAGCCTTAGAAAAGTGAAATTGGCATGATTTAGCCCTTATCCTTATTTCCTTGGAGAGATTTTTAATTTGGGAATATATTTCCCAGTTATATAACATTGTGATATATTATTCAAGCACATAGTTTTTTATTATTATCATCTTAATTTACTTCATTTTCTAGTCTCCATCTATGCAGTTGAATTCATTCATTTTTCTCGTCATTTTTTTTAGTTTAATTCCATGCTTCTGGGGAAGAAAGTCTAGGAAGAGTTGGTAATTATAAATATAAGTGGAAGTAATTAAATACATGTGTGAAAGTTTTACATGTTAAATCATTAGCATATTTCTCTATCACAAAGATAAAAATTAGGAATAGTGATGATATTTCTAATTTAATTTTTGAGATCTACTTGTATGGAAATAATTTTGAGTAGGTAGATGGATCATAAGGTGAAATTGAAATTTTGTTTAATTTTCATCTTTTGTTTACTTTATGTATGGAAAATATATATAATTGTGAATCTTTAGAGAGTTTGTTGCATTCATCTCTATTAGAATTTTATGTAGTTGAGATATTTGTAGTTAATAGAAAATTGGTTGCATGGATCTTGTTTTGTATTATAAACAAGAAGCCTCTTCCATCAAAGATATTTACATTACTATAATATAGTCTTCACATAGGTAGAAAGTGGTATGTACAAAGTTGTCATAATATGCTCTTTATATGTCCTTTATGTGGACTATTCATTGCCATAATGATTTGATCAATTAGGCAACCTCCTCCAAATCCTAGGAACTTATGGATAACAACCCATTTGGTATAATGATTGCGATAGTCTCTATCACACATTGACCTACTAAGAGATCACCCACTCCATTCTTATATTTTGCATTCCTCAAGAATTGAAATTTAAAAGATTACAATAGCATTACTCAATTATAGAAATAAAATTTTATTTCTTGTTGCAAACCCTTATCAATTCAAACATTTGGGTTGCATCCCTTACAAGGTATGACATATATATGACTTATCTCTTGTTCCATAGAGTTCCAAACTCAAGACATGATTTAAGAATTTTCTTCATCAGTACTCATGATAAACCATAAATTATCCTTGCTCACTATGCATGGGTATGAGATAGCTCAATTTCACACTTTCCTTGAGACAAGTCTTTACCAATTGTGACCCCTCTAAATTAGTTCCCTCATTGAGTCCTTATTCCATACGTTTGAGGGATCTTACTATGTCTAGAATTCAACAAGTGTTGATTGTTGGATTTTGACCTGGATCAATATTGAAGAATTAAGCTCCGAAGTGTTTGAAATCATGAGGGAAAGAAGGGTATGGAGGTTAGAAAAATAAAATAATGACAATGAGTGCCTAATTTGGAGCAAAAATTTTTACAAAAGGTCAAAACTAATGGAATATGTTGTGGGAAAAATTTGCTAGTGATAAACCCTACTACAATACTCAACAAGGAAAGTAAAATAAAGAAGAGAATTGGCTAGCTATGTTGCTTGGACTAAATGTAACAAGTATTTATTGTGCCCTGTTAGTCAAATAATAAAATGGTACTTAAATAAAATGTGTTACCAAAAGTAAGAAATATGGGAGTCTTATTTACTTTTAAAACACTAACATTATAATAACATTAATAGGGTTTTTCTAATTGCTAGTTCTTTACTAAAAGGAAATTATGAATACTTCTAATTGGTAAGAAGAAAAAATGCTAAGGAAAAAAGAAAAAAAATGTTACATAAAATTTCCTCTCATTTTTTCTTAAGGTGGGAAATATGCAATATTCCTCATATAGTTTAATTTTCTTTTCCGATTTTTTTCCAATGATAGCAAAAAATCTTTCAATTTATATCCTTTTTTCCACAAGATTTTTAGGAATAAACATAGTCTTAAGATTATTTCACTAGTCGATCATCATAGTAACATAACATTGCTTCTAGTTTATATCAGCTATTCATAAATAATTATCAATGATTAAATATGTTATTTTGAATTGGATTTACTCTTTGTCAAAAGCCAAATATTGTTTCTCTTTTTGCTTGATTCAGAGCTAAATGGTAAGTTATGTTGTGAAGCTTCTCTTACCTTTGTTGGAACAACATATATTTGCCTAGTGAATTTTCGGCAAATATTCATTGTGACGAGTTTAGAAAGAAATCAGGGTATAACTAATTTAGGGAAAGTTTAAGCAAATCAAATCTGGAAATTGAGGAGAGATCTGTTCTTACTTACCTTTGGCAAGGTGATATTCTACCCTTACAAATATGGTGGCGGAAAACGAGGATGGACATCGGATCTCTTGGAATATTGAAATACAAGGGCTTCGTGCGATTATAAGTATAGGTTGCGTTCTATAGTTCAGCATAGATTTGAAAAGGTGATCGAATTGTGAAGGCACACAAGGGAGATTGATTAGGAAGCTATCCATAGTTGGAGTAGCTATAATAGGTACTGCTCTTGTTCATGATGGTGAGCAGTCTTGACATTTCTTATTGAGAAGAAGTGATTGGGTTGTGTAGTAGTTCAGATGGTTTGCAAAGGAAATAAGGGGAATTTATCTCCATGTTTCACTGTGAGAGAATTAAGAGAAGATGGTAGTGAAAAGGGAGCCTTACATCTCTCCACCAGACCCGATAGTAACATAATTAATACATAGTGATCCTTTGCATCTAGGCCCAACCCTACGGACTTAGGCAATTCAGGAACCACATTACCAATCTTATGTCTCTATGTATGTATGTTTACCTCTTTAACTATTACATGTCACAGTTATCCTTCTCTGTTATCATTATACGTGACGGAGTATATCATGTGATGGTGAAACATCTGGTGAATCACTATGTATAAAAACAATCCTGTTGTTTCCATTGGTATTAGAGCATATCACTCTAAGACATTGAGGAAGATATGTAGTATCATTGAATGTTTACCTCTGAAAGCCAGATGAATCTCTTGAAGGAAGGAGGTTCGGTTGTCCGTCCACCACCTTTGGATGGGACTAACCATGACTACTAGAAAGCTTGTATGTGTGCGTTCATCAAATCCACGAACAAACTGGCATGGAAAGTTGTCTTCATTGGTTGGTCTCCTCCCACAAAGGAAGACCAATCAGGTAAAGAAGTGCCCAAGAGAGAACTTGAATGGACAATTGAAGAAGATATGGAGTCCTCTAACAATTGGAAGAGCGATAGATATTATTTTCAATGGGGTGAGCTTGATGCGGTTCAAAAGTATATCAACCAGGAGACACGGGACATCCTTGAGTGAAAGTTTGAAGGAGAAATCTGTAAGGAAATCAAGGATAGAACCCTTTATCTCTAACTTTGAGAACCTCCGGATGGAGAAAAATTAGTCGATTAACCAAATATCAAGCCAGGATAAGTGGTATATCAAATGAGTCATTCATCGTAGGGGAAGATTCAGAGAAAGCTCATCTGAAAAATTTTGCAGACTTTTCCTAAAAGGTTTGCTTACAAGGCCGCAACCATTGGAAAAGCAAAAAATCTTGAAACCATGAAGCTCGAAGAGCGATAAGGATCTCTTGAACCTTTAAGATGGAACTTGAGGAGTATAAAAAATTAAGGAGGAAAACGATTGCCTTCCAAGTCAAACCACAGTTGACCGAAAGTGAATAAGGAGTTGATTTGGTAGAATCTATGGCTCTCTTAACAAAAAAATTTCAACTAGGTGGAAGGGAAGATGAACAGAAGAATAAAAGGTAATTTTCAACCAAAAATCATGACCCCTGTTCCTAACAGCACACATTTGCTTCTTAGAAATTCTAAACTCCTTGGTAGAACCGACGAGAAGAACAAATCAAGGAAGTCGGTGTAGAGAATGTGAAATCTCAGTAGCCTTTGATCTCAATGCTATCCGAGCCTCCTCATACTCTCGGCCCGTACACCTTAATGTTGCACCTCCGGAGGGGCGCTAGCACGAGGGCATCTGTGACATGGGACTGCACGGGGAAGAATTTGCGGCATAATCAGGCCCCTTGTCCATGACCTCAGGCCTATCTGCGCAAGGCCCAGTAAAGAGCCCTAAAAAGGTGATGTTGGCATAGTTAGGCCTCCACATCCCCAGGACACGATAGATCGACACATGCATCATCTTTAAAAACCTGATATCCATTAACAACGAATAGCTGTAGATACCTCTGAAAGCCTCCCTCCCATAACCTCTCCACCTTCGTCGGACTATGGACGTGGGTAAGGAAAGAGATCACAATAGTGAAAAGAGGCTTTGTGTAACAGAAGAGGAATCCATTGGCAACTTCATAAACTTAGGAGTTGACCCATGCTGTAAGTGGTGGAACCTCGGAATGCGATAAATAAACCATTGAGACATCACATGTCATTAACACATTGGAACATATGCGCATTAATAATCTACAATTCTCCATACTTGAGGTCCCTAAACACAGTATTTTTCCTCGACTAGAAAAGCATGATCCTCCAGTCGAAGAAAAAATGGGCATTGTGATCTGTAGCCTTTGGAGGCGAGGGCCAGCTAATCAAGAGGCCCAACACATGTCAGGCCCACTGCACGCCACGTAAAGTGGCCCAAGGCGACCCATTATATTAAAACCACACGAGAGCCAACCCGCAGCGGTGGAGTCCTAGAACCCTGTCTGGGGTCTTGGAGTCCCCGGCTCCGACCGTCCTGCACATAAATACGGGTGGTTAGATAAAAATGAATATGTTAAGGAGAAAATTACGCATTTATAGGATATTTATCTACGGATCTCCTAAAATCCAAATCCGATAAGCCTCGAAAACATTAATCCTTAACAAGAGAGAATTGGTCTTTGATAAGGAGAGATCTTATCTTATTCATCATAGATTAATATTTTCAAATCAAGGAGATTGATGTTGGAAACAAAGGAAAAGAGATCTCATGCAAAAAATTATAGATTATCTTTCCCTAAAATAAAGACAAATTGGATTATAAAACAAGAACTCCCCAGAAAGGTAGGCAACCCTAACTATCGTATTTCCTTTTCTTCCTTCTCCATCCCTTTTCGCGGCTTAAGCATCGAAGAGGCGGCCGGTGTCCCCCTTTTTTGTAGGTTAATATCGCGCCATTGATGCCCCGGAGGATGGACGAACCAGGTTACGACAATAATGGAACCAATCTTGATTCCATAAGTAAAATAGTGATGGAAATACGTGCACATAGATCCTTCTAAATGAAAGAAAATAAAAGATTTTAAGTCCTTTAAAAAACTGCATAATCTCATTGTAGAAATATTTAAGTACAAATCAAACTGCATACTTCCACTTCCACTTGCATTATCCTTTCTTCAAATATATACCAACAAACAAGAATTGAACATCATTAGAATTATGCTGGATAATACGATTGTTTGAGAATTATAAATATCTTAGAAATGAAAAGGCCTTGTGTGAAAGATTACTATGGTAAATCACTGAACCAATCAAATGTCATCATCACATTATTTTAATTGTCTTCATCGTCTTCCTCCACACATCGAACGTCACTTGTCATCGTTGTAGACAGAAGGGGAAATGGTATCAAGTGGATCATTACTTCCATTCCAAAAAGAGACAAATTAGAATACAATTGGATGATTACTTGCGAGGATGATTTCTTCCTTCTAAAAAGAAATGCCCCTTATATTATATTTATATTAAGTATAATACTTTCCATATGATTAGGGTTTCGATGTTTTCTCCTCCTCTTCCCCTTTTAGACATAGGATAGAAGATTTTAAAGGGAAAACATTAATATTATAAAAAATTTACTAAATATTAAATGACTTTTTATAAAAGTAAGAAAAAAAAAATTCAGTTGTAAATAAATTTGTCCTTTGTTTATTAAGCATTTTTTTAAAGAAAAAAAATGTAAGAAGTTCTTGAAGTAAATTTACCTAAATGCAAACATGAATTATTGTTTGCCAAGAAATGATCATTTGGCTTCTAAGGAAGTTAGAAGAAAACAATTTTATGAAGTAGTTCTTAAAATATAACAAATCTCATGGGCATGATGCGTATGAGTTCTTTGGTGAGCGAATATATACCTAAAGCATTCAAAAAATTTATACTATAATTAGTATAAATCTAGGATGAATAGACACTACACTTCATTATACAACAATTAGGCGTTTTGGTTATATGTCGAATCCTAGCTCTTAAGAGTTTTTTTTGGGTCAACCATGCCCCCCTAACGATTTATGTCGTGACACATTTATGCCCACATCATTGAAATTCATATGTGAGGCAAACGGGGGGTTAACGTTCTTTGCATGGCACACCCCTCACATGATTTGTATTAGCTTTGCGAGGGTTCATTAAACACAAAAATTATTTTGACAAATATGCCCTTACATCTAACCTCTAGACATGACCACTCCTCTCTCCCAGTCATCGATCAAATTTTGTTTGGCCTCTTTCCCTCTTAAGCCTAATCAAATCTAAGATTGAAAAGCTTCTTTTTGGTTCCTTAATGGCAACCAAACGAGAGGGAATAAAAGCTGGACCAACTTCAACCCTCCATTCTTTTTCCTCTTCCACTTAGTTTCTCAATAGCCAAACGAGACCAAAGCACACACCCCGAATGATAAAGCTGTTTTTCTTTGCGATGCAATCACTGTAGTAACCCGTATTTGTTTTCATTGTTTGAATTTGTAATATCTATCACGAGAATTCATGAATCATTGAGATAATACTTAGCTTCATGGAGATAATATAATATACGCTCTCTTAGCTTCTTAGTGATTAATATAGCCTTTTGCAAGATACTTTTATCACTCTATTCCATATTGAGAAAGCAACCTGGGAATGTAAATGTCTACTTCGAAAGAAGGCTTGCAGTGTCGTCCAAAACCCAATGATTATTTTTGTCTTAATCGATTAATTCCTTCTCCTAGCTAGATAGTGAATGCCTAGGAAACTTCTGAACAAGAAATCTTGTTAGCTTGTGGTATGGATGCCATCGTCTTCCTCAGGATAATTGGTTTCGGGTAATGGCTTACTCACACTTGTGGACTATGATGGCCATACCTAACACCAATAGTGTACATCAAAGTTTGTTTGATTAATATGTTTTAAATCTTAATACCCCTGCCTTGTTGGGCGATGGTTGGAAATGGAATCGTGTCTTGTTTAAAAATTGATTTGAAGCCTTGGTTTCTTGTCTTACAATTTTTTTTTTTTTTTTATACATACTAGTCATTTAATAGAGGCACGCTTTTTCAAAACATAAGCACATAAACTCATAGCTTCTTGCCTATCTTTAACAATTACTATGAAAATTTTATCTGGAAAGAATTCAAAAAAAGGGTTGAGGTGGGGAAAGGGGGTGTTTCAATAAGAATAAATATTTTTTAAAGATCATTTATTATTACTTATTATGCTTATCAAGTCTTACTAGCTAATATTTGATTGTTTGAAAAGATAGGAAATAGATCTTCATTGGTTTTAAGCAAATTTATAGAAAATTTTACGAGCCAATAACATTGAACTAGAATTTAACCATGTTTTGGTACTACTTATGAGTTGGTAAAGATTTAAATAGAGGGGATGGACTAGTGTTGAACTGCAGGAAATCATGTTTTGCAGAATGGGGTGGGCAAGACAATGGAAAATATGGTGAGGGAGTTTCTTAACTTGGGTGAGGCCTCCACTTTGGCCCTCACCTTTCCTACCCTTTTTGTCATACAGTCATGAATGCATCACAACAACTTAGGACTCAACATTATTTGACTCTTGAATTTTATTTATTTTTCATTGGTGGTTAGATGCTAGGGTACCCACTAAAGTGTCTTCATGCATCTTGATCTTTCCATAGTGTATGGTTAGCTAGGCACATAAAATTTCCTTACATAACAAAGTCTTGAATTCTCGTTAGTAGTTAATTAAGTTATTTTCCCATTAATTTGGTGTGGTGAACTATTGTATTTGATTTATAAGTGTGAACTCTTAGTCAACCAGCGTGCATGGACCTATCCTACGTGTGTGTTTTTTATGGGTATCGCTCTATGTGTGTTTTTCAATAACTAATCATATAACATAAATAAAAGGCGTAATTATAATTTTTAGATATACTATAATAGTTTTATGAAATATAAAATAAATTTTATATACACTATAGATGGATGACAAGTTAAAATAATTTTTCCTATTGAAGTTCTAATGAATGACATAAATACTACTTATACTTTTAGATATAAAAGAAGTTGAGTCCTAATAGAAGAATATGATAAAACTTCTTTATAAAGTTTGATTGCACAAGCTACTTTATATAATTTGATTAAAATTATTGAAAATATAAAAAGATAATGAAAGAATTCCGACCTTTGACATTTTTTAATTATAGTAAAGAAGTTCACAATACATTTGTAAATACTAAACCTTTAATAAGAAATTGCCACTTATATTAAATTAATAATCAATAATATATATTATGGATTTAAAATATATTTTCCCTTTGGAATTTTATTTATTTATATTTTATACAATTGACATAAATATTTTATTCAACACAATATTTCTAATACATTTGAGATAAATATTTTACTTATCAAAATATTTCTAAGCCTCTAAAGTTTGGAATCAAAAGGAACTCTTATCCATGATTAATTACTCCTTGGAGAGAGAGAGAAATAGAGTTGTCTTTGAGGATATGGTTTTTTCCCCAAATAGAATGAAGCTATCCTTTGTTAGTGCTTTAATTTCTAGGCCAAAGTTAATCCCTAACGTGGAGTGCTTTGTCAGATGGGCCGTCTTGGCGATTCCATGATGCGGGCCAAGGTGGGCCTAAACTGGCCCCGGGCCTGACAAGTAGTGGGTTTAGGCCTAAAGG